>CM038673.1:634409073-635009073 GCA_021605145.1 Aegilops bicornis
TCCTGAGGAGGAGATGCCCAATTCTTCGGGTGATCTTCTTCCCGAACTGCGTCAGCTGCACGAGCGAGTCCGGCAGGTGATGAAAGGCATCGGCCAAGCCTTGTGGCCATCTATCTCCCTGCCCGAAGGCATTGGGGAGCTGGCGGAGCGGCTTCAAGGAGCACGGCGGCGCTTCCGGCTATGGAAGATATCAGCCTGCCGTCAAGGCGCCAGGGAGGCCTGGGCCATGGTGAAGACGCGGTACACGAAGGCTGACCCAAACCACATGGCCGAGGTCGGACCTGTGGGGCCGGATGGGATGGAGATCCTCAGAAAGCTTCAGACGCCAAGTAGAATTGGCCGCCAGGTATTCCCAGCAAGATTGTAAATTAGATAGCCTATTAGATGGCATTGAGGAGGAATACAATGAGTCGAGTTGACTATGCAAAAATATGACATGAAAAAATGTCTTCTAGCCGGATTGTAGATCGTTTGTCATAGCGGACCTTTTTAGCTTCAATTCTCCGGACCCAATAGTCCGGAGTGTGTCCGAATACCTTCGTGGTTATATAAGAACCATGGTATGCATGGAGACCAGCGTATGGGTCATTGTTGCTGTATGACGGACAAGTGCCCAACTAGTTATGTTATATTACATGGGTAGTAAGAAACATCTTCCAGGGAGAATAGTTCCGTTAAGGGTTCCTTTTTTGGGATGCATGCCCTAAAGTGCATGTCAAAGCTGCTATAAAGGTAAAATCATCTGGGGCAGATGTGTAAATACTTAAAATCATCTTTCAGTTCACCGACCGAATATTCCCTTAAGAACGCTTAGCTTTCGGCTTCACCCACCGAGGTACACATCCGGTGACCCGGCAAGAATAATCGCAGAGGTGCTCCCTTTACCTCCTAGCCAAACAATCGGGAACGTAGGGGTAAGCATAGGAGCCAGGCAACCCAGCTTGGCCAAAACTTAAGTCATATCGATGCATATAATGGTGAATAAAAGGTACATGCGGAAGTTTAACGCATGTGTTGGGAATGAAAGCCCGTATAAATAAGCTTATGTTAAAGAAGCCCCCAGGTATAATGAGCGCGGACATCGCGTCAAGTGTGTGCGGAAAAAGCACAAACGAGCCTCTAGAGGCTACAAGAAGAAGAAGAAGGGAGAAGGAGAGAAATAAAAGACAGCAAAAAGCAAAAATAAAGAATGCGGACAGAGGAAGGAGACGAACTTGGAGTCCGGCACTTAGGCATAGAATCTTCGTAGACGGGCTGCGTTCCATGGGTTCGGCTCGAGTCGGTTATCCGATGCGTTTCGCAGACGGTATGCTCTGCCGGTCAGGACCTGGTCAATGATGAAGGGACCTTCCCATTTGGGCTTGAGTTTGTCCTTTTTCTTGTCCGGCAGCGAGAACTAGTTCGCCAATGTTATAAGCTTTGGCCTGCATTTCCTCGCTTTGATATCTTCGAGCCTGCTGTTGATAGAATGCAGAACGAGCCTTTGCCACGTCGCGCTCCTCCTCCAATGCGTCCAAACTGTCCTGCCGATCGAGCTTGGCTTCTCTTTCTTCATACATGCGTACGCGAGGTGAGTCATGTATTATATCGCAGGGCAAAACTTCCTCTGCGCCGTACACCATAAAAAATGGTGTGAATCCGGTAGTGCGATTCGGGCGTGGTCCGCAGCTCCCCAGTACGGAGTCGAGCTCCTCGACCCAAAGGCGTGTTAGATTCCTTGAGGGACCACACTAGTCCGGGTTTAATGCCGCCATGACTAGACCGTTTGCCCGCTCGACTTGGCCATTGGTTTGAGGGTGATAGATCGAGGCGTGTCGAGCTTGATGCCCATGTTTTTGCACCATGATTTGACCTCATCGGGCCGTGAAGTTGGTGCCATTGTCGATAATGACATTGTGGGGACACCGTAACGGTGCACTACCCCGATATGAAGTCTATCACTGGTCCGGATTCGCCGCTTTTAACTGGTTTGGCCTCTATCCATTTGGTGAATTTGTCCACCATGACCAATAGGTATTTTGCTTGTGGGTTCCTCCTTGAGGGTTCCAACCATGTCAAGCCCCTGCACCGCGAACGGCCAGTGACGGGTATAGTTTTAAGGGCGGTGGGTGGCATGTGGCTTTGGTTAGCAAAAAGCTGGCAACCGACGATCGTTGGACTAAGTCCTGCAGATCTCGCTTCTGGCCGTCGGCCAATAAAATCCTGTATGGAAGGCCTTGCCTACAAGGGCCCGGGCTGCGGCGTGGTGCCCACCCAGTCCGGCATGAATTTCAGCTAGGAGGTTTCGCCCTTCCTCTTCGGAGATACACCTTTGAAGGACTCCGGTAGTGCTTTTCTTATAAAGCTCTCCCTCATGGACTTTATAGGCTTTAGATCGCCTGTACTATGCAGCGAGCCTCATTTTGGTCTTTCGGGAGTTCTGCCTAGTTAGGTAGGCTAGGAATGGTTCCGTCCATGGGGCGATGACCGCCATTATTTCGTGAGCAGAGGGTGTTATCTCGGGGGCGGAGCCTCCGGTTGTGTCAGAGTGTTCGGCGTCAGGCGGTGCGGTTGGGTCCGGATTGTTATTGCCGGACTCCCCTTCCCATAGTACGGATGGCTTGAACAGCCGTTCCAAAAAGATATTGGGTGGGATGGCATCACGTTTTGCACCGATGCGTGCCAATATATCCGCCGCCTGGTTGTTATCCCGGGCTATATGATGAAATTCGAGCCCTTCAACTGCGGCCGACATTTTTAGGACCGCATTGCGGTATGCTGCCATTTTCGGATCTTTGGCGCCAAAGTCTCCGTTTATTTGAGATATTGGCGAGGTTTGAATCGCGCACCTCTAGGCGTTGAATGCCCATGGAGACTGCCATCCGGAGGCCGTGCAGAAGGGCCTCGTATTCGGCTGCGTGGTTGGAGTCCGTATACATTATCTGAAGGACGTATTGGACTGTGTCCCCGGTTGGGGATGTCAGGACGACGCCAGCCCCCAGACCAGCCAACATTTTGGAGCCGTCGAAGTGCATGATCCAATTGGAGTATGCGCCGCACTATTTAGGGAGTTCGGCTTCAGTCCATTCGGCCACGGAGTCGGCCAAAACCTACGACTTAATAGCTCGTCGTGGCTTATAAGTTATGTCGAATGGGAGGAGCTCTATGGCCCATTTAGCAATTCGGCCCGTCACGTCGCGGTTGTTTATGATGTAATTAAGAGGTACTTCGGAGGCTACCGTTATCGAACACTCTTGAAAGTAGTGTCGCAGCTTCCGGGATGCCATGAACACCGCGTATGCTATCTTTTGATAGTGTGGGTACCGTGACTTGCATGGAGTTAGGACAGTGGACACATAATAAACCGGTTTTTGAATAGGGAACCGGTGTCCGTCCGTTTCTCGTTCGACAACGAGCACCGCACTGACAACTTGATGTGTTGCGGCGATGTATAATAGCATTGGTTCGCCCACGTTGGGCGCGGCCAGGACCGGATTTGTTGCCAAAATGGCCTTTATTTCTTCGAGTCCGGCCGTGGCGGCATCCGTCCACTCGAAGTGTTCGGTGCGGCGGAGGAGGCGGTAAAGAGGTAATGCCTTTTCTCCTAAACGGGAGATAAAGCGGCTTAGAGCCGCTACACATCCCGTCAATTTTTGTATTTGTTTGAGGTCTTTTGGAATATCCAATTGTGACAGAGCTCGAATCTTGGCTGGGTTTGCTTCAATTCCTCTACCGGACACGATGAAGCCCAGGAGCTTTCCGGCTAGAACGCCGAAGACGTATTTTTCCGGATTGAGCTTGATGTCATATTTTCGAAGATTGTCGAATGTGAGCCTCAAGTCGTCTACTAGAGTTTCAACGTGCTTGGTTTTGACGACCACGTCATCTACATATGCTTCCATCGTTTTGCCGATCTGGTTTGCCAGACATGTCTGAATCATGCGCTGGTATGTTGCGCCGGTGTTTTTGAGCCCAAAGGGCATTGTGTTGAAGCAGAATGGGCCGTATGGAGTGATGAATGCTGTTGCAGCTTGGTCTGGCTCCGCCATCTTGATTTGGTGGTAGCTGGAGTATGCGTCGAGGAAGCACAATGAGTCGTGTCCTGCCAGAAGGCCAATGATTTGATCAATTCGCGGGAGGGGGAAGAGATCCTTTGGGCAAGCCTTATTAAGGTCTTTGAAATCAACACATAGGCGCCAGGATTTATCCTTCTTTGGTACCGTCACCAGGTTCGCTAGCCAGTCCGGGTGTTTTATATCTCTGATGAATCCGGCCTCCAAAAGTTTGGCTAGGTCCTCTCCCATGGCCTGTCTCTTGGGTTCGGAAAAGCGCCAAGAGCCTATTTGATCGGCTTGAATCCTTCTAGGATATTTAGGCTGTGCTCGGCCGGTGACGTGGGATTCTGGCATGTCTGAAGGGTGCCAGGCAAAGATGTCCCTGTTTTCTTGTAGAAATTCTCGTAGTGCGGCGTCTACATCAGGGTTTAATTGTGCCCCGATGGAGGCCGTCTTTGCAGGGTCCGTTGGATGGACTTGGAATTTGACTATTTCATCAGCTGGTTTAAAAGAGGTGGACTTGGATCTTTTATCAAGTATCACATCGTCCCTGTTCACCGTGGAGCGCATCGCGGTGAGTTCCTCGGCCGCTAGGGCTTCGAATAGTGCCTCGAGGGCTAGTGCGGCTGTCTTATTTTCGGTGCGGAGTGCTATGTTTGGATCACTGGCGAGAGTGATGATTCCGTTGGGACTGGGCATTTTAAGCTTCATGTACCCATAATGGGGTATAGCTTGAAAAATTGTGAATGCCTCTCGTCCTAATAAAGTATGATATCCGCTGTTGAACGGGCCACTTGAAATGTGACCTCCTCGGACCTGTAATTGTCCGCGAGCCGAAGACTACGTCCAGCGTGATTTTTCCTATGGAGCATGCTTCCCGGCTGGGGATTATTCCTCTAAAGGTTGTGCTGCTTCGCTCAATGCGGTTCCAGTCTATTTCCATTTTTCGAAGGGTTTTCTCATAGATGAAGTTTAGTCCGCTGCCGCCATCCATGAGTACCTTTGTAAGGCGAAAGCCGTCTACTATCGGGCTGAGGACCAATGCGGCTGGTGCCCGGGCAGTTCGGAATTTAGGTTCGTCACTGGCATTGAAGGTAATAGCCGTGTCACTCCATGGATTTATTGTCGCTACTTGGTAGACTTCGGCAATGTTGCGGAGTTGTCGATTTCGCATGTTGTTTGATGCGAAAGTCTCGAAGACTGTTAACACCGTACTAGTGTTGCTGGGCTGGGAGTCTGAAGCTAGAAGCTCTTCGCCACTTTTGGCCACCTGCCGTAGTATCCAACATGCTCGAAGGCTATGAGTTGGAGTGGTGCCCTCTGTGCTATGAATTTTGCAGGGTCCGTTTAGCCAACCCCCCAGTACGGTTCCTTACCCGTTAGGGGGTTTTGGTTTTTGGTATTCAACCTGTGTGCTTGATAATGATGCACCCTTTTGTTCCGGACTAGGGATGTATTCGGGGCGGATTATCCCAAAATTTACTTTCGGTTTTCCAGGCGCTCTCCATCGCACAGTACTTTTGTACGATGGTCACCAAGTCAGCAAAACGTGTAATTTCGCGATGACTTATGGCGTTTAGGATTCCCTTGTCCGTGCAATTATTGCAGAAGATTGGTATTGCGTCCTCCTCTCGGCAGTCCTTTATCCTGTTCACAACCAGGAGGTCCGTGCAATTATTGCAGAAGATTGGTATTGCGTCCTCCTCTCGGCAGTCCTTTATCCTGTTCACAACCAGGAGGAATCTGGCCCAGTAATGATGTACTATTTCGGCGGGCTCTTGCAGAATTCGAGAGAGATCGCTAATGTTTGGGTGGGCGGGTGGCACTAAATCCGGAACCCCGTCCAATTTAGGACTCAAGGGCGGAAGTTTACGAACTCGGAAGTTTGGATTATTGAGTGCTATCCAATGAGTCCGACCCGCCGCCTGACTTTAAGTTCAGGGCTTGATCGACATCCGTCCCTCCGCAGGAATCCGGCATGGAGGGATCGGGAATTCGGACGTAGCTAGTTTTTAAGATAGGAGAAGAGTCGCCGCATTGCTCCTCTATCACAGCAACATGATGGGTAGCCTGGGGAGAGTTGATCTCTCTCAGATCGGTTTTAGGCCCGATCCGGTCGTAATCTGTGGCGACTCCCAGGGCAGCGATGCGATCCAGGAGCTCGTTTACGGAGGAGAGCTCGACCGGATCTAACTGTTCGGCAAGTTCCGAACTAACATGGAGATTGGTTTCGATGACTCGAGAGGTCATCGTCGGCGCGACGGCCGAACTAGCGGTCATGAGAAAACCGCCTAGCCGAAGAGTCTGACCGGTGGCCAAGGCTTCTTTGGCGATGGTATCGTCTTTGAAGACGAGATGAGGCATCCTACCTGATGGCGACGGCACAGAGGAACTCTCAATGAAAGCACCAATGTCGGTGTCAAACCGGCGGATCTCGGTAGGGGGTCCCGAACTGTTCGCTCTAGGCGGATGGTAACAGGAGACAGGGGACACGATGTTTTACCCAGGTTCGGGCCCTCTCGATGGAGGTAATACCCTACTCCTGCTTGATTAATATTGTTGATATGGGTAGTACAAGAGTAGATCTACCACGAGATCAAGGAGGCTAAACCCTAGAAGCTAGCATATGGTATGATTGTTGTTCGTCCCCACGGACTAAAACCCTCCGGTTTATATAGACACCGGATAGGTTAGGGTTACACAGTCGGTTACAATGGTAGGAGATCTACATATCCGTATCGCCAAGCTTTCCTTCCACGCCAAGGAAAGTCCCATCCGGATACGGGACGAAGTCTTCAATCTTCTATCTTCATAGTCCAGGAGTCCGGCCAACGGTAAGAGTTCGGCTATCTGGACACCCCTAGTCCGGGACTCCCTCAGTTGACAAGACCACGAGTTTCAAGAAAAGGGGCAAAGGGAAGAAGGGGAACTTCAAGAAGAACGGCAAGCAAGTTGCTGCTCAAGTGAAGAAGCCCAAGTCTAGACCTAAGCCTGAAACTAAGTGCTTCTACTGCAAAGGGACTGGTCACTGGAAGCGGAACTACCCCAAGTATTTGGCGGATAAGAAAGGATGGCAAAGTAAACAAAGGTATATTTGATATACATGTTATTCATGTGTACTTTACTAGTGTTCATTGCAAACCCTCAGTATTTGATACTAGTTCAGTTGCTAAGATTAGTAACTCGAACCGGGAGTTGCAGAAGGAACATAAACTAGTTAAGGGTGAAGTGACGATGTATGTTGGAAGTGGTTCCAAGATTGATATGATCATCATCGCACACTCCCTATACTATTGGGATTAGTGTTAAACCTAAATAAATGTTATTTGGCGTTTGCGTTGAGCATGAATATGATTTGATCATGTTATTGCAATAAGGTTATTCATTTAAAGTCATAGAATAATTGTTGTTCTGTTTACATGAATAAAACCTTCGATGGTCATACATCCAATGAAAATAGTTTCTTGGATCTTTATCGCATTGATACACATATTCATAATATTGATGCCAAAAGATGCAAAGTTGATAATGATAGTGCAACTTATTTGTGGCACTGCTGTTTGGGTCATATAGGTGGAAAGCGCATAAAGAAACTCCATAAAGATGGATTTTTGGAATCACTTGGTTATGAATCATTTGATGCTTGCGAACCGTGCCTTTTGGGCAAGATGACTAAAACTCCGTTCTTCGGAACAATGGAACGAGCAACAAACTTGTTGGAAATAATACATACTGATGTATGCAGACCAATGAGTATTAAGGCTCGTTATGGGTATCGTTATTTTCGACCTTCACAGATGATTTAAGCAGATATGGGTATATCTACTTGATGAAACATAAGTGCAAAACAGTTGAAAGGTTCAAAGAATTTCAGAGTGAAGTGGAAAATCATCGTAATAAGAAAATAAACTTTCTACGATCTGATCGTGGAGATGAATATTTGAGTTACGAAGTTTGGCCTTGATTAAAACAATGTGGAATAGTTTCACAAACTCATGCCACCTGGAACACCACAGCGTAACGGTGTGTTCGAACATCATAACCGCACTTTATTTGATATGGTGCGATCAATGATATCTCTTACCGATTTACCAATATCGTTTTGGGGTTATGCATTAGAGATAGCTACATTCACTTTAAATAGGGCACCATCAAAATCCGCTGAGATAAGACTTATGAACCGTGGTTTGGCAAGAAACCAAAGTTGTCGTTTCTTAAAGTTTGGGGCTGCGATGCTTCTGTGAAAAAGTTTCAACCTGATAAGCTCGAACCCAAATCGGAGAAGTGCGTCTTCATAGAATACCAAAAGGAAACTGTTGGGTACACCTTCTATCACAAATCCAAAGGCAAGCTATTCATTGCTAAGATGGATCCTTTCTAGAGAAGGAGTTTCTCTCGAAAGAAGTGAGTGGGAGGAAAGTAGAACTTGATAAGGTAATTGTACCTTCTCCCGAATTGGAAAGTAGTTCATCACAGAAATCAGTTCCAGTGATTCTTACACCAATTAGTGAGGAAGTTAATGATGATGATCATGAAACTTCAGATCAAGTTATTACAGAAACTCGTAGGTCTTCCAGAGTACGGTCCGCACCAGAGTGGTACGGTGATCCTATTCTTGAAGTCATGTTACTAGACAATGATGAACCTATGAACTATGAGGAAGCGATGATTAGCCCAGATTCCGCGAAATGGCTTGAGGCCATGAAATCTGAGATGAGATCCATGTATGAGAACAAAGTATGGACTTTGATTGACTTGCCCAATGATCGGCGAGCCATTGAGATTAAATGGATCTTCAAGAGGAAGACGGACGCTGATAATAGTGTTACTATCTACAAAGCTAGAATTGTCGGAAAAAGGGTTTTCGACAAGTTCAAGGAGTTGACTACGATGAGAGTTTCTCACTCGTATCTATGTTTAAGTCTGTCCGAATCATGTTAGCAATTGCCGCATTTTATGAAATCTGGCAAATGGATAAACAAAACTGCATTCCTTAATGGATTTATTAAAGAAGAGTTGTATATGATGCAACCAGAAGGTTTTGTCAATCCTAAAGGTGCTAACAAAATATGCAAGCTCCAGCGATCCATATATGGACTGGTGCAAGCATCTCGGAGTTGGAATATACGCTTTGATAAGTTGATCAAAGGATATAGTTTTATACAGACTTGCGGTGAAGCCTGTATTTACAAGAAAGTGAGTGGGAGCACTACAACATTTCTGATAAGTATACGTGAATGACATATTGTTGATCGGAAATAAGGTAGAATTATTCTGCAAAGCATAAAGGAGTGTTTGAAAGGAGTTTTTCAAAGAAAGACCTTGGTGAAGCTGCTTACATATTGAGCATCAAGATCTATAGAGATAGATCAAGACGCTTGATAAGTTTTTTCAATGAGTACATACCTTGACAAGATTTTGAAGTAGTTCAAAATGGAACAGTCAAAGAAAGAGTTCTTGCACGTGTTACAAGGTGTGAAATTGAGTAAGACTCAAAGCCCGACCACGGCAGAAGATAGAAAGAGAACGAAAGTCATTCCCTATGCCTTGGCCATAGGTTCTATAAAGTATGCCATGCTGTGTACCAGATCTATTGTATAGCCTACACTGATTTTGGCAAGGGAGTACAATAGTGATCTAGGAGTAGATCACTGGACAATGGTCAAGATTATCCTTAGTGGAATAAGGATATGTTTCTCGATTATGGAGGTGACAAAAGGTTTGTCGTAAAGGGTTACGTCGATGCAAGTTTTAACACTCATCCAGATGACTCTAAGTCTCAATCTAGACACATATTGAAAGTGGGAGCAATTAGCTAAAGTAGCTCCGTGCAGAGCATTGTAGACATAGAAGTTTGCAAAATACATACGGATCTGAATTTGGCAGACCCATTGACTAAACTTCTCTCACAAGCAAAAACATGATCACAACTTAGTACTCTTTGGGTGTTAATCACATAGCGATGTGAACTAGATTATTGACTCTAGTAAACCCTTTGGGTGTTGGTCACATGAAGATGTGATCTATGGGTGTTAATCACATGGTGATGTGAACTATTGGTATTGAATCACATGGCAATGTGAACTAGATTATTGACTCTAGTGCAAGTGGGAGACTGAAGGAAATATGCCCTAGAGGCAATAATGAAGTTATTATTTATTTCCTTATTTCATGATAAATGTTTATTATTCATGCTAGAAATGTATTAACCGGAAACTTGATACATGTGTGAATACATAGAACAAAACAGAGTGTCACTAGTATGCCTCTACTTGACTAGCTCGTTGAATCAAAGATGGTTATGTTTCCTAGCCATAGACATGAGTTGTCATTTGATTAACGGGATCACATCATTAGGAAAATGATGTGATTGACTTGACCCATTCCGTTAGCTTAGCACACGATCGTTTAGTATGTTGCTATTGCTTTGTTCATGACTTATACATGTTCCTATGACTATGAGATTATGCAACTGCCTTTTACCGGAGGAACACTTTGTGTGCTACCAAACGTCACAACGTAACTGGGTGATTATAAAGGTGCTCTACAGGTGTCTCCGAAGGTGCCTGTTGGGTTGGCGTATTTCGAGATTAGGATTTTTCACTCCGATTGTCGGAGAGGTATCTCTGGGCCCACTTGGTAATGCACATCACTTAAGCCTTGCAAGCATTGCAACTAATGAGTTAGTTGCGGGATGATGTATTACGAACGAGTAAAGAGACTTGCCGGTAACGAGATTAAACTAGGTATTGAGATACCGACGATCGAATCTCGGGCAAGTAACATACGATGACAAAGGGAACAACGTATGTTGTTATGCGGTCTGACCGATAAAGATCTTCGTAGAATACGTGGGAGCCAATATGAGCATCCAGGTTCCGCTATTGGTTTTTGACCGGAGACGTGTCTCGGTCATGTCTACATAGTTCTCGAACCCGTAGGGTCCGCACGCTTAAAGTTTCGATGATAGTTATATTATGAGTTTATGTGTTTTGATGTACCGAAGGAGTTCGGAGTCCCGGATGAGATCGGGGACATGACGAGGAGTCTCGAAATGGTCGAGACGGAAAGATTGATATATTGGACGACTATATTCAGACATCGGAAAGGTTCCAAGTGATCGGGTATTTTTCGGAGTACCGGAGAGTTACGGGAATTCGTATTGGGCCTTAATGGGCCATACGGGAAAGGAGAGAAAGGCCCCAAAGGGTGGCCGCACCCCTCTCATTGGACTAGTCCGAATTGGACTAGGGAGGGGGGGGGGGGGTGGGGCGCCCCTTCCTTCCTTCTCCTTCTCCCTTCCCTTCTCTTACTCCAACAAGGAAAGGAGGAGTCCTACTCCCGGTGGGAGTAGGACTCCCCCCTTGGCGCGATCTCCTTCTAGGCAGGCCGCCTCCCCCCTTGCTCCTTTATATACGGGGGCAGGGGGGCACCCCAAAGACACAACAATTGATCAGTTGATCTTTTAGCCGCAAAAGCGGTGCCCCCTCCACCATAGTCCACCTCGATAACATCAGAAGCGGTGCTTAGGCGAAGCCTCACACAAGAGAACATCAACATTGTCATCACGCCGTCATGTTGACGAAACTCTCCCTCAACATTCGGCTAGATCGGAGTTCGAGGGACGTCATCGGGCTGAACGTTTGCTGAACTCGGAGCTGCCGTAGGTTCGGTACTTGATCGGTCGGATAGTGAAGACGTACGACTACAGCAACTGCGTTGTGCTAACGCTTCCGCTTTTGGTCTACGAGGGTACATGGACAACACTCTCCCCTCTCGTTGCTATGCATCACCATGATCTTGCGCGTGCGTAGGATTTTTTTTAAAATTACTATGTACCCCAACACTCCCTGTCCTCCGAACATGGAACCAGGCGCTGAGCCTGAAAACTTCCAGGATAGTGACCTCAGAAATTCTTAAAACTCCGGATCCCACAGTGGGCCAGGGTTCAGATTTAAGCCCGCCCACTCACCACAAGCAATATTCCCCAAGCAATTCCGGTCCTCCGGACATATGCGACCTAATGTATGTGTGGCAGTAACCTCAGGAAACAGTCCATCACTTTTGGGCCAGATTCCTCCTTGTTAAAAACAAGATCAAAGATTGTTGCGATGACGACGCGGTTTCAGTATTTTGCCGCAAACTGTACGGACGAGGGGATCCTCAATGCCCTCAACCGACGCCGCATACTACACTTTGCAGATTTGGCACACATAGTACATAAATATTGAGCCATGGAAAGTGCCTGGAAAGCCCAGACAGCTTGGTGGGAACCGCCGACCTTTAAGCCACCCATCGGACGGGAAAAAAGGATGCACCCTCACGGGGCAGCTGATCATCACCCTACGGACAAGAAAATTAATCCCTTAACAGGACACATAACTGTCCTTGATGAATGGCTCGACAAGCCCTTCAGATACACACGGCGCCAAATTCCGAACCAATGCACAACCTTCGGGCATGTTGGGTACTCCGGCAGGTGGCCAAGAGCGGTGAGGCTATCCTCACCAATACGACCTCAGAGAAATACTCTCCGGAGGACGATGATCTCAAAGTCTTTACGGTCTTCGATACCTTTTCTTCAAATAATCGATGTAAAAGGGCACTCCGCGACCTCGTCGAAGTCAACCAAGTAGCCGCAATAAACCCTTGGAACGATACGGCGATAACTTTCACCGCCAACGATGAACCAGGGGCTCGATCAGTCTGTGCACTAGCCGCTTTGGTCTTAAACCTAATCATAGACGGCTTTCGGCTCGCTAAAGTGCTCATGGACGGCGGCAGCTGACTGAACCTCATCTACAAGGACACGCTCGATAAAATGAAAACAGACAAGAGCCGCATCAAGCAAAGCAGTACAACCTTTCGAGGCATTATCCCCATTCGGGAAGCACGATGCTCGGGGAAAATCAAACTCGATGTGGTATTCGGCACGCCGGAGAACTACAGGTCCAAAGAGTTAATATTCCACGTGGCACCTTTCAACAGAGGATATCACGCCCTGTTGGGGCGAGACACATTCACACACTTTCAAGCCATACCCCATTACGGGTACATGAAGCTCAAAATGCCCGGGCCCAACGGAGTTATCACTATCACCAGTGATCCGGACATAGCAATCCGTGCCAAGAACAAAACCGCATCCTTGGCCCTCGAGGCATTATCCGAGGCCCATGCTACCGAGGAACTCACCGCTCTGCGTTCCACAGTGGACAGAGACAACGTCATCCTTGATAAGAGGCCTAAGTCTACTTCTTTCAAGCCAGCAGACGATATAGTCAAATTTCAAGTTCACCCGACAGATCCTAATAAAACAACAACCATTGGAGCATAGTTGGATCCGACGGTCGACGCCGACCTAAGAGCATTCTTTCATGAGAACTGGGACATTTTTGCCTGGCATTCCTCGAATATGCCAGGAATCCCACGCAGACTGGCCGAACACAGCCTCAACATAATAAAGGGGTTTAAGCCAGTCAAGCAAACACTACGGCAATTTTCCGAACCCAAGCGGCATGCTATGGGGGAGGTGAAGGAAATATGCCCTAGAGGCAATAATAAAGTTCTTATTTATTTCCTTATTTCATGATAAATGTTTATTATTCATGCTAGAATTGTATTAACCGGAAACATGATACATGTGTGAATACATAGACAAATAGAGTGTCACTAGTATGCCTCTACTTGACTAGCTCGTTGATCAAAGATGGTTATGTTTCCTAACCATAGACATGATTTGTCATTAGATAAACGGGATCACATCATTAGAGAATGATGTGATTGACATGACCCATTCTGTTTGCTTAGCACTTGAACGTTTAGTATGTTGCTATTGCTTTCTTGATGACTTATACATGTTACTATGAGATTATGCAAGTCCCGAATACCGGAGGAACACTTTGTGTGCTACCAAACGTCACAACGTAAATGGGTGATTATAAAGGTGCTCTACAGGTGTCTCCGAAGGTAATTGTTGAGTTGGCATAAATCGAGATTAGGATTTGTAACTCCGACTGTCGGAGAGGTATCTCTGGGCCCTCTCGGTAATGCACATCATAATAAGCCTTGCAAGCAATGCAACTAATGAGTTAGTTGCGGGATGATGTATTACGGAACGAGTAAAGAGACTTGCCGGTAACAAGATTGAACTATGTATTGAGATACCGACGATCAAATCTCGGGCAAGTAACATACCGATGACAAAGGGAACAGCGTATGTTGTTATGCGGTTTGACTGATAAAGATCTTCATAGAATATGTGGGAGCCAATATGAGCATCCAGGTTCCGATATTGGTTATTGACCGGATACGTGTCTCGGTCATGTCTACATAGTTCTCGAACCCGTAGGGTCCGCACGCTTAAAGTTCGATGACGATCGGTATTATGAGTTTTTGTGTTTTGATGTACCGAAGGTAGTTCAGAGTCCCGGATATGATCACGGACATGACGAGGAGTCTCGAAATGGTCGAGACATAAAGCTCGATATATTGGACGGCCATGTTCGGACACCGGAAGTGTTTCAGGAGGTTTCAGACATATACTGGAGTACCGGGGGGTTATCGGAACCCCCCGGGGTGTATATTGGGCCTAATGGGCCCTAGTAGAAGAAGAGGAGGGACGGCCAGGGCAGCCGTGCGCCCCCTCCCCCTCTAGTACGAATTGGACAAGGAGGGGGGGGGGGAGCGCCCCCTTTTCCTTCTCTCCTTCTCTCCCTTCCTTCTCCTCTCCTACTCCTACTTGGAAGGGGGAGTCCTACTCCCGGTGGGAGTAGGACTCCTCATGGGGCGCGCCATAGGAGGCCGCCCCCTCCCCCTCCTCCACTCCTTTATATACGAGGAGGGGGGCACCCCTTGGATACACAACAATTGATCATTGATCTCTTAGCCGTGTGCGGTGCCCCCCTCCACCATAATCCACCTCGGTAATATCGTAGCGGTGCTTAGGTGAAGCCCTGTGTCTGTAGCATCATCATCACCGTCACCACGCCATCATGCTGACGAAGCTCTTCCCCGAAGCTCTACTGGATCGTGAGTTCACGGGACGTCACCAGCTGAACGTGTGCTGAATGCAGAGGTGCCGTACGTTCGGTACTGAGGATCGGTCGATCATGAAGATGTACGACTACATCAACCGCGTTGTTATAACGCTTCCGCTTACGGTCTACGAGGGTACGTAGACGACACTATCCCCTCTCGTTGCTATGCATCACCATGATCTTGCGTGTGCGTAGGAATTTTTTTTGAAATTACTACGTTCCCCAACAGGAGGAGCTAGCCAAACTACTTGAAGCCGGGTTCATCAGAGAGATCAAACACCCGGACTGGCTAGCAAACTTGGTCATGGTGCCAAAGAAGGACAAATCCTGGCATCTCTGTGTCGACTTCAAAGACCTCAACAAGGCCTGCCCTAAGGACCCCTTCCCACTGCCCCGCATTGACCAAATAATTGATGCAACTACAGGACACGATTCACTATGTTTCCTCGATGTATACTCCAGATCCATCAGATTAAAATGAAGGAATCTGATAAGGCCGCAACAGCATTCATTACTCCGTATGGGCCTTTCTGGTTCAACACTATACCTTTCGGACTAAAAAACACCGGCGCCACTTACCAACACATGATTCAAACATGCCTGGAACAACAAATTGGCAAGACGATGGAGGCATATGTAGATGATGTAGTCATCAAAACTAAACATGTCGAGTCATTGGTGGACAACTTACGCCTTACATTCAACAACCTCCGAACATATGACGTACGGCTCAATCCGGAAAAATGCGCTTTCGGCGTTCCGGCCAGAAAGCTGCTTGGGTTCACTGTTTCCAATAAAGGAATCGAAGCAAATCCGGCCAAAATCCGAGCCCTGTCACAATTGGCAACACCAACGGACCTAAAGCAGGTCCAAAAACTAGCTGGGTGCATGGAGGCCTTGAGCCACTTTATCTCCAGATTGGGAGAGAAGGCGCTGCCGCTCTATCGCCTGCTCTGACGTACTGACCACTTTGAGTGGACGGACGCGGCAACAGCGGGTTGGAAGAAATAAACACTTTGTTAACAAACAACCCAATCCTTGCCGCACCTAACATCGGCGAACCCATGCTACTGTACATATCTGCAACTCACTAGGTGGTGAGCGATGTACTCATCATCGAACGAGAGGAAGAGGGACACAAATTCCCACTCCAAAAACCAGTATACTATGTATCGGTGGTTCTCACACCATGCAAATCCCGATACCCGAACTATCAAAAGATAGCGTATGTGGCTTTCATGGCATTTCGGAAGCTGCGACACTACTTTCAAGAGTGCTCGATCACGGTGGCCTCCGAGGTACCACTCAATGACATCATAAATAATCGAGACGCCACCGTCCGCATTGCAAAATGGGCTATCAATCTCTTACCATTTGAAATAACATACAAGCCACGCCGAGCTATGAAATCTCAGGTGTTGGCCGGCTTTGTCGCCGAGTGGACAGAAGCCGAACTCCCTAAAGAGTACGACACATACTCCAACTTGGTGATGTACTTCGACGGCTCCAAAATGTTAGCTGGATTGGGGGCCTGTGTCATCCTAACATCCCCTACAGGGGACACAGTCTGTTATGTATTACAAATCATGTATACGGACTCCAATAACACAACCGAATATGAGGCACTACTGCATGGTCTCTGGATGACTGTTTCTGTGGGCATACAACGCATCGAGGTCCGTGGGGATTCGAACCTTGCAATATGCAAAATAAACGGAGAATTCAATGCAAAAGATCCAAAGATGGCGGCTTACCGCAACTCCGTACTCAAAATATCAGCTCGGTTTGAGGGGCTCGCATTTCATCATGTGGCCCGAGACAGTAATCAAGCAACAGACATCCTTGCTCGAATGGGCGCTAAACGCGACCCCGTCCCGCCTAATACCTTCGTGGAAAGGCTTTTTAAACCATCCGTGGTATGGCAGGACGATAGCGGAAATACCAGTCCGAGGACGATCACACACCCGGATGCCGAACAGGATTCGGATATCATCGGGGGCTCGGGCACCGAACCAACGCTTCCCGCCCATGTAATCATGGCGGTAATCGCTCCATGGACCGAACCTTTCCTGGCCTACCTTAACAGGCGGGAGCTCCCTGATGACCAGAATGAGGCTCGTTGTATCGTTCGATGCTCGAAAGCCTACAAAGTTCATGAAGGAGAACTCTACAAGAAAAGCAAGGCGGCAGCTCTTGGCCGAAATAGATGCTGGCCTCAACGGCCATCATGCCACAGGTCGGGCCCTCGTAAGCAAGCCTTCCGTACAGGTTTCTTCTGGCCCACGACCCAAGCATATGCACAAGCCCTTCTACAGCGCTGTGTCGAATGCCAGGTTTTCGCCAATCAAAGCCATATGGCGCCCACAGCCTTAAGAACAATCCCATTACCTGGCCTTTTGCGGTCTAGGGCCTAGATATGGTCGGACCCCTTAAAGGAGGAAGCCATAAGAAGAAATATTTACTGATTATGGTGGATAAATTCACTAAGTGGATAGAGGCCAAACCAGTAAAAACGGCTGAAGCCGGATCGGTGATAGATTTTATCTCCGGTGTTGTGCATCGTTATGGTGTCCCACATAGCATAATTACTGACAACGACTTTAACTTCACAGCCGACGAGGTGAAAAATTGGTGTGCTAATCTGGGTATATCAAGCTCGATTATGCCTCCGTATATCACCCTCAAACAAACGGTCAAGTTGAACGGGCCAATGGCCTGATAATGAGTGGCATTAAACCCAGACTAGTGCGATCCTTAAAGGAGTCGGATAAACACTGGGTCGAGGAGCTTGACTCCATATTCTACGGGCTGCGAACCACGCCCAATCGCACGACTGGATACACACCCTTCTTTATTGTGTACGGCGCAGAGGCAGTCTTGCCTGTGACATTATTCATGACTTACCTCGAGTGTGCATGTATGAAGAGAGAGAAGCCGAGCTCGATCGACAGGACGATCTAGACGGCTTGGATGAGGAGCGCGATGTCGCAAGAGCCTGTTCCGCATTTTACCAACAACAGGCTTGAAGATACCAAAGAAGAGAACTGCGGGCGAGGACATATAATGTCGGCGAACTCGTTCTATGCCTACCAGAGAATAAAAAGGACAAGCTCAAGCCCAAATGGGAGGGTCCCTTCATTATAGATGAAGTTCTCATTGGAGCCTATTGCCTTCGCAATGCATCGGATAATCGCTTAGAGCCGAACCCATGAAACGCTGCTCGGCTCCGAAGATTCTACGCCTAAGTCCGGACATATACCTCTGTTCATTCCTTTTTCTCCTTTTAATTTTTTTCTTTTTCTTGTTCTTTATACGATTTCTAGCATGTGTTCGGGTAAGCCGCACACTTGAGGGGTATACATCTTTACATGTACACACCCCACCATAACTAGGGGCTTCTCTCAATAGAAGCTTATTATTATTTTGAGCATAGAGCTGACCATATATATGTGTCGTTTGCTCATATACGTCCTTTCTTCGCCATTATATGCACCTCTATGACTTAAGTTTTTGCCAAGATGGGTTGCCTGGCTCCTGTGCTTATGCCCTACTGTCGGTGTCAAAACCGACGGGTCTCGGGTAGGGGGCCCCGAACTGTGCGTCTAAGGCGGATGGTAACAGGAGGCGGGGGACACGATGTTTACCCAGGTTCGGGCCCTCTCGATGGAGGTAATACCCTACTTCCTGCTTGATTGATCTTGATGATATGAGTATTACAAGAGTTGATCTACCAAGAGATCATAGAGGATAAACCCTAGAAGCTAGCCTATGGTATGATTGTTGTCGTCCTACGGACTAAACCCTCCAGTTTATATAAACAACGGAGGGGGCTAGGGTTACACAGAGTCGGTTACAAGGGAGGAGATCTACATATCCGTATCGCCAAGCTTCCCTTCCACGCCAAGGAGAGTCCCATATGGACATGGGACAAAGTCTTCAATCTTGTATCTTCATAGTCCAACAGTCCGGCTAAATTATATAGTCCGGCCGTCCGAGGACCCCCTAATCTAGGACTCCCTCAGTAGTCCCCGAACCAGGCTTCAATGGCGATGAGTCCGACGCGCAGATTGTCTTCGGCATTGCAAGGTGGGTTCTTCTCCAAATTCTGAATACTTGTTTGAGTAGTGTCCGACTTCCCATAAATGTTGCACTCCTTGGCTTCTGCGCCTAATAATGGATATCCTCCGCGCGTCGAGCGAATGCGAGAAGTCGGGGCATTTTTTCAATTGCCACCCTAGCCATGTGGGTAAATTGTCTATTAAAGAGACGGGGATTCTCAGATCCAGATCACACCATCCTCCCACAGCGACTATCCATGGGAGCGCGCCCGAAAAAAATCCATTCCAACATGGCCGGTCGTCGCAGCTCCTCCTCTTGCTCCCATAGCCCTAAGCCTAGCAATTGGAAGAAGTGTTTCGTCCCCCACAGCTAATTAGTAGAGTTACAGACCCATGGGTCTCTCCCTCCAGCGTATATGGTCCCCGTTCGAGCCGGGCTCGCCACCTATAACGGCGGGGAACAAGCAGAGATCTTTCCTAGCCCATCCATGGGGAAGTGGGTATGCCTCGTCCCTTACTTATTAAGAGGGCTTGGATTTCCAATTCATCCGTTCCTCCGCGGGCTCCTGGAGTTCTATGGCCTCCAGCTGCATAATTTCACTCCCGCCTCCATATTACACATTGCCGACTATGTCGCCCTTTGCGAGCTGTTTCTGGGCTGTGAAGCTCATTTCGAGCTATGGAAGAGGCTATTCTGCCTCGTATCCCGTACATAGGAGGGGTCACTGTATCAAGTGGGCGGAGCCGAAATATGGCGCATCGCCGGGACCGGATACCTGTCCGGTACTCCGAAGAAGACTTCCGAGGACTGGCCTTCGGAGTGGTTTTATATGGAGGACGTCCCCCTTCCGGACCCTATTCGGATGGGCCTCCCTGAGTTCGACAACGCTCCCCTGAAGAAACGCCGCAGCTGGCGCCCTCGGAGCCCTCAGGAGGAAGATAATGGAGAAGTCCTTTAACTGATGGGCCGAATAAAAGTGGTGGCTCAATCAGGACTGACAATAATCGAAGTTATGTCAATATGTATAATGCGGGGGGTACAACCACTTCAATATCGAGGACACCCCATGTGGCACTTTAACGGGGAAGATGACGCCACCCGCTGCATGCGTAAGGGACCGGACTCAGTTTCTGCTCTAGCAAGAATTCTGTCCGATTTGTACAAGGGAGAGGAAGAGGAGTTCCTCCGCATTAAGCCACGGGATGGATTCTCCATGTACAACACTCCAAGCTAGGTGAGTTGTCACTTTTTACTCCCAGCCTTCCTGCATTCTTCATCATAAGTACTTACCTTGCCGTTTCATTGCAGGAACTGCTAAAAGCTGTAAGGGAGGTCAACAACCTGCCTCTACAACCGGAGGACCCTGAGCGGGCCCTTGATCCCGGACTCGAAGAGGATTCGGACATATTTGTGGAGCTGATCGACAGGACATTCTATCAATTGAGCTGCGATGATGCCATGGTGGCCATCATAGCCGACTATCCTGGGATACTCCCTGCATCGCATGTAAGTAAAACCGGAGTCCCAACTTCCTAGAAGGATGCCTTTTTTGCACTTCACCTACCGTACACATATGGTGTCTTACAGGGAAGGCCCTTGGGACACCATGCCGAACCCGCAGTGACTCGCCAACAAGGGGCACCGAAGCCGGGTAGGCTAAAAAGGAAGGCGGTCAGGACTGAGACGCCATCGCAGAGGTATGATACAGAACCTCGCTCCATATTTGTCGTCTTTTAAAATATAATAACGTCCACGTTTCCTAGTAGGAAAAATGCTCGCCGGACTATATCCGAAGAGGTTGCCGATCACGCCTCCACCAGTCGGGCTCCAGGGCCGGACGTAGAGGCGGAAGCTAACACGGGGCGAACGCCGGATGCTCCTCCTATAGAGGATGCAGATAGATTATCTGCTACAAATTCCGAAGTGGAGAGCGCCATGAATCACAGGCGTCGCCGGGCCATACTCCGTGACGCTTGTTTCTCCCAAGAGGCGTTTGATGCATTCAACCCAGTTGTCTTGCAAGAGCCACAGACCAATATGTAAAGGATATGCGGGTAAGAAAATCTGATGATTATATATATCAGTAGCCCCTGAGACTTGAAACAGCTGACACAACTGATTTAAGGATCATTATTTGTGCAGGTTCTTACACAGAAGAATACCCAATTGTCTCAAGAGCTGGAAGAGTGCAAAGCCCAGCTACGGGCCGCAGTTGCCGCATTGAAGGAGTCCGAGAAGGCCCCCTCTGGTAACACTTGTTTCTATTGCAAAGAATGACAGGTACCATATAGTATGCGGCATGCATGCAAATCTAACAAATAGATGTTGCAGATGATTCCGGAGTGAATCCGGAGGCCGCGCCGGGGGATGCGCAACGTGCTAATCGACAGCTAAATGCTGGCGAGCACGTGCTGACGCGGGTTAGGCAGGAGAAAAACAATCTCCAAAACGCCAATATCCAGCTGGGCGTGGAACTAAAGGATGTTCGGGCCCAGCTTGCTGACTCCGTGAAGGAGAATAAGCGGCTTCGATGCGACATTTTTATTAAGTGCTTGAACGAACCTTTGAAAGAGTTCGGTGAAGAAGCCGGTTAACAGAGTGATGTCTGCAGGTATGCTGACGGGTCGTCCCGCGAAGGAGATGCCTGGGTCTGCAGGTGATCTTCTACCAGAGCTCTCACAACTGCACAAACAAGTTCGGCAGGTGATGCAGCGTATTGCCCAAGCCTTGTGGCCATCCGCCTCCCAGCCAGGAGGCACGGGGGAGCTTATAGGGAAGCTCAAGGGAGCTTGGCAGCGCTTCCCATTATGGAAGATATCAGGCCGCCGACAAGGTGCAAGGGAAGCCTGGGCCATGGTGAAGACACGATATACAAAGGCTGACCCAAACCACATGGCCGAGGTCGGACCTGTGGGGCCCGATGGGAAGGAGATCCCCGTCAGTTTGGTGTATGACCAAGTAGAATTAGCCGCAAAGTATTCCCAACAGGATTGTAGGCTAGACAGCCTGTTGGATGGTATAGAAGAAGAAATTAGTCAGTCTAAGTGACTGTATACTTCAAGTGACATATATTGTCGCTAGCCGGATTATAAATCATTTGTCATGGCGGACCTTTTCGCTTCGACCTCTGGACCCGGTAGTCCAGAGTGTATCCGAATACTCGCTCAGTTATGTAAAAACTGGGTACGCGTGGAAACCAGGCGTAGGGGTCATAAGTGCTTGAACAGACAAGTACCCAACTAGCTATGTTATATTACGTGGATAGTAAGAAACATCTTCCAGGGAGAATAGTTCCGTTAAGGGTTCCTTTCCCTGGTACGCATGCCCTAATGTGCATGTCCGAATCATAAAAGAGACGCAGCTATAAGCATCTGGGGCATGTATTAAAATAAATAAAAGTCATCTTTTGTTCACCGACCGAGTATTCCCTTAAGAACGCTTAGCTGGCTTCACCCACCTCGAGGTACACATCCGGTTGACACGACAAAGAATAATCGAGAGAGGTGCTCCCCTTATGCCCTAACCGAATTAACGGGAACGTAGGGCATAAACACAAGAGCCAGGCAACCCAGCTTGGCCAAAACTTAAGTCATATCGATGCATATAATGACGAAAAAAGGTACATGTGGAAGAATAACACATATATGGGGCATAGAGCCCGAAGAATAGTTATATCAAGCTTCTGTATAAGAAGCCCCTAGGTATAATGAGCGCGGTTAGCGTGTCAATATTGTGTAGTCGAGACACAATTGAGCTTTTTAAGGCCTTGAAGAAAAAGGCAAAAAGAAAGAGATAAAAGACAAATAATGGATATGTAAAAAATTGACGGAGGTAGGGAGACAAACATAGAGTCCGACACTAGGTGTAGAACCTTGGGAGTCTGTCTGCGTTCCATGGTTTTGGCTCGAGTCGATTGTCCGATGCATCCCGCAGAAGGTACGCTCCACCGATCAGAACTTGGTCAATAATGAAGGGACCTTCCCATTTGGGCTTGAGCTTGTTCTTTTTCTTCTCCGGTAGGTGTAGAACGAGTTCGCCAACGTTATAGGTTTTGGCCTGCATTTCTCGCTTTGGTACCTTCTAGCTTTATTCGATAGAATGCGGAGCGGGCTTTTGCCACGCCGCGCTCCTCCTCCAGGCCCCAACTGTCCTGCCGATCAAGCTCGGCCTCTTTTTCTTCATACATGCGCACTCGAGGTGAGTCATGAATTATGTTGCAGTGGTAGTACCGCCTCAAGGCCGTACACCATAAAAAATGGTGTGTATCCGGTAGTGCGATTCGGCGTGGTCCGCAGCCCCCATAGTACGGAGTTGAGCTCCTCTACCCAGTGCGTGTTTGATTCCTTTAAGGACCGCACTAATCTGGGTTTAATGCCGCTCATGATAAGACCATTTTCTCGCTTGACTTGACCGTTACTTTGTGGATGATAGACAGAAGCATAATCGAGCTTGATGCCCATGTTGCTGCACCAAAGTTTTACCTCGTCGGCTGTGAAGTTCAAGCCGTTATCGGTCATGATGTTGTGGGGGACGCCATAACGGTGTACAACCCCGGATATGAAGTCTATCACTGGTCCGGATTCAGCCATCTTAACAGGTTTGGCTTCTATCCATTTGGTGAATTTATCCACCATGACCAGTAAGTATTTTTTCTTATGGCTTCCCCTTTGAGGGTCCGACCATATCAAGCCCCTGCACCGCAAAGGGCCAAGTAATGGGGATTGTTTGGAGAGCGGTAGGCGGCATATGGCTTTGGTTTGCAAAAGTCGGCAACCGACGCAACGTTGAACAAGGTCTGTAAGGCCCGCTGGGTCGTCGGCCAATAGAAACATGTACGGAAGGCCTTGCTTACAAGGGCCCGGGCTGCGGCGTGGTGGCCGCCGAGTCCAGCATGGATTTCTTCCAAAAGCTTCCGCCCTTCCTCTTCGGAGATGCACCTTTGAATGACTCCGGTAGTGCTTTTCTTATAAAGATCTCCCTCGTGGACCTTGTAGTCTTTAGACCGTCGCACTATGCAGCGTGCCTCATTTTGGTCCTCGGGTAGTTCCTGCCTGGTTAGGTAGGCCAGGAATGATTCTGTCCACGGGGCAATGACGGCCATTATCACGTGGGCTGAAGGTGTTATTTCGGTAGCAGAGCCTCCGATTGTGTCAGAGTGTTCGGTATCTGGTGTTGTGGCCGGGTCCGGACTATTGTTACCGATGTCCCCTTCCCGTACCACAGATGGCTTAAACAACCTTTCCAAGAAGATGTTAGGTAGGACAGGGTCGCGTTTAGCGCCGATACGGGCGAGGATATCCGCCGCCTGATTGTTTTCCCGAGCCTCATGGTGGAATTCAAGCCCCTCGAACCAAGCTGACATTTTGAGGACGGCGTTGCGATAAGCCGCCATTTTTGGATCTTTGGCGTTGAAGTCTCCATTTATTTGAGATATTGCAAGGTTTGAGTCCCCACGAACCTCCAGGCGTTGAATGCCCATGGAAACTGCCATCCCGAGACCATGTAACAGGGCCTCGTATTCGGCTGCGTTGTTGGAGTCTGTGTATAGTATTTGGAGTACGTATTGGACTGTATCTCCGGTGGGGGATGTCAGGATGACGCCAACCCCTAGACCAGCCAGCATTTTAGAGCCGACGAAGTGCATGATCCAATTGGAGTACGTGCCGTATTCTTTAGGGAGTTCGGCTTCTGTCCACTCGGCCACAAAATCGGCCAGTACTTGTGACTTAATGGCTCGCCGTGGTCTATATGTTATGTCGAACGGGAGGAGCTCGATAGCCCATTTGGCAATCCGGCCCGTGGCATCGTGGTTGTTTATTATGTCGTTGAGTGGTACTTCCGAGGCCACCGTAATTGAACACTCTTGAATGTAGTGTCGTCAATTTCGTGATGCCATAAATACCGCGTATGCTATCTTTTGATAATGTGGGTACCATGATTTGCATGGAGTGAGGACGGTGGATACATAATATACCGGCTTTTGAAGTGGGAATTTATGTCCGTCCGCCTCTCGTTCGACGACGAGCACTGCGCTTACAACTTGGTGAGTTGCCGCTATATATAATAGCATTGGTTCGCCGACATTTGGCGCGGCCAAGTTTGGGTTGGTGGCCAGGATGGCTTTTATTTCTTCCAATCCGGCCGTGGCCGCGTCCGTCCACTCGAATTGTTCGGTGCGTCGAAGAAGGCGATAAAGTGGTAATGCCTTTTCTCCTAATCGGGGGATAAAGCGACTTAAGGCCGCCACACATCCAGTTAACTTTTGGATTTTCTTGAGGTCAGTTGTGGTAGCCAACTTTGACAGAGCTCGGATTTTAGCCGGATTTTCTTCAATTCCTCTACTGGAGATGATGAAGCCCAGGAGCTTTCCGGCGGGCATGCCGAAAACGCATTTTTCCGGATTGAGCTTGATGTCGTATGTTTGGAGATTGTCGAACGTGAGCCTCAAGTGGTCTATTAAGGATTCGACGTGTCTGGTTTTAACGACCACATCATCTACGTATGCCTCCACTGTTTTGCCGATCTGTTTTTCCAGACATGTCTGAATCATGCGTCGATACGTTGCACCGGCGTTCTTAAGCCCGAAAGGCATGGTGTTGAAACAGAAGGGGCCGTATGGGGTGATAAATGCCGTTGCGGCTTGGTCCGACTCCGCCATCTTAATTTGATGGTATCTGGAGTATGCGTCGAGGAAACACAATGAGTTGTGTCCTGCAGTAGCGTCGATAATTTGATCGATGCGGGGGAGGGGGAAGGGATCCTTGGGGCAAGCCTTGTTAAGGTCCTTGAAATCGACACATAGGCGCCAGGATTTATCATTCTTTGGTACCATCACCAGGTTTGCTAGCAAGTCCGGATGTTTTATTTCTCTAATGAATCCGGCCTCCAGTAACTTGGCTAGATCCTCTCCCATAGCTTGTCGCTTAGGTTCGTGAGAAATGTCAAGAGTCTCGCTTGACCGGCTTGAATCCCTTTAGAATATTAAGGCTATTCTCGGCCAGCCTGCGTGGGGTTCCTGGCATGTCTAAAGGATGCCAGGCGAATATGTCCCAATTCTCGCGCAGGAACTCCCGTAGTGCAGCGTCTACAGTGGGGTTTAACTGTGCCCCGATGGATGCTATTTTTGTAGGGTCCGTTGGGTGGACTTGGAATTTGACTATTTCATCCGCTGGTTTAAAAGAGGTGGACTTGGATCTTTTGTCGAGTATCACGTCGTCCCTCTCCACTGTGGAGCGCTTCGCAGTTAATTCCTCGGCTGCGAGGGCTTCGGATAATGCCTCGAGGGCCAGTGCGGCTATTTTGTTTTCGGCACGGAGTGTTATGTCCGGATCACTAGCTAGAGTGATGATTCCATTGGGCCCGGGCATTTTGAGCTTCATGTACCCGTAATGGGGTATGGCTTGGAAGATCGTTGAATGCCTCCCGCCCTAGAAGGGCGTGGTATCCGCTACTGAACGGGGCCACTTGGAATGTAATTTCTTTGGACCTATAATTCTCCGGCGTGCCGAGTACCACATCTAGTGTGATTTTCCCAGTGCATCGTGCCTCCCGACTAGGGATGATTCCTCTGAAGGTCATGCTGCTTTGCTCAATGCAGTTTCTGTCTATTTCCATTTTTTGAAGAGTCTCCTCATAAATGAGGTTTAATCCGCTGCCGCCGTCCATGAGCACTTTAGTAGTCGGAAAGCCGTCCACAATTGGACTAAGGACCAAGGCGGCTGGTGCTCGGGCTGTTCGGGATTTAGGTTCGTCACTGGCATTGAAGGTGATAATTAAGCATGTCGCTCCATGGATTTATTGTTGCCATGTGGCAGACTTCGGCAAGGCTGCGGAGTGCTCGCTTACGCCTATTACTTGAGGAGAAGGTCTCAAAGACTGTCAATACTGTATTGTTGTTATCCACAGGATGATGCTCTGCGGTTTTTTTGATGACGAGATCCTCACCGCTCTTGGCCACCTGCCGGAGTACCCAACATGCTCTAAGGCTGTGTGTTGGTATGGTATCCACTGTACTGTGAATTTTGCATGGCCCATTAAGCCATCCCTCCAATACGGTTCCACGCCCTGTAGTGGGCTTTTGCTTCTTTGTAATTGAGTCGGGCGACTTATAAGAGTGCACCCTTTTAGTTCAGGCTGGGGGTTTTGTCAGAGCCAGATTATCCCAAAATTTTGTTTGGGTTTTCCAGGCGCTTTCCATCGCACAATACTTCCGTACTATTGCCGCCAAGTCAGCAAAGTGTGCTATGTCACGGCGGCTTATGGCGTTGAGGATTCCCTTGTCCGTGCAATTATTGCAAAAGAATGAAATTGCGTCTTCCTCGCGACAGTCCTTGACCTTGTTCATTACAAGGAGGAATCAGGCCCAATAGTGATGTACCGTCTCTTGGGGCTCTTGCCTAATGTGGGAAAGATCGCTTATATCTGGGTGGGTGGGTGGATTTAAGTCCGAACCCTGACCCGATCTAAGACCTAGGCGCAGAGGAGTTTCTGATCTTTGAAGTTCGGGCTCCGGGATGTTGCCCAATAGGTCTGGCCCGCTGCCTGATTCTAGGTTCAGGGTTTGCCCGATGTCCTCCCATAGACGGGTATCCGGCTCGGAGAGCTCCGGAATCCGGACATAGTTTGTCCTCAAGATAGAGGAAGAATCGCCGCATTGTTCCTCCACCACCGCTATCTGATGGGTGACTGGCGGAGAGTTAATCTCCCTTTGGTCGGGTTTAAGCCCAATCCGATCATAGTCCATAGTGACTCCCAAAGCAGCGATGCGATCCAAGAGCTTGTTTAGAGAAGAGAGCTCCATTGGATTCATCTGCTCGGCAAGTTCCGAGCCGACGTGGAGGCTGTTTTTGATGACCCGACAAGTCATCGTCGGTGCAACAGCCGAACGGGCGGTCATGACGAAGCCGCCTAATCAGAGAGTTTGGCCTACAGCCAGAGCTCCCTTAGAGGTGATGTTGTCCCTGACAACGAGACGAGCCATCCTTCCTTATGATGGCGGCACAGTGGAACTCTCAATGAAAGCACCAATGTTGGTGTCAAAACCGGCGGATCTCGGGTAGGGGGTCCCGAACTGTGCGTCTAAGGCGGATGGTAACAGGAGGCGGGGGACACGATGTTTACCCAGGTTCGGGCCCTCTCGATGGAGGTAATACCCTACTTCCTGTTGATTGATCTTGATGATATGAGTATTACAAGAGTTGATCTACCAGGAGATCGTAGAGGCTAAACCCTAGAAGCTAGCCTATGGTATGATTGTTGTCGTCCTATGGACTAAACCCTCCGGTTTATATAGACACCGGAGGGGGTAGGTTTACACAGAGTCGGTTACAAGGGAGGAGAGCTACATATCCGTATCGCCAAGCTTGCCTTCCACGCCAAGGAGAGTCCCATCCGGACACGGGATGAAGTCTTCAATCTTGTATCTTCATAGTCCAACAGTCCGGCTAAAGTATATAGTCCGGCCGTCCGAGGACCCCCTAATCCAGGACTCCCTCACCTACGTTCCCGCTTGTTTGGCTAGGGAATAAAGGGAGCACCTCTACGATTGTTACAACCGGGTCATCCGGACATGTACCTCAGACGGGTGAAGCCGAAAGCTAGCATTCTTAAGAGAATTATTGGTCGTGGAAAAATGACGAACGCCCTTCGTGGCAATATATAAAGTCTCAAAATATAAAAGCCTCTTGTGATTTTTAGCATCACATCATAGGCATGCATAAACAACGCATGCTGACCCAGGGAGAGGAACCCTTAAAGGAACTATTATCTCTGGAAGATATTTTTTATGCTAAAAAGTAATATAACATAACTCCCCGAATATAGCTTGTCTGTTCAAGCAACTATGACCGGATAGCCTGGTTTCCGAACATACTCGGTGCTTACCACAGGTATGGTATTCGGAAGCACTCCAACCCTTGGGTTTCAGAGGTCGAAGCGGACGGTCTGCCATGACAATCTTTTACAATTCGGCCGAAGATAAGTTTGATGATAAAATGTATTGTTACATGGAATCACACACCTACTCTTTATCTATACCATCTATCAGGCTGTCTAGTTTACAGTCCTGTTGTGAAAATTTGGCAGCTGTCTTTACTTGGTCGTACACCAAGCTAACCGGAATTTCTTGTTCGTTTGGTCCCCGAGGTCCGACCCGGGCCATATGATTCGGATCAATACCGGTATACCATGTTTTTACCATGGCCCAGGCTTCTCGTGCACCTTGTCGACATGCTGATGCCTTCCACAGCTCAGAACGAAGACGAGCTCCCTTGAATAAATTCACGAGCTCCTCCATAATTTTTGGAGGAGAATCGGATGGCCATAAAACCTTAGCCATGTTCCTCATTGCTTTCTGAGCTCACTCGTGCACTTTGGATAGCTCTTGTAGCAAATCGCCTTGAAATCCAGACACTTCTCCCTCGGGCCGCCTAGTTAACAAACCTACAGGAAGAAATCTCGTAACACTTTCCATCAGCTTTCTATTCTCCTTCAAGGCATCCAATAGTTGGGCTCTTACATCCTTTAGCTCTTGGCTTGCTTGATGTTTGCATCCTGTAGTTTGTTCTACTCATTAATGGTCCATGTTAATACACTTTGACCAGCGGCTTCTTGCCCTTCAGCATGTTGTTTGTCCGCCTGAGCCTTTAGCCTCTCCTCCAACTGATCTGCCGATCCTGCTGCTGTAAATAAAACAATGCATATTTAAAAATAATTGCTGGCGCATAATCGTATTTTCCAGACATTGTTGTGCTTACCATCCGGTGCCTTCTTGGATTTCTTCAAATTTTCCAGTTCGGCGGTGACAACAGTTAGCTTGGTCCGACATTCTTCAAGCTCCTTGGACAACATGTTATTTTTCTCCATGAGTACCTGATGATATAAACGACCCTTAAATCATTTGGGCCAACTGCTTCAAGTCTCGGGGGCTACTGGCACATGATTATTGAGTCTACACAAAGTTTTTACCCGCATATCCTTTGAAAGCTGGTGAGTGGCTCCGGCATGTCCATCCCGAGCAGCTCGGATTTATGCATCCGCAGAGGTGAGGGCATTGAACGCCTCTTCGGTGAAACTTGGGTCACACATGGCCTATGTTATATGCCTATGTCGTATTTTTATTTTATCGGTATTATTTTATTTTTAGTGTATGTTTTTTTAAAAAAACTCTCCCCTCCGCCGCCGAACAGGGCCGGCCCAACAGGCCGCGGCCCAGCCCAGCACCGCGCCCCACTCGTCCCCGAGCTCGGGACGAACTCCCGACTCAAGACGCGGCTGCCAGACGCCGGCCGGACTCCGCACCGCCTTGCCCCCTCCTCCACGCAACCCCTCGCCCCTCTCTATTTAAGCTCGCGCCGCCACCGCCTTTCCTCTCTGCCGCACCACACCGCCGCCCTTGCGCCGCATCCCACCGCCGACGGCGACATCCACCGCCGCCGCCCCGCTCCGTCCCGTCACCGTTGACCACCGCCGACGCCGCCATCCTCCTCGCCTTGCCGCGCCGCCCCTCCCCGACCCCTTCGCCGCCCTCCTGGACGACCGGAGCCGCCGCCCCGGCCGGACCCGAGCCGCCGCCGCCGTCCTGTCTTGCCGGAAACCGCCGCCATCGTCGAAACCTCCCGAACCGGTATAAAACCGCCGGTCCGATCCGGTTTTTCTTTTAACTTCGGTTTTTTTAAAACCCTAGACTAGATCTGTTTTTTTAGGTTTTATTAAACAGTGAACGTCCACTGTTTAGAGCTTATAAATGAGCATTCGTTATTTAGTCTTTTCATTTTCTGTTTATTTACGCCAGGGACCTAGTTGTAGTTGTTTTATTCTAAAGTTTAGCCCCTGTTCTTCAAACGCTCATAACTTTTTGCTCGTTAGTCGTAACTCAATGAAACCAACGCCCATGACTTTATTATGACCCCCTCTTTCCAGTAATCCAACTTAAACATGTTTTTGAAAGTTTAAAATTTGAATTAGATCAGATTTGAATTTGAACTTTGTTTGATCATAACTTGAGTTTCGTAACTCCGTTTGAGTTGATTTTTTTTGCAGATCGAAGCTCTTGACCTAAAATTTATGATAAGGCCAAATTCACATAATTTTGGTACTGTTAGAAATTGTTTTATGTTGGAAGAGTTATTGGCTTGGTTTTGATGTTTTCCGAATTGTTTTCTTCGTTCTTTCCGATCTTTTGAGTGATTGCTTATGTGTGGTTACTATTGTTTGCTTACGATAGATTGACCAGAGTGTGAAGAGTAGAACTATCAAGAGTTTTGAGTGCGAATCATCTTCGTCAACATTGCAGGCAAGTTCACACTTTTATCACATTCCTTTCCATACCCAGTTTTTATGCATTAGATCAATCCTCAAACATTGCCTGATTAGGATCTAATTAAACTATGGGTTTTGGAAAAGTAGTTGAGGTAGTACCTATTACCTGTTTCATTATCAAACCCTTGGGAGTTACTTCTACGTTTTCTTATTATGGCATGATATGCCAGTAGACGTGGATTGGGTGAGTGTATCCATGATAGATGTGAGATTGTTAATTAATGGTTTATTTAAGGTGGCAACTTAAACACACATCTGGGTGGATTGAGGTACCTGGGTATTCCAGGATTGCCTATTTTTTCTTTATGGACTGCCACCCAGGCTCAAAGGGATCATGAGACTATTCATGCTAGAAACTTCCATGTGCAGCCACAAGCTACTATGGGCTCTAGCATAGTTGACTAAGTCGTGTGAACTCTTACAGTGGTAGACTAGCTGATGTTGGGGATGTAGGTTGGTAAGGACTACCCGTTCATAAGGTGCAAGCGCTTCTGAAAGACTAGTTCTCGGTAATCCGTTCCTCAAACACAATGTAGTGCGAGAATCCCAACGGAGGAGATCGAGTCTTGTGGGGAAAATTGCGCAAACCTCTGCAGAGTGTATCAATCTAATCATGGTTAGCCGTGTCCCCGGTTATGGACATTTTGAGTATCTAGTACTTGGATTATCATGTGAATCTCATCATGTTACTCTAATTAATATTGTTGGGTTTTTAAAGATGATGCTTAATTGGGAGTGAGAATGCTGTCAACCATTCTCAATGTTTAACAACCACCAAGATAGTTAAACAAAATTTATTCCTTTGCAGTAGGGAAAAATTGGCTTTACGAAAAACTGTAACCATAGAGCTTTCCACCAGCCATATATGCATGTAGTATAGCATTACTCTATCATATTGTTTCTCTATGTGTTACATTGCCAGCATATTCCATGTGCTGACCCGTTTTTGGGCTGCAACGTTCATGTTGCAGACTTTTTAGACGACGAGTAAGGTGCCTTAGGTCGTGGTTCTATACTCAGTGATGCCGTTGGAGTTGATGGACTCACTTATCTTCCAAGCCTTCCGCTGTTATTGTTATTAGATGGCCTTAAGCCATATTTATTGTAATAAGTTCTCTTTTGAGACATTCGATGTAATAAGTGTGTGATTGCTACTCTGTTATAAATCCTTCAAGTACTGTGTGTGTCAGCATTACTGATCCAGGGATGACACTGATGCACAGAGATCAGATTGTTTGAGGTCTGGTCGCTACATGAGGCCAATAATCAAAAAACTCACCCAGTCGATGGGGTTATACATGGAAAAACCCCGACATTTCAAGCGAGTGAAGTCTTCCTTCTCCCCTTTGTAAAGGTCAGCTAAGATGGTGGCCAGGGCAGCAAAATTGTCTGGACCCTTGCGGGCAACGGGATGCATCGTCCTCCATGTTGTAATTCCTCATAGGAAAACCTCTAGATTGGAGCGGCTGAAGGCATCGTGTTATTGAAATCTCCATCAACTTGATTATAGACAGCCGGGAGTTGGCAAGTACTCTGATCTTGCTTGCTAGCCTCTTAACCTTCGCACTGTCTTCTTCCTTGAGGCTTCGGGGACGCCAGCTGGAGCGCTTCTTTAAAGGAGCACTGGAGAATTCTGGGAGACCGCACCGGATTGGGTCAAGAAGAATGACGTCTTAAGTATAAAACAATTCCAAGGGCCACTCTTCGGATTCCTTCTTCGGAGTGCCAGACAGGTATCCTGTCCCAGCTATGCGCCATACTTCGGCGCCGCCCACCTCGAATATAGATCCCTTTTGAGAGCGAGGGACGAGGCAGAAAAATTTCAGCCATAGCTCTGAATGAGCCTCACAGCCTAGAAACAACTCGCAAAGAGCAACGAAGCCTGCGATATGCAGGATGGAGCCTGGCGTCAGATTGTGCAGTTGGAGGCCGTATTACTTCAGGAGACCTCTGAGGAAAGGGTGGATAGGAAATCCTACGCGTATCAAAAGGAAGGAAACAAAGCACACCCGCTCCTCTTTAGAAGGATTGGGAAAATTCTCCACGAGGGCTTCGCCATTGAGGGAAGCTAATCCAGCCTGAACGAAGACTAGATTCGCGGGAGGAAGATATCCCTGCATCTGAAGTTTATTCAGATGGGCGTGGGATGTCGAGCAGCTTTCCCAGTCGCCTTTTTTAGGTCCGTGGGGGCGTGAGGAAGAGCTAGGAGCACCGGCCATGTTTGGACAATTTCCTATGGCGAGTTCTTAGGATTTCCACGTGGTGTGGAAAGGCATCTATGATCTAATCTCCTTAAATAGACGCCTTCCCTGCGTGGTCAAGGGGTTATTTATAAAAAAACACCTAGATCATTCACATTCATTTGACACGTGGAAGCCGAGGCGACGACATCAAAGAATCAATAGAATATTATATTTAATATGGATCCGGATTATCGTCAATCCGAAGTGTAATGTAGAACCTGCCTTGCAAAGCCGAAGACATAAAGCCGGATACTACGTCCTCATTGAAGGCAAGTTTGGGGGCTACCGAGGGAGTCCTGGATAAGGGTGTCCCCGGGCGTCCGGGCTATGTGACATGGGCCGGACTGATGGGCCGTGAAGTTCCCTCATGTTCGGATGGGACTCTCCGTTGTGTGGATAGCAAGCTTGGCGGCCAGATGATACGTCCATTTTGCATCATGCTTTTATATCGATATTTATTGCATTATGGGCTGTTATTACACATTACGTCACAATACTTATGCCTATTCTCTCTTATTTTACAAGGTTTACATAAGGAGGGAGAATGCCGACAACTGGAATTCTGGGCTGGAGAAGGAGCAAATATTAGAGACCTATTCTGCACAACTCCAAAAGACCTAAAACTCCACGGAATATCTTACGATAAATAATAAAAAATCCTCGCCAAAGATGAAGGCCAGGGGGCCCACACCCTGTCCACGAGGGTGGGGGGCGAGCCCTACCCCCTGGGCGCGCCCCCCTACGTCGTGGGCCCCCTGGTGGCCCTCCGATGCCCATCTTCTGCTATATGAGGTCTTTCGGCGAGAAAAAAAATCAGAAGCAACCTTTCGGGACGAAACTCCGCCGCCACGAGGCGGAACCTTCGCGGAACCAATCTAGGGCTCCGATAGAGCTGTTCTGCCGGGGACACTTCCCTCCGGGAGGGTGAAATCGTCGTCATCGTCATCACCAATGCTCCTCTCATTGGGAGAGGGCAGTCTCCATCAACATCTTCACCAACACCATCTCCTCTCAAAACCCTAGTTCATCTCTTGTATCAAATTCTTGTCTCTAAGTCCGGGATTGGTACTAGTAGGTTGCTAGTAGTGTTGATTACTCCTTGTAGTTGATGCTAGTTGGTTTATTTGGTGGAAGATCATATGTTCAGATCCTATATGCATATTAATACCCCTCTGATTATGAACATCAGTATGCTTTGTGAGTAGTTATGTTTGTTCCTGAGGACATGGGAGAAGTCTTGCTATTAGTAGTCATGTGAATTTGATATTCGTTCTATATTTTGATGAGATGTATGTTGTCTAGCCTCTAGTGGTGTTATGTGAACGTCGACTACATAACACTTCACCATTATTTGGGCCTAGAAGAAGGCATTGGGAAGTAATAAGTAGATGATGGGTTGCTAGAGTGATGAAGCTTAAACCCTAGTTTATGCGTTGCTTGAAAGGGCTGATTTGGATCCATATGTTTCATGCTATGGTTAGGTTTACCTTAATACTTTTGTTGTAGTTGCGGATGCTTGCAATAGAGGTTAATCATAAGTGGGATGCTTGTTCAAGTAAGAACAACACCCAAGCACCGGTCCACCCACATACCAAATTATCAAAGTACCGAACGCGAATCATATGAACGTGATGAAAACTAGCTTGACGACATTCCCATGTGTCCTCAGGAGCACTTTTCCTTATATGAGAGTTTGTCCAGGCTTTGTCCTTTGCTACAAAAAGGATTGGGCCACCTTGCTGCACTTTATTTACTTTTGTTACTTGCTGCTCGTTACAAATTATCCTATCACAAAACTATCTGTTACCACTTGTTTGATTTCTGCAGAGAATACCTTGCTGAAAACCGCTTATCATTTCCTTCTGCTCCTCGTTAGGTTCGACACTCTTACTTACCGAAAGGACTACGATAGATCCCCTATACTTGTGGGTCATTAAGACTCTTTTCTGGCGCCGTTGCCGGGGAGTGAAGCGCCTTTGGTAGGTGGAATTTGGTAAGGAAAAATTTATATAGTGTGCTGAATTTTACTGTCACTTGTTACTATGGAAAGTAATCCTCTGAGGGGCTTGTTCGGGGTATCTTCACCCCGTCCAGTAGAGCAAAGAGTTGCTCCTCAACCTACTGAACCTATTGAAAATGAAACTCCTTTTGAAGTTCCTTGGTATGATGGAAAACTGCTAGCTAATACTTTTACAGGAGATGGAACCAAGCATCCTGATGAACACTTAATATATGTGGATGAGGTTTGTGGATTATTTAAGCTTGCAGGTATACTCGATGATGTTGTTAAGAAGAAGGTCTTCCCTTTATCTTTGAAGGGAGATGCATTAACATGGTATAGGCTAATGGATGATGCGAGATCATGGAACTACAAAAGACTGAAATTGGAATTTCATCAAAAATATTATCCCATGCATCTTGTTCATCATGATCGCAACTACATATATAATTTTTTGGCCTCGCAAAGGAGAAAGCATCGCTCAAGCTTGGGGGAGGCTTAAATCAATGTTATATTCATGCCCCAATCATGAGCTCTTGAGAGAAATAATTATTCAAAGTTTTTATGCTCGGCTTTATCATAATAATCAACCCATGCTCGATACTTCTTGTGCTGGCTCTTTTATGATGAAGACTATTGAATTCAGATGGAATTTATTGGATAGAATTAAACGCAACTCTGAAGATTGGGACCTCGACGAAGGTAAGGAGTCAGGTATGACACCTAAGTTTGATTGTGTTAAATCTTTTATGGACACCGATATTTTCCGTAAGTTTAGCACTAAATATGGACTTGACTACGAGATGGTAGCTTCTTTACGTGAATTTTTTGCTAGTTATGTTGATCTCCCCAAGGAGAAGTGGTTTAAATATCATCCTCCCATAGAAGTAAAAGTAGTTGCACCTATTAAAGTTGAAGAAAAGACTGTCACTTATAATGATCCTATTGTTCCTACCTCTTATGTTGAGAAACCGCCTTTTCCTGTTAGAATAAAGGATCATGCTAAAGCTTCAACTGTGGTTCATAAAAGCAATATTAGAACTTATACACCTCCTGAGCAAGTCAAAGTAGAACCTAATATTGCTATTGTTAAAGATCTCTTGTCTGATAATATTGATGGGCATGTTATTTAATTCTGTGGTGAATCTGCTAGAATTGCTAAACCTGGCGCTAAAGATAAACATAGACCTGTGGTAGGCGTGCCTGTTATTTCTGTTAAAATAGTAGATCATTGTTATCTTGGCTTATGTGATATGGGTGCTAGTGCTAGTGTTATACCTTATGAATTATATAAAGAAATTAAGCATGAAATTGCACCTGCTGAGTTAGAAGATACTGATTTCACAATTAAACTTGCCAATAGAGATACCATATCGCCCATGGGAATCGTTAGAGATGTTGTAGTTTTGTGTGGGAAAATCAAATATCCTGCTGATTTTCTTGTTCTTAGCTCCCCACAAGATAGCTTTTGTCCCATTATATTTGGTAGACCCTTCTTGAATACTGTTAATGCTAAGATAGACTGTGAAAAGAATGTTGTTACTATTGGGTTGGATGATATGATTCATGAGTTTAATTTCTCTAAGTTTAGTAAACAACACGTGAAGAATAATTGCCTAGTAAGGATGAAATTATTGGTCTTGCTTCTATTGCCGTACCTCCTAGTGATCCTCTAGAACATTATTTGCTAGACCATGAAAATGATATGTTTATGAATGAAAGAAGGGAAATAGATGAAGTATTCTTTAAACAGGAACCCATTCGAAACATAATTTGCTGTTGAAATCCTAGGGATCCTCCTCCACCCAAGGGTGATCCCGTGTTTGAGCTTAAACCGTTGTTCGATAATCTTAAATATGCTTATCTTGATGAAAATAAAATATATCCTGTTATTATTAGTGCTAACCTTTCAGAGCATGAAGAAGAAAGATTATTGAAAACTCTGAAGAAGCACCGTGCTGCTATTGGATATACTGTTGACAATCTTAAGGGTATTAGTCCCACTCTATGTCAACATAAAATAAATTTGGAAGAAGATGCCAAACCTGTTCGTGATCATCAACGAAGGCTTAATCCTAAGATGAAAGAAGTGGTAAGAAAAGAAATACTAAAGCTTCTGGAGGCAGGTATATTTTATCCCGTTCTTTGACGGTCGGTGGGTAAGTCCTGTTCATTGTGTCCCTAAGAAGGGAGGTGTGACTGTTGTTCCTAATGATAAAGATGAATTGATTCCGCAAAGAATTATTACAGGCTATAGGATGGTAATTGACTTCCGCAAATTAAATAAAGCTAGTAAGAAAGATCATTACCCCTTACCTTTGATTGATCAAATGCTAGAAAGATTATGCAAACATACACATTATTGCTTTCTAGATGGTTATTCTGGTTTCTCTCAAATACTGTGGTCGGCTAAAGATCAATCAAAGACTACTTTTACTTGCCCTTTTGGTACTTTTGCTTATAGACGTTTGCCTTTTGGTTTATGTAATGCACCTGTTACCTTTCAAAGATGCATGATGGCTATATTCTCTGACTTTTGTGAAAAGATTTGTGAGGTTTTCATGGACGACTTTTCCGTCTATGGATCCTCCTTTGATGATTGCTTGAGCAATCTTGATCGAGTTTTCTTGAGAGATGTGAAGAAACTAATCTTGTCTTGAATTGGGAAAAGTGCCACTTTATGGTTAATGAAGGTATTGTCTTGGGGCATAAAGTTTCTGAAAGAGGTATTGAAGTTGATAAAGCCAAAGTTGATGCCATTGAAAAGATGCCATGTCCCAAGGACATTAAGGGTATATGAAGTTTCCTTGGTCATGCCGGATTTTATAGGAGGTTCATTAAGGACTTATCAAAAATTTCTCGGCCTCTGACTAATTTATTACAAAAAGATATACCATTTGTCTTTGATGATGATTGTGTAGAAGCATTTGAAATTCTTTAGAAAGCATTGATCTCTGCACATATTGTTCAGCCACCTGATTGGAATTTAGCCTTCGAAATAATGTGTGATGCTAGTGATTATGCTGTAGGTGATGTTCTTGGGCAAAAAGTTGATAAGAAATTAAATGTTATCCATTATGCTAGTAAGACTCTAGACAATGCCCAAAGAAACTATGCTACTACTGAAAAAGAATTCTTAGCAATTGTATTTGCATGTGATAAGTTTAGACCTTATATTGTTGATTCTAAAGTAACTATTCACACTAATCATGCTGCTATTAAATATCTGATGGAAAAGAAAGATGCTAAACCTAGACTTATTAGGTGGGTTCTCTTGCTACAAGAATTTGATTTGCATATTGTTGATAGAAAGGGAGCTGAGAACCCCATTGCGGACAACTTGTCTAGGTTAGAAAATGTTCTTGATGAGCCACTACCTATTGATGATAGCTTTCCTGATGAGCAATTAAATGTCATAAATACTTCTCGTAGTACTCCATGGTATGCTGATTATGCTAATTACATTGTTGCTAAATTTATACCACCTAGTTTCACATACCAGCAAAAGAAGGAGTAGATGGTGTTATTAGACGCTATGTACCTGAGCATGAACATGAACAGATCCTACGCAAGTGCCACTCCGAAGCTTATGGAGGACACCACGCTGGAGATAGGACTGCACATAAGGTATTGCAATCCGGTTTTTATTGGTCTACTCTCTTCAAGGACGCCCGTAAGTTTGTCTTGTCTTGTGATGAATGTCAAAGAATTGGTAATATTAGTAGACGTCAAGAAATGCCTATGAATTATTCACTTGTTATTGAACTATTTGATGTTTGGGGCTTTCATTATATGGGACCTTTTCCTACTTCTAATGGATATACACATATTTTAGTTGCTGTTGATTACGTTACTAAGTGGGTAGAAGCTATTCCAACTAGTAGTGCTGATCATAACACTTCTATTAAATTTCTTAAAGAAGTAATTTTCCCAAGGTTTGGAGTCCCTAGATATTTAATGACGGATGGTGGTTCACATTTTATACATGGTGCTTTTCGTAAGATGCTTGCTAAGTATGACGTTAATCATAGAATTGCATCTCCATATCACCCGCTATCTAGTGGTCAAGTAGAATTGAGTAATAGAGAGCTCAAATTAATTTTGCAAAAGACTGTCAATAGGTCTAGAAAGAATTGGTCCAAGAAACTTGATGATACATTATGGGCATATAGAACTGCATATAAAAATCCTATGGGCATGTCTCCATATTAAATGGTCTATGGAAAAGCATGTCACTTACCTCTGGAACTAGAAAATAAGGCATATTGGGCTATTAAAGAGCTCAACTATGATTTCAAACTTGCCGGAGAGAAGAGGTTATTTGATATTAGCTCACTTGATGAATGGAGAACCGAAACCTATGAAAATGCCTAGTTATTTCAATAAAAAGTTAAAAGATGGCATGACAAAAGGATACAAAAGCGTGAGTTTAATGTCGGTGATTATGTATTGCTATACAACTCTCATTTAAGATTTTTCGTAGGAAAGCTTCTCTCCACATGGGAAGGACCCTATGTTATCGAGGAGGTCTATCGTTCCGGTGCCATAAAAATCAACAACTTCGAAGGCACAAATCCGAAGGTGGTAAACGGTCAAAGAATCAAACACTATATCTCAGGTAATCCTATAAATGTCGAAACCAATGTTATTGAAACCGTAACCCCAGAGGAATAAATAAGGGACACTTTTGGAACGTTTAAGACTCCGAAAAGGAATAGGTACGTGGTACGGTAAGTAAACCGACTCCAAAACAGTTTTTAAGGCAATATTTCTCCGTTTTGGAATATTTAGAAAAATAGAAAAATAATTAGCAGTCCGGGAAGGACACGAGGGCCCCACGAGGGTGGAGGGCGTGCCCAGGGGTTTTGACTCCCGTATCACGCAAATATCCTCTGTTTTTGTTTCGAGTTGTCCTACTACAGATTAGATCAACATGTCGTCCCAGGATTCGGAAGGAGAAAGCTATGTGGATGATTACTTAGCAAATCCTAAGGTCCATGGAGATGTGGAGCACGATGGTTAGACCACGGAGGAAGAAGAGGACTACGAATCAAAGGAGAAGGAGGAGGCGAGCTCAGATGAAGACGAAGCCCCATTACCTCAATCTGGGGACATGCACGCTGAGTTCAAAAAGTCAAGTCTCCCTGATAGGGTAAAGAAACCAAAGTTCGAGTTTATCCCTTTTCGTCTCTTGCAGGAAAATAAGCAGGACCTATGCAAGAAGATATTAACCCTGGAGTGGGAGATTGATGATCTAAGGGATCAAAATGCCGTCCTCAAGTGCAAATTGAGGGAGAAGTCTATGCCATCAACTAAGTCAACATCACCACCATCTTCTTCACCAACAAAGGAGACATAATCACATGGGTATGGGCACTCCCCTTGGCAACTGCCAAGCTTGGCGGAGATGCCTCGGTATCGTATCACAATCACATCTCCTACCTTTACCGTTTTTCTTAGTTCGATCCTATTATTAGTATCTTGATCTAGTAGAATAAAGTTTATGGCATGATCTAGTTTTGAGTTTTGCTTTATGATCTCTCTATGTAATCGAGTCTGTGAGCTATATAATAAAGATTAGTGTTGAGTCAAGGGCTTGATTATTTTGCCATGATCTTGAGTGAATAAAAGAATAAATAAAAACAACAAAAAGAAACAAAGAGTTCATATTGATCTTATTGAAAGTAATGACTTGACATAGAAAGAGTATGATGATTAAAAGTTGTTGGGAGTTGGCAAACATAGCTTTGGTCATCGTTGCAATTAATAGGAAGTAATAAGGAAAGAGAGGTTTCACATATAGATATACTATTATTGACATCTTTTATGATTGTGAGCACTCATTAAAATATGACATGCTAAAGAGTTGATGTTGGACAAGGAAGACAACGTAATGAGTTATGTTTTCTTATATCTGAGATAAAGTATGTTGTCATGGATCTCCCAACATGTTGAGCTTGCCTTTCCCCCTCATACTAGCAAAATTCTCAGCACCAAGTAGAGATACTACTTGTGCTTCCAAAAACCCTTAAACCAGTTTTGCCATGAGAGTCCACCATATCTACGTATGGATTGAGTAAGACCCTTCAAGTAAGTTGTCATCGGTGCAAAGCAATAAAAATTGCTCTCTAAATATGTATGATTGATTGGTGTGGGGAAATAAGCTTTATACGATCTTGTGATGTGGAAGAAATAAAAGCGACAGACTGCATAATAAAGGTTCACATCACAAGGGGCAATATAAAGTAACGTCCTTTTGCATTAAGATTTTGTGCATCCAACCATAAAAGCGCATGGCAACCTCTGCTTCCCTCTGTGAAGGGCATATCTTGTATCATTATCTTTTACCTTATGCAAGAGTCAAGGTGATCGTCACCTTTTCCTTTTTACATTTTATCCTTTGGCAAGCACAGTATGTTGGAAAGATCCTGATTGATATATCTAATTAGATGTAGGGGGCATGATTTATTATTGTTGACATTACCCTTGAGGTAAAAGATTGGGAGGCGAAACTATAAGCCCCTATCTTTCTCTGTGTCCGATTAAAACTCCGTAACCACAAGTATCGCGTGAGTGTTAGCAATTATGAAGGACTAAATGGTAGTTAGGTATGTGGACTTGCTATTAAGCTCTGACATAGACTCTTTCTGCTATTATGATAAATTGAAATTGCTTCAATGACTGAGATTATAGTTTGTTGGTTTCAATAAAGTTTATGATTCATACTCTGCATTGTGAATGGATTGTTACTTGAACATAAGAAATCATACTCCCTCCGTTCCTTGATATAAGGTGTATAGATTTTTGAGAAAAAGTCCAAAATATAAGGTGTATTGCGTTTAACCACTCATTTGAATAATTTTTAAAGGATTTTATTACATTTCCTTATATAGGTCAAGCTCCTCTATTTTCTCATGTCAATTAGTCAGGTGCAATCTCGCCCAAAACTTGTGAAATTTTCCCTCCATGTGCGTTCTTTAATTTCCATGCCCAAAAACTATACACCCTATATTTAGGAACAGAGGGAGTATGACAATATTTATATATGTTGCTATTATGAGAATAATCATGATGTCTTCATGTCCGTATTTTATTTTTATCGATGCCTCTACCTCTAAACATGGGGACATATTTATCGTTATCGGCTTTCGCTTGATGACAAGCGAGGTCTAAGCTTGGGGGAGTTGATACGTCCATTTTGCATCATGCTTTTATATCGATATTTATTGCATTATGGGCTGTTATTACACGTTATGTCACAATACTTATGCTTATTCTCTCTTATTTTACAAGGTTTACATAAGGAGGGAGAATGCCGGCAGCTGGGATTCTAGGCTGGAAAAGGAGCAAATATTAGAGACCTATTGTCGGTGTCAAAACCGGCGGATCTCGGGTAGGGGGTCCCGAACTGTGCGTCTAGGCGGATGGTAACAGGAGACAAGGGACACGATGTTTTACCCAGGTTCGGGCCCTCTTGATGGAGGTAAAACCCTACGTCCTGCTAGATTAATATTGATGATGTGTGTTACAAGAGTGGATCTACCACGAGATCAAAGAGGCTAAACCCTAGTAGCTAGCCTATGGTATGATTGTTGTTCGTCCTATGGACTAAAACCCTCCGGTTTATATAGACACCGGATAGGGTTAGGGTTACACAGAGTCGGTTACAATGGTAGGAGATCTACATATCCGTATCGCCAAGCTTGCCTTCCACGCCAAGGAAAGTCCCATCCGGACACGGGACGAAGTCTTCAATCTTCTATCTTCATAGTCTTGGAGTCCGGCCGATGATGATAGTTCGGCTATCCGGACACCCCCTAGTCCGGAACTCCCTCAGTAGCCCCTGAACCAGGCTTCAATGACAATGAGTCCGGCGCGTATATTGTCTTCGGTGTTGCAAGGCGGGTTCTTCCTCCGAATAATTTATAGAAGATTGTGAACACCTGGATAGTGTCCGGCTCTGCAAATATAAATTCCACATACCACCGTAGAGAGAATAATATTACACAAGATCAATCTGCTGACGTATTTTGTGGCGTGACGTCGCACCACTACTAAGCCTTTATTCAAATCGGTTTCTTGTTCCACCTCGGTAGCGTTTAGCGAAGCGGTTTCCTTGGCACGTCTTGTCGAGGCAGAGATCGTGTTCCCCTTATTCCGGGATTCCCATCAATACGGACGTGGGTAACCCAACCGTGCCATTGATTGTGGCGCTTGGGAGATAAGCAAGTTTTACCAGGACGGTGGGGACACATGTTTTTGTTCGCCCATATAAGGGGATAAGGATCCACCCTTCTACCTCCGCCTTCTTCCTCCTTGGCTTATCCATCTCCGCGAACTCGAGCTCCAGCGCCCAAGTCCGCACTCCTCACCTCAACCTTATCCAACTATGTCCGGAGCGGGAGGCAAGTGGATGGCCTCCTTCGTCACGGAGGGGCAGATCCAGAAGCTGCGTGACGCCGGATATCTGTCCAAAGAACATCGCAGATCGGCTCCCCGACGAGGGAGAGCTCGCCCCAACCCCAGGCCCCATGAGAGGGTAGTATTTCTTCCCCATTTCCTCCGGGACTGGGCTTCCCGCTTCATCCCTTTGTCCGGGTGCTCATGTTCTACTACGGCCTAGATTTCCATGATCCGCCCCAATTTCATCCTCAACATCTCGGCGTTTATCGTGGGTATGCGAGGCATTCCTCTGCATCCAGCCCCACTTCGCTTGTGGCTCAAGACCTTGATGTCAAGCGAAGGTTGTGAAGGGCAGCCAAGCGGAGTGCGGAGGCGCCATGGTGGGCGGGATGTCCCACGTTACGTGGTGGAGGGTACTTTCGTGGAAACCATCAAGGGGTGGCAATCGAGGTGGTTCTACATCACCGAGCCGCGTGACCCTGATTGGGCAGCGGCCCCTGAATTTAGATCTGGTATTCCCACACGGCTCTCCTCCTGGAAAGAGAGTGGCCGAATTTGGGGGAGCTGACCGGACTCCAAGCCTGTATCCAGAAGCTGGTGGACAAGAAGCTCAAGCTTGTCAACGTAGTCCAGGTCATGCTCATCCACCGGATTCTCCCGTGCCAGCAGCGGGGCTTTAATATGTGGGAGTTTGATCCAGCGTAGCACCGCACTGGCGGGCTCTTCGACACTACGCACGAAGATGTCCGGAAGGTGCTGTTCAAGGCGCCGAAGCTCCGCATCCGCTACCGAAGATCGCGGATTCTGCTCGCAGATGTCCAGTCGACGAGGTAAGTGATTTCACCACTTGTTTTCCATAGTTTGGCTCTATGCGGATCTAAACTCCCTTTCCTTTGATAGGAATGGCTGGCGAAGGCGAACGGATTACCTGTCCGGCCCCATTGCCGAGGACCCAATAACGCCCGCCTAACGGGGCTGCTGGCTCCGGCACCCCACGTGGTGCCGGAGAAGAAGGCCAAGAAGACGACCACGGGGACTCGGAAGAGTTCCCGTTTTGAGGTGCTATCGGATGATGAATCCGAGGACAACTCCTCCCACCAAGGTGAGGGGGAGAAGAATAAAGCCTCTCCTCCAGCGGGGGGAGGAAAGAAAAGGAAGGCCTCCCCAACAAGGGAGGCCGAAGGGTCCAGGAAGGGAAAAACTCTTCCTCCGGACTGCTCACGGCGCCTTGATGTGACAGCGAAGACTGGCATCCAAGGGCCAAGCCCCTGGCGAGATCGTAAGTATCCGGACTCCCGAATAACCTCAAGGTTTTTGTTTTCGTCACATAACGTCTTTCTAATGCCGCATAGAACCCTGCAGTCCGCCCAAGGATGATCTTCCCGTTTCGTCGAGCGGGTCCTTGGGTGCGTCGGATATGGGTTCCCTTCCGACTGCCTCCACCCCCCGTGCCGCGGACGACGCCGAGGTGGGATCTCAGAAAAGGACCCACCAGAGGGGGAGGCCCGGAGGTGTCGCAGGACACCCTCCCGGACTGTGCACGGACTCAACCCGGAGGCCGCAGTGGCTCGGAGTCCGGCGGCGACCCCTTCGTAAGAAGGGCAAGACCGAGACGCCGGCTGCCTCCGTCCCAACCGGAGGTGCGGATAATTTGGCCGGAGGCGCTCAATGGCGCCTCCATCGAAGAGGAACACCACACTGTTATGAGTGCGGTGATTGGAAGGTTCGGCTCGCCAAGAGCGGGCTGGCCGAAGCCGCAATAGCCTTCTAACAGGCTTTGAGGTAAGAATTTCAATATATGTAAAATGGTACCGCATAGGCGGTAGCCCTCGATGCTCGGTTCGGTGTTCGGAAAGAAAAGCGGACTGAGGATCTTTAGAAAGATAAACGCAGGAGTCATAAAAATATGTCAATATGGGATTGCAGGTTGTCTGCTTGACCTCCGCCCGTCGATCAAGGAGGTCAATACTTTGAAGAAAAACCTCGGCGGTCCGAGGACGAGCTCGGCCATGCCAAGAAGCAGCTCGGGAAAAAGAAGGTGAGTAATACCTTATGAAAATTGTACCTTCTGAGAAAAGGATTTGGTTGCAAGAAAAATGACAAGGATAACGTGGGTATTGTAGGGGCCACTAACGAGGTGGCGACCCTGAAGGAGGCGGTGGCCGCGGCCGAACGTAATGCGGTCGCGGAACGCACCGAGCGAGAGAAACATGAGGCGCGGGTGGCGGAGGTACAGCAAGAGCTCCATGATCTCGTGAAAAAACATGAGAACTTGGAGCGTGACTCAAAGACTCGAGAGTCTGAGCTTGCAACGGCTCTTGAGAGTGCCAAAGCCGCTAAGGCCGAAGCCTACAAGGCCCTCCAGGAGATTGAGGCGGTGAAGAAAATAGCATCGGTAAGGCATTTTCATGCAGAGTAAGCATGTGAGTGTTAATTACCTGTTGTTTACCCGAATTGGAGTTCTCTGTATGCGTTCAGATCTTCCTTGCAGCGTGTCCGATGCTGCCGCATTCTACCGGGCCGAGGAGGGAGCTCGACGGAGAAGGTCTTACGGTCTCAAGATGTCGAGGCCGGACATCCGGTGCCCCTTAGCGATCAGCTGAAGCAGCTGGTCGAGCTCCACAAGGAGGCTGAACAGGCCATGAAGGGCCTCATAGTTCGGCTGTGGCCTAAGGAGGCCATGCCTGGGAGCTACTTCGGACTGGTGCGGTGGCTGGTGGATGCGTGCCCGTGGGTTGAAGTTATCAAGCAGTCCGCTTGTATCGAGGGTGCCCGTCGGGCCCTTGCCCGCGCAAAGGTGCACTGGGGCAAGATGGATGCCCAGAAGCTTGTAACAGACCCGCCACCAGATGGCAAGGAGCATCGCACGCCCGAGATGTATTATAAGAGTGTGCTGAAGGGCGCCCGCACTATTGCGGGTGAGTGCTCCAAAGATGTAATATTTGAGTAGACTCGCATTTTGTTATCCTGTGCGCTGAAAACATAGTTCATATGCGCTAAGCAACGCTTGTTAATTTAAAATATTACCTTCTGTGCGGCTGTTTATCAAATCTGAGAGATGGCAAGTCGTCGGCTTCAGCCCCCATGCCACGAAAGTCTTTGGGGTGTTCGGGATAAACTTGAGTGCTCTTGTTCCCATTTTTGGGTCCATCTAGGGAGGCGCTCAACACAGCGAACAAGGCAACCGGACTTATAATTATTGAACACTCTCACTTAGCCATAGAATTCTATAATTTTAAATTTCGGCGAAGCCCCTAGTCTTCGGAAGGCCGAATTTGGGGCACTATCCAGGCCTTGGCCGGACATTATCCGGCTCCTCGCTCTAAGCGGCATAAGTCTTTAAGGACTCGCAAAAAACCTCTCGAACAGCGATCGGTCTCTCGCCTCATCATGACGGTCAGTTTTAGCTTTCTCCACTGAGGCGGTAACCCAACCGAACTGGGGCGGAATCTCAGTGGTTCTCCCGGTGCTACCTTAGCCGATATAACGGAACGTAAGGTACCAAAACAAGGGAGCCGGGCAAACCCAACTATTAACCCAAGACATGATTCGGAGCCAATGCATATAGTGCTATAAGTTCGGGTGCCGCACTTGTGAAAGTGTTCGGACTCATCACACCATAACGCTGGAAACACAAGCCCTCGGTGTATATTAGCCGTACCAAAGTGTAATGGATGCAACGTGTCGTGAATGAACATATGTATGAAAAAGAAATGCAATTATAAGCAAAAAGGTGCTGCATTGTTTTATTCAATAAGTGCTGCTAGGAATGCAGAACGATACAAATAGTGCGATAAGCAAGGTAGGAGACTGTTAAACATGTCCCCCTCCAGGGGTAGGCTGCAGATTGGTGTATGAAAATGCTCGTAATGGAGACCACCTGTATGTTCGTTGTAGCCTTTGTCCTTCTCTGGCTGTGGCATCATGAGTTCGGCAGGTCTGCTGCCGGACAGGGCTTCTGACAAACGGAGTCCTGTGGTTAAAAAGTAAAAGGTAAAAAAGAAAAGAAAAAGGAACGTCACACTTGAGAGCCCTTGGTGTGGTTGAGCCGCAGTCTGGGTTTATCGTGATCGTGCCCCTCTCCCCATGCCCATGGTATCTTCAGAGCGTAATGGTGTACGCGAAGGACCCGCTTTGACGTTTCGCAGGGGCCGGGGTTGGGGCCGCACTGCTACGCGTGCTCTGAACGTGCCAGGTGGTCTTGTTGTAAGTTACTCCGTGCGCACTTAGCTGTGTCCGGCCGCTTAACGGCCAGACTCGAGAATTGCCTTAAGAGGCTGCATTGCACTTCTGCCGCGAGAGCCAGTATGTTCCTCCGCGCGGAGAGAACGCGTTCAGTGTTTCCGTTGACCGTAATGACTCCTCGAGGGCCTGGCATCTTGAGCTTGAGGTATATCGTAGTGCGGCACCGCGTTGAACTTTGCAACGCTGCACGTCCGAGCAAGGCATGATAGCCGCTGCGAACGAGACTATGTCGAAGATTAACTCCTCGCCGGAAGTTATCCGGGATCCGAAGACCACTTCGGTGTTATTGAGCCTGCATAATTGGCTTCCACACTGGTATGACGCCTTTAAAGGTCGCTTTTGGTAGGTCTAATCCTTGAGGGTCTATGCCCATTTTGGCGATTGTATCCCGGTAAAGCAGGTTCAGGCTGCTTCCGCCGGCCCATCGGGACTGGTTAGGTGAAATCCATCGACGATTGGGTCTAGGACCGGTCGGCCGAATCCGCCGTGGCGGATCTCGGTGGGGTGGGCCCTTCGGTCAAAAGTGATCGGGCAGGAGGACCATGGATTGAACTGGGCAACTGGCTCCATCGCGTGAGACATCGCTGAGTGCACGCTTCGCTCCCTTTTGGGTATGTGGGTTGCGTATATCATGTTCACCATCCGCACTGTAGGGGAAACCCTTACATCCTCTATTGTTCGGGCGGTTGGGTCTCGTCCTCGTCATCGCTTATGCAACCCCTTGTCATTGTTTTCGCAATTAACTTGCTGCATGTTGAATACCCAACAGTCCCTGTTGGTGTGGTCACTTGGCCTTTCGGGGTGCCGTGTATCCGCACAAGCGGTCGAGTATTCGGTCCAAATTGACGGGCCCCGGAGTAGTTCGTTTGAATGGCTTCTTCCACGACCGGTTTAGAGCCTTTGAATCCGGAATTGACTGCCGTATCCTCAATATTGTCGCCCGTTAGTATGGCGTTTGTTTTTGTTACGACGCTGCCTGCCGCTTTTGGTCCTTGAAGTCCGGACTGCTGAATTTTGCCGAGGTTGTTGCTGCGTGCTAGCTGCTGTCCTCACCCGCAGAAGCGGGTCATGTGTGATGTGAGGGCTGCCATGGATTTCGGCTTTTCCTGTCCTAGGTGCGGGCAATCCACTCGTCATGGATGTTATCCTTGAAGGCCGCGAGGGCCTCCGCATCCGGACGGTCGGCGATTTGGTTTTTCTTGGTTAAGAACCGTGTCTGTAATTGTCCGGCCGATTCGTCTGGCTGCTGAATTATGTGGCTTAGGTCATCAGCGTCGGTGGTCGCACATAAGTGCCCCGGAAGTTATCGAGGAATGCGGCTTCGTGTCCTCCCAGCTCCCAATTGACTCTGGCGGCAAGCTGTTGAGCCAATGCCGGGCTGGTCCTTTAAGCATGAGGGGAGGTATTTGATGGCGTGAAGATCGTCACCGCGGGCCATGTGGATGTGAAGGAGGTAGTCTTCGATCCAAACCGCGGGGTGCATTGTGCCATCATAGGATTCAATATTGACGGGTTTAAACCCTTCGGGATTTGATGATCCATTACTTCGCCTGAAGCATAGTGGGTGTGCGGCGCCTCAGCATCGGGCGATATCACGACGGAGCTCAAAAGATCTTGGTCTGTTTTGTTCGCCCGCCGGACTTATCGCGGTCCGCGCGACGGTTGTCGCCACGCAAGGCGCCCACGCGATCCATAGATCGATCTTGATTGTCTTGCCTTGTCCTCCAATATATCTCGCAGGTCGGGCGTTCCCCTTTGGCCATGTGCTTTTGAGCGATGCCGGGCACGGTTCCATTGAAGGGCCTAGAGGCCTCTGTCGCCGCGCCACGGGTGGTCGGTCACCAGATTGTCTCCTGGTGATGCGGGTTCGTAAGCCTCCTCCTCTAATCGGGGGAGCAGCTTGCGTTTAGGGTAGCTTTTGGAGGGGCGTTCGAGCTCATGCTCTTCGGCTGCGAGGACTTCGGTCCATCTGTCGGCTAGCAGATCCTGATCAGCTCTAAGCTGTTGCTGCTTTTTCTTTAGGCTGTTCGCCGTGGCCATAAGCTTGCGTCTAAAACGCTCTTGTTCGACGGGATTTTCAGGCACGACGAATTCATTGTCGTCGAGGCTTGCTTCGTCTTCTGAGGGAGGCAAATAATCCTCTACCTCTTCTTCTGCCGCTCTCTCTTGAGGGCTGGCGTCTTCCTCCTCCCGCGACGGATCGTGCTGTCGTGGATTATCTTCGGTGTTGTCCGGTGTATTGTTATCTCCGGGGCCGGAATCTTCATTCTTGCTTTGTGGCGGGATTTAGAGCGGCGCCACGACGCCGGGCGCTTGGGCTGCTTCTTGGAGGGTCAGCCTCCGTTGTTCCATCGCCGTTCCCATCTTTTGGGATGTCCACCATATATATGTCATATGACGAGGTGGCCTTCCAAAGGTTCTCGTAGGCGCTGGGTCTTGTTCGTCTTCGGCATCGTCGTCCATACCGTCGATGTCTTCGGAGTCGTAGTCTAGCATGTTGGTTAGATCGTCGACAGTGGCTACCAAATGGGTGGTGGGTGGGCGTTGAATTTCTTCGTCGTCCGCATCCCAACCTTCCTGACCGTAATCCGGCCAGGGCTCGCCGGATAAAGAGAGAGACTTTAGTGAATTCAGGATGTCGCCAAAGGGCGAGTGCTCAAAGATGTCCGCGGCCGTGAACTCCATAACAGGCGCCCAATCGGATTCGATCGGCAAGGGCGCGGAGGGCTCGGAGTCCGGAGAGGAGTCCGGCGCCCTGGAGTCTTTGCAAAGGACAGGGATGGAGTTCGGCTCGATCGCCGTAGAGATTGTAGCCCCCGAGGCGGTGTCCAACCACTCGTCTTCGGTCGGGGAATCCGGCTCCAGATTAAGGGCCGGAGCGGATACTGGTGCGGCCTCCAGGGCACTGTTCGGCTGCAGAGCTAGATCATGCCCATCGAGACAGTGCGGCACGCTCGGCTGCGGCTCGAATCCGTCGAAGATCAAGTCTCCGCGGATATCGGCCGTATAGTTTAAACTTCCAAATGTGACCTGATGGCTGTGGGCGAAGCTGATCTGCTCCGGATGGCTGCTTAATTGGCCCGCAGTGCAAAGCCGCTGAACACAAAGATCTGTCCAGGGAGAAAAGTCTCACCCTGGACCGCGTCGTTGTTGATGATCGGAGGAGCCATCGGGCCTATCGGCGAGGACACAGAGGAACTCTCAATGAAAGCACCAATGTCGGTGTCAAAACCGGCGGATCTCGGGTAGGGGGTCCCGAACTGTGCGTCTAGGCGGATGGTAACAGGAGACAAGGGACACGATGTTTTACCTGTGTTCGGCCCTCTTGATGGAGGTAAAACCCTACGTCCTGCTAGATTAATATTGATGATGTGTGTTACAAGAGTGGATCTACCACAAGATCAAAGAGGCTAAACCCTAGAAGCTAGCCTATGGTATGATTGTTGTTCGTCCTACGGACTAAAACACTCCGATTTATATAGACACCGGATAGGGTTAGGGTTACATGTAGTCGGTTACAATGGTAGGAGATCTGCATATCCGTATCGCCAAGCTTGCCTTCCACGCCAAGGAAAGTCCCATCCGGACACGGGACGAAGTCTTCAATCTTCTATCTTCATAGTCTTGGAGTCCGGCCGATGATGATAGTTTGGCTATCCGGACACCCCCTAGTCCGAAACTCCCTCACCTATTCTGCACAACTCCAAAAGTCCTGAAACTCCACAGGATATCTTACAATAAATAATAAAAAATCCTCGACAAAGATGAAGGCCAGGGGGCCCACACCCTGTCCACGAGGGTGGGGGGCGCGCCCTACCCCCCTGGGCGCGCCCCCTACCTTGAGGGCCTCCTGGTGGCCCTCTGATGCCCATCTTCTGCTATATGAGGTCTTTGATCGAGAAAAAAATAAGAAGCAACCTTTCGGGACGAAACTCCGCCGTCACGAGGCGGAACCTTGGCGGAACCAATCTAGAGCTCCGGCAGAGCTGTTCTGCAGGGGACACTTCCCTCTGGGAGGGGGAAAGCATCGTCATCGTCATCACCAACGCTCCTCTCATCAGGAGAGGGTAGTCTCCATCAACACCTTCACCAACACCATCTCGTCTCAAAACCCTAGGTCATCTCTTGTATCCAATTCTTGTCTCTAAGTCCGGGATTGGTACTAGTAGGTTGCTAGTAGTGTTGATTACTCCTTTTAGTTGATGCTAGTTGGTTTATTTGCTGGAAGATCATATGTTCAGATCCTATATGCATATTAATACCCCTCTGATTATGAACATGAGTATGCTTTGTGAGTAGTTACGTTTGTTCCTGAGGACATGGGAGAAGTCTTGCTATTAGTAGTCATGTGGATTCGGTATTCGTTCTATATTTTGATGAGATGTATGTTGTCTAGCCTCTAGTGGTGTTATGTGAACGTCGACTACGTAACACTTCACCATTATTTGGGCCTAGAGGAAGGCATTGGGAAGTAATAAGTAGATGATGGGTTGCTAGAGTGATGTAAGCTTAAACCCTAGTTTATGTGTTGCTTCGTAAGGGGCTGATTTGGATCCATATGTTTCATGCTATGGTTAGCTTTACCTTAATACTTTTGTTGTAGTTGCGGATGCTTGCAGTAGAGGTTAATCATAAGTGGGATGCTTGTTCAAGTAAGAACAGCACCCAAGCACCAGTCCACCCACATACCAAATTATAAAAGTACCGAACGCGAATCATATGAACGTGATGAAAACTAGTGAGGGAGTTCCGGACTAGGGGGTGTCCGGAGAGCCGAACTATCATCATTGGCCGAACTCCAAGACTATGAAGATACAAGATTGAAGAATTCGTCCCGTGTCCGGATGGGACTTTCCTTGGCGTGGAAGGCAAGCTTGGCGATACGGATATGTAGATCTCCTACCATTGTAACCGACTCTGGTAACCCTAACCCTATCCGGTGTCTATATAAACCGGAGGGTTTTAGTCCCAGAGGATCTAACAACAATCATACCATAGGCTAGCTTCTAGGGTTTAGCCTCTTTGATCTCGTGGTAGATCCACTCTTGTAACACACATCATCAATATTAATCTAGCAGGACGTAGGGTTTTACCTCCATCAAGAGGGCCCGAACCTGGGTAAAACATCGTGTCCCTTGTCTACTGTTACCATCCACCTAGACGCATAGTTCGGGACCCCCTACCCGAGATCCGCCGGTTTTGACACCGACATTGGTGCTTTCATTGAGAGTTCCTCTGTGTCGTCGCCGATAGGACCGATGGCTCCTCCGATCATCAACAACGACGGTCCAGTGGTGAGACTTTTCTCCCCGACAGATCTTTGTGTTCGGCGGCTTTGCATCGGGCCAATTCGCTGGCCATCCGGAGCAGATCAAAAGCTACGCCCCTGGCCATCAGTCAGATTTGAAGTTTAAACTATACGGCCGATATCCGCGGAGACTTGATCTTCGACGGATTCGAGCCGCAGCCAAGCGTGCAGACTGTCTCGATGGGCATGATCTAGCTCTGCAATCAAAGGTGCCCTCGAGGCCGCACCAAAGATCCGCCCGCCCTTAATCTGGAGCCGGATTCCCCGACCGAAGACGAGTTCTTGGACACTGCCTCGGGGGCTACAATCTCTACGGCGATCGACCGGAACTCCATCCCTGTCCTTTGCAAATCCAGGGCGCCGGACTCCTCTCCGGACTACGAGCCCTCCGCGCCCTTGCCGATGGAATCCGATTGGGCGCCCGTTATGGAGTTCACGGCCGCGGACACCTTTCAGCACTCGCCCTTTGGCGACATCCTGAATTCACTAAAGTCTCTCTCTTTATCCGGAGAGACCTGGCCGGATTACGGTCAGGAAGGTTGGGATGTGGACGACAAAGAAATTCAACGCCCACCCACCACCCACTTGGTAGCCACTGTCGACGATCTAACCGACATGCTAGACTACGACTCTGAAGACATCGACGGTATGGACGACGATGCCGAAGACGAACAAGACCCAGCGCCTACAGTGGCAATCGGAAGGCCACCTCATCATATGACATATATATGGTGGACATCCCAAAAGATGGGAACGGCGATAGAACAACGGAGGATGACCCTCCAAGAAGCAGCCCAAGCGCCAAGGCTGGGCCAAGCGCCGCCTAAATCCCGCCACAACAAGAATGAAGATTCCGCACCGGAGATAACAATACACCGGACAACGCCGAAGACAATCCACTCCAGCAAGATCCATCGCAGGAGGATGAAGACGCCAGCCCTCAAGAGAGAGCGTAAGAAGAGGTAGAGGATTATTTGCCTCCCTCCAAGACGAAGCAAGCCTCGACGACAATGAATTGGCTGTGGCCTGAGAATCCCGTCCGAACAAGAGCGTTTGAGACGCAGGCTTATGGCCACGGCGAACAGCCTAAAGAAAAAGCAGCAACAACTTAGAGCTGATCAGGATCTGCTAGCCGACAGATGGACCAAGTCCTCGCGTCAAGAGCATGAGCCCGAACGCCTCCAAAGCTACCCTAAACGCAAGCTGCCTCCCGATTAGAGGAGGAGGCTTACGAACCCGCATAACCAGGAGACAATACGGCTGACCGACCACCCCTGCGGGTCATGACAGAGGCCTCTAGGCCCTTCACTAGAACTGCACTTCGCATCGCCAAAAAGCACATGGCCAAAGGGGAACGCCCGACCTGCGAGATATATTGAGGACAAGGCAAGACAATCAAGATCGATCTATGGATCGCGGGCTATGCGTGCACGCGGATTTACAACCGTCGCTACCGACACAAGAAGTCCGCCGGGCCGAACAAAACAGACCAAGCTCTTTTGAGCTCCGTCGTGATATCGCCCAGTACAGAGGCAACGCACACCCACTATGCTTCACAGATGAAGTAATGGATCATCAAATCCCCGAAGGGTTTAAACCCGTCAATATTGAATCCTATGATGTCACAAGAGACCCCGCGGTTTGGATCGAAGACTATCTCCTTCACATCCACATCGCCCGCGGTGACGATCTTCACGCCATCAAATACCTCCCCCTCAAGCTTAAAGGACCAGCCCAAAGATTGGCTCAACAGCTTGCCGCCAGAGTCAATTGGGAGCTGGGAGGACCTCGAAGCCGCATTCCTCGATAACTTCTGTGGCACTTATGTGCGACCACCGTACGCTGATGACCTAAGCCACATAATTCAGCAGCTGCATTTAATCGGCCGCATAATTCCGGACACGGTTCTTAACCAAGAAAAACCAAATCGCCGATCGTCCGGATGCGGAGGCCCTCGCGGCCTTCAAGCATAACATCCGCGGCGAGTGGCTTGCCCGGCACCTAGGACAGGAAAAGCCGAAATCCATGGCAGCCCTCACATCACACATGACCCGCTTCTGCGCGGGTGAGGACAGCTGGCTAGCACGCAGCAACAACCTCAGCAGAAATTCTGGCAGTCCGGACTTCAAGGACCAAAACGGCAGGCCGCACCGTAATAAAACAAACGCCGCACTAACGGGCGATAATATTGAGGATACGGCGGTCAATGCCGGATTCAAAGGCTGTAAACCCGGTCAGCGAAGAAGCCATTCAAATGAACTACTCCGGTCCGTCAATTTGGACCGAATACTGACCGCCAGCGGATACACGGCACTTAAAAGTTAGTTAACCACACCAACAGGGACTGTTGGATATTCAAGGCATGCAAGTTAATTGCCGAAAACAATGACAAGGGGCTGCATAGCGATGACGCAGGACGCAGACCCAACCGCCGAACAATAGAGGATGAAGGGTTTCCCAAAAGTGCGGACGGTGAACATGATATACGCAACGCACATACCCAAAAGGGAGCGAAGCGCACTCGTGGATGTCTACGCGATGGAGCCAGTTGCCAAGTTTAATCCATGGTCCTCCTGCCCGATCACTTTTGGACCGAAGGACCACCCCACCAGTATCCGCCACGGGGGATTCGCCGCACTGGTCTTAGACCCAATCGTCGATGGATTTCACCTAACCAAAGTCCTGATGGACGGCGGCAGCAGCCTGAACCTGCTTTACTAGGATATAGTGCGCAAGATGGGCATAGACCCCTCAAGGATTAAACCTACCAAAACGACCTTTAAAGGTGTCATACCAGGTGTAGAAGCCAATTGTACAGGCTCAATTACACTGGAAGTGGTCTTCGGATTCCCTGATAACTTCCGAAGCGAGGTGTTAATCTTAGACATAGTCCCTTTACGCAGCGGCTATCATGCCTTGCTCGGACGCACCACGCTTGCAAAGTTCAACGCGTGCCGCGACCACGCATACCTCAAGCTCAAGATGCCAGCCCTCGAGGAGTCATTACGGTCAACAGAACACCGATCGCTCTCTCCGCACGGAGGAACATACAATGCTCGCGGCGTAAGTGCAATGCAGCCTCTTAAGGCAATTCTAGTCTGGCCGTTAAGCGGCCGGACACAGCTAAGCGCCCGGAGTAACTTACAACAAGACCACCTGGCACGCTCAGAGCATCGCCAGAAAAGGCGGCCCCAACCCCAGCCCTCGCGAAACGCCAGCAGGTCCTTCGCATACACCATTACGCCTCAAGATACCACAGGCATGGGAGAGGGCACGACCACGATAAACCCATATCGCGGCTCAACCACACCAGGGGCTCTAAAGTGTGCCGCCTTTTCTTTTCTTTTTTACCTTTTACTTTTAACCACGGGACTCCGCTTGTCGAAGCCTGTCCGCAAAGCAGACCTGCCGAAATCACGATGCAACAGCCAGGGAAGGATAAAGGCTACAACGAACATACATGTGTGGTCTCCATTACGAGCATTTTCATACACCAATCTGCAGCCTACCCTCGAGGGGGACATGTTTAACAGCCTCCTACCTTGCTTATCGCACTATTTGTATCGCTCGCATTCAGAGCAGCACTTATTGAATAAAACAATGCAGCACCTTTTTGCTTATAATTGCATTTATTTTTCATACATATGTTCATTCACGACATGTTGCATCCGTACACTTTGGTACGGCTAATATACACCAGGGGCTTATGTTTCCTGCGTTATGGTGTGATGAGTCCTAACACTTTCACAAGTGCGGCACCCGAACTTATAGCACTATATGCATCGGCTTCAATCATGTCTTGGGTCAATAGTTGGGTTTGCCCGGCTCCCGTGTTTTGGTACCTTACGTTCTGCTATATCGGCTAAGGTAGCACCGTGAGAACCACTGCGATTCCGCCTCAGCTCCGGGTTAACGCCTCTGGAGAAAGCTAAAACTGACCGTCATGATGAGGCGAGAGACCGTCGCTGTTCGAGAGGTTTTTTGCAGTCCTTAAAGACTTATGCCGCTTAGAGCGAGGAGCCGGATACTGTCCGGCCAAGGCGTGGATAACGCCCCAAATTCGGCCTTCCGAAGACTAGGGGCTTCGCCGAAATTTAAAATTATAGAATTCTATGGCTAAGTGAGAGTGTTCAAGCATTATAAGTCCGGTTGCCATGTTCGCTATGTTGAGCGCCTCCCTAGATGGACCCAAAAATGTGAACAAGAGCGCTCAAGTTTATCCCGAACACCCCAAAGACTGTGTGGCATGGGGTCAAATTTGACGACTTGCCATCTCTCGATTTGATAAACAAACCGCACATAAGGTAATATTTTAAATTAACAAGCGTTGCTTAGCGCATATGAACTATGTTTTCAAGACAGGATAACAAAATGCGAGTCTACTCAAATATTACATCTTTGGAGTACTCACCCGCAATAGTGCGGGCGCCTTCAAAGACACTCTTATAATACATCTCGGCGTGCGATGCTCCTTGCCTTCGTGGCGGGTCCGTCACAAGCTTACGGGCATCCATCTTGCCCAAAGGCACCTTTGCGCTGGCAAGGCCCGACGGGCACCCTCGATACAAGCGGACTGCTTGATAACTTCAACCCACGGGCACGCATCCACAAGCCGCCGCACTGTGCCAAAGTATCTCCTGACATGGCGCCCTTAGGCCACGGCCAACTATGAGGCCCTTCATGGCCTGCTCGGCCGCTTGTGGAGCTCGACCAGCTGCTTCACCTGATCGCTAAGGGCACTGGATGTCCGGCCTCAGCATACTGAGACCAGAAGACCTTCTCCGTCGAGCTCCCCTCCTCGGCCCGGTAGAATGCGGCAGCATCGGACACGCTGCGAGGAAGATCTACGAACGCCCCTGGAGAGCTTCGAATTTGGGTAAGCAATATGTAATTAACACTCACATGCTTACTCTGCATGAAAAATGCCTTACCCGCTGCTATTTTCTTCACCGCCTCAATCTCCTGGAGGGCCTTGTATGCTTCGGCCTTAGCGGCTTTGGCACTCTCAAGAGCTGTTGCAAGCTCAGACTCTCGAGTCTTTGAGTCACGCTCCAAGTTCTCACGTTTTTTCATGAGATCCTGGAGCTCTTGCTATACCTCCGCCATCCGCGCCTCCTGCTTCTCTCGCTGCGCGCTCAAGGCGTCAAGATTACGCTCGCCGCTGCCACCGCCTCCTTCTGTGGTCGCCACCTCGTTAGTGGCCCCTACAATACCCACGTTATCCTTGTCATTTTTCTTGCAACCAAATCCTTTTCTCAGAAGGTACAATTTTCATAAGGTATTACTCACCTTCTTTTTCCCCGAGCTGCTTCTTGGCATGGCCGAGCTCGTTCTCGGACCGCCGAGGTTTTTCTTCAAAGTATTGACCTCCACAACAAGACGGCGGAGGTCAAGAAAGACAGCCTGCAATCCCATATTGACATATTTTTATGACTCCTGCGTTTATCGTTTCTAAAGATCCTCAGTCCGCTTTTCTTTCCGAACACCGAACCGAGCATCGTGGGCTACTGTCTATGCGGTACCATTTTACATATATTGAAATTCTTACCTCAAAGCCTGTTAGAAGGCTATTGCAAGGCTTCGTCAGCCCGCTTGGCGAAGCCGAATTTTCAATCACCGCACTCATAACAAGGCGGTGTTCCTCTTCGATGGAGGCACCATTGAGCGCCTCCAGCAAATTATCCGCACCTCCGGGTTGGACGGAGGCAGCCGGCTGCTCGGTTTTGCCCTTCTTACGGCGGGTCGCCACGGACTCGGAGCCACCGCGGCCTCCGGGCTGAGTCCGTGCACAGTCCGAGAGGGTGTCCTGCGACACCTCCGGGCCTCCTCCCTGGTGGGTCCTTTTCGGTATCCCACCTCGGCCATCTGCGGCACCGGGTGGAGGCAGTCGGAAGAGAATCCATATCCGACGACTCCAAGGACCCGCCGACGAAACGGGAAGATCATCCTTGGGCGGACTGCAGGGTTGTATGCGGCATTAGAAAGACGTTATGTGGCGAAAACTAAAACCTTGAGGTTATTCGGGAGTCCGGATACTTATGATCTCGCCAGGGGCTTGGCCCTTGGATGCCAGTCTTCGTCGTCGTCACTAGCGCCGGCGGAGCAGTCCGGAGGAAGAGTTTTTCCCTTCCTGGACCCTTCAGCCTCCCTTGTTGGGGAGGCCTTCCTTTTCTTTCCTCCTTCACTGGGGAGAGGCTTTCTTCTTCTCTCCCTCACCTTGGTGGGAGGAGTCGGCCTCGGATTCATCATCCGATAGCACCTGAAAACGGGAACTCTTCCGAGTCCCCGTGGCCGCCTTTCTGGTTTTTCTTCTCCAAGACCACGTGGTGCCGGAGCCAAGAGCCCCTGCTAGGCGGGTGTCCGCTGGGTCCTTCCGCAATGGGGCCGACAGGTAATCCGCTCGCCTTCGCCAGCCATTCCTATCAAAGGCAAGGGAGTTTAGATCCCAGATAGAGCCAAACTATGGAAAACAAGTGGTGAAATCACTTACCTCATTAATCGGACATCGCGAGCAGAATCCGCGATCTTGATGGCGGATGCGGGAGCTTCGCCTTGAGCAGCACTCTTCCGCACATCTTCGCACGTAGTGTCGAAGAGCCCGGCCAGTGGTCTGGTGCTGCCGGATCAAGCTCCCACATATTAAAGCCCCGCTGCTGGCACGGGAGAATCCGCGGATGAGCATGACCTGACTACGTTGACAAGCTTGAGCTTCTTGTCCACCAGCTGGATACAGTGCTTGGAGTCCGGTCAGCTCCTCCGAATCCACCCAAATTCGGCCACTCTCTTTCCAGAGGAGAGCCGTGTTTGAAAACCAGATCTAAATTCGGGGGCCGCTGCCCAATCAGGGTCACGCGGCTCGGTGATGTAGAGCCACCCCGATTGCCACCCCTTGATGGTTTCCACGAAAGTACCCTCCAGCCACGTAACATGGGACATCCTGCCCACCATGGCGCCTCCGCACTCCGCTTGGCTGCCCTTCACAACCTTCGGCTTGACACTGAAGGTCTTGAGCCACAAGCCGAAGTGGGGCTGGATGCAGAGGAATGCCTCGCACACGACAATAAACGCCGAGATGTTGAGGATGAAATTCGGGGCCAGATCATGGAAATCTAGGCCGTAGTAGAACATGAGCCCCTGGACAAAGGGATGAAGCGGGAAGCCCAGTCCGCGGAGGAAATGGGGAAGAAATACTACCCTCTCATGGGGCCTGGGGTTGGGGATGAGCTCTCCCTCGTCGGGGAGCCGATGCGCGATGTTGCTGAACAGATATCCGCGCCGCGCAGCTTCTCGGATCTGTCCCTCCGTGACGGAGGAGGCCATCCACTTGCCTCCCGCCTCGGACATAGTTGGAGAAGGTTGAGGTGAGGAGGCGGACTTGGGCGCCTGGAGCTCGAGTTCGTGGAGATGGATAAGCCAAGGAGGAAGAAGGCGCAGGTAAAAGGGTGTGTCCTTATCCCCTTATATGGGCGGACAAAACATGTGTCCCCACCGCCCGGTAAAACTCGCTTATCTCCCAAGCGCCACAACCAATGGCGCGGTTGGTTACCCACGTCCGTATTGATGGGAATCCCGGAATAAGGGGAACACGATCTCTGCCTCGACAAAACGTGCCAAGGAAACCACTTCGCTAAACGCGCTGAGCTGGAACAGTAAAAACAATTTGAATAAAAGCTTGGTAGTGGTGCGAAGTCACGCCACCAAATATGTCAAAGAGATTGATCTTGTGTAATATTATTCTCGCCACGGTTGGTATGTGGAATTTATTTTTGCAGAGCCGGACACTATCATGGTGTTCACAATCTTCTATAAATTATTCGAAGGAAGAACCCGCCTTGCAATGCCGAAGACAATATGCGCGCCGGACCCGTCGTCATTGAAGCCTGGTTCAGGGGCTACTGAGGGAGTTTCGGACTAGGGGGTGTCCGGATAGCCGAACTATCATCATCGGCCGGACTCCAAGACTATGAAGATACAAGATTGAAGACTTCGTCCCGTGTCCGGATGGGACTTTCCTTGGCGTGGAAGGCAAGCTTGGCGATACGGATATGTAGATCTCCTACCATTGTAACCGACTGTAACCCTAACCCTATCCGTGTCTATATAAACCGGAGGGTTTTAGTCCAGAGGATCTAACAACAATCATACCAGAGGCTAGCTTCTAGGGTTTAGCTTCTTTGATCTCGTGGTAGATCCACTCTTGTAACACACATCCTCAATATTAATCTAGCAGGACGTAGGGTTTTACCTCCATCAAGAGGGCCCGAACCTGGGAAAAACATCATGTCCCTTGTCTCCTTTTACCATCCGCCTAGACGCACAGTTCGGGACCCCCTACCCGAGATCCGCCGGTTTTGACACCGACAACTAGCTTGACGATATTCCCATGTGTCCTCGGGAGCGTTTTTCCTTATATAAGAGTTTGTCCAGGCTTTTCCTTTTCTACAAAAAGGATTGGGCCACCTTGCTGCACTTTATTTACTTTTATTACTTGCTGCTCGTTACAAATTATCCTATCACAAAACTATCTGTTACCACTTGTTTTAGTACTTGCAGAGAATACCTTGCTGAAAACCGCTTATCATTTCCTTCTGCTCCTCGTTGGGTTCGACACTCTTACTTATCGAAAGGACTACGATAGATCCCCTATACTTGTGGGTCATCACCAGATGTGTAGTTTCCTTTCTCTGTAAACCGACTTTGTACAACCCTAGCCCCCTCCGGTGTCTATATAAACCGAGGGGTTAGTCCGTAGACACTATCACAAATCATACAGCCTAGACATCTAGGGTTTAGCCATTACAATCTCGAGGTAGATCAACTCTTGTAACCCCTATACTCATCAAAGTCAATCAAGAAGGAAGTAGGGCATTACCTCCATTAAGAGGGCCCTAACCTGGGTAAACATCGTGTCCCCCGTCTCCTGTTACCTTTGATCCTCACACGCACAATTCAGGTTCCCCTACCCGAGATCATCCAGTTTTGACACCGACAATTGATGACCCACAAGTATAGGGGATCAATTGTAGATCTTTTCGGTAATTAAGAGTGTCGAACCCAACGAGGAGCAGAAGGAAATGACAATTAGTTTTCAGTAAGGTGTTGTCTGCAAGTGCTGAAATTGTAAGCAACGAGTAGTTTGATAGCAAGATAATTTGTAACGAGCAAGTAACGATAATAGTAACAAGTATGCAGCAATGCAGCCCAATCCATATGAGGCAAAGGACAGGCCAAAACGGTCTCTTATGATAAGCAAAGCGTTCTTGAGGGTACATGGGAATTTCATCTAGTCACTTTCATCATGTTGGTTCGATTTGTGTTCGCTACTTTGATAATTTGATATGTGGGTGGACCGGTGCTTAGGTGCTGTTCTTACTTGAACAAACCTCCTACTTATGATTAACCCTCCCGCAAGCATCTGCAACTATGAGAAAAGTATTAAGAATAAATTCTAACCATAGCATTAAACTTTTGGATCCAATCGGTCCCTTACGAAATAGCGCATAAACCGGGGTTTAAGATTCTGTCACTCTCACAACCCACCATCTAATTGCTATTCCACAATGCATTCCCTTAGACCCAAATATGGTGAAGTGTCATGTAGTCGACGTTCACATGAAATCACTAATGGAATCACAACATACATACTATAAAAATATCAAACACATACCAAGTGCACATGATTACTTGCAACATGATTTCTCCCGTGACACTCACAAATGATAAACATGTTCATGATCAGAGGAGTATTAAATAGCATAATGGATCTGAACATATAATCTTCCACCAAATAAACCACATAGTAATCAACTACAAGATGTAATCAACACAACTAGTCACCCACAGGCACCAATATATAGTTCCGGTAACAAGATTGAATAAAAGAGATGAACTAGGGTTTGATATGAGATGGTGCTGTTGAAGATGTTGATGGAGATTTGTTGGGGAATGTAGTAATTTCAAAAAAATTCCTACGCAAATGCAAGATCATGGTGATGCATAACAATGAGAGAGGAGAGTGTCGTCCACGTACCCTTGTAGACCGTAAGCGGAAGCGTTATGACAACGCGGTTGATGTAGTCGTATGTCTTCACAATCGACCGATCCTAGTACCGAACGTACGGCACCTCCACGATCTGCACACGTTCAGCTCGGTGACGTCCCACGAACTCACGATCTAGTAGAGCTTAGAGGGAGAGTTCCGTCAGCACGACGGCGTGATGATGGTGTTGATGAAGCTACCGACGCAGGGCTTCGGCTAAGCACCGCTGCAATATGACCAAGGTGGATTATGGTGGAGGGGAGCACCGCACACGGCTAAAAGATCAACTGATCAACTTGTGTGTCTATGGGGTGCCCCCTGAGGGAGTCCTGAACTAAGGGGTCCTCGGGCGTCCGGCCTGTTATCCATGGGCCGGACTGATGGACTCTCCTTGGCGTGGAAGGCAAGCTAGGCGACCGATTATGAAGATTCCCACCTGTGTAACCGACCTCATGTAACCCTAGATCTCTCCGGTGTCTATATAAACCGGAGAGCATAGTCCGGATAGGACAGATTCATTACCATATACTTATAGGCTAGACTTCTAGGGTTTAGCTATTACGATCTCGTGGTGGATCAACTCTTGTAACACTCATATTCATCAAGATCAATCAAGCAGGAAGTAGGGTATTACCTCCATAGAGAGGGCCCGAACCTGGGTATACATCGTGTCCCCCGTCTCCTGTTACCATCGATCCTAGACGCACAGTTCGGGACCCCCTACCCGAGATCCGCCGGTTTTGACACCGACATTGGTGCTTTCATTGAGAGTTCCACTGTGCCGTCGACGAAAGGATTCGATGGCCCCTTCGATCGTCAGTAATGGCTTCGTTCAGGGAGAAACTTTTTTCCCCGGACAAATCTTTGTGTTCGGTGGCTTCGTACTACGGGCCAACTCTCTTGGCCGTCTGGAGCAGGTCGATAGCTACGCCCCTAGCCATCAGGTCAGATTTGGAAGCTTGAACTACGTCGCAGATATCCATGGAGACTTGATCTTCGATGGATTTGAGACCGCGGCGATCGCTCCCCTTCTCTCCGATGAACATGACTTAAATCTGTCATCAGAGCACACCCAGGAGAAGGATCCTGTTGCTGCAACGGCCTCAGTACCGAAGCAAATCATCCCCTCCGAGGGCATAAAGTCAGCGGCATTGGGGCCACACACGGACTCGACATCCTACAATGCTCACGTCGACGGAACTTCAGACTCCTCTCCGGCTACACGTTCCGGATCAAGTGCGCCTACGGACACCGAGCTGGATCGGTTATCGATTTTTGAATTTAGCACCGCAGACATCTTCCAGCATTCGCCTTTGGGCGATGTACTAAATTCTTCGAAGAACTTGTCCTTGGAGGAAGATTCACAGCCGAACTATGTCCGGTTCGAGCTAGAGGCGGACGACGAGGAATTTTGCTTCCCACCAACCACCCACTTCATAGCCACCGCCGACGACCTAAATGACGTACTTGACTATGGCTCCGAAGACATCGACGGTCTGGACGACGATGCCAACAATGAGCAAGGCGAAGACCCACCATTCACTGGACGTTGGACGACCACGTCCTCGTATGACATGTACATGGTCGATACACCCAAAGGATCTGGCGACGACAAAGAAGAGCCGGATAAGAGCAAACCCTCTGAGACGCAGTCCAAGCGTCGGTGCCCCAAATGCCGTTCTAAGCCTCGTCGCTCAAAGCACGACAACACTGGCACCGGAGAAAATAGTACTCCGGCCGATGCTGAAAACAATGAAGACCCTGTCGGCGCTGCATCCAAACAGGAGGAACATGACAACACGCAAGACAACCCTGATGAACAGGCCATAGAAGATAACTCGGAGGACGATAGTTACCAGCCACCCTCCAAAGAGGAGACAAGCCTCGGCAACGAAGATCTCATCGTGCCCGAGGACCCTCTGGAGTAGGAGCGCTTTAAACTTCAACTCATAGCCACTGCGAGGAGCCCGAAAAACAAGCAGCAGCAGCTTCAAGCTGAACAAGATCTGCTCATCGACAGATGGACTGACGTCCTGATAGCGGAAGAATACGGCCTCAAACGCCCAACCAAGAGCTACCCAAAACGTAGAATGCTACCTCAATTCGATGAGGAGGCACTGGAGCACACATCTCCCTCACGTAATGTGGAACGTGCACCGCGTGGTCGAGACAGGGTGGCCAACCGGCCACCCCGCGGCCGGGACAAAGCGGCAACTCAGGACGAACAGCAGCCTACCCCACCGCCTCGCAAAAATAGAGACGGAAGAGTTCGAGGTCACATATACGACCTCCGGAAAATCCTAGACGATAGAAGAGGACACACAAGATCGATCTACGGATCGCGAGGGCGTGCCTCAAGGCACGAGGAAGGTTACCTATTCGGACATGATAAATCTAACCACGCCCGGGCCGAACACCGCAGACGGACTCCATCAAAACTACGCCATGAGGCGGCCCGATTTAGAGGCTCCGCACACCCTCTCTGCTTTACAGATGAAGTACTGGACCACGAATTCACCGAGGGGTTCAAGCCCATCAATATGGAATCATACGACAGCACAACCGATCCCGCAGTATGGATCGAGGACTTTATCCTCCACATCCACATGGCTCGAGGAGATGATCTCCACGCCATTAAATACCTCCCACTAAAGCTCAAAGGGCCAGCTCTGCACTGGCTTAACAGCCTGCCTGAAAATTCTATCGGCAGCTGCGAGTACTTGGAAGAAGCTTTCCTAGACAACTTCCAAGGAACCTATGTCCGGCCACTAGATGCCGATGAGTTAAGCCACATAGTTCAACAACCTGGAGAATCAGCAAGAAAATTTTGGACTAGGTTCCTAACCAAAAAGAACTAGATCGTTGACTGTCCGGACGCCTAGGCCTTAGCAGCCTTCAAACACAGCATCCGTGATGAATGGCTAGCACGCCACCTCGGCCAAGGAAAGCCGAAGTCCATGGCAGCCCTCACAGCACTCATGACCCGCTTTTGCGTGGGAGAGGACAGTTGGCTGGCCCGTAGTAACAACACAGCCAGCGAGACAGGCCCCTCTGAGGCCAAGAATAGCACTGGCAAGCTCCGGCGCAATAGGCACAAACGCCGAAGCAATGATAACAACACCGATGACACCACAGTCAACGGTGGATTCAGTGGCTCCATGTCCGGCCAACGGAAGAAGCCCTACAAAAGAAACAATGAAGGACCTTCTAGCCTAGACCGCATACTCGACCGTCCGTGCCAAATACACGGCACCCCGGATAAGCAAGCCAATCATACCAACAGGGATTGTCGAGTTTTCAAGCAGGATGGCAAGTTGAATGCCGAAAACAAAGAAAAGGGATCACAAAGTGAGGACGAGGACGAAGAGCCCTGGCACACGAACACTAGAGGGCAGAAGAAATTTCTCCCTCAGGTCAAAACGGTGAAAATGATATACGCTACACACATCCCCAAAAGGTAGCGCAAGCGAGCACTCAGGGACGTCTACGCGGTAGAACCAGTCGCCCGAAAGTTCAATCCGTGGTCGTCATTCCCGATCACCTTCGATCGACGTGACGACCCAACTAGCATCCGCCATGGCGGTTCAGCCGCACTAGTCCTGGACCCAATTATTGACAGGTTTCACCTAACACAAGTCCTGATGGACGGCGGTAGCAGCCTTAACCTGCTCTATCAAGACACGGTGCGGAAGATGGGCATTGACCCCTCACGAATCAAACCAACAAAGACTACCTTCAAAGGAGTCATACCAGGCGTCGAGGCCCGCTGTACGGGCTCAATCGCGCTGGAAGTGGTCTTCGGCTCTCCGGACAATTTCCAAAGCGAGGAGTTAATCTTCGACATCGCCCCATTCCAAAGCGGCTACCATGCACTGCTCGGACGAACAACGTTTGCTAGATTCAACGCAGTGCCACACTACACTTATCTCAAGCTCAAGATGCCCGGCCCACGCAGCGTCATAACAGTCAATGGCAACATGGAACGCTTCCTCCAAACAGAGGAGCAAACCACCGCCCTTGCAGCAGAGGTACAGAGCGGCCTTTTCAAGCATCACCATAGTGCGGCTGCCGAGCCCCTGGACGCCATCAAGAAGTTCCGAACTACACTGCAGCAGGACAGCAAGGCTTGTCAAGAGCTCGACTAGCAATTTGGCCTCCGTCCCAGCCCCAATGAAGTAGTGGCATTCATACCATGCGTACATAATTACGCACTCGAAATTCCATGGACATTGACGGAGGCACAAGCTAACCCGGGATCTATAGTTCGGCTAGACCGACCCCGGACAAACTTTTTCGTTTCTGTTTCAGGTTCCTTTTCCCGCGAGCCTGATCACCAGCCCCTTCGAAGGATCGGCATACAAAGGGGCATGCAACATAGGTGCGTAGGGTAACCTCCATACGTTATTCTTGACGGTATGTTTACTTACTTCCCAGGACCCGCACGCTGCTCCTTCTCGATCCCAGCATGTTATGTAGTCTGGGTGCTTATCGCACTATTTGTATAAGATACGCCTTGACGTATCCATTCAGTTATAATAAAAATGGTCGCGGCCCAGTTTCTGTGGTTTTCGCTTCTTACTTCATTTTATTTTGATCTGCTTATCAGCCACATCGGTACTCTTTTGTACATTTCATATTCGCCAGGGGCTGCTTATCGCCCCATAACACGGCAACACACTCCGAACACTTCTTGTATAGAAGTTCGGCACCCCGAATTTAGCATGATATGCATTGGCTTCGAATCATGTCTTTTTTCAATAGTTGGGTTGCCCGGCTCTTGTGCTTGCTACCCTATGTTCCGCTCTATCGGCTAGGGTAGTAAAGGGAGAACTACTGCGATTGTGCCCTGGCCTTGACCGGATGAGCACCTCAGTAGAGAAAGCCGAAAACTGACTGTCATGATACGGCGAGAGCCGGTCAGCTGTTCGAGGGTTACAAAATCGTTGAAGATTTTTTCCGCGTCATGCGAAGGATCGGGTCGGTGTACAAAAATAGGGGCGCATCTTTGTACCCCTTTTCCTGTGCATGGGCAGTCAGAGCCGCGCCCACGGCCACACCAAGCAGAACGAGGGAGGTGAGCCAAGGTAAGATCGAGGCCCAAGACAATCAAAGCAACGCCAAGGTCAAGACCACAAAGAGCAGAGGGACGAAGGAGGTTCCCCTGGAAAGACTCTTGCCGGGCGGCCTCATCGGCCCCGGCAAGAACCTTGCCGGGGCAGCTCGCCCCACACCAACAGAGCGAGCCACCCTTGAGCCCACGATCCCCAACACCATCATCCACGTGGGGCCAGGGCTCGGGAGGCACCTCTGTGGTGGCATGCAGATCTTTGTGAAGACATATTCAAGATCAGATGAGGATTAGAAGACGACGATCCTCGGCAAGATCCTTGCCGAGGAAGGCTACCGGACCCCCGGCAAGTCCCTTGTCGGAGACGATAGCACGCCATGGCAAGACCCTTGCAGGGCCACCTGACAAGGCCCTCACTAATGACGCCAGCAAGGCCACCGCTAGGTCCACGCCAACCAAGCTTCCACCGCCGTTCAACATGCAGCTGCCAGCCCAACCAGCTGGGCAGGCACCTGCATGGCAACATGCAGCTCCCAGGCCGACTTATCAAGCGCCTGCGTGGCGGCATGCGGATCTTCGTGAAGGCTCCACCACCGCGTCACCTAAGCTGCCTGCCTGCCTACATGGCGCCGCACGCATCGCTGGCCAGGGCGCGTGTCAGAGCAAGGAGGAGCGGCAATGGACGGGACGGGCCTCGCCCCCGTCCCCGAATAAAGCCAGGGGACACCTAAGCCACGCATTTAATGCGTCTTGTTACCTGTCTGAGCGATAAGCTCATGGCATCAGACGCCTTTCCACCTCCTGTGTGCCACTGTGGCAGCCCCTTCCGACTATAAAAGGAGGCCCATGGCATACTGGAGAAGGATTCGGCTCTTTCGAACCACGCGCTGACCACAGCTAGTTCGAGAGCTCAAGAACTCACAGAAATACACCCACCAAAGCAGGACTAGGGTTTTACGCATCCTCGCGGCCCGAACCTGGGTAAACGATCCTTGTGCTATCTAGTAGCCCTGCTCTCCTCGCAACCCTGCGCCCCGACAACCGTAGTAGGGATTCTTGTGATCCCAGAGGTGTCGTTCCACACCGACATCTTTGGCGCGTGTGACACCCCAAAAATTTAACCTTGTTTTATTAATTAAAATTTTGCCAGGAAACTTAAACTTTTATTTTCTGGATTTTCTTTTGATTTCAGAACCATTCTTTTCTTTATTGTTATGGAGTACTTACCCCAAGTGAAAAACATTTCTAATATCAGTGGATTTATTTGCATAATTATTGCTCTCTGAACTTTATTCCTTAAAGTGATTTTTCATTAGTTTTGGAGCTCTATTTGAACTACAACCATTTGATAAATTTATTTAAAATTTCAACCAAAATTTGGAGATGTCATGTGATGTTTTTAAATCACTTTTATGCAAAAATATCTTCTGTTCATTGGAGATTTTGAGCTCTACACCAAGTTTCCAAATCTGGTCCAGTGGGCAATTTTGCACTACAACCTATTTAAATATTTCTTAAAAGCTTCCACCAAAATTAGGGGATGTTAGTAGCAGTATATAATTCAACTTTATGCAAAAATCCAGTGATGTTCTTTGAAAAATTTGAGTAAATCAACCTCATTTTCATTCCGGTCCAGCTTGGTGATTTGTACTGCAACCATATTTTAACTTGCTCTTTTACCCATGCTTCTTTTTCCTACTCATAGACCAACCTGCAAAACCCCTAAGTCCAGGAGATTGGACCCATTGGAAGATCTTTGGTCCATGAAATTATGCCCTCTTCTTTCTGTCCAGAGTGGGTTTTCTCAAAAACTTGCACTAACAAGTTTTTGTTTGTGGCAAACTAACCTTGCCAACCTCTTCACCATCTAAAGAGACTAGGATCTGGAGAGTTTGGCCACCTCAAGAGTTGCTTGAATACCCTTCGCATTCTGTCAAACACCTTGGGTGCATGGTCAATTTTGACATGATTTTTAGTTTGCACTGTGAGCTTGATCCTCTAACTCAACCAACTTGTCCACTAGGCTCCTGGATAACCCTAACCTAGACCTATTAATCCCCAGCCCCACCCAAGCCTCCTAGCATGTCTTGGCATTTGGCCGAACGGTTGGCGTGCGTGCTCTGGGCGCGGCCAGAGCTGCTTTACTGCAGGCGCCTCGAGCCGCCGCTGGCCCCGCCGCCGCCTCCCCGCACCGTTCGGCCCCTTGCACTCGCAGCCAGCGTCCCGACCCCTCTCTCACCGCAGAGCCACCCTGGCCCCCCTCCTGGCGCACCACAGCATCACCACCGCATGCCGCCACCACCGCCCCGACAGCTCTGCCATGGATGGCGCCGCCCGAGCCACACCAGCGCGCCAGCTCGCTCATGGTACAGACCGAGCTCATCGACGAACTCGTCCGCTAGCGCCCGTCGCCACCACGATGCCCTGCAAGCTACAGCGAGGCGGTTCGTCGGGCGTATCTCCGACCGCCGCGGAACCGACCTCGTTGCACTATAAAAGGAGACCCCCGAGCTCGCCCGAGCACTCAGGCGACCTCAGGCCAGCCCCCATAGCACCCCCACAGCCAGTAATCGTCGAGGGGAAGCCGTCTTCCTCGACTCCGGCCGGTTCGGCCGCCGCCACGCCCTAGCGCCATGCTTCGCAACTAGGGCCTCCCCCGGCCATCCAGCGACACCATTCTACTCTCCTCGACCGTGCGGAGCTGCCCAGCCTCTCAATCGTGACCGGGAACCACCGTAGAACAAAACCCCAAACCCACCCGAAGCCTCCTCCATGGCTTCGCCGGCCGGGCGACTCCCTCCACCCCCGCCGACCCAGCAACCACGGGGAGGACCGCCCTGAGCCAGCGGATCCACCCCTGCCCTCGGGACCCCGTGAGGAGCCGCCGTTCGATGGTGGCGATCGCCGGAACCCCGCCCTCGCTCGGACAGAGGAGGGAGAAGGCGCGGGCGACTGGTCAAACCTGACCAGTGGGCCCAAGGGACCCATTGTCAGTGACCAGCTCCGCCGCAATGTGTTTTAAGTGGAACCGTAAAATCCCCGAGTACGTCTCCCCTGCTTCAAAAGCGTATTCTCATCGAAATGTTATATTTTTCTGGTTTTTATTAAAAACAGAATATTGACTAAACTTTGACTGGCTATAACCTTTTAAATATAACTCCAAATGAATTGATTCTTTTTCTTACCTCTATCAAATTTTGTCTAGTTTATTTTCAGATTTATTTGAAAAAAATTCATACAACTTTTTTGTACTGTTTTGAAACTATGTGCTAAGTTGAATATTTTTAAAAATATGATTTGTTGGAGAGAGAAGAAAACTTTCAAAAAGTTTTGGAATGCCCCTGCCTCCCCACAACTTGAAGGCAAACATTCTGAACCCTGGCATAATATTTTTGTGTGTCGTTTGATACGGTTACAACACTCCTTGTCTCGGAGTTTTCGATATTTTGTGTGATGATGTGAACCTACTCATAAGTGCATATTGGTGATTCCGTGCCACGGATATTTCATACGTTGTGATAGTAATCACCCTCGTATGCCTTTCATGCATACCGGAAGGAAACCGGGAAAGTCTCTTTCTTGGGTAGACCCGAGCTTGTCCATAGTTCCTCATCGAGAAGAGTGTGTCCGGTATGGCATGATGGGGTATGAGGAGTGGTGATTCTGTCTGTTGGTTGAAAATACATTTTTGTTATGCTAATCATGCAGGGAATACTTAAACCTCCCGAGTCGGCCGTAGATCGAGTCTTGTTCCAGTAACCCCCATACTTGTTTCGTACTACCACGTGTACCTGCAATAGGTAGGGTACGGTTCAGTAAGTTGTCAACCCCTTCGTAGCACACACCGTACAGAGAGGCCATGGTGGAAGATACCGGCTGCATCCGGTAGGCATGCCACCTGGTCCAGGGGCATGGGTGTTTCCGGTTGGGACCGAGAGGGGGCCCCCCTTAGAGCGCGCGATATAAATTTGATCCCGTGCTACGCGAGGTTGTAGCCTCCCCACTTAGAGTTTTGCTTAACAGGTGCGTGGGTGATTCCAGACACCGGTAAGTTAAGCTGGTGTGTGCGGTCAGGTGTGTTTTCAATTAAAAGACCGTAAATTGAATTAGTCCCGATGGACTAAAGGAATCCGTTACTCGTGGGTAAAGAGTACACCCTCTGCAGAGGTTAAATCTATCGAATAGCCGTGTCCATGGTTAAGGACTACATTCTGGAATGGGTCAAGTGTCGGTCTTAGTGTCGGTCTTCGGAGGAGAAACTGTTAAACCAGAACCTGGATCATGACTTGTGACTTGTGATGATTATGATTATTATTATTATGGACTAACCCATTATATTATTTGAAATTATTGAGTATCCCTGGGACGGTTCTACCTCCTGGATACTCACTGTGATTATTTTCTTATAAGCCCTTTATGTGGTGTCGCATGCACGCCTCGATCGTGGCATGTTTGTTATTTATTTACTTTATAAGCCCTTTATGTGGTGTCGCTCAGACGCCCGACTGTGGCATGCTTGTTATTTTTTTACTTTATAAGCCCTTTATGTGGTGTCGCTCAGACGCCCGACTGTGGTATGTTTGTTATTTATTTACATTATAAACCCTTTATGTGGTGTCGCTCAGACGCCCGACTTGGGCATGCTTGTTATTTACTATCCTTTCGAGGCGTCGCTTCAGACACCCGATCGGTGCTTTTTATTTCTACTCTGTTATTGCTTATTCATGTTACATATAAATAACCTGCTCGCACGCATCAGGGATTTTTTTTATGACTGACGTTCTGATCATAGAATGTTTTCAGAGCATGATTATCGTTTGTTATATTATACCCGTGTTCATAATGTTTGCGAGTACATTCAAAGTACTCACTGGCTTGTCCCTGGCTATTGTCTTGGCCAGATTTCTTGCATGGAGAGGAGCGTTGCGATGACAGCCTCGGAACCTAAGCAACGGTGATAGCAGCCTCGCGAAGATAGGTGTTAACCTGGTCAGCTGTTCCTGTGGGGAAATGGAGTCCCATAAACGCTGATGATCCACAAACCGCTTCCACCATCAACCACTAGAAACTATTTGTTGTACTCATAGGCCAGAATGGTCTTGTACTGCATATTTTGTACTTTCTTGGAATTTCTATATCGAGTTGGTGCCTCATCAGCTAACAGTAAATCCTGGGGCTAATGAGCACAAGGGCCATTTTCTGGGAAATTAATGCCCCGAAAATCCGGTCCTGACAAACTTGGTATCAGAGCCAGGCTGACCATTGGCTAATCCTATCTTAGCCAGGTCGAAATCCTAGGTAAACCAACCCACCAGACCTTAACCTAACCCCGACCAAGCTTCTCGTGTAAGATAGCCACACAGTGACCCGACACCTTTTGGCAGTCGATGCCCAACCTATCAACCTAGCTTGTCGATCACGCGCCAGTGACCGAAACCTAAATTGTCTCATTCGCAAGCATGCGAAGGAAGACTCCGTCCCCTTTTTCTATAAAAAGGACACGCTAGCCTCAACCCAGCACAGCATAGCCTCTACCCCAAACCAAGTTATAATGCCAGGACCCATTGTTCACAATGAGACCACGGCAACCAACCATGGAGGTTTTGTGACCGTGCTAGCAAACCTCACCCGCCGTGCCTTCGCGTTAGAAGAGCCCCCAGAATATGTTGTGTACCAAGGGTCCCTGAGTGGTGAGAGCCGTCAATTCTGGGCCACTGTGCACATCTATGGTAGGGGTCTATCGCCAAAACGCCCCTACAGGTTCACCGAAAGGACAACTTCCTTTGAGCCACAAGCCATCCAACTAGCCGCACGAGAGGCTATAGTTCAACTCCGACACTTGCCGTCTAGAGTCAACTGCCGCTCGTTCTACTACTACCCCAGCCGTGACGGGTATGGTAGACCACCCCAAGTTGCCAACGGAGACCACGAGAAGGATCCTGCATTATTGCATCTGGTACGCTATGTAAGTGTACTAGAGGGACTGTTCGATCAAATCACCCTTGAACTGATCCGCCGAGCCCCAGCAAGAGGAGAAGAGGAGCCCGACATCGACAGACCAGTCGTGCTGTTCGGACAACCGATCGAGTCCTTGAGGTCTGCCCCAGCCATCGACCATAATACTTTGATGTCCCCAGAAGTGCTTCTACCTTTTGGGAACACGTTCCAACGGGATTGTGGCCAACAATCCCCGGGATGGTCATCATCGCTACCCCGACCCTGCAGCCCCTCAACCCCCTCCAGCTAATCCCGACGGTGAAACCCGCGGAGAAGCCTCGGCGCCCACAAGGCAAGCCCGCTTAGACATTAACGAGGTAGACTAAGTCACTCGAGTAGTACCGGGTCCTAGTATGCCCACATCTTGTAATTGTGTGACCTTATAACGTCGTAATTAAATGATGTCTGCTTGTGCGTCCCTATTTTAAATAGTAGCCATGCATAAGTATACGGTTGCATTTTTAATTCCGAGCATAGCTACCAAAAACCAACCCCGATGACACCCACAGTAACACGTCACTTTTGTGAGATGTGTGTATCTGTGGCTTTGACCCCGACCCCATGAGAACAGAACCGAAAAACTAGTGCCCCTCACTGCGGTAAATAACCCAGTCTGGATACTATATAAAAGGCCACCTCGTGAACTTGCCGAGTACCCATCACCTTCTGCACCACCCTCACAACCATTTCTTGCCATGCCGAGCCCTAGCATTTATCTGAGAACCCCAGATGCAACCCCGGGTAGTTTTGTTAAAATAGTGTGGGACTTTACTTGCAGTACCATGGGTTCTACCCAGCCACCCCAGTACGAGCTGCTCAAATCGAGAATCGCCCCATCCACCTTGAAATATTGGGCAGTAGTACACATCCCTCCCGTAAACTCAAACACGGACCCAAAGGAAGTCTCCTTCCTGGGGAAATCTATGCCGACTCTGCAGATGGCCATAGAAGCGGCTGCACACGAAGCGCTTGTTCGCCTTCGATTCGCGGTACCGTATGCCAACGAACGAGGGTATTATTACTTCCGAAGTCGTGCAGCACCCGGAGAAGTAACATGTTTTCCCGGAGGACGAATTGAGAGAGACCCAGTACTGACCAACCTTGCCCAGTATGTCATCGCTCAAGAGCGCCTGATCTAGCGAGTAATGGGTTATCTCCAGAGCCTCGCTGATTTAAATCCTCAGATCGCCATCAGCAGACCACTAAGACCCGACCAGGAGAGACACATTCATCTACTAGTCAACCCGCTTCCCCCGATAGAAGAAGAGTGTGCCCCTATTCCAGAGACATTTTCTCGGGACCCTGTCCATTTGCCATTTTCTTTGTAAACGTCCTAGCTATGTTTGATTTTGCGTTGCGGCTTATAAATTGTACCCTAAGTTTGTGCTATGAGTAAACTGTTCGGTTTCAGCTGTTATGAGTTATATTTTAAAAAATGACCCTTAGCAAATCTCGAGGACGAGATTTTTCTTAAGGGGAGTAGTGTTGTGACACCCCAAAATTTTAACCTTGTTTTATTAATTAAAATTTTGCCAGGAAACTTAAACTTTTATTTTCTGGATTTTCTTTTGATTTCAGGACCATTCTTTTCTTTATTGTTACGGAGTTCTTACCCCAAGTGAAAACTTTCCAATTATATTATTGGACTTGTTTACTCTCTCAAGAAAAACATTTCTAATATCAGTGGATTTATTTGCATAATTATTGCTCTCTGAACTTTATTCCTTAAAGTGATTTTTCATTAGTTTTGGAGCTCTATTTGAACTACAACCATTTGATAAATTTATTTAAAATTCCAACCAAAATTTGGAGATGTCATGTGATGTTTTTAAATCACTTTTGTGCAAAAATATCTTCTGTTCATTGGAGATATTGAGCTCTACACCAAGTTTTCAAATCTGGTCCAGTGGGCAATTTTGCACTACAACCTATTTAAATATTTCTTAAAAGCTTCCACCAAAATTAGGGGATGTTAGTAGCAGTATATAATTCAACTTTATGCAAAAAATCCAGTGATGTTCTTTAAAAAATTTGAGTAAATCAACCTCATCTTTATTCTGGTCCAGCTTGGTGATTTGTACTGCAACCATATTTTAACTTGCTCTTTTACCCATGATTCTTTTTCCTACTCATAGACCACCCTACAAAACCCCTGAGTCCAGGAGATAGGACGCATTGGAAGATCTTTGGTCCATGAAATTATGCCCTCTTCTTTCTGTCCAGAATGGGTTTTCTCAAAAACTTGCACTAACAAGTTTTTGTTTGTGGCAAACTAACCTTGCCAACCTCTTCACCATCTAAAGAGACTAGGATCTGGAGAGTTTGGCCACCCCAAGAGTTGCCTGTATACCCTTGGCATTCTGTCAAACACGTTGGGTGCATGGTCAATTTTGACATGATTTTTAGTTTGCACTGTGAGCATGATCCTCTGACCCAGCCAACTTGTCCACTAGGCTCCTGGATAACCCTAACCTGGACCTGTTAATCCCCAACCCCACCCAAGCCTCCTAGCATGTCTTGGCATTTGGCCGAACGGTTGGCGTGCATGCTCTGGGCGCGGCGAGAGCGCGTGTTTTGCACGTGCGTGCACCCGAGCCGCCGCGTCCCGCTGCCGCCTCCCCCTCACCCGTTCTGGCCCCTTGAACTCGCAGCCAGCGTCCCGACCCCTCCCTCGCCGTAGAGCCACCCTGGCCCCCCCTCTTGGCGCACCACAGCATCACCACCGCATGCCACCACCGCCGCCCCGACAGCTCTTCCATGGCCGGCGCCGCTCGAGCCACACCAGCGCGCCAGATCGCTCATGGTACAGCCCGAGCTCATCCACGAGCTCGTCCGCTAGAGCTCGTCACCGCCACGATGCCCTGCAAGCTACAGCGAGGCGGTTCGCCGGGCTTATCTCCGGCCGCCGCGGAACCGACCTCGTTGCACTATAAAAGGAGACCCCCGAGCTCATCCGAGCACTCAGGTGACCTCAGGACACCCCCCATAGCACCCCCACAGCTAGTAATCGTCGGGAGGAAGTTGTCTTCCTTGACTCCGGCCGGTTCGGCCGCCGCCACGCCCTAGCGCCATGCTTCGCAACCAGAGCCTCCCCCGCCCATCCAGCGACACCATTCTACTCTCCTCGACTGTGCGGAGCTGCCCAGCCTCTCAATCGTGATCGGGAACCACCGTAGAACAAAACCCCAAACCCACCCGAAGCCTCCTCCGCCGCGGAGCTCGCCACCGGTGACTCCCTCCGCCCCCACCGACCCAGCAACCAATGGGAGGGATCCACCCCTGCCCTCGGGCACCCCGTGAGGAGCCGCCGTTCGACAGCGGCGATCGCCGGAACCCCGCCCTCGCTCGGGCAGAGGAGGGAGAAGGTGCGGGCGACTGGTCAAACCTGACCAGTGGGCCCAAGGGACCCACTGTCAGTGACCAGCCCTGCCGCAAAGTGTTTTAAGTGGAAGCGGAAAATCCCCGAGTACGTCTCCCCTGCTTCGAAAGCGTATTCTCATCGAAATGTTTTCTTTTTCTGGTTTTTATTAAAAATAGAATATTGACTAAACTTTGACTGGCTATAACTTTTTAAATATAACTCCAAATGAATTGATTCTTTTTCCTATCTCTGTCAAATTTGTCTTGTTTATTTTCAGAATTATTTGAAAAAAATTCAGACAACTTTTTTGTACTGTTTTGAAATTATGTGCTAAGTTGAATATTTTCAAAAATAGGATTTGTTGGAGAGGGAAGAAAACTTTCAAAAAGTTTTGGAATGCCCCTGCCTCTCCACAACTTGAAGGCAAACATTCTGAACTCTGGCATAATATTTTTGTGTGTCGTTTGATACGGTTACAACACTCCTTGTCTCGGAGTTTTCGATATTTTGTGTGATGATGTGAACCTACTCATAAGTGCATATTGGTGATTCTGTGCCACGGATATGTGATACGTTGTGATAGTAATCACCCTCGTATGCCTTTCATGCATACCGGAAGGAAGCCGGGAAAGTCTCTGTCTTGGGTAGACCCGAGCTTGTCCCTAGTTCCTCGTCGAGACGAGTGTGTCCGGTATGGCATGACGGGGTATGAGGAGTGGTGATTCTGTCTGTTAGTTGAAAATACATTTTTGTTATGCTAATCATGCAGGGAATACTTAAACCCCCTGAGTCGGCCGTAGATCGAGTCTTCTTCCAGTAACCCCCATACTTGTTTCGTACTACCACGTGTCCCTGCCATAGGTAAGGTACGGTTGAGTAAGTTGTCAACCCCTTCCTAGCACACACCGTACAGAGAGGCCATGGTGGAAGATACCGGTTGCATCCGGTAGGCATGACACCTGGTCCGGGGGCATGGGTGTTTCCGGTTGGGACCGAGAGGGGGGCACCCCTTAGAGCGCGCTATATAAATTTGATCCCATGCTACGCAAGGTTGTATCCTCCCCACTTAGATTTTTGTTTAATAGGTGTCGTGGGTGATTCCAGACACCGGTAAGTTAAGCTGGTGTGTGCGGTCAGGTGTGTTTTCAGTTAAAAGAACGTAAATGGAAATAGTCCCGATGGACTAAAGGAATGTGTTACTCGTGGGTAAAGAGTACACCCTCTGCAGAGGTTAAATCTATTCGAATAGCCGTGTCCATGGTTACGGACTACAGTCTGGGATGGGTCAAAAGACCGTCTTAGTGTCGCTCTTCGGAGGAGAAACTGTTAAACCAGAACCTGGATCATGACTTGTGACTTGTGATGATTATGATTATTATTATTATGGACTAACCCATTATATTATTTGAAATTATTGAGTATCCACAGGGACGGTTCTACCTCTGGATACCCTTGTGATTATTTTCTTATAAGCCCTTTATGTGGTGTCGCATACGCATCGCGTGGCATGCTTGTTATTTATTTACTTTATAAGCCATTTATGTGGTGTCGCTCAGACGCCCGACTGTGGCATGTTTGTTATTTATTTACTTTATAAGCCCTTTATGTGGTGTCGCTCAGACGCCCGACTGTGGCATGTTTGTTATTTATTTACTTTATAAGCCCTTTATGTGGTGTCGCTTAGACGCCCGACTGTAGCATGTTTATTATTTATTTACATTATAAACCCTTCATGTGGTGTCGCTCAGACGCCCGCCTGGGGCATGCTTGTTATTTACTATCCTTTCGAGGCGTCGCTTCAGACACCCGATCGGTGCTTTTTATTTCTACTCTGTTATTGCATATTCATGTTACATATAAATAACCTGCTCGCACGCATCAGGGATTTTATTTTTTTATGGCTGACGTTGTGATCATAGAATGTTTTCAGAGCATGATTATCATTTGTTATATTATACCCGTGTACATAATGTTTGCGAGTACATTCAAATTACCCACTGGCTTGTCCCTGGCTATTGTCTTGGCCAGATTTCTTGCATGGAGAGGAGCATTGTGATGACAGCCTCGGAACCTAAGCAATGGTGATAGCAGCCTCGCGAAGATAGGAGTTAACCTGGTCACCTGTTCCTGTGGGAAAATGGAGTCCCATAAACGCTGATGATCCACAAACCGCTTCTGCCATCAACCACTAGAAACTATTTCTTGTACTCATAGGACCAGAATGGTCTTGTATTGCATATTTTGTACTTTCTTGGAATTTCTATATCGAGTTGGTGCCTCATCAGCTAACAGTAAATCCTAGGGCTGATGAGCACAAGGGCCATTTTCTGGGAAATTAATGTCCCGAAAATCCGGTCCTGATAGTGCGCCAGGTAGGGGGCGCAATTGTGAGAATCTGGTCTGGTAGTTAGCCTAGCAGTTCTTCATCGCCTTCGGTTTCTGAGAAGAAGGCGGCTAGAGGAACGACGCCGTCTCGGCGATAGAAAAGCTAAGCCATTCACAGCCTTGGATTATTTCATTTTTTTACACTTGAGGTTATCGTCCTCAGAGATCTGGCCTATGTATGGGAGACCTGCACGCAAAGGGGCCCTCCGCAATTGGCAACGCCCTTGTTCTGTTTCGAGTCCGCTCAACAAATCAAAGCGGGCGCGTCGAAAGTGGCGGGGTAGCCTTCCGCACCTGGCAACGGTTCCAACTCTGACTCGAGTCAACCTCTACAATTTGGGCGGCCGCGCTAAGGGCGGCAAGGTGGTTCGCCTAGCAGCAAGCACACCCGGCAGGCCAATGGGGATCCGTCCCCAAGACGCCGGCTTGGGTTTACGCGCCGGCGAACCTACCCAGTAACGTAGGGAGTACATACAAAGGAAAATCGAACATGGAGATGCTACCTCTTGAGCACTGCGTTGGATTTCCCCGAAGAGGAAGGGATGATGCAACAAAGTAGCGTAAGTATTTCCCTCAATTTTTGAGAACCAAGGTATCAATCCAGTAGGAGGCCACGCGCAAGTCCCTCGTACCTACACAAAACAAATAGCTCAACGCAACCAACGCGATTAGGGGTTGTCAATCCCTTCAAGGTCACTTACGAGAGTGAGATCTGATAGAGATGATAGATAATATTTTTGGTATTTTTGGTATAAAGATGCAAAGTAAAATAAAAAGCAAAGCAATAATAAAGTGATGGAAGATTAATATGATAGAGAATAGACCCGGGGGCCATAGATTTCACTAGTGGCTTCTCTCAAGAGCATAAGTATTCTACGGTGGGTGAACAAATTATTATTGAGCAATTGACAGAATTGAGCATAGTTATGAGAGTATCTAGGTATGATCATGTATATAGGCATCATGTCCGAGACAAGTAGACCGACTCCTGCCTGCATCTACTACTATTGCTCCACTCATCGACCGCTATCTAGCATGCATCTAGAGTATTAAGTTAATGAAAACAGAGTAACACCTTAAGCAAGATGACATGATGTAGAGGGATAAATTCATGCAATATGATAAAAAACCCCATCTTGTTATCCTCGATGGCAACAAAACAAGACGTGCCTTAGTGACCCTACTGTCACTGGGAAAGGACACCGCAAGATTGAACCCAAAGCAAAGCACTTCTCCCATTGCAAGAACTACCAATCTAGTTGGCCAAACCAAACGGATAATTCGAAGAGACTTGCAAAGATAACCAATCATACATAAAAGAATTCAGAGAAGATTCAAATATTGCTCATAGATAATTTGATCATAAACCCACAATTCATCGTCTCAACAAACACACCACAAAAAGAAGATTACATCGAATAGATCTCCGCGAGAGAGGGGGAGAACATTGTATTGAGATCCAAAAAGAGAGAAGAAGCCATCTAGCTAATAACTATGGACCCCAAGGTCTGAGGTAAACTAATCACACTTCATCGGAGAGGCTATGATGATGTAGAAGCCCTCTGTGGTGGATTCCCCTTCCGGCGGAGCTCCGGAACAGGCCCAAGATGGGATCTCGTGGATACAGAAAGTTGCGGCGGTGGAATTAGGTTTTTTGCTCCGTATCTGATCGTTTGGGGTTACGTAGGTATATATAGTAGGAAGAAGTACGTCAGTGGAGCAACAGGGGGCCCATGAGGGTGGAGGGCGCGCCTGGGGGGAGGGGGGGTGAGGGCGCGCCCCCCTACCTCATGCCTTCCCTATTGGTTGCTTGACGTAGGGTCCAAGTCTCCTGGATCATATTCGGCGAGAAAATCACGTTCTCGAAGGTTTCATTCCGTTTGGACTCCGTTTGATATTCCGTTTCTTCAAAACTCTGGAATAGGCAAAAAAAAGCAATTCTGGGCTGGGCCTCCGGTTAATAGGTTAGTCCCAAAATAATATAAAAGTGGAAAATAAAGCCCAATATGGTCCAAAACAGTAGATAATATATCATGGAGCAATCAAAAATCATAGATACGTTGGAGACGTATCAGGCATCCCCAAGCTTAATTCCTGCTCGTCCTCGAGTAGATAAATGATAAAAAAGAAGTTTTGATGCGGAGTGCTACTTGGCATAATTTCAATGTAATTCTTCTTAACTGTGGTATGAATATTCAGATTCAAAAGATTCAAGACAAAAGTTCATATTGACATAAAAATAATAATATTTCAAGCATACTAACAAAGCAATCATGTCTTCTCAAAATAACATGGCCAAAGAAAGTTATCCTACAAAATCATATAGTATGTCTATGCTCTATCTTCACCACACAAAGTATTTAAATCATGCACAACCCCGATGACAAGCCAAGCAATTGTTTCATACTTTTGACATTCTCAAAACTTTTTCAATCTTCATGTAATACATGAGCGTGAGCCATGGATATAGCACTATATGTGGAATAGGATGGTGGTTCTGGAGAAGACAAAAAGGGAGAAGATAGTCTCACATCAACTAGGCGTGTCAACGGGCTATGGAGATGCCCATTAATAGATATCAATGTGAGTGAGTAGGGATTGCCATGCAACGGATGCACTATAGATATAAGTATATGAAAGCTCAACAAAAGAAACTAAGTGGGTGTGCATCCAACTCGCTTGCTCACGAAGACCTAGGGCAATTTGAGGAAGCCCATCATTGGAATATACAAGCCAAGTTCTATAATGAAAAATTCCCACTAGTATATGAAAGTGACAAAATGAGAGACTCTCTATTATGAAGATCACAGTGCGACTTTGAAGCACAAGTGTGGTCAAAGGATAGTAACATTGTCCCTTCTCTCTTTTTCTCTCATTTTTTTATTTGGGCCTTTTCTCCTTTTTTTTATGGCCTCTTTTTCTCTCTTTATTTATTTTTCGTCCGGAGTCTCATCCCGACTTGTGGGGGAATCATAGTCTCCATCATCCTTTCCTCACTTGGGACAATGCTCTAAAAATGATGATCATCACACTTTTATTTACTTACAACTCAACAATTACAACTCGATACTTAGAACAAAATATGACTCTATGTGTATGCCTCCGTGATGTCGGGATATGCAATGATTCATGAGTGACATGTATGAAAGAGTTATGAACGGTGGCTTTGCCACAAATACGATGTCAACTGCATGATCATGCTAAGCAATATGACAATGATGGAGCGTGTCATAATAAACGGAACGGTGGAAAGTTTCATGGCAATATATCTCGGAATGGCTATGGAAATGCCATAATAGGTAGGTATGGTGGCTGTTTTGAGGAAGGTATATGGTGGGTGTATGATACCGGCGAAAAGTGTGCGGTACTAGAAAGGCTAGCAATGGTGGAAGGGTGAGAAAAGTGCGTATAATCCATGGACTCAACATTAGTCATAAAGAACTCATATACTTATTGCAAAAATCTACAAATTATCAAAGAAAAGTATTACGCGCATGCTCCTAGGGGGATAGATTGGTAGGAAAAGACCATCGCTCGTCCCCGACCGCCACTCGTAAGGAAGACAATCAATAAATAAATCATGCTCCGACTTCATCACATAACGGTTCACCATACGTGCATGCTACGGAATCACAAACTTTAACACAAGTATTTCTCAAATTCACAACTACTCAACTAGCATGACTCTAATATTACTACCTCCATATCTCAAAACAATTATCAAGCATAAAACTCTTCTTAGTATTCAACACACTCAAAAGAAAGTTTTACAAATCTTGAATACCAAGCATATTTTTATTATTAAGAAAATTACCATGCTATTTAAGACTCTCAAAATAATATAAGTGAAGCATGAGAGATCAATAGTTTCTATAAAACAAATCCACCACCGTGCTCTAAAAGATATAAGTGAAGCACTAGAGCAGAACTATATAGCTCAAAAGATATAAGTGAAGCACATAGAGTATTCTGTCAAATTCCAATTCATGTATGGCTCTCTCAAAAGGTGTGTAAAACAAGTATGATTGTGGTAAACTAAAAAGCAAAGACTCAAATCATACAAGACGCTCCAAGCAAAACACATATCATGTGGTGAATAAAAATATAGCTCCAAGTAAAGTTACCGATGGAAGTAGATGAAAGAGGGGATGCCTTCCGGGGGCATCCCCAAGCTTTGACTTTTTGGTGTCCTTAGATTATCTTTGGGGTTCCATGGGCATCCCCAAGCTTAGGATCTTGCCACTCCTTGTTCCATAATCCATCAAAAAAATTCACCCAAAACTTGAAAACTTCACAAGACAAAACTCAATAGAAATCTCGTGAGCTCCGTTAGCGAAAGAAAACAAAAGACCACTTCAAGGTACTGTAATGAACTCATTATTTATTTATATTGGTGTTAAACCTACTGTATTCCAAGTTCTCTATGTATTATAAACTATTTTAGTAGCCATAGATTCATCAAAATAAGCAAACAACACACGAAAAACAGAATCTGTCAAAAACAGAACAGTCTGTGGTAATCTGTAACTAACGCAAAGTTCTGGAACCCGAAAAATTCAGCAAAAATAGGACGTCCTAGGAAATTTTTTATTGATCAGCATCAATTGGAATCACTATTTTATCACGTTATGGTGACTTTTAACAATTGTTTTAGTGAACCGAAAGTTTCTGGAAATTACAGCAAGATCAAATAACTATCATCCAAGAAGATCCTATATGTTTAACTTGGCACAAACACTAATTAAAAAATAAACCACATCTAAACATAAGGTAGATGGATTATTTATTGTTAAGCAGCAAGGAAAAATATTGGGTTGTCTCCCAACAAGTGCTTTTGTTTAAAGCCTTTTTAGCTAGGCATTGAGATTTCAATGATGCTCACAAGAAAGACAAGAATTGAGGCACAAAGAGAGCATCATAAAACATGTGACAAACACACTTAAGTCTAACATACTTCCTATGCATAGGTATATTATAGGCAAACAAATTATTGTAGCAAGCAAAAATTAGCATATGCAAGGAAGCGGAAAGGAACAATAGCAATCTCAACATAACGAGAGGTAATTTAGTAACATGAAAATTTCTAGAACCATCTTTTCCTATCTCATAATAATTACATGTGGGATCATAAGAAAATTCAACAAAATAGCTATCAACACGATCCACATGCATGCAAAGTTGACACTCTTTCGAAATAGTGGGATTAACATTAACTAAAGTCATGACCTCTCCAAACCCACTTTTATCAAAAATTTCATAAGATTGAATATTCTCCAAATATGCGGGATCTAAAGTTGACACACTTCCAAACCCACTTTCAATATTATTGCAAACAATATTATCAATCTCATATTCATCATGGGGATTAGATAAATTTTCAAGATCATAAGAAGAATCACCCCAATCGTGATCATTGCAAAAAGTAGTAGACATAGCAAAACTAGCATCCCCAAGCTTAGGGTTTTGCATATTATTAGCACAATTGACATCAAGAGAATTTATAGTAAAATAAATGAAATCATGCTTTTCATTGAGGGAACTATCAAGCATGGGTGCAGTAGCAACGATCTCATTTTTAACATAAGGAACTATAGCAAACTCGTCTTCATAAATATTGGCATGTTGGCCAGAAGAATAGCAAGCATCATGTTCATCAAGGGATATTTCAACCAAATCAGCGGAATCATCATTATCTATAGATTCATGCATATCATTATTTTCTTCCAAATCAATGGTCATTCTTTCAATAAATTCTTGGACATAGACATTATGAGCAAGGTTTTCATTGCAATATTTAAGTATGATGGAATTTTTCAGATTTGTTGAGAGTAAAATCATACTTTTCAATCAAATAAGAAACTTCATGAGCACCCGTAAAAACAACAAATTCTTCAATTTGTTCGATATCATAGTAACTATAAACACCCTTTGCATAAGAAGATACGATTTCATTATCATTGAACTCACACAGGTAGGGAAGGTGTTTTTCAGGGTTCTGAGAGCAACAAGTAAAATCACAAATTTCACAAAGATTCCAAGCATAGCATAGCAAACTATTTATATGATACCATAAGAGTCTCCCTTTTTCAGACAAACGGTGACGCACAAAATGAGCATGCTCATCTAAAGATTTCCCATCAACTAGGCTAGTTGGGGTTTCAGCACGAGCGCATAAGGATCGAAGATGATCCAAGTAGAACACTTTATGTGGATCCATAAAAATAGACTTTTAGCAAGCAAAGATGCAAGCAAATATAAGGCACATGGTAACACAAGCAAACAAGAAGCAAGCGGAAAAGAGAGGGCGAATAAAACGGCAAGGGTGAAGTGGGGGAGAGGAAAACGAGAGGCAAATGGCAAATAATGTAATGCGAGAGATAAGGGATTGTGATGGGTACTTGGTATGTTGACTTTTGCGTAGACTCCTCGGCAACGGCGCCAGAAATCTTTCTTGCGACCTCTTGAGCACTGCGTTGGATTTCCCTGAAGAGGAAGGGATGATGCAGCAAAGCAGCGTAAGTATTTCCCACAGTTTTTGAGAACCAGGGTATCAATCCAGTAGGAGGCCACGCGCAAGTCCCTCGTACCTACACAAAACAAATAGCTCAACGCAACCAACGCGATTAGGGGTTGTCAATCCCTTCACGGTCACTTACGAGAGCGAGATCTGATAGAGACGATAGATAATATTTTTGGTACTTTTGGTATAAATATGCAAAGTAAAATAAAAAGCAAAGTAAAAAGCAAAGCAATAATAAAGTGATGGAAGATTAATATGATAGAGAATAGACCCGGGGGCCATAGATTTCACTTGTGGCTTCTCTCAAGAGCATAAGTATTCTACGGTGAGTGAACAAATTACTATTGAGAAATTGACATAATTGAGCATAGTTATGAGAGTATCTAGGTATGATCATGTATATAGGCATCATGTCCGAGACAAGTAGACCGACTCCTGCCTGCATCTACTACTATTACTCCACTCATCGACCGCTATCCAGCATGCATCTAGAGTATTAAGTTAATGAAAGCAGAGTAACGCCTTAAGGAAGATGACATGTTGTAGAGGGATTAATTCATGCAATATGATAAAAACCCCATCTTGTTATCCTCGATGGCAACAATACAATACGTGCCTTGCTGCCCCTCACATCCTTTGGGAAAGGACACCGCAAGATTGAACCCAAAGCTAAGCACTTCTCCCATTGCAAGAACTACCAATCTAGTTGGCCAAACCAAACGGATAATTTGAAGAGACTTGCAAAGATAACCAATCATACATAAAAGAATTCAGAGAAGATTCAAATATTTCTCATAGATAATCTTGGTCATAAACCCACAATTCATCGGTCCCAAAAACACACCACAAAAAGAAGATTACATCGAATAGATCTCCACGAGAGAGGGGGAGAACATTGTATTGAGATCCAAAAAGAGAGAAGAAGCCATCTAGCTACTAACTATGGACCCAAAGGTCTGAGGTAAACTACTCTCACTTCATCGGAGAGGCTATGATGATGTAGAAGCCCTCCATGGTGGATTCCCCTTCCGATGAGCTCCTAACAGGCCCCAAGATGGGATCTCGTGGATCTGAGAGAAAGTTCTTGCGGTGGAATTAGGTTTTTGGCTCTGTATCTGATCGTTTGGGGGTACGTAGGTATATATAGGAGGAAGAAGTACGTTGGTGGAGCAACAGGGGGCCCACGAGGGTGGAGGGCACCCCTGGGGGGAGGGCGCGCCCCCTACCTCGTGCCTTCCCTGTTGGTTGCTTGATGTAGGGTCCAAGTCTCCTGGATCATATTCGATGAGAAAATCACGTTCCCGAAGGTTTCATTCCGTTTGGACTTCGTTTGATATTCCGTTTCTTCAAAAATCTGAAATAGGCAAAAAACAACAATTCTGGGCTGGGCCTCCGGTTAATAGGTTAGTCCCAAAAATAATATAAAAGTGGAAAATAAAGCCCAATATGGTCCAAAACAGTAGATAATATAGCATGGAGCAATCAAAAATTATAGATACGTTGGAGACGTATCAGAAGATAACATGCATAATACTGAAAGTGCTGCAGAGTTGTATTACATCACATTGTTGCTGCGGTTCTAACTAGAGATAGAGATTGTCTTGGTTGTGAACCTGTAGCGGCGATAGAGGACGGGATACCAGTGCGCCACCATGGTGAGAACCTTTGTCATGGCACCCTGGCAAAGCCTCCGGGACTCCTCGGCTAGCGAGGCCGCCCGGTTGGCATGGAGCCGCTCCAGAGCGCCGACGACCTTCTCAAAGAACATGGTCAGGCTGCAATTGGCGCTCACACTCCGCTCCGGGACGTACCTCACGTCCGGCATCCCCATGATGGCCAGCTGCGCGGCAGCTTGGTTGGCAACGGTGGCGAGGCGATCGAGCCAACAGTTCTCGCCCTCCACGTGATCCGCGAAGTTGAGGCCCTCGTTCGTCCGCAACTGCTTCTCGGCCTCCAGCTCCTTGGCCAGGATCCCCTCCCAGGTCTTGGCCTCCGACAGCACCTTCTCGAGACCCTCCGACTTCACCGAGATCTTTGATGGAGTTGTTGGCCTCGGAGAGCTCCCGGCCTTGCGGCGACCGCGGCCTGCGCCTCTGTCGAGGCACTTTGTTAAGCGTGTCCCTCTCCGACAGCTTCTGTGGCCTACCTTTAGCCCGTCAAGGCCTCGCCCAAATTTTCTCCACCTTGCCGGGCGAGACTGGGCCTGGTCATTGAGTACCTCCTTGTGCCTCTGCTCCAGCTCACTGGTCCGCTGCAAGACAATCTTCTCCACCTCTGCATCCTTGCCGCGCAGCATGGCGGCAAGCTTCTCCTTGTGTGCAGCGAGGTCCTCCTCCTGGGAGTTCAGCGCGGCCTCGCGCTGGGTCCGAGCGGCTTCGGCGGCCGCGGCTAAGTTCTTCGCCGCCTCCTGAGCTTTCTCGATGTCGGCGAGCTTCATGGTGAGCTCCACGTCGCGCTGGGCCTGCTCACCCTGGGCCGCCTTGAGCTCCTTGTGGGCCTCGCGGAACCAATCCTGCGCCTCAGCAACACGCTCCTGGAGGTCTGCCTCCGCCTTCTCCACCACCGCAGTCCTGGACTTAACTTTGTCCAGGCGAGCGTGGTGGAGCGCCTGGAGCTTCCGGAAGCTGGCGCCCCTGGCATGGAGGAGCCACTCCTCCTGCGAGCCGTCGCCCCCAACGATTGGCTCGTTGAGGACTTCAAGCCCAGCAGTGGCAAGCACTTCGTCGTCGAACACCTCTCCCTCAACGGGTGTCCTGGTGCTCGATGCGCCTCGAAGGTGGACGAACAAGTCGTCACTCACCCTCAAGTACTTGCCGGAGCCGGAAGCAGCGGAGGAGGAAGGCTGATCGCCAGCCTCCTCCTCCTCCTCCTCGGCAGCGGCCCCTCCGGCCTCCCCGGTAGGCACCTTGCCGGTCTCCTCAGCGGCGGCTTTGCCGGCCTCCCCGGCGGTCCCCCTGGCGGCGTCCTCACCAGCATCCTTGGCGGCCTCGTCCGCGGCGATCTTCTCGGCACTACTAGAAAAACCGCTACTAATGGCGCACCTAATTTGGCCATTAATGGCGCATCACTGGTGCGCCATTACTAGCACGCCATTAGTAACTTTTACTAATGGCGCACCGGTGGTGCGCCATTAGTATCTGATATACTAATGGCGCACCACCGTGCGCCATTAGTATAAACCACTTGCGCCATTTGTATGCCCCCCCGGGCCCTGGAATCCCCTGGTGCTTTGGCATACTAATGGCGCACGACCACGAGATGCGCCATTAGTAACCATGGCATACTAATGGCGCACTGACTAGTGATGCGCCATTAGTAACCATGGCATACTAATGGCGAACTAACCAGTGATGCGCCATTAGTAACCATGGCATACTAATGGCGCACTGACCAGTGATGCGCCATTAGTATGAATATTAGGTTTTTTTTTGTTTTTTTATTTTCTGTTTTTTGCACAGGTTACAAAATGTATAATTTGACAAAATATAGACAGCACACATCAACAACAGATTCATCGAATACAATAGAAGATTAGTCTTTGAATACAATTCATCATATTAGTCTCGAATACAATTCATCATATTAGTCTCCGAATTGAAAAGACCGAACAAAGATAGAACATTATATTACAAGTCTCGAGACCGCTGAGTAGCGAGTTTGTCTTCACATTACAAGTCGATATCGATCATCTAAACTACCATCACATAGAAGAGAGCTGCGGTCATCACGATGAGCATCATCACGATGAAACTCGTCTTCATCCGGTTCCTCCAACGCTCCCTCCCTCTCCCGCTAGATAGCGGGCGTATCTAGATTCGGCCTCGGCCCTAGTGGTGTACCCTTTGTAACTGTTACCGCTGAGTCGGTGAACCTGTCTCCGACACTCCTCCCGATCATCGAGACTCCGGGAACCTTACCCTTGTACACGACATACGTCGGCATCGCTATGCACTAGCCAAAGCAAACGTTAGTACCAATTCACGAGACAATACATAAGAAATATATAAGTATGCAACGAGCGATAAAAAGCAAGACATTAATAGCATCGATTACATCTAAGTTGAACGACTCTCGAAACCAAAGAGACATACTACAAGTTCATTAAAGTTTAATTACAACATGAGCCAATCGATGTTTAAGAAATAGACACGGAATCACTGCTTTCGATTCGACTCAAGGGACGGGCGTGGATGAAGCCGCCGTCTATCGTGGGAGTCATGAAAGAACGGGCGTTGTCACTGCATTTGTAGCATTGTGTCGATGTCACCGTTGGACGGTTGATTTCGAGGTAGAACTGCCCGAGGTACGAAAGACATCTTGATGGATGATTTCCGCAAACTCGATTTGGATGCAAAAGAATTCTTGTCTCGATGTCCGCGTCTGGATTGCCGACACGCCGCGGCCCAATCTTTGAGTTTACTCGGTGGCGAAGTTGATGATGGCCCTGCACGATCGCCCGCATGTGATGGATGGCATAGTAGGCACCCTTCGACCGCCAGCGGTTGCTTGACGCAGCGAACGTCAGATTGTGGGAGAACACGTGCTTGCCGTACTTATGAATAGGCCTGGTGAAGGTGCCTCCAGATTAGGCGTGGCAGGAGAACATCATCAAGAACCTTCTTGACATTTGTGTAGTCTACCTTCGGTGACGGTCCGGGTCGAAATACGTGGCCATGGAATATTTGGGGCTTAGGAGGATGAGCGTGCAATGTGTGTCACTGCAGAAAATACGGAATGTTAAAAGAAAAACGATCGAAATCTAAGAATCCATATGTTACGGGCCGGTTGAGGGGAGGACTTACTCGGGAAAGTAAGGCACGAGGAAGTTATCCTTATCTTGGTTTGCGAATAGCGCCTTCGAGGTAAGAACTTCGCGACTTGCGGTCCCAGCGCTGCCCAAGATCTTGGCACGCATGTAGAAGGGTCGACTATCACGATGTCCGTGGTCTTGTCGCGAATGATCCGCATCTCCATACTCAGCGAAAATAGCCGAGCGAAGGTGTAGTGCAGCGGATGACGGTTCAACATAGCGTGGATGTCATCAAACCGCGGAGACGATCGTCGCCCGATGGAGTTATCCACAAAGCTCTTGCCCTCGGCACCTTGGCCACGAAAACCGGGTATGCCACATCCTTCTCTACGAGACGCCGCTTCTCCAAAGAAAGAACAACATCATGCGAGACTCCGATAGCACCGGTTGCAGCATTGAGCATATTTGTCGGTAGCATCGCCCTACCCGCCACATGCACCCTCTGGAGATATCCTCGGTGAAGGTGGCCCGTCTGAGCACGGATCATACTCGGTGCGGCTGGCCCGCACCCTTGTTAGTCTTTCTTTGCGTGCCTTCTTCTTCTCCTGTAATGGGACCGAGTTACGCTCATCGACCGCCTTCTTGAGTGTCTTTGGGGCTGATAATATTCGCACCTCGCCTATCTCGAGGCTCGGTGAAGTCGGCAGCCGGAGGCGTCTCCCGAGAGCTGAGCAGCGACGGCGCTGTTGCAACTTGGCTTCTCCGTGGTACCAGCTAGATCGCGCACGTCTTTTGTTGGGTTGGGTTCTTGAGAAGGAGGCCCCATGAAATCGCCATCGTACCCATGATCGGCAAAGTACTGATCGACGTTGGCAAATGTATCGTCGTCGTCGTCGTTCTGATCCTGTGCCATATGCATGTTTGGATCGATGGCATAGGGATGTCCGCACCGTTGCGGCGGTCTTGCCATGGGGCCGACTTGGCGGCAACGATCGGGCGGTATTGTCTTTGGGGTGGTGTCCCCGCCCCCAAACGAATCTGGCTCTTGACCAAAGCGAGGCCAGCTTCGGTGGCGGCGAGGGTCATCACGTCATCATCGTCGGCCCCGACGAGTCGAATCGGAGGTAACACCTCGTCGCAGCCTGGCAGCACCGAACCAGTTCAACCCTAAACAAGTTGGGTGGCATCCGGGTACCGTGGAACAAGGGTTCCCGGTTGAACGATTTTGCCCTTGGCGTCATCGACCAACTCATTGTTCACGAAGTGCGGGAGAGTGCAGGCGTCGGCGGCGCCGCGAAAACATGTAGGGCGTCGGGGATGCCCGATCAAAGGCAAGGAGATGAAGTCCTCGACCGAGAGAGGCTTAATTAGTTACCGTGATGATGGCGTCGAGCTCGGCTAATGTCGAGGCACCGCCAACGCGGGTGTGCGATTAGCCGGAGGGGCCGCTTGCTGCAGAGGTGCGGCCGGCGTACACCCGGTGCATTAAGCTCCGTGCGGCGTCGGAGACACCAATGCCGCCTTCGCCGGAGACACCAATGGCCCCGCCATCGCATTCTGCGAGTTGCTGGCCGTGAAGCTAGGAATCGGGGCGGCCCTGTTGGCGCCCGCAATCCACGCCTCAACCCCTGGATCAAGGTAGGCACAATGGCGGTGATCGTGCGCTCCGAGTTGTTGTTGCACTTGCTCTTGGACAATCTCCGGAATCCGCGCCACCGTGCCTTGAGTTCTTGAACCTCGCGCGCGCTGGCTTTCCGAGCTGGTCTTTTCTCCTTCCGCACACCAGCGGTATAGTATGACCCCATTTTGTGGACAAGCCTTTGCCACCACCACGACCGGTGGCGATAAACTTCGAGCTTATCCTTGTTCTTCATTACATTCAACGCCCTATTTAGAGTGGTGTCCCAAGGGTTGCTCTTAGTCGACCCGCTTCTGCTTCGATCGCTGCGGAAGGAATGTGAACCATTTAGAAAGTTGGCTTCATTAATTAGAATGCAACCATATGGAGCTAATTACCGGGGTGGTATTCCTTACGAGAACAACCTCAAGCGCCCTGGTCTTCGGATCCGTGGTAAGCTCCTTTGTTTTCGGGTCCTTCTTGTACCGGGCCACGACAAAGTTCCTGGTCTGCTTGTCACCGTATGTATCGAAGAGGCGGTAGGCCTTGCTCGGCACGCTCCGCGTCCTCCTTGTCCCATATAGGCTCCGCCACTCAGAACCGCCGGGACCGAGTGTGTGTTCCCCTAAGTTCAGCTCCCGCATTTCTTTCCCCCACTAACTTGATTGGGAGTTTGCGGTGCTCGAGCAATTGATCTTGAAGTCGTTGTAGTCATCTTCGGTGATCGAAGGATTTTTCTCCTTGATCTTCTCATAACTCTCACCTTTCTCGATCATTCTCTTCACATTGCTTTTCCAAGTCGACGGGTCCTTGCTCATCCTCGTGAGGGCAGCATTGTTCACTTTATTCCCTTTGAGGCTTGTGTTTTCAAAAGCAGCGGGGAACTTGTATCGTTCGTGCAGCTTCGCAAAGAGGAGGTTGCGCAAATTCCCTCGGTCAGGATGCCTCAGGTTCTCGGTGTTGATCGAGGCGGTGCTCCGGAGAATGCACCCAAGCTGAAGCGAGTACCCCTTGACTATTCGTTCGGGCGCCGTTGGATTCCCGCTTGAGTCCACTTGATAACTTCCTCCTTGAGGGTGCGGAGCACGGTCGAGCGCCAGTCCTTCCGTTGCCTCTTACATTGGCTGCCATCTGTAAATGCGCCGCCATCATCGATGGTGGCATCCTCGGCGGCTTTCATCGGTGGTGGCATCAGTGGGGTCATCCTCGGCGGTACCATCAGTGGTCTCAGGATCGGTGGGGAAGGCTGCGTCCTCATACAAGTGAGGTTGTTCCTCTATCTCCTGGGACAGCTCCCAGAATGCCTTGCCGCCCGAACCCCCGGCCTCATCGTTGTGGGCCATGTTTCTCTCTAAATAGAAACAAAGTTTGGTCAAAAAGTTGGTTATTGTGAAGGAACAAGATCATGGTCTCATCATTTAGGGTTTGTCGACACCGAGGCATCCTAAAATCTAAGCTTTTATCATTGAGGGTTTTTCGACGCCGAGGCACCCTAAAAGCCTAACCTTTCATCATTTCGGTTTTTATCGACACCGAGGCACCCTAAAAGCCATGCATTAGTCACAAGTACGCCGGGCACTTGATCCTACTTAATTAACTACTAAGATACCCGGCCCATGCATTAGTCACAAGTACCCCATATGTCCTATTTTTAGCAAAGTCATGCTAAAATTCACGGAAAATTTCAGCATGACCTTTGCTGAAAATAGGACATATGGAGTACCAATCTGCGGAACGGAAGTTAATCGACATTCCGGCAAACTCAAGGGCCTCTCGGGGTACCTGCAATATCATCACAACACGATGGTCGGAGACAAAACCCAGCAAACTAGCACCACAATGTGCCTCTACTTTCATATGGATGAAAAGGCCACAATGTGCCTCTACTAGCACCACAATCTTAGTTAACCACGGGGACATCGAGAAAGTTAACATCTGCCTGATTATTATGAGGACTTCATCACACTGTTTACTCAAACTTAAGTTAGTAATTAAAAATATAAAATAGGATAACCCGGTGACAGGACTGTTGGTTGATGTCACAAAAAGTTGCTAATCTCAACATGTTCTACAGTTGTTAAAAGTATCTTACTTTATTTAGAACAAACTAACACCACGAGTCTACCAATTCAGGTAGAAGCCATCATTCATTACAAATTTGAATATATGATATTCCAGAAAATAATCTGTCTACAAAATGAGATACATTCCGTTTGAACTACCAAAGCTGTAACCAACGTTATTACCTAATTATGAAAAAAGTGCGTACATATAAATTATTTCATCCTTTGAGAGGAGATAACCAAAAGTTTCCAAGCAATATGATTAAGAAAATGGGATTTAGGCATCCAAATGCCACAAAAGACCAAATCACATTTTTAAACCAAGTTACACAAAGAAAATGCACCTAAGCACCAAGAGGAACTGTTACAACTCCATAAGGTATATCCAAGTCACTGCTACTCATATTCAAAAACCTAACTCCAATATAACCGGAAAGATTGTAAAACATTATATCTCCCTCACGACACAAACTGAAAGCGTAACAAAAATACCATCTTCTTTTGTTGATGTGTTGGTGTTTTAGAGTAGAGGTAAGAAAACCGGAGACCATATATGTAGTTTCTAACATATGCAAGATTACTTAAAATTGGAGAGCCATGTCATTTCTCTTGGACCTAAATATAGCTAGCTGCCGGTGTTGAACAATAAACAGCCACACCACACACTAAGACAAGTAACTGAAATGACTCTCTTTGTATTGTAGTAGAAGAAGAAACAAGAGAGAGATGCAAGATAGTAGTATATATAGGTGAGTCAACCTATTATTCTAGGCAGCTACCTTGCTAGCGATTCGGTGTAATAGCTGGATCCCTCCCACTCGACCTGCGATCTTCTACAAGGAAAAAGTAGCAGCTCAGTCAACCACCATATAATTATACAAGGAAAAAATGCTACTTGGCACAAGTGTAAACGAGAAGCTTGAGGTAGCAGCAGATTGAAGTGATAAAGTGCAAAGGAGAAGCTTGAGCTAGTAAACAATTTCTGAATGTTATATAGTGGGAAAAGTAAAATAAAATTCATGACTAGTCATGGCACTAGAAAAGAGATGAGATTTCACAAAACCAGAGCCAAGCATAGTCCAGAATGTCAAATTTTAATCTTGCAGCTTATTTAGGTGCGACAAAGAGTAATCATCCGTCCGCGTATGTAGTACCAGGCCCTTCCTTTTCACAGACTATTAGATGCTCACAACACATGTCCATAATTCAACTTTGCACCCACATGTCTGAATTTTGACTTCCACATGTCTGAATTTTGAAACAGTTGCAATATCTGAATTCTACAACAGACTAATTCAACAACAAACAGACTAATTCAACAATATCTGAATTTCAAAATTTTGACTTCCACTTGAGACTAACAACAGACTAATTCAACAACAAGCGGTTTGCAATATATTTTGCTCATGCTGATTACTCACTTCAAAATAGGTTGCTTAGTAGTGCGAAACAACACACACCAAGCTCCATCAAAAACAGAATACAAATGGCCATGTCATGCTTGGCAATAGCACAAGTGACATGAAAATTCAGGAGTAGGAGATCACAAAAGTACAGTCCACAGGTTACTCCAAGTTTCTGAATTTTCAGTAAATTTTCTGTAAGAAAAGAACTAAAAGAAAAGAAATCCTAGGGTTAAAAATCTGGAGCAAGTCCTAGCAGAACCACAAAATGTTAATCTACTCAAATTAATGTCCAAACAGTGTCATATCTGAAATTAACTTTGTCATGTTCCTTGCTCAAACATGAAGTACCAGCAACCTTCAACAAGAAGTACTCAAACTGTCAAACATGAAGTACAAGCAACCTGCTATGTTAGGAGTACAAGAAGGATCCTGCTGCTGCTCCAAGCAGCCTTTGGGAAACAGACATACTCCAACAGTTGATTGCGTGGTGGTGTTTAGGGATGGAATGCACAAAAATTGCAAGTGGCTCGGCCTACCAGAACCATTGAAACTTAGTGAAACCCACCCTGACATCGGTCAGTTCCGTGCACAGCACAGACACGTACGCACGCTGCTATGCTAGGGTCCTAGCGCCAACGAGGACACCAATCAGATAAAATCACCAATGGTTGTCGCAGTTTAGTTTGATTGCTGGTTGGCAGTGCTTTTGCATTATACTATATTCCTAACATTTCAGAATACATTGCATGTTAGTTTCTGTTCAAAAACCAAACCTTGTAAGTTTGGACCAGGTTGAACCTTATGCGAGCAGAGCTGCTTGTGCCACGGCCAAGAAATCAAAGGTTGATGGCGTCGACGCGATGCACTGCGTGAGCAAAGGAAGCCAAAGCGCATGAGAAAATCAAAGGAAGGGAATGGAAGGGAAGGAAGGAAAGAGAAGAGCAAATCAAGGATTACCTTGACGAGCAGCGGCCCCGGCGAGAAGAAGCTGTGTCTCCCAGCGGCCGGCGACCGATGTGCGAAGGTGGTTGTTGGAGACGGTGCGGCGGCGAGGCTTTCTAGGCCTGGGGAGAGGAGAGGGCGAGGAGGGAGAGGCGAGGGCAAGGGAAGGCGGGAGAGGCGATGAGAGGGAAGGCGAGGAGAGGGCTAGGGAGGGATAGGGCGTGGGCGTGGAGTGGGCGGAGAGGCAGGGCGGCGGCGTTGGAGCGGGCGCCAAGCGGACGGCGCCGGGTTAGGGTTTGGGCGGACGGCCTGGGCTCGAGGGGAGGAAGGGAGAGGGAGGCGGCGGGGCGCGTGGGCAAGGCTGGGTCAGTGGCAGCGGCGGGCGGCGGCGGGTGGAGGGAGGGAGAGGGAACTGGCGGGGGGAGAGGGAAGGGGGGATCGGGCGAAGGGGGAGAGGGAAGCGGGGATCGGGCACAATACTAATGGCGCACCACCCCTCGGTGCGCCATAAGTACATCCATACTAATGGCGCACCTCACCGTGGTGTGCCATTAGTATTTTTTTTCTGCTCGAGCCAACAGGTTATCTACCACCAGAACTGATCCACATCAAGTCCCCTCTACTAGCTCGACTGGTCAGCAGCCAGTTCTCACACCAGGAGCTCCTGGGTTCGACTCCCAGGCTCCACAAATTTTTTAGCATTTAAAAGTTGTTTGATACTTATTTGTTTTTAAATATGTTCAAACATGATTAAATCATAACAGTAATATTTTTTTTATAAGATAGTAATAAATTTTTTAAAAATATCATAAAAAAGTAATGCCGGTGGAGCGGGGAGGTGCTTGTGAGGTGCGGGGTGTGGCGGCGGTGGACTGGGGGTGCTCGGCGAGGGGACCAGATCTGGCGAGGTGGGATAGCGATCGAGATGGAGGGGGATCGAGATCGAGTGTCCATGAAATTAAAAAATATTCATGATAGTTCAAAAAGTGCCCATGAAATACAATCGAGAAATGAAGTCTACGATTTAAATACAATCGATCTTAGCTAGCTATCTCTTCACAATCTTCTTGCCCTTCTTTTTCGCAATGGAGTTCTTCTATGGAGCAGACGTCCTTTAGGTAGGGTGGTCCTGCTTCTTCTTGTGGTGTATGCTGCTACTTCATCATCGTCGTCGTGTTCGATCCTCGGTCGCCCGTACTTGTCGAAGTCTTGCTCATTGGCTACTCCATCCATTCTGATGATCTTCCTTTTGCCTCTCCTCACGACAACACGACTGGGCTTTGGCGGGTCGGTAATGAAGAAGCATTGGTCCACTTGGGAAGCCAGTACCCATGGCTCAGTTTTCGCGGTGACGTTTGCGCCCGGGGTCTTGGATTTGGCTTTGGGTATAACCATGGTGGTGAAATACCGGTCTTCTTTTATGACGTTCTTGGCCCATCTGACACGGAACATCGGGACCTTCTCTCCAGCGTAGCTCAGCTCCCAGATATCCTTGATCCTTCCGTAGTATTTGTCCTTGTCGTTACGGTGTAGGATTCCATCGTTACCACGGAGTTACGATAACCATCGCTCTTCATGTCCTTGGCCTTGGTGTAGAATGTGTAGCCGTTGATATCATACGCCTCATAGGTCATCGAGGTTGTGCTCGGCATACTGTGACAAGGCGAATATGAGTTGTTCTTCATGGAAGAATCCTCATGTAAAAGTGCAACGAAGCTTCTGCTTGAACCAACGCGTGAAACATGAGTTGTGCTCTTTGAGTATATCTCCGTCCGTCCTCTGTTGGCCTCGGTCATTGTACGTCTTCTTAATAAAGGTTATGTGCTGTACCACCCAAGGATCGACCATGTCTATGTGTTGTAGCGCGACTAGGTTTGCTCTTTCAAAGTTGGCGAGTCGACCCTCGAAGTCGACATGCCTTTCGCGGCGACCCTCACGGTAACCCCATCCAGCGAGCCTGCCGAGGTGCCTGTTGACGAAGCAGACCAGCGGGGTTCTCGATGCCTAGATAATTCGTGTAGTAGGAGATGCACTCTTCGGTCGAGAAAGCCCCTGGCTATGCTTCCTTACGGGCGTGACATGTTGCGAACGTATCCTTTGATGACACCATTCATCCTTTCGAGCGGCATCATGCTGTGCGAGAACGTCAGCCGAGTTGGATGATATCCTCCACTATATGGACCAGCAGATGCACCATAACGTTGAAGAATGCGGTAGGAAGTACATCTCAAGCTCGCATAGTATCACCACGATCTCTTCCTGTAGCCTTACGAGTTGCCTCACGCCAATCGACTTCCGAGAGATGGCGTCGAAGAAGTTGCATAGGCCAAATAGTGTTTCCGCAGACGTGCGTGTCCATGATCCCACGGATTGCAAGCTGGAAGTATCTGCGTCATCGGCCGCGTGGCGGTCGTGAGACTTCATCGGCTGAACTTCGCTCATTTGGGTCTAGGTATCTGCTTATCTTCCTCGGCGTAATCGTAAGGAAGTTTTACTCCTAGGAGGCAGGTGAAAACTGCTCGATCTCCTCGACTTAGAGTGAAGCACGCGGGAGGTTGTCATTTCCGGTCTTCTTGGCCTTTTGCCTTTGCGGCGACTTTACGTGTCCTGCTTCGCCTCATCATCATCATCATCATCATCATTAGCGTGAAGCTCCTTCACGATGCCCATTGATTTCAAGTGCGCCCTTGCTTTCGCCCATCTTTGGTCCTCTACGGCATGTTGAGCAGGGTACCAAGCAGACTCGCACACGTTCTTCGTGATATGCATGACATCAAGGCTGTGAGGCACACGGTGGATCTTCCAAGATATGGCAAGTCCGGAAAACAGACCTCGTTTTCCATACCTTCAAGCAGCTCTGGCGCCTTTCGCTTCTTTCCGGCTCTGGCGCCTTTTGCTTCTTTCGGCGGTGGGCAGTCTTTCCAATTTTTCAACAGCTTGTCTATTTCCTCGCCGCTCCTCGTACAGGCGTTTTGAGTTCGGTTTCACCATCGAACAGATCCTTGCGTTTCCTCCACGGGTCATCGTCGCGAAGCCACCTTGATGTCCCATGAACACGATTTTGAAGACTCGGGATCTCTATCTAGCTGGCGATACGTTGTGTCATCCATGCACCTTACGCATCCGGAAAATCCGTGGACTACCTGCGCGAGATATCCGTGAATCGAGATAGTCGTGCACCGTCGTGGCGGTCACGGCTCTCATAGGGAAATATTCTTTCTCTGCGGCGTCCCACGTATTGGCTGGCGTTTTCCACAGCGTGTCAAGCTCCTCTTTCAGCAGCCCGGTCTGATTGATGTCATTCCCTGGTTGTTTGGCCCTTCAATTAGCATACTCATGTGAATGTACTTCCTCTTCATGCACAACCGGGGAAGGTTGTACATCCACACAAACACAGGCCAGGTGCTATGTGTGCTTCTCACGGCTGCCAAGCGGATTGACTCCGCCGGTGCTCGCGCCCGGCACGATGTTCCTTGGATCGTTCCCAAATTACGAGTCTTGAAGTTCAACGCTTGCCAGCAGCTCGCATCCTTAGGGTGACTCAACATCTTGTCTTTTTATCTATCTCCGGATCATTTGCGTCATCTTCTCGCTTCTTCTCCTCCCTATCCGGCGTGCCAACGCAGGAGCTTTGCTACCTTAGGGTCCGCGAAATACCGCTTCTGAGGAGTGATCGGAAAGTACCACACCACTTTTCGAGGAGCTTTCTTCCTCTTCTTGTATCGAGTGATGCCGCACACCGGACATATGGTAGACTCCAGCGCTCGTCCCGATAAATGATGCAATTGTTCATGCACACATGGTATTTCACGTCACGGTAAATCGGCAGGACACACGATTTTCTTCGCCTCCTCCAAACTGGTCGGGCACTTGTTCCCCTTGGGAAGACGTTAGTGCGAGAATGACATGTTCTCGTCGAAGCATGCGTCGGTCATTTTGTGTTTTACCTTCATCTCGAGCCATGAGCGTTACTTTCGGCGGGTATCCTCGGGCCTGCATCCTTCATCTAGCAGAGTAACCGCGTCTAACTCAAGTTGATCCATCTTGGCTTTCTCTCGGGCGGCAGCTCTGGCGTTATCCGTGCGCTTGAGAAGCAGCTCTTGAATATGAGGGTCGTGCACCCAGCCCATCGATGGTCCAGCGTAAATGCGCTCCGCCCGGCATCATCATCTTCATGATGATGCCCGTCGTCTACTCGGCATCTTCCTCATCATCATGTCCTGCATCTTCTACATGATATTTGTGTACAACATCACCGTCGTGATCATCTCACGGGATTCTTCGTCTTCTCGCCCGCCCGAGCGCGGTGGTTGTCTTGCTGCCCTTCCTCATTTCTTGCCCGGCCCCCATGGGCGACTTCGTAGTCATCTTCATCACCTTGCCACCGATAGCCATCCATGAAACCACGCAAGAGCAGGTGGTCCCGCACCTGCCGGAATCCGGCTCCGCAATAAGGCTCTTGACTTGCATCTTCGACACGGACATCTTATCTCCGTCTCGTTCTTTTGAAGCATCTCGGCCTTCGCGGACCTCACAAACCTATTCACGATGCCTTCGGTCATCGTATGCGGACCATGGTCGCTGCGAGGTAGAGCAAAAGCGATATTTTAGAACCAAACAAAAATTTGGCATGACTTTCCCTAAAAATAGGACCAAAAGAATGCTTAATGCCAAAATTCTACTTGAAGCGGAAATGAATCAACATTCCGGCAAAATATTGGCAACTATCGCATTTCAAATACGGTACACCTCCAAACACAAACACATATGCAACACCACAAACATATGCAACACCACGAACATACATAGATCTAGCTAGGCCATAAAAAGTGCATGTGCACATTGTTGTAGGGAGAACAACATAAATATAGCTTCCCCTTACTTACCTATTAAAACAAGGTAATTTAACCACTTAATTTGAATGAATCTATGGTGGAAATGAGGTGAAAAGAGGAGGCACCGAGACAAGGAGGAGGTGGAGAGAATGAAGTGGGGAGAAAGTGAGTGTGGGTAGGAGAGGCTGTCCAAAATATCTAGTTGCTGCCCACTTACTAATGGCGCACTAGCAACAAATGCGCCATTAGTAATCCAGGTTACTAATGGCGCACCCTCTGGCGGTGCGCCATTAGTAGTTTTGCAAAAAAAAATTACTAATGGCGCACCCTTGGCGCGGTGCGCCATTAGTAGTTACGACTACTAATGGCGCACTTCATCTGGATGCGCCATTAGTATGTTTGGACAGGCGCACTAGTTCAAAAAAAAAATTTCTATACTAATGGCGCACCCACTGCCTGGCGCGCCATTAGTAGTTACAACTACTAATGGCGCACTTAAGAAGGATGCGCCATTAGTATGTTTGGACAGGCGCACTAGTTCAATTTTTTTTTGATACTAATGGCGCACCCTTTGCATGGTGCGCCATTAGTAGTTTCAACTCTAATGGCGCATCAGACGGTGGTGCGCCATTAGTATATACTAATGGCGCACCAACTTTCTGATGCGCCATTAGTGTCAATCCCATCTATAGCCCTTTTTCTAGTAGTGCGGCGTCCACCTCGACGGCCTTGGAGACGTCTTCGATTACGGCGTCCATGTCCTCTGCGTTCACCGAGGGGGGCTCTGGACACCAAAGAATTGGGTGAGGCAATGCCAAGACCAAGAACCAGAAAGAAAAAGGAACAAGGACGATCGGCGAACGGCTTACCAGTCCCGGTACCGGGCTAGGAAACAGAAGCCCCCTCCCCGCCAACATTTGGCATCGAGGCAAAGCCGCCGGCGCCCAAGTTCTCCTCCTCCTCCTCCATGTGCGCGGGCTTGGTACTTGGGCCCCTTACCGGGGGCGCCCCTCGGGGAGGCGTGGTAGATGGGGCCGGCGTGTTGGGGGTAGCCCTCTGTGGCTCCTCCTGCCGCTGCTCTCCTCCTGCATACCCGGCAAGATCAGCACCAAAGTGTCGTGCCCCTGACACATGTCAACGGGAGAAGAGTGACAAACTTACGCTGGGGGCTATGCCGGGGCGTGCTGTCCGGGCTGCTCAACACCACCAACGGCGCCCTCGAAGTACCAGCCAGGGGCTGGCCACTCGCCGAGACCTTGGCCCTCTTCACTCTCTGGGCCAGCGTCTCCACGTCCCTGCAAAGATTACGACAAGTCAAGACAAGCAACACAGAGTGAGGAGGCAGAGATAACGAAAAGGAACCAGATGCTTACTCATCGTCCGCCTCCTCCTCTGCCGTCTTCCTCTTCCTCCTCGGGCTGAGGGATCCATAATCGAAGGTGACCTCCGTGTCAACATCCGCCGGAGGAGGGGAAGGAGGCGGCGTCTGGGCACGCTTGGATGAAGAAGGGGCGGTTGTCTTCTTCACTGGCTTCTTCGCTGCTGTGGCCCTCGTATGGCGCCGGGACCCCTCCAAGGTCAGCTGCGGGTGCGCAGCCCTGCCGGGCCAGACCGGCTCACCGGAACTGGCCCGCCGCAAGACTCGCCCTCTCCCTATAGCCGGCGTCGGGCCTGCGGTCTCAGCCTCCTCCTTCGATGACTCGCCAGTCACATCTTCAACCAGAGGAGCCTCGGTGCCGGCGCTGCTGGCTCCCCCGGCGGCCGCCGCCCACCGAGCGAGCTCCTCCTCCTCCGCGGCCATCGCGGCCTTGTCCTCCACACCGCCGGCGCTACCGGCCTCCTCGGCAAGCTGTGCCTCCCTCGCCCTGGTGGCGATGTATTCCAGCTCCGCCTGGGTGGTGTCCTCGACAAGCAGCCGTTCGACATCGGCGTTGACATACCCCTCGTCCAGGGTGTCGAAGAACTGCAGCACCTCAGCGTCCTCCGGCTCCTTCCAGCTTGGGTCAGGGCCATGTGCGTTGCAGTCCGACATCATGGCAATGATTTTGGACCGGCCTGAGTTATTGCACAACGGGACCACCGATATGGGGCAGCCTTGGCACAGTCGGCAGGGATGACGCGCGTGGCAGGATGCCCTGAATCCTCCCCCCCCCCCCCGTCTTCACCCCCACAGGGGCCTGAAGTAATCCTGAAGCTCGAACACATTGACCGTCGAGGGGAAGACGGCGGACTGCGTCCGCTGCACCACCAGCGCACTCTCCGGCGGCTCCGCAACTCCGGCGTCCTTGGCCACTCCCTTGCCCTTGGTGGATTTTGGCGCCATGGCGGTGGGGGGAGGAGGGCGGGATGAAGGGCGGCGGAAGCACAACGGCGGCGAGCAGGAATGAAGCTTGAGGAAGAAAAAGAAGGCGGGCGGAGGTTTCTGAGATTGGGGGAGCACGAAGGGTAAAAGGAACAGTGCGCCCGCGGTTATCTCTTTTTATGGGGAAGCCGCAGGGCGCGCTGCCCATTTACTGTAATGTGATGCATGCGTGCAGGAACCGCCCCACGCATGCCGCCCACGTCACGCACGCCCCTCCACATGCTTGGCAGCTGGTCGTGGGAAGCGGGCCTTGTGAAGAGTCTTACATGGTAAAAACCTCCCCGCCTCCCGCGCACCGTCTTGGGCCTGGCCCAACAATGTGTTGCGCTTATGTGTGACCCGGGCCCGGGGGCTCCTGTTGGTGTACAAAAATAGGGGCGCATCTTTGTACCCCTGTTCCTGTGCACGGGCAGTCAGAGCCGTGCCCACAGCCACACCAAGCAGAACGAGGGAGGTGAGACAATGTAAGATCGAAGCCCAAGACAATCAAAGCAACGCCAAGGTCAAGACCACAAAGAGCAGAGGGACGAAGCAGGTTCCCCCGGCAAGACTCTTGCCGGGTGCCCTCAGCGGCCCCGACAAGACCCTTGCCGGGGCAGCTCGCCCCACACCAACAGAGCGAGCCACCCTTGAGCCCACGATCCCCAACACAATCATCCACGTGGGGCCAGGGCTCGGGAGGCACCTCCGTGGTGGCATGCAGATCTTTATGAAGACATATTCAAGATCAGATGAGGATTAGAAGACGACGATCCTCGGAAAGATCCTTGCCGAGGAAGGCTACCAGACCCCCGGCAAGGCCCTTGCTGGGGAAGACAACACGCCACGGCAAGACCCTTGCCGGGCCATTCGGCAAGGCCCTCACTAAGGACGCCAGCAAGGCCACCGCTAGGTCCACGCCAACCAAGCTTCCACCGCCGTTCAACATGCAGCTGCCAGCCCAACCAGCTGGGCAGGCACCTGCGTGGCAACATGCAGCTCCCAGGCCGACTCATCGAGCGCCTGCGTGGCGGCATGCAGATCTTCATGAAGGCTCCACCACCATGCCACCTCAGCTGCCTACCTGCCTACATGGTGCCGCACGCATCGCTGGCCAGGGCGCGTTTCAAAGCGAGGCGGAGCGGCGACGGACGGGACGGGCCTTGCCCCCGTCCCCCAATAAAGCGAGGGGACACCTAAGCCACACATTTAATGCGTCTTGTCCTGTAATACGAGCAATAAGCTCAGGTCACTATACGCCTTTCCACATCCTGTGTGCCACTGTGGCAGCCCCTTCCGACTATAAAAGGAGGCCCATGGCATACTGGAGAAGGATTCGGCTCTTTCGAACCACGCGCTGACCACAGCTAGTTCAAGAGCTTGTGAACTCTCGGAAATACACCTACCAAAGCAGGACTAGGGTTTTACGCATCCTCGCGGCCCGAACCTGGGTAAACGATCCTTGTGCTGTCTACTAGCCATGCTCTCCTCGCAACCCTGCGCCCCGGCAACCGTAGTAGGGATTCTTGTGATCCCATAGGTGTCGTTCCACACCGACAGATCGACACTTCCCGGTCAGATGCTGACAACACCCTGGCTTGGACCAGGGGCTATGCACTTGCTTAATTATAAAACTCCTATGGCTAAGTGAGGGTGTTTAAGCCGTATAGTCTGATTGCCTTGTTTGTTGCACTAAAAAACTCCTTCAAGGACCATATAATTGGATCAAGATTGTTTAGATCCCATCTGAACATCTCCGTACTAATTATGTGAGGGCAGAAGCCGACGACTGGCCAACCCTCAGATTGCATATAACACGGCCGCACAGGAGGAAACAATTTAAAGCATAATAAAATTACATTACAAAACAAAGCTTTGTCTTTATAATACAGGGCAAAGGACAATACGAATGCATTCATTCGAAAATAACATCCTTCGACCATTGAGCTGCCACAAGTCGAGACCCTTCTAGGACATCCGCAAAATATTTTTCGGGCGTGCGGTGCTCCTTGCCCTCTGGCGGCCCGCTGGCCACTTCAATAGCGTTCATCTTCGCCCACCACATCTTGCAGCGAGCGAAAGCCATACGGGCGCCTTCAGTACATGAAGAGCGCTTGACGATGTCCAGCCACGGACAGGCTTCCACTAGCCGCCTCACGAGTCTGAAGTAGCTGCCGGGTATAGCTTCGGCTGGCCATAGCCGGATTGTCAAATCCTTCATGGCTAGTTCGGCCACCCTGTGCAGCTCCACCAGCTGCTTCAGCTGATCGGTGAAGGACACGGGATGCTCTGGCGTCGCATACTGCGACCAGAATAGCTTCTCCATAGAACCTCCTCCTTCGGCTCGGTAGAACGCTGCAGCGTCTGATACGCTACGTGGTAGATCCGCAAAAGCTCATGGGGAAGTCTGAACTCGGGTTAGTAAAAGGTACTGCCTCTCCGCATACTTGCTTTGCATCTTAAAAGCCTTACCTGCCGTGATCTTCCTGGCCTCCTGGATCTCCTGGATGATGGCCTAGGCCTCATTCTGCAGGGTTTCCGCGCCTTGACGAGCCTAGGTGAGTTTGGCCTTCTGAGCCAACGCATCATTCTCCAAGGTCTCACATTTTTTCACTTCATCCTTGACACGGGCCTTGAGCTTCTTACGGGCGGCTTGCTGCTGGACAACCTTTTCCTCGGCCTCGCCCAGGGCCTTCCTCAGGGCCTCGACCTCGGTCGCGGCTCCTGCATACATTTCGACGTTACAGTCAACATACAACATCCGCGCTCTCCGAACACACAGCAAGACGTTACTAACATTGCTTCTCCTGCAGCTGCACTCTAACCTCACCGAGCTCGTTCTCGATCCGCTCCAGCCTCTGCTTCAGCTCATAGACTTCGGCAGCATGTGAGGTCGCGGCCAACAGCGACGCCTGCTCATGCACACATATCACATTAGTCTCCTACACTATAGGATTGATCCTCTGTCCGGTTCCTCTTGCCGAGCACCGAACAGTGTCTCAGGGGCTACTGACTACATGGGGTTTTTCTCTTTCTATGTCACTTACCTCAAAACCTGTTAACAGGCTGCGCATTCATTCGATCCGCTCTTGGCAGACTGAACTTTCTCGATCACCGCACCCATAATGACACGGTGCTCGTCCACGACGGAGGCGCTTCGTCGCGCCCCCATCAGGTCATCCGACGCTCCTGGATGGACAGGAGTCACCGGTGGAGGCGGCACACCCCCCTTCAAAGGGAGCTGCTCGCCCAACTCCGGAGCCATAGGGGGCTCCGGAGCCGTATTCGGCTGAGGGCCGATCTGGATACGGCCCTCTTCGCTAGTCTCTATGGGGATTGGATCCCCCACGTGTCCGGCAGTGGAGGTCTCGCCTTGTGGCACCTCCCGAACAACGTCTTGGGCTTCTCCCTTCGGAGCAGTCCTTCGGGACAACACTTCGGTGTCGTCCCTGGCCCCGGGGGAGTAAGCTGGCGGTGGCGACCTGCTCGCCATCTCCGATGAAGCCAATGAACCTCCAGAGGAGGATTGCTGGATAAGATCACGGGCCGGACTGCAATAGTACAGCTAACTGTATCAAGATAATGGAGAGAGAGAGCTGGATGTGCGCATAAATAAGCCATGTCACTTATGATGCGGCCAGGGGCTTTGTGCGAGGGCGTCGTTTTGGACTACTATCCACGTCCCACGCGGTGTTGGCCGCTGGAGCGCCCTTCCCCTTTTTGGGCACCTCCGCCTCCAGATGCGCCGGAGCTGCCCTCTTCTTCTTCCTCTCCTCAGGGGGAGGATTGTTTTGTTCCTGCTCCTCCTCTTCTTCCCCGTCATTGTCCTCAGGGACAAAGGAATGGGTTTTGTCGTCTTCGAACGCCGCGTCCGAAGTACCCTTACGACGGAGGCCACTCTTGGCCTTCTTCTTGGCCTTTGATACGTCTCCGTCGTATCTACTTTTCCAAACACTTTTGCCCTTGTTTTGGACTCTAACTTGCATGATTTGAATGGAACTAACCCGGACTGACGCTGTTTTCAGCAAAATTGCCATGGTGTTATTTATGTGAAGAAACAAAAGTTCTCGGAATGACCTGAAACTCCACGGAACATCTAGTTGAAAATAATAAAAAATCCTTGCCAAAGATGAAGACCAGGGGGCCCACACCCTGTCCATGAGGGTGGGGGGCGCGCCCCCCCTAGGGCGCACCCCTACCTTGTGGGCCTCCTGGAGCTCCTCCAACGCCAACTCCAACTCTCGGGAGGGCAGATCTGGAGTGGCGTTTTACGATACGGTGCCCTAAAACCACTCGGGAGGGCTGATCTGGAGTCCGTTCAGGGCTCTGGAGAGGGGGATTTGTCGCCGTCGTCATCATCAATCATCCTCCATCACCAATTTCATGATGCTCACCGCCGTGCATGAGTAATTCCATCGTAGGCTTGCTGGATGGTGATGGGTTGGACGAGATCTATCATGTAATCGAGTTAGTTTTGTTAGGGTTTGATCCCTAGTATCCACTATGTTCTGAGATTGATGTTGCTATGACTTTGCTATGCTTAATGCTTGTCACTTGGGCCCGAGTGACATGATTTCAGATCTGAACCTATTATGTTTTCATGAATATATGTGAGTTCTTGATCCTATCTTGCAAGTCTATAGTCACCTACTATGAGTTATGATCCGGCAACCCCGAAGTGACAATAATCGGGACCACTCCCGGTTATGACCATAGTTTGAGGAGTTCACGTATTCACTATGTGCTAATGCTTTGTTCCAGTTCTCTATTAAAAGAAGCCCTTAATATCCCTTAATTTCCATTAGGACCCCGCTGCCACGGGAGGGTAGGACAAAAGATGTCATGCAAGTTCTTTTCCATAAGCATGTATAACTATAGTCGGAATACATGCCTACATTATATTGATGAATTGGAGTTAGTTCTGTGTCACCCTATGAGGGAGTCCCGGACTAGGGGGTGTCCGGATAGCCGGACTATCGTCACGGCCGGACTCCAAGACTATGAAGATACAAGATTGAAGACTTCGTCCCGTGTCCGGATGGGACTTTCCTTGGCGTGGAAGGCAAGCTTGGCGATCTGGATATGTAGATGTCCTACCATTGTAACCCGACTCTGTGTAACCCTAACCTATCCGGTGTCTATATAAACCGGAGGGTTTTAGTCCGTAGGATGAACAACAATCATACCATAGGCTAGCTTCTAGGGTTTAGCCTCCTTGATCTAGTGGTAGATCTACTCTTGTACTACCCATATCATAAATATTAATCAAGCAGGAGTAGGGTATTACCTCCATCGAGAGGGCCCGAACCTGGGTAAAAACATCGTGTCCCTTGTCTCCTGTTACCATCCGCCTAGACGAACAGTTCGGGACCCCCTACTCGAGATCCGCCGGTTTTGACACCGACATTGGTGCTTTCATTGAGAGTTCCTCTGTATCATCACCGATAGGCCCGATTGCTCCTTCGATCATCAACAACGACGCGGTCCAGGGTGAGACTTTTCTCCCCGGACAGATCTTCGTGTTCAGCGGCTTTGGCCATCTGGAGCAGATCGAAAGCTACGCCCCCGGCCATCAGGTCAGATTTGGAAGTTTGAACTGTACGGCCGATATCCGCGGAGACTTGATCTTCGACGGATTCGGGTCGCAGCCAAGCGTGCCGCACTGTCTCGATGGGCATGATCTAACTCCGCAGCCGAACAATGCCCTGGAGGCCGCACCAGTATCCGCTCCGACCCTTAATCTGGAGGCGGATTCCCTGATCGAGTACGAGTGGTTGGACACCGCCTCGGGGACTACAAACTCTACAGCGATCGAGCCGAACTCCATCCCCGTCCTTTGCGAAGACCTCGACTCGAGGGTGCCGGACTCCTCTCCGGACTCCGAACCCCTCGCGCCCCTGCCAATCGAATCCGATTGGGCGCCCGTTATGAAGTTCACTGCCGCGGACATCTTTCAGCACTCGCCCTTTGGTGACATCCTGAATTCACTAAAGTCTCTCTCTTTATCCGGAGAGCCCTGGCCGGACTACGGTCAGGAAGGTTGGGATGCAGACGACGAAGAAATTCAACGCCCACCCACCACCCACTTCGTAGCCCTTTGTCAAAAGCTTACACGGCGTGCTCGATTTGACTCGAAGATATCGACGGTATGGACGGCGATGTAGGAGACAACAATGAACCATCACCTATAGGATCTTTGGACAACCTCATCCCATGATGTATACATGGTGGATACACCTAAAGGAAATGAAGACGAGGAACAACGGGGCGCTTCTGAAGGATAAATCCTCGGCAGTTAAAATGGCAATGTAAACGCCGAACAAAGTCCCGCCTCAACAAAGACCCAGCCATAGAGCAGGGCGAACCGGTGGACAACGAACAAGCTATCGAGCAATCATCCGAACAAGACAACTTGGATAAACAATCTATCACCGACGAAGACAACAGTCCGGACGATCTCACACCGGACAAACTATTGGAGCAAAATGACCTCCAGAAAATGCTCGTCGCCATCGCGCGTAGCCTGAAAAAGCAGAAGCGGAAGATGCACTCAGGATCAGATGGGGAAAAGTATTCAGCACCGCAGACAAGTACGACGACAGTCGCTGAACAAAGAGCTACCCGAAAGGAAAGCTACTGCCCGAAATCGACAAGGAGGCCTTAGAGCCCCCACAATAAAAAAGTAAGAAGGCCACCCGGTCGGATGGACGACCCCACGGCAAAAAGAGAGCAGCGAAAGGCGCCGCACACAAGCCAATATGTGATCCGCATAAGGATTCACATCAAAAGGATGGCCCAGTTAGGTCCATCTATGGGCCAAGAAAGCATGCTCGTCAAAGCAATGCAATACGCCAAAATTCAGAAGATCACGACACACCCAAATATAGGGCGCGCGCACCCCCTATGTTTCACCGATGAGTCTTTGGATCATGAATTTCCAACGGAGTTCAAACCCGTAAACATAGAGGCATACGACGGAACAACAGACCCTGGAGTCTGGATTGAGGATTACATCCTCCACATACACATGGCTAGAGGAGATGATCTCCACGCCATAAAATACTTACCCCTTAAACTCAAAGGGCCAGCTCAGCATTGGCTTAAGAGCCTCCCTGAAAATACCCTCGGAAGCTGGGAAGAGCTCGAGGATGCATTTCGGGCAAATTTTCAGGGGACTTATGTCTGCCCTCCGGATGCAGACGATCTAAGTCACATAACTCAACAGCCCGGAGAGTCAGCCCGGAAATTCTGGAACAGGTTCCTTACTAAAAAGAACCAAATAGTCATTGTCCAGGACGGCAAGCCTTAGCAGCTTTCAAACACAACATCCGAGACGAATGGCTGCGGAATACCTCGGCCAAGAAAAGCCAAGAACAATGGCCGCATTAACAAGCATCATGACCCGCTTTTGTGCGGGAGAGGATAGCTGGCTAGCAAGATGCAGCACCAGCGACCCAAGTACATCCGGAATCAAAAGGAACAGTCCAAAGAGCACGGCGCAGCAAGGACCAACACCGGATTAAAAGGAACAGTCCAAAGAGCACGGCTGTCAACGCCGGATTCAAAAGCTCACGGCAGAACAACAAAAAACTGCCCCTTAAGGACAATAGCGATGAGCTATCCAACTTCAACAAAATCTTGGACAAGATATGTCAAATCCACAGTACTCACAGGAGGCACGCTAACCATACCCACGAAATTGTTTGGTCTTCAAACAGTCCGGCAGACTTAACGCCCGAACACAAGGGGCTCGACACACCAAGCGAAGATGACGCATTTAGCACCACAAGCGAAACCCGGAAAACAAAATACTTTCCCACAGGAGGTTAAAATAGTAAACTCACTTCACGTGATCAAAGGGAAAAACAGAGCGGCGCCCACTAAAAGGCGCACCGCACATTGGTTGTCAAAACCAATCACCTTCGACCATCAGGAGTATTCCGAAAGTATCCGGAACACAGGATGGACTGCCTTGATATTGGATCCTATAATCGATGGACTACAATTTACAGAAGTCCTCATGGATGGCGGCAGTGACATAAACCTGATATATCAGGACACAATCCGCAGGATGGGGGTACACCCAAAAAAAAAATTCGCCGTAGCAACACCTCCTTTAAAGGAGTAATGCGAGGCCCATACGCCCATTGAACGGGCTCCATACTGCTAGAAGTTGTGTTCGGTTCATCCGACAACTTCCGTCGGGAAAGGTTAATCTTCCATGTCGCCCCGTTTAAAAGTAGCCATCAAGCACTATTGGGACGCGAAGCTTTCGCCCGCTTTAACGCGATACCGCATTACGCATCTCTAACACTTAAAATGCCCGGTCCATGCGGCATCATCTCGCAAAAAGGAAGTATTAAGTGTTCCTCAAGCACGGAAGAACGGGAGACTGCCTTGTCAGCCCCACACCTATCCGGCTCCGCTAGGAAAAGAACCTGAATTGGTCATTCGAACCCCGGACACGGTTAGACGATTCCGGCGCCTACTTGCGGCATACCCCTTACAAGGGGCTGCACGCATATATCATAAGAGACACTAAAGCTCAATTTTATTCACTTCCTCGAACTGTACTCTCTTTTACAGATGATCAACGTGCTACAACCGTCCAGGATACGGCACAACGGAGACACAGGCGCAGACGTGCAGTAGGGACCTGTTGCAAGGATTCTTTTCAGATTAAGACCCTGTGTAAACCTTTTTTCACTGTCTCTTGTTGATATACATCCCCCCGGTTCCTTAATATAACCGAGGAGGAGGCTGGTGCTTTGGCATTGGCCGCACCAAAAATTTTGTGCGTACCTGGACACCAGGGGCTTAGGGCATTATTCTGCCCATTTTCATAAAGACCGAATACCTTAGGGAGTATTCGGCGTCTCGAGTTAGGCCTTATATGCATCAGCTCTGAATCATGTCTTTGGTCAAATGTTGGGTTGCTCGACTCCTGTGTTTTGCTGCCTTACGTTCTGTTTTCAGGGCTAACGCGGCACCAGGAGAACTACTGCGAGCACCTCAGTAGAGAAAACCGAAAACTGACTGTCATGATATAGCGAGAGACTGGTCAACCACTCGATGACTCACTAGAATGTTTGGGATTCCTCCGCATTAACGAAGGACCGGTTTTTGGTCAGGCACATACGCAGCCCGAATTCGGGAGAGTGCGGTGCCCCCAGGGGCTATATAGTAGCCCCACCCTCGAACTCCTATGGCTAAGTGAAAGTGATAAAGCATTATAGTCCGGTTGCACGGTTTGCTACGCTATCACCTCCTTAACAGGACCAAGGCGTTGGATTAAGTGTCGAAAAGCGCTTTCTTTGCAAACACCCCGCACTATGTGCGTGGGGGCTGAAGCCAAGGACTGCCATCTTTCAGGTTATATATACATATACATAAGCGGCCGCCTGAGGGGTAGTTTACTACTTGAACGCACAAGTATAAAAAGCTCTTATATTATATTGAAACATTGTTTTCACAAATCATACATGTCATTAAACATAATATCCTTCGAGCACTGCGTCTCTACTAAACGAGCGCCCGGCAGGACTTCTTCAAAGTAGTGCTCGGCAGGTACTCGACTTCTGTCCGAATCTTGGGATACAATGTCGGTGGCCTTCATCTCTGCCCAGTATGTCTTGACACGGGCCAGAGCCATCCGCGCTCCCTCAATACACGCCGATCGCTTCATTGCGTCGATACGCGGTACCACACCAAGGAACTGTTGCACAAAACCAAAATAGCTCTTCGGCTGGGGTCCGCTCGGCCACAAGTGAGTCAAGACATGCTTCATGGCAAATCCAGACAACCGATTCAGCTCGGCCCATTCGGCCAACCGATCGGTCAGCGGCAGAAGACGCTCCAGACTATGGAATTGCGACCAATATAGATCTTCCCTTATGTGCCCCTTCTGGCCCCGGAAGTGCTCAACCACGTCCGCAGCGCTCGCCGCCAAGTCCAGATAAGCATCCTCCGAACTCCACAACTTATCCAACTGAGCATACTTTGGATCTGTATATTTCCTCCGCAGCAGAAACGGTTTTCTAGCCGCAATTACCCCGGCCTGACTCAGCTCCTCCTTGGCAGCTCTCAAAGCCGACTGGGCACTCTTGGATTCGGCGGCGGCCTTTTTTAGGCCCTCCTGTTCCACTTGACGTTCTTTTTCAAGAACATCGCAGCGACCGGTAGTATTCCTCAACTTTTTGGCCATATCGGCCATCTCCTCTTCTTGGCGGTGAGCAGCCCGTTCGACTTCTAGCTCTTGACGCCTTTTAAAGCGGCCGCATTACTAATTCTAGCTTGCTCTTTCGCTCGGGCGAGTTCTGCCCGCAGCTCTTCGACGGCAGGGACACCATCTGCATTAAGCATACGAATAGTAAGACACGGGCGTCAAGCTCCCTTACCAGGTGTAAGCATAGAACTCGCATACCTTGTGACTCGTCAAACCGTTTATGGACCAGCGCGATGTCTGCATCCGCCTCGTCAAGTTGCCGCTTTAGTTCGGCATATTTATCAGTCCGGCTGGCCTCCGGACGCCCCGCCACCTGTTTAGGAGTGGCGATATGTTATAACTGAGAATTTTGACAACATACCAAGTCTCAGGGGCTACTATCTATACAGGGCGCATTTTATATGCATAACTGTCAGAAGGTACATCATTTTTGCGTACCTCAAACCCCATCGATAAGCTTCGGCGGCTTCATGCAATCCGCTCTCCGCGTATGCAATTCTTTCAATCACCGTACCCATTAGAAACACGGTGATCTCAAATAACCGCTTCGCCCGAGCAGATCCTTGACTCCTCCGACCGCACACCACTTGGCGCTGACCTTCCGGCCCCACGGTTTGGGGAACCCTCTGCGATGACACCTCCGGGTAAATACGCTTCACATGAGGGTGCGACAGGTGGAGGCGTTCACTCTCCATCATCTCCGGAAGAAGATCCCCCGAAGGCGAGCTCTGCTGAGAAGGGCTGAGGTCCGAACTACAAGGTACAATTTCGGTTATCTTCATGAATAAATACAGGGATGTTCCTTATTTACAAGACCCCTTCTTTTTACTTACGGCTCGCTGGAGGGCTGATCCCCTTGGGGAAATAATGCGGCTGGTTACTTCCCAGCGCGGGACTCTCCGCCGAAGATTCCTTTCCCCTCTTTGAGGCCTTGACCTCTGGATCTTCCAAAGCGGTCCTCTTCTCTCCTCGGAAGGTGGGACTGTTAATCCCTCCTTCCTTGATAGCCTCCTTCAGAGGCGATTTGCTTCCCGCTCCCCCTTCGCCTTCTTCAAAAGGCGCGACCTTCAACATCTTGGTCAGCATGGGATCCGGCGTGGTCTCTGGGAGGAGCGGACACCTTATTAACTTTGCCTTGGCTATCCACTCCTGTTCAAGAAGCGGCTCCTTTAAAGGGCATATATATAAAATAAATGAGTGAACAGCTTGTCCGGTTACAGGACTACTTACTTGAGTATCTGGGTGATTGCAGCTTAGTCCTGCATCCTCCGTCAACTCCGGACACTTCTCTTGTGATCCGAAGAACAATTTATACATCTCCATGGGCGTCGTGCCCATAAAATTTTGGAGAGCTCGTGGTCCCTCCGGATTAAATTCCCATAGGCGGAGGCGGCGCTTGAGGATGAAGGCGCCGGATCACCATAACCTGCGCCATTTGCAACCAGATTGATCCCTCCTTCTGGAGGTCTCGAATCTGACCTGGAGCAAGGGAACGTCCTTGGGCGGCCCCAGTCGAGCCCCTTGTTGACCCATGATGCCAGCCGCTGTGGTGGACTGAGGCGGAAGGCGGGGCGCCGCCCATTTGGTGCCCACAGGGAGCGGTGATATAAAACCACTCCCGTTGCCACAAACCAAGCTCCTCTTGAAAAGAGCCCTCAGACCCACGGAGCATCAGCACATTTGCTTATGACTGCCCCTCCGCACTCTGCTTGTTGCCCCCCGATCATCTTTGGCTCCACCTTGAAGGTCTTGAGCCACAATCCAAAGTGGGGGGTAATATGGAGGAAGGCCTCACATACTACAATGAATGACGAGATATGGAGGATGGACTCCGGATTCAAGTCATGGAAATCAAGCCCATAATAAAACATGAGCCCCCGCACAAAAGGATCCGTTGGGAAGCCTAAACCCCGAAGGAAGTGGGACACGAACACCGCATTCTCGCTGGGCTCAGGAGTGGGAATGACCTGCCCTGGAGCGGGCAGCCTATGCGAGATCTCGCCGGTAAATACCTGGCATCGCGCAGCTTTAGCACATCTTCCTCTGTGATGGAGGGAGACGTCCATCAGCCGTGCTGGTCGGAGCTGGACATTGTAGAAAGTCCAAAGCGCCTAAATCTGAAGCTTTGGGTGTTGGAACTCGAAGCACGAGGCGAACTTGATGGAGGGTGTAAAAAGAAGAGGGCCTTGGTCTCATTATAAAGAGGTTGAATACCAAGAGCCGGCCCGTGGTCGATTAGGACTCGCCTTTGATAGAGAAGGCATGCCAACGGGCACGGTTGGGTTACCCACGTCCGTATTGATGAGAATCAAGGAATAAGGGGGCACGATCTATGCTTTGATAAGACGTGCCAAGGAAAGCGCCTCGCTAAACATGCTGAGGTGGAACAATAAAAAACGATTCATATAAAGGCCTGGCCGTGGTGTGATGTCACGCCGCGGAATACGTCAGCAGATCTGTGCAAAAATTATTCTCTCTACGGTGTTATGTGGAACTTGTTTTGCGAGCGGACACTATCCTTGTGTTCATGACCTTCTATGAAGTATACGGAGGAGGAACCCGCCTCGCAATGCGAAGACAATCAACGCGCCGGACTCATCTTAATTGAAGCCTGGTTCAGGAGCTCTTGAGGAGTCCGGACTAGGGGTGTCGAGATAGCGGACTATCGTCCACGGCGGACTCCAAGACTATGAAGGTACAAGATTGAAGACTTCGTCCCGTGTCCGGATGGGACTTTCCTTGGCGTAGAAGGCAAGCTTGGCAATACGGATATGTAGATCTCCTAACATTTAACCGACTCTGTGTAACCCTAACCTATCCGGTGTCTATATAAACCGGAGGGTTTTAGTCCGTAGGACGAACAACAATCATACCATAGGCTAGCTTCTAGGGTTTAGCCTCCTTGATCTCGTGGTAGATCTACTCTTGTACTACCCATATCATCAATATTAATCAAGCAGGAGTAGGGTATTACCTCAATCGAGAGGGCCCGAACCTGGGTAAAAACATCGTGTCCCTTGTCTCCTCTTACCATCCGCCTAGATGCACAGTTTGGGACCCCCTACCCGAGATCCGCCAGTTTTGACATCGACACCCTATGTTATGGCTGTTACATGATGAACCGCATACGACATAATTATCCATCACCGATCCAATGCCTACAAGCTTTCCATATACTGGTTCTCGCTTATTTACTTTCCCGTTGCTATTGTTACAATCACTACAAAACACCAAAAATATTACTTTTGCTACCGTTACCTTTGTTACCGTTACCACTACTATCATATTACTTTTCTACTAAACACTTTGCTGCAGATATTAAGTCCAGGTGTAGTTGAATTGACAACTCAACTGCTAATACTTGAGAATATTCTTCTTTGGCTCCCGTTGTGTCGAATCAATAAATTTGGGTTGAATACTCTACCCTCGAAAGCTGTTGCGATCCCCTACACTTGTGGGTTATCAAGACTAATTTCTGGCACCGTTGCCGTGGAGCATAGCTCTATTCTTTGAGTCACTTGGGATTTATATCTGCTGGACACTATGAAGAACTTGAAAGATGCTAAGACAACAATTTATCCCTCAACTACGAGGGGAGGTAAGGAACTGCCATCTTGCTCTTCCCTTGACTCACCTTCTGTTTTGAGTAAGCTTGCGACACCTAAACCTTCTTCTGTTATTCGTTCTGATATGTCGCATGTTATTGATGATGCCACTTCTGCTATGCATGATACTTATGATGAAACTACTTCTATGCTTGATACTACTGTGCCCCTTAGTGAATTTCTTGATGAACAAATTGCTAGGGCTAGAGAGAAAGAAATTATTGAAACTGATTATATTAATGAAAGTGATGATGAAGATAGGCCTGTTATTCCTGAGGGTTATGTTTTTTATATGGAAGCTTCTGCAACTATTTTAGCTTGCAAAGATAGATCTGAACTCAAGAGGTTTCTGGCTGAATGGAATAAGCAATCCTTAAAGATAGAATGAAACCTGACCCTGCTTTTGCTACTTCACCTAGTTGTGTTGCCGATAAGGATTATGAATTCTCTGTTGATCCTGATATAATCACTACAGGAATCAGCTACTTTGCCGTCTGCCACGGCGGACGGCAAAGGCATGAATGACGGACAATAAAGGTCTTTGCCGTCCGCCACGGACGGCAAAAGGCTCCGGCAAAGTAAGGTCCGGCAAACAGCTACTTTGCCGTCTTCTTTACGCGGCTGACGGCAAAGGGGCCTTTGCCATCAGTAGCAGACGGCAAAGAAAGCAGACGGCAAAAATTGTGCTGTTAGTCCGTTAGGTGGCTAACAAAGAGGCCTCCGTCAATCCGCCGCCGACGGCAAAATTTGTCCTGCCTTTGCCGTCCGCCGTATGATGTCGACTTAGACGTCACTACGGCGAGCCTTTGCCGTCCCGCCGACGGCAAATTTTTTACTCTTTGCCCGCCCGCTGCGAACAAACTGACCAAATGGGTCAGCTCGAGAAGCCTGATTGGCTGCCACGTGGCTTCTTTGCTGTCCGCGGCTGACAGAAAAGAGCCCGTTGTCATTGGTGGCAGACGGCAAAGAGCCCGTATATTGGCTCTTTTTTTCTATTTTCTTTAATCCAACAATTTTCACAGCAAATATATATGACATATATAGATATATTTCACAGGGCTATTTAACAGCAAACATATCACATATCCAGCACATAATTAAGTTTCATCCATTCATACATAAGCAAGTTCCATCCATACACATTGTTCCATCCATATACATATTACAATGCAAAGTTTCATTAAGATAGCATGTTCCATCATAGCAAGCTAGATACAATCCAAAGTTTCATCAAAGAAAAAACAAGCACTCCATCATAGCAAGCTAGCTTCCATGAAGTGAATGAAATCTGCAAAATGGCAAATAAGAAAGTTAGAAATAGGTGACTAGAAGAAGAAGACTAGAACAAGAAGAAGACTAGAACAAGAAGAAGACTAGAACAAGAAGTATATGTCATTTATGAGCTAACTTAGGTGAAATGGATCATATATGAGCTAACTAAGTTGAAATGGGTCGTTTATGAGCTAACTAAGGTGAAATGGATCATTTATGAGCTAACTTAGTTGAAATGGGTCGTTTATGACCTAACTAAGGTGAAATGGATCGTTTTTGAGCTAACTAAGTTGAAATGGATCGTTTTTAGCTAACTTAGGTGAAATTGATCATTTATGAGCTAACTTAGTTGAAATGGGTCGTTTATGAGCTAAGTAAGGTGAAATGGATCATTTTTTAGCTAACTAAGGTGAAATGTATCGTTTTTGAGCTAACTAAGGTGAAATGGATCGTTTTTGAGCTGACTTAGGGGAAATGGATCATTTATGAGCTAACTTAGTTGAAATGGGTCGTTTATGAGCTAACTAAGGTGAAATGGATCGTTTTTTAGCTAACTAAGGTGAAATGGATCGTTTTTAGCTAACTTAGGTGAAATGGATCATTTAAGAGCTAATTTAGGTGAAATGGATCGTTTTTAGCTAACTTAGGTGAAATGGATCATTTATGAGCTAACTTAGTTGAAATGGATCATTTATGAGCTAACTTAGTAAAAAGCATCATTTTAGAGCTAACCTAGGTGTGATGGGTCATTTTGGAGCTAACCTAGGTAAGATGGGCCATTTTGGAGCTAACCTAGGTCAAATGGGTCATTTTAAAGCTAACGTAGGTAAACTGGATCATTTAGGAGCTAATCTAGGTAAAGTGGGTCATTTTAGAGCTAACTTGGATAAACTGGATCATTTATAAGCTAACTAATGTAAAATGGGTCATTTTAGAGCTAACTTAGGTAAAATGGATCGTTTATGAGCTAACTAAGCTAATTATGCAATTTTTGACATAAGTAAGCTAAGTACAAATCGTTTTAGAGCTAACTTAGGTAAAATGGATGGTTTTGGAGGTCGATAAGCTTATTAAGTCACTTTGGAGGAAAAGAAGCTAACTCTAGGTCATTATGGTAAGCATATTGGAGGAAATAAAGCTAAGTCTAGGTCTTTATGCATTTGTTAAGCAAAACACTAGAGAAACTTACCGTGATCATGGAGGTGTAGGAGGCGGGCTGGCTCGTGCTTGAGTGCTGGAGAAGGATTGTGCGATTCTTGTCTGGAGTTACGCTGCACCAATGATCATTACCAATGTCTCGTTACCATGATGACACTCAAATGTTAAGACTAGCAAGTAATGTCCATTCAAATTAGACTCACCGTGGTCCCAGGAGCAATCACTAGCATCGGCGGAGCGGACTGACCGGACTTCTCACACACAGACTGCACATTTGGTTTTGAAAAACACAGTCATACTAGTTTGTAATGAGACAAACACTACATGAATGTTTTGGCTAATCTTCAGAAGAAACTTACCACAAGGAGCTCGTACATGGCCCTTTCCTGCATGTCATTCCGTGCCCTCTCCTCCTCCAACATCTTTGTCGTCCTCTCCTCCAACTCCCGCAACCTCTCCGCCGCCTCAGCCAGAAGTTTCTCTGTTCTATCTCTCTCACTCTGTATAGCAGCCTGCAACACCACTCACATGACCATTTGTAATCATTGATGGAAGCGCACACAATGTAATGGAGAAAGATAGCTGAGTACGTATAACTAACCTTGAAGGCGAGTTGGACTGGCCGTTCACGAGGCCTTATCTCAGGAGCGGAGCTCGACTGGCGCGCCTTGATCTCCGGGAGAGTGCTAGGACAATGGATAAGTCCATCTCCCATGGCTATGGAGCCATGGGACCTCCCGCCACCAGATATCATCAGCAGCTCTGTATCAATGGGACCCTGGCTCGAGTTAAAGTCCTCCCCTTTCCTCGCCTTCCCTGATCTCTATATTGCACGAGCTTGTCGTGGGAGGTGATGTTGGTGAAGTTCTTTGGATCATCGAGGTCAGACGCAGAGAATACCTTGACTTTCTTGTAAGGGCCAGTGTGTGGGCCATGGCATATATGTCCTACACCTCTGGCACCTTATCCGCCTTATTGTAGCGTGCCTGAAATAGAGAAACAAATTTAATTAGTAATTAAAGGGCTAAAGCTAGCATGATGAATGAATTGCATGAATCATGAAGCAAACCACATACCTAGTTCCGCCCGAACTGAAATAAGTTGGAGCTGCCTTGATGGTGTGGCACACCTTCCATTTGGGCACGTTTGTCCTTGGCCTTGTTGTGCAGGGCTAGCCATTCATTTGAGCACCACTCATTGACCAACACCTCCCAACAATCCATCTAATCCGCACACCATCTCGGAGGGGTCTAAGTTAGCAAATAGAAACTTGACCGCTATGGCTATGAATTACTAAATGAAGGAAGTAAGTACAAGGCCTTAGAGTTACCTACATGTACTGCTCCTTACTCAAGAACTTCTCGCGGCACGCCGACTTGGTCTTCTTGATACCACGCGAGGCGTAGTAGTCTCAAACAGCCTGCACCCGAGCCTCGTGCCGTAAGTTCTGTAGTAGGCGCTTGCAGATGTTATCGATAACATTTGCCGCTTCCTCCTCGTATCCCTCCTCACACCTGTAGAATGTCTGCAATCAAATGGGACAATATTGATTAGTACAATTAATAACTAGCTAGTTGAAGATTTTTAATTGTGTAAAGGAGAAATTACCCAGAACTTTACGATCACCATATGCGCCCTCGTCTTGCACAAGACACCGTCGATAATCTCACCCGGCGGGGCCGAGGCAGCCAAGTAGTGCTCCCAACTCAATCCAAGCTCGGAAGGCGACCCTCACGAACAGCGTGACAAACCCCGGGAGGTTTTGCCGACAAAGAACTCCAAGGACGGAGTTGGGCTGGCGGACACTATGATGGTGGTCCCAACCCTGCAGCATGACAAGGCCAATGCATTAGTTATTTGAAGAAACGTGAATGCAGAAGGTACAAAAATATTAAATGCACTTACCTCTCCCCATCATGGAAAATCAACCACCTTTGCTCGCGGGTCGCTGGCACGGACGGGAGCCGTGTACAACCACGCTGGTAGACGTTGCCCCCCTCCTCCTCAATATCAGTCGGCTCCCCGCCATCTTCAGCATGGCCACTCGGCTCCTCAGGCTGATCCGGCGAGGTACCCCATCCAGACGTGTGCTCCCCTGGGGTCTCATGGGCCGAAGGCCCGTCGAACCGAGGCTCGTGGTCTGAAGACCCGTGGACCGGAGGTTCGTGGACCGGAGTCCGTGTAGCCTCCTCCTCGGACGAGTCCGCCCTAGCAGTCACATGCTCGGGTGAAACAGGTGGGGGTGGCGGCGAGGAAGGCGCCGTAGCAGTCACCCTACCTCCTGTCCCGCGACCACGTGCTCCACCTCCTCTCTTCTTCTTACCTCGTTCCCTACTGGGCACCGCGGTCGACGAAGAAGGGCCCGGCGGTGTCGCCATCTTGTCCAAAGAACGCTTCGGTGGAGAGGTGCGTGTGGAATGGAAGACCTCACACCACGCACCAATGAAGAAGGGGCCTCGGCGCGCTCCCGACCAGCGCCCACCATCTTTCAACACCTGCCATGACAAAAAATAAACGAAATTAGTACAACATAAAACAAATACTGACATGAATAATAATACGTATATCACTTAAGTGTATCATCATCAAGTACAACATAAAAAAATTGAATACCTGACACTACTAATAATCTTGATCAGTATCATCAATAAATGCATAATCATCATCATCACTATAATCAATGATGGGCTCATAGGGTTCAGTGGCATCAACACTATGCTCTGGAAGGCCAAATAACACCTTTTCGGGAGGTGTCGGGGTGTCGGGGTGTCGTGTCGGTGTCGGGTGCCGTGGTCAGTGCTGTTTGGGTGTGGTGTGAAATGGTGTCGAGGGTGGTGTCGGGGTGTGGTGTCGGGGTCGGGGTGTCGGGGTGTGGTGTGTCGGGGGTGTGGTGTGGGGGGTGGGTGTCGGGGTGTGGTGTGTCGGGGTCGGGGGTTCGGGGTGTCGTGTCGGTGTCGGGCTGCCGTGTCGGGGTCGGGGTGCTGTTTCGGGGTCGGGGTGTCGTGTCGGGGTCAGGGGGTCAGGTGTCGGGGTGTGGTGTCGGGGTCGGGGTGTCGGGGTGTGGTGTCGGGGTCGGGGGGTCAGGGAGTCGGGTGTCGGGGTGTCGGGGTGGGGTGTCGGGGTCGGGGTGTCGGGGTCAGGGGGTCAGGGGGTCGGGGTGTCGGGGTGTGGTGTCGGGGTCAGAGGGTCGGGGTGTTTCTTTCTATCCTTCTTCTTCTTTCTTTCTCTTCTTTCTTTCTCTTCTTCTTCTTCTTCTTTCCTTTCTTCTTCTTCTTCTTTCATCGTTTTTCTACTTTTTTACTCCTTTTCGTTTCTTCTTTTCTTCTTCTTCTTCTTCTACTTCTTCTACTTCTTTTCTTCTTCTTCTTTTTTCATGTTTTTTCTACTTCTTTTCTTTTCTTTTCTTCCTTTCTTCTTCTTCTACTTCTTTTCTTCTTTTTCTTTTTTCATCTTTTTTCTACTTCTTTTCTTTTCTTCTTGTTCTACTTCTTCTACTACATCTACTTTCTCTACTTCTTCTAATTCTTTTCTAACACTAACACTAACACAATCTAGCACTAACAATTAAACAGCAAAAAAAATGAAAAACAGAAGAAAAAAAAGTAGTCCCTCACCGGAGCAATGGGACGGTCGTGAGGCGATGGGCCCGTGGCCTTGGTGAGGCAGTGGCGGGGGTGTCGCCGGGTGGGGTGAGGCGGAGGGTGGTGGAGGCTGACGAGGCAAGCGGGGCGATGGCGGGGCGGCGGCCGAGGTGGTGGGCTGACGGGCTAAGCGGGTCTTGAGGCGGGCGAGGCGAGGCGGCCAGGCGTGGTCGACGGTGGGTGGGGATCTGGTGGCGGGGTGTCGGGGAGGAGAGAGGGAGAGAAGAGAGAGTAACGGGCAGGGGAGGGGGTGGCGGCCGTTAGTTAGTCTGCTCTTTGCCATCCGCCTTTATCTCTCTTTACCGTCTGCTAGCAGATGGAAAAGAGGTGGGGCATTAAAATTTTTTCTAAACGGGCGGGGGGTTGGGGGCCACCTCTCTCTTTGCCGTCAGCTGGCTGACGGCAAAGAGCCGGCCGATGGCAAAGGCCTCTTTTGCCGTCTGTCGTTTCTTTGTCGTCTGCTTTTCGGTAGCTGATGGCAAAGAGCTTCTTTGTCGTCTGCTAGCAGACGACAAAGAGCTGGCAGATGGCAAAGTAGCTGATTCCAGTAATGAATTACTTTGGTTGAATCTGATCCTTTTCATGGTTATGAATCTGAAACTGTTGTAGCACATCTTACTAAATTAAATGATATAGCCACCCTGTTCACTAATGATGAGAGATCTCGCTACTTTTATATCCTTAAAATATTTCCATTCTCATTAAAGGGTGATGCTAAGATATGGTTTAATTCTCTTGATCCTGGTTGTGTGCGTAGTCCCCAGGATATGATTTATTACTTCTCTGCTAAATATTTCCCTACTCATAAGAAACAAGCTGCTTTGAGGGAAATATACAACTTTGTGCAAATTGAAGAAGAGAGTCTCCCACAAGCTTGGGGGAGGCTTCTCAAGTTACTTAATGCTTTGCCTAATCATCCTCTTAAGAAAAATGAAATACTTGATATCTTTTATAATGGACTAACCAATGCTTCCAGAGATTACCTGGATAGTTGTGCTGGTTCTATTTTCAAGGAAAGAACACCGGATGAAGCTGAAATTCTATTGAATAATATGTTGACAAATGAAAATAATAGGACAGTTCCTGAGCCAGCTTCTGATCCAATTACTGAGCCTATTCCTAAACCAACTCTGAAGAAGAGAGGTGTTCTATTTCTCAGTCCTGAAGATATGCAAGAGGCAAAGAAATCTATGAAAGAAAAAGGTATTAAAGCTGAAGATGTTAAGAATTTACCTCCTATTGAAGAAATACATGGTCTTAATTTACCGCCTGTTGAAGAAACATATGATCTTAATCCATTACCTATTGAACAACCTCGAGGTCTTGATAACCCGAGACAGGTAGTAAAGGTAAATTCTCTCTATAGATATGATAGAGTTGAAATCCCTCCTACTAAAATTGCTAGTCAATGCTTGGATGAGTTTGATAACTTTATGGTTAAGCAAGAAGATTTTAATGCTTATTTTGGTAGACAATTGAAAAACAATTCTGATATGATTAAACACTTGGGTGATTATATGGCTAATGTTGGAGGTGAACTTAAACTTGTTAGCAAACATGCTTCTATGGTTACCACTCAAGTAGAACAAGTACTTAAGGCTCAAAATGATTTGCTCAATGAAATGAATAGTAAGAAAAATGATTATGCTGTTAGAGTGGCTACTAGAACTGGTAGAATGACTCAGGAATCTTTGTATCCTGAAGGCAACACTAAGAGAGTTGAGCAAGATTCTCAGAGAAATAATATTGATGTACCTAGTTCTTCTAAAAAGAAGAAAAAGAAAAATGATAGGACTTTGCAAACTTCTGGTGAACCTATTGCTGAACCACCTGTGAATCCCAATGATATCTCTATGTCTGATGCTGAAACACAATCTGGTAATGAACATGAACCTAGTGAAAATGTTAATGATGATGTTCATGATGATGCTCAACCTAGTAATGATAATGATGTAGAAATAGAACCTGCTGTTGATCTTGATAACCCACAATCAAAGAATCAACGTTGTGATAAGAGAGACTTTGTTGCTAGGAAGCATGGTAAAGAAAGAGAACCATGGGTTCAGAAACCCATGCCTTTTCCTCCCAAACCATCCAAGAAAAAGGATGATGAGGATTTGAGCGCTTTCTTTGAAATGATTAGACCTATCTTTTTGCTTATGCGATTAACTGATATGCTCAAAATGAATCCTTATGCTAAGTATATGAAAGATATTGTCACTAATAAGAGAAAGATACCAGATGATGAAATTTCCACCTTGCTTGCTAACTATACTTTTAAGGGTGGAATACCAAAGAAACTTGGAGATCCAGGAGTACCTACTATACCATGCTCCATTAAAAGAAACTATGTTAAAACTGCTTTATGTGATCTTGGAGCCGGTGTTAGTGTTATGCCTCTCTCTTTATATCGTAAACTTGAATTGAATAAGTTGACACCTACTGAAATATCTTTGCAAATGGCTGATAAATCAACTGTTATACCTGTCTGTATTTGTGAGGATGTGCCTGTTGTGGTTGCAAACGTTACTATTTTAACGGACTTTGTTATTCTTGATATTCCCGAGGACGATAGCATGTCTATTATTCTTGGAAGACCTTTTTTGAATACTGCAGGGGCTGTTATTGATTGCAACAAAGGTAATGTCACTTTTCATGTTAATGGTAATGAGCATACGATACACTTACCGAGGAAACAACCTCAAGTTCATAGTATCAACTCTATTGGAAAAATTCCATCAATTATATTTGGAGGTTTTGAATTTCCTCTTCCTACTGTTCAGAAGAAATATGATATTCTTATTATTGGGAATGTGCATATCCCCGTTGAGGTAACATAGTGTTATTCAAAATTTCTCCGGTTCCATGTTATTCGGGATGAGTTTGGTAACAAGACTTGATCAACCTCGTTAGTGGATTCCTTTTGATGAGCATGAGATGGATGAAACTAGAAGGCACAACCTTCTGTACCCTCTCTCTACTTTCTGTTATTTAGTTGAAATAAAGTAAAAATAGTATTTTACGCCTGTTTTACGATTTATCGATTGCAATAAAAATACCCTGAAAATAAAAGTTCTCCAAATGCCCTGAAAATGAAATATGATTTTTTTCTAGAATATTTGAGGAATTATGGAACTGAGAACACAGCAGGGGGGTCAACCACCTGGCCACGAGGGTGGTGGGCGCGCCCCCCTGACTCATGGGCCCACGGTGGCCCTCCTCCACTTATTCCTGCACCCATACAGTTCTTCTTCCTCCCACAAACACGAATATCTAGCTCAAGCACGAGTTCTAGCTCATTTTGCTGCGATTTTCGATCTCCTTGCTCAAAGCACCTCTCACAAAACTGCTTGGGAAGATTGTTCCTTGGTATGTAACTCCTCCATTGGTCCAATTAGTTTTTGTCTTCGTGCTTTATTCATTGCAAATTTGTGCTGCCTAGGTGACCATGTTCTTGAGCTTGCATGTCAAATTTATATGGTTCCAAGTAGTTCTCATGCTTGATATAGGCTCTAGACACTTGTAGGAGTAGTTCCTATCAATTTTGTTGAGCTTGGTTCACTTTTGTTTGAAGTTACTAAAAATTTCAGAATATTTCAGAAAATGATGAAGAGACTTTTGAGAGGCTCATCGAGCCGAAGCTCGAAGCAAAAGCAAAATGAAGAAGCACATAGGCCCAAATTTAATTTGCCTCGTACCGCAGAGGTCCGGCCGTGTGAATGGCCATCCGATGATTTCTTGAGAGCAGCCGGGATTGATGAATATTTCTATTCATTGGTTGAGAATGCTGGCCTCACCGACTTCCTCCGCGACCAACGTCATCAGTATCTCTTACTCACTAATACTTTTGTGCAAAACTTCTACTAATTTCCTAAGGAATCACCTCCTTGAGAGTTTCATTTATATGATGTTGTTAAGAAGATGCCATTAGCTGAATTTTGCAAGGTTTGCAAAATACCCTTTGAGGGTACCTTAGATGAACCACAACGTAAAGATGTGGAAGAATTTATTGACACCATCAGTGTGGGAGAAACCAGGAAGGTTTCTGATGCAAGAGTCACTAGCATACATTTTCCTGTCTTACGCTACTTTGCCATATTTGCTAGTCGTTGCTTGATTGGTCGCGGAAACTGTGGAAACCTTAGTGTCCCTGATATTATCATTTTGTTCCATGGTTTATTTCACGATAAAACTGTTAGTATGGGCGGGATTATTGCTAAACGGTTAAGTTTGAACCGTACAAAGGGCCCCATTTTTGGAGGTATTTATGCTTCACGCCTAGCTGCACATTTTAACATACCTATTAGGCTCTATGAGAAAGAAGAAAAATTGTTGTCCAATGCTTATTTAGATTATAAGACTATGCTAGCGCATGACTTGTTTGATTACCCTAGAAAGGGCCGGGAAGGGGAGCTTAAATAAAAATTGTTCTTTCATAAACATCACCCTGAGACTATTACCCTGCCTGCTCCTTCCTTGTTTGATTTATCTGAAGGTCCTTATCTCGTTCTGTGGGCTGCCATTCAAGCCTACCGGAACCCTACACCAGCCTCGGAGCCGGAGCCACAATTTGAGCCTCCACGACAGTCTAATTACCAGTGGCATCAGGAGATGATTGCCAGCCAGTGGCAGTCAGAGTCCTCTTCATCGCAGTACGACCCCAGCTACAACTACGGGTATCCGCCAGGCCATCCCTGGCAATAAACCAACTTAGGCCAAAAGTAGTACCAACCCAATGGAACCCACTTGTCTTTTCTTCAATTCGGCGATCTTCAATCTGCATAATATAGTGAGGATAATTATAAATACATGCAATGAAAGAGCTGAGTTATATAGAGAGACTTAATGATGAAGTAGTACTACTTACAGACGATAGCAGGTGACCGTTGCTTTATCGAGGGCCAATTGATTGAAAAACTGATAGAACTCCTCAAATGGATTAGGCATCAGTTCAATTCCAACGAGGTCATGCTCCTTTTTAACTCTCACATACAAAGTACTCCTCCCCTGAGACTCTCTGCAGGTTTTCACGTACCAATCATGCAATCTTCGCATCATCGTTGATAGAGAGCTTCATCTTTGACGAGAGGCTTCCCGTACTCGTATCTTTGTATCTGCAGCTCCAAGAAATCATAATGTACATCGTCGGGCAGGTAATCTTCAGGATTGCCATAACCGGGCACCATCCTCGGATCGAAGATGTCGCTAGCAGGCACCTTGAGCGGGGGGCACGATTGCCCGGCTTGTTACGAGCTGGGCAATTTGTTTCCCAGCTAAATCGTTCTTTCATTCTTTGATCACTTTTTGTACTTCCCGACCTCTCCGCTTCGGCAAATGCCTTTGAAATAATGCGCTCATAGTTGCCTTTCGGTGGAGACTTGGGTGGTTTTGTCACGGCAGCCAGAGTGCGCTTCGCTTTCATCGGATCTACCTTCTCCTCCGGAGGTGGATGTCTCTTTGCTTTCAACCCTTCAAACCAGTCATGCACTTCGGTCTACACGATCTTCGCGTTTTCCTCGTCGGTCCTCTCGTATGGTAACTTCTCTGGATTCTTCAGAGAAGGACCGAATCTGTATCTCCTCCCGCCTTTGGCTGTACTGCTAGACGCCGGCAGAGCAGACGGAGCGGATGTCTTCTTTCCTTGCTTACGAGGCGGAGGAGAAGGACTACGACGTCTTGGGAGCAGCCGGAGTAGCGTGGCGGATCTCTTACGCCTTCTTGCCGACGAGGCGGAGAAGGAGGAGGCTGGCTGCTCGGGCGCGCCAGAGCAGGCGGAGAAGGAGGCGGAGTGCCGCCACGCCGGAGAAGGAGCCGGCCGAGTGCCTGGCGTCACTCACGGAGGAGGAGACGGTGGAGGAGGCGGAGTGCCCTGACTCGCCGGAGGAGGAGGAGGAGGCGGAGGCGTCCAGTTCGAAAGGTTGATGAGATCCTTCCGCCATAGGCATGGAGTCTTCAGAGCAGGACCCAGCCGATACTCCCCTTCACCGGTAGGGTGGTCAAGCCGGAGATCCTCAAATCCCTCCGTTATTTCATCGACCATCACCTTAGCATATCATACGGAATCGGCGGCGGTGAAAAGTTGAGTCGGGTTTAGTAGGATAAACAGAGCCAACAACCGCCTTGACCTTCAAATTGCTCCATTCCGCCATAAGGTGGCAATTTTGAGACTCCGTGATAGCATCCACGGGATAGCTGGCGAGAGCCGTCAATGCATGCTCCGGTGAAGCATTCGGTGGAAGCCACGCTGCTTCTCCGCCGAGATGGCGGGTAACCGGGAAGCTTGCAGGTCGTTCTTGCTGCGATCTGCGCTTCTCGTTCCCTGTAGCCCCATTACCCTTTCGATGCGGCGCTTTGCATTTGGATCTGCTCCAGTTTCTTCCTCCTCTCATGGGTTTTGTGACCCCCTGCATCCGGAAATCCAGCCTTCCACGAAAGGGAGCCTGGCGTGCCTCATGTCCGTCTAGGGTGCTCAGGATTCCCGAGGGCCATTGTGAGCTCGTCCTTCTCCCTGTCTGGAACGAACTTCCCTTGTTGCGCTGCTTCGATATATTGCTTTAGTCTCTTGACTGGTATGTCCAATTGCTCGTCCGTCCAAATGCACTTCCCTGATACAGGGTCCAAGGTTCCGCCAGCCCCGAAGAACTATGTAACGCCCCGGATTCGATGCGCCAGGTGTCCTTCAGTTATTCGCTGTCATTGCCATGTCATTTGCTTGCGTGTTGCATTTTGCCATGTCATCATCTGCATTTCATATCATGTTCATGTGCATTTCATTTTGCATACGTGTTCGTCTCATGCATCCGAGCATTTTCCCCGTTGTCCGTTTTCCAATCCGGCACTCCTATGTCTCCCGGCGCCCCCTTTTACCTCTTTTCATGTGCGGGTGTTAAACGGTCTCGGAATGGACCGAGGTTTGCCAAGCGGCCTTGGTACAGCACCGGTAGACCGCCTGTCAAGTTTCGTGCCATTTGGAGGTCGTTTGATACTCCAATGGTTAACCGGGTAACCACAAAAGCCTCTTTTGTTTGCAGCCCAACACCCCTTTCAAAGTGGCCCAAAACCCACCAAACTCCCCTCCATGCTCTCGGTCGTTCGATCACGATCGCGTGGCCAAAAACCGTGCCTCATTTGGACTCTCGTAGCTCCCTCTACCTATATATATGCTTTCCCCTTCCAAATTCGCGGTCCAAACCCTAGCCAACCTCTCCCTCCTTGGGACATGTCCATCCATGGCCACGGACATGTCCGCCGCCTCCCGGACCAATCGCCACCGCCACGTCACCTCCTGCGCCCGCCGCGCGGCCACCTGGGCCCAGATCCTGCCGCCCGGGCGGGCCGAACCTCGCCAACCCGCTTCGTCGCCGCCTCCTCCGGCGCGCCTCACGCCCGGCGCGCCTCGCCCGCCCCTTCGCCGTCCTCGGCGCCTTGACCAACTCCGCCTGACCGCGCCTCCTCTCCCGCCGCCGCCTCGCGCCATGGCGGCGCCGCCGACGCCTCTCGCCCGGGCCGCGCCGCCCGGCCAGCCGGCCGACCCTGGCCGGGGCGCGCCGCGCCGCCTCGCGGCGCCCGCTGGCCCCGGATCCCCATCCCCGGCCGCCTTCCTCCCCAACCCCGGCGGGATCTCCGGCGAACCTCGGGTTCCGCGCCGATCCGATCCAACCCCGCGGTTGACTTTCTTTCCCCCCTCCAAATCTGCTAAGTCCCCGAGTTTTTGATATTTTCATGCAATTTCATCCTATCGTATCTCTGCATCCGTAGCTCCGTTTTGTGCGTGTGATATGTCATAATGTTCGCCTCGATGAGTAGGTCATTTGGTATCATTGCTTCAGTTTCATTTGAGCTCATCTTAATGCCCGAAATGCTGTTAGAAGAGGGCTATGTGATGTTAGTTTCTGATTCTTATCAGAACATGCACTTTTGTCATTTTTGCCATGATTGATGTGTATATCCTATGAACTTGAGTCCTACATGTGTTTTGTAATATGCCATGCCATCTTTCCAGAGGTGCTTGCCATGTATTTTTGTGAGTTGTGTAGTCAGTGCATCAAGCTTGTTAAGTAGGGTACTTGCTGTTGCTGTTTTCCTGGCAGATTCTGTTATATTTTGTTACCATGTTAACTTGATGCTACAGAGAGATCCATGCTTATTTTGAGATACTTCAGTAAGGATGTTTTGAACATATGGTTATGCTCTATCCATCCATGCCCTTGTTTGCAATTATGGAGTGCCATAGTTTGAGTCAATCGAGCTCTACTTTTGCTATAAAATGTTTCCTGACAGGTTGTTTACATGTTATTCAATTTTGCCAAGGGCGTTGTAGTTGATCCGTGTATGCTATGATGTTGTTCTTGCCATGTATAGCTTCTATGCCATGTCTTCCTACTGTGAGTTGCCTTGACATGCCATGTATTTCTCTGTGGTGAGTGGTTCAAGCTCACCAACATGCCTACTTATTGTTGTTCCTGCCATGTTCAAATCTGTAATATAACTTGCCATGTTTACATGGGTGCCATCATATTTTCTGATCCTTTTTGGCTTATGGTCAGTAAGGGACTTTGGTTCTATGCATTTAGTAGATTCATGCCATGCAATTGTTTGACATGATAAGTTCCTGTAACATGTTGTTTGATAGCTCTAGACATTGCAACCTGATGTTATTTCCTGATAAGTCTGAAACCGTTATTATTTCCAATCTTGCCTTGTCATTTTGAGCATGTTCTAGTGATTTCTGGAGATAGCTCGGTGTTCATGTTTTGTAATGCTTTACCTGTACATCATGCCCATGCCTTTTGTTTTCTTGTTGGGGTCCTGTAGCACGTTATTTTGATGCTTGCAATATGCCTAGTTGCTGTTTTGGACAGATTGTTGCTATAACTTGTATAGTGTGTATGTGTTGAACCGTTGCTCCGTTTTGGGTGTGCTCTATATGAAACTTGCTTGATTTAGCATGTAGTTTCATATGATCATGTTGCATCCTTGTTTTGAGGTGTTTTCTTGATGTTTGTATGCATTTAGCATCAATGCCATGTTTATCTTGTTTTGCTCATATCTTCTAGGCCGTAGCTCCGAATCTAATGAACTTTATATGTAACTTGACTAGAATTTCGTGTAGATCATCGTGGTGCATCTTAACTTGCTGTTCAACAACTTGAACATAAAGTTATTCAGATCTGGACCAATTTCGAAATTTGCATATGAGGACTTACGGATTTGTTATATGTTGTTTAGGCCTCATTTAAACTTGCTTTGATGTGTTGTTCTTGTTTGCATCATCTCTTGCCATGAGTAGTTTCATGTAGTCTTGTCTTGCATCATGCTTGTTGTGCATATTGCCTTGTTCATGGTGGTGTGTTTACTAGGTTGCGTGCTTCTTCTTGTTAGTTCCTGTTCCGTTGCGATCGTGAGGATTCGTTCGTCTACGCTTGGTTCGGCTTCATCCGTTCGTCTTCTTCATGGACTCGTTCTTCTTCCTTGCGGGATTTCAGGCAAGATGACCGTCACCTTGGATCTCACTACTATCATTGCTATGCTAGTTGCTTCGTTCTATCGCTATGCTGCGCTACCTATTACCTATTTATCAAGCCATCCCAAATTTCCATGTCAGCCTCTAACCTTTTGCACCCTTCCTAGCAAACCCTTGTTTGGCTATGTTACCGCTTTGCTCAGCCCCTCTTATAGCGTTGTTAGTTGCAGGTGAAGATGACGTTTGTTCCTTGTAGGAACATGGAGATGTTGTTCCATGCTGGAACATGTTTACTTGTTGGGATATCACAATATTCCTTATATTATTAATGCATCTATATACTTGGTAAAGGGTGGAAGGCTCGGCCTTATGCCTGGTGTTTTGTTCCACTCTTGCCGCCCTAGTTTCCGTCATATCGGTATTATGTTCCCGGATTTTGCGTCCCTAACGCGGTCGGGTGATTTATGGGACCCCCTTGACAGTTCGCGTTGAATAAGACTTTTCCAGCAAGGCCCAACATTGGTTTTACCATTTTCTTCACCACCACCTACATTTCCCTTGGTAGTAATTAACCCAAGGGTCATCTTTATTCAGCCCCCGGGCCAATGCTTGTCTAAGTGTTGGTCCAAACCAGAGCCACTTGCGGTGCCGCCCCTAGGCAACTTGGGGTATCGTCGGTTGCCTACGTAGTGTTCATCCGGTGTTGCCACGAGAACGAGATATGTGCAGCTCCTATCGGGATTGTCGGCGATCGGGCGGCTTTGCTGGTCTTGTTTTATTCTGTCGAAATGTCTTGTAGCCGGGATTCCGAGACTGATCGCGTCTTCCGGGAGAAGGAATATCCTTCGTTGATCGCGAGAGCTTATCATGGGCTAAGTTGGGACACCCTGCAGGTATAAACTTTCAAGAGTCGTGCGCGGTTATGTGGCAGATGGGAATTTGTTAATATCCGGTTGTAGTAAACTTGAAACAAACTCTTCTAAAATACACCAACCATGTGCGTAATCGTGAGTGTCTCTTTTCGGGTTGATCGAGAGGAGAACACGGTTTACGGGTTATGTCGGCGTAAGTAGGAGTTCGGGATCACTTCTTGATCATTACTAGTTGACGACCGTTACTATGATTCTCTTCTCGCTCTCATTTGCGAATGTTAGCCACCATATACGCTTAGACACAGCTGCTACCTCACCACTTTACCCCTTCCTTTCCCATTAAGCTTTGCTAGTCTTGATACCCATGGTAATGGGATTGCTGAGTCCTCGTGGCTCACAGATTACTACACCACCAGTTGCAGGTACAGGTTGTGCGATGATCTCGACGCGAGAGCGATGCTTGCTTGTCTTCTTCTTCTGCTCCTTCGATCAGGGGATAGGTTCCAGGTCGGCAGCCTGGGCTAGCAGGGTGGATGTCGTTTGAGTTTATGTTTGTGTTTCATCCGTAGTCGGGTGATGCTCTGATGTATTGTGATGTTGATGTATTCTTGTGGCATTTGTGCCTTATGTATGTATCCCTATGTTTTATGTAATGTTGATGTAATGATATCCACCTTGCAAAAGCGTTTCAATATGCGGGTCTATCCTTGGTGGGACCGTCGAGTTCCTTTTGGACAGGGTCGCATATTGGGCGTGACAAGTTGGTATCAGAGCCTCGACCGACCTTAGGAGCCCCCCTTTATTGATCGTGTAGTTTGGCCGTTGTTGAGTCTAGAAGAAAACTATTTTCGGAGTCTAGTTATATCAGAGAGTAGGAATTCCTTTACTCCTCCGCCTTCGCCGCTTCCGGTAAGGAATCTTGGCGTAGGTGTTTTGAACTACTCCTCTTCCCGTTCAAATTTTTCTTTAGGATCACGTGGTTAGTTTCGTGAGTTGTCCATCTTCTTTTATCCGGTGCATTTCTCGTCAAGTCGACTCGAGCCTCCTCATCTTTGAGTTCAATCCTCAGTTCTTCCTCCGACGTCGTTGTTTTCCCTGTCCAAAGTTGTCCTTGTTTTTCCCCTCGCCTACCTTCTTCTTCTTTTCGAACTGGAGTCCGTAATCGAGTATCCATCCTACTTGTGCGAAGTCTTTGCTTTCTTTCCTCAATGATTTCAACCGGTGTTTCCTATTCAAGATATTAAATCGATTTCCCTTTCCAAGTTGCCTTTGTTTTCCGCCCTCCACCCTATTATTCCATGATTCGAAGTTTCTTCCGACCATCAATTTCATTCGTACGGAGTCTCTTCAGTCTTCCCTCAATTATTTCAACTGGTGAATTCTCGTCTTGTTCGTCATTATTCATCTCTTCCTTTTCCGGTGGAATCAATTCAAGTTTTTCGGGTTGATCACTTTCTTTTCCTTGGATCAAGTGTTTTCCCCTTGCTCGTTCGCCTCTCGCCAGCTTTATCCTTCCGAGTGCAAGTCATCTCAGGAGATTTGTCGGTGTTCCAATTAATTCGAGGTTGTCACCTTAGTCAAATATTTCAGTTATTCCGCTGCATCATCTATCTGTTCAACAATCCTTTCCAACGGTGTTTTCTTTTAGTGGGCCCTAACCCACAGGTCTTTTCCCAGGATCTTACCTGACTCTTCTAATTCCCCCGGAGTTATTCTCAATTCTTTTCGGAGTTTGACGTAAGAATGAATTTCATCAGTCAGATGCCTTTTCAAGATCGATTTCAAATCATTTCATTGTTGGCTCAATCTCTCGGTTTTTTTCTTTCTTTCGGAGTATCTCATTAATTTTGGTGGTGTTTCTCGTCATCATTTGAAGATCGAAGTAGAGTCTTTCCTCTAAATCTTGTCTGTTCTCTCGAAGATTCGCGGTCCTAGCTCGATGTTATCCTATCTAATTGTTTCTAATCGTGCAATTCTTTTCAGGTGTTGCTTTCCCTCTCGATCATCCAGAGGTCACCTTTTCGGAAGATTTCTTCGTTCCAAGTTTTCAAATTCGTTCTCCAATTATTCTATATCCGTGCCCCTTCGTTCGTCTCAATATATCTCCGGTGCTGCGTTCAAGAATTTGTTAATCAGAGTGCGATCTCTTCGATCTCTTTTCTCTAAATTCCCTCAAGTATCTCCGTGCTTCTCTACTTCTTCCCGGTGATTCATTCTCTTTCATCAGTCATTTTCGAATTCTTATGGTGGTTCGTTCAAGATTCTTTTCTTTGTTTATTATATTAATCCATTCGTTCTTTCCAATCCTACCGGTGGTTCATGAAGACTTTCTCAAGTGTTGTGCTATGTTCCTTCTCAATCCTTTTTCAACGAGAATAAGTATTATGCCAAATCCATTGCTTGTCATCAATTTAATTGATGAAGGATAAGCATACAATAAATCTTATTCTTATTTCATCAAAGTGATTAATCCCTTCCTTCGCAGTTTGTTCTTGAGGAATAAATTCTAGTTCCAAGTGTTTTTCATATTTTATTTTCAGGAGTTAAATTTCCTCAGCCATTTCGTCGGAACCTCCATCTAAATAATCGCAAGGCTCATCTTATTCTTTCTTCCTTCATTTTATCTCGTCATTCTTTTGTTACCGGAGTCCTTCATGGTGGTTCTTCAGGATTTAATTCATTCTTCAAGAGTTCATCAAGATTCTTGTTGGTGGAGTTCAAGTATCTTTTCTTCTCGCATTTCGAAGTGCAAACAACTCTCCATATTCTTTTGAAGTGGAGTTTTGTATTTCTTCGTTCTTCTCAGTTATCCAATCATTTCCGTTTGTGGCCGGTTATCACCTTATGTTCTTGAGATGTTACCTATAAGTCCACAACAATCTTATTTCTTTTCGTTGTTGATTTTCTCAACAACTCTGTTCAATGCTTCCTTCTAAGGATGCTTTCTATTTCACTCGTGGCACAAGTTGTCATATTCTTATCCGTTCTTTTCATTCAACTTTTTCAATACTTTCCGGAGGTTTTGTGTCATGTCTTCGTCAAGTATCATTCCATCCTCTCAAGTTCATGTTCTTTTCCTTCCATGTTTCAACCGGAGTGTTGTCTAAAGCCTTTCAGTCCTATTCGTTTCATTTCTCATTCTAACCACTCCGGTTAGAACGAGTGCTTTCATAGTCTTTCTGATTCCGTGAGCTTTTGATTCTCGTCATTCTCGTCGTTCCTCTCTTCTTCTCGAGTGCTCTCGATCCTTTGCCTCTTATCTCTTGTGTTTCTTGTTTCACCTCATCCCTTTTTCCTTCCGTCTCGGTCCTAAGATCTCGGGACGAGATCTCTTGTTAGTGGAGGAGTGTTGTAACGCCCCGGATTCGATGCGCCAGGTGTCCTTCAGTTATTCGCTGTCATTGCCATGTCATTTGCTTGCGTGTTGCATTTTGCCATGTCATCATCTGCATTTCATATCATGTTGTCATGTGCATTTCATTTTGCATACGTGTTCGTCTCATGCATCCAAGCATTTTCCCCGTTGTCCGTTTTCCAATCCGGCACTCCTATGTCTCCCGGCGCCCCCTTTTACCTCTTTTCATGTGCGGGTGTTAAACGGTCTCGGAATGGACCGAGGTTTGCCAAGCGGCCTTGGTATAGCACCGGTAGACCGCCTGTCAAGTTTCGTGCCATTTGGAGGTCGTTTGATACTCCAACGGTTAACCGGGTAACCGCAAAAGCCTCTTTTGTTTGCAGCCCAACACCCCTTTCAAAGTGGCCCAAAACCCACCAAACTCCCCTCCATGCTCTCGGTCGTTCGATCACGATCGCGTGGCCGCGTGCCTCATTTGGACTCTCCTAGCTCCCTCTACCTATATATACGCTTTCCCCTTCCAAATTCGCGGTCCAAACCATAGCCAACCTCTCCCTGCGCGCGCCGGACATGTCCATCCCGCAGCCGGACATGCCCGCCGCCTCCCCGGACCAATCGCCAGCCGCCACGTCACCTCCCTGCGCCCACTTCGCCACCGGCCACCCGGGGCCCAGATCCGGCCCGCCCGGGCGAACCTCGCCGGGCCGCTTCGTCGCCGCCTCCTCCCGGCCAGCGCCTCACGCGCCCGCGGCGCCTCGCCCGCCCGCCCAGCCGTCCTCCGGTGGCGCCCGCAGCCAACTTCGCCCGGCCGCGCCTCCTCTCCCGCCGCCGCCTCGCGCCATGGGGCGCCGCCAGACGCCTCCCGCACGGCCAGCCCGCCCGGCCGCCCTGGCCCGGCCCCGACCCTGGGCGCGCCGCCGCTCCCGCGGCCGGATCCCCTTCGGCCGCCTTCCTCCCCAACCCGGCGGGATCTCCGTGAACCTCGGTTCCGCCGATCCGATCCAACCTCATGTTGACTTTCTTTCCCCCCTCCAAATCTGCAAAGTCCCCGAGTTTTTGATATTTTCATGCAATTTCATCCTATCGTATCTCTGCATCCGTAGCTCCGTTTTGTGCGTGTGATATGTCAAAATGTTCGCGTCGATGAATAGGTCATTTCATCTCATTGCTTCATTTTCATTTGAGCTCATCTTAATGCCCGAAATGCTGTTAGAAGAGTGCTATGTGATGTTAGTTTCTGATTCTTATCAGAACATGCACGTTTGTCATTTTTGCCATGATTGATGTGTACATCCTATGAACTTGAGTCCTACATGTGTTTTGTAATATGCCATGCCATTTTTCCAGGGGTGCTTGCCATGTATTTTTGTGAGTTGTGTAGTGAGTGCATCAAGCTTGTTAAGTAGGGTACTTGTTGTTGCTGTTTTCCTGGCAGATTCTGTTATATTTTGTTGCCATGTTAACTTGATGCTACAGAGAGATCCATGCTTATTTTGAGATACTTCAGTAAGGATGTTTTGAACATATGGTTATGGTCTATCCATCCATGCCATTGTTTGCAATTATGGAGTGCCGTAGCTTGAGTCAATCGAGATCTACTTGTGCTATAAAATGTTTCCTGGCAGGTTGTTTACATGTTATTCAATTTTGCCAAGGGTGTTGTAGTTGATCCGTGTATGCTATGATGTTGTTCTTGCCATATATAGCTTCTATGCCATGTCTTCCTACTGTGAGTTTCCTTGACATGCCATGTATTTCTCTGTGGTGAGTGGTTCAAGCTCACCAACATGCCTACTTATTGTTGTTCCTGCCATGTTCAAATCTGTAATATAACTTGCCATGTTTACATGGGTGCCATCATATTTTCTGATCCTTTTTGGCTTATGGTCAGTAAGGGACTTTGGTTCTATGAATTTAGTAGATTCATGCCATACCTTTGTTTGACATGATAAGTTCCTGTAACATGTTGTTTGATAGCTCTAGACATTGCAACCTGATGTTATTTCCTGATAAGTGTGAAACCGTTATTATTTGCAATCTTGCCATGTCATTTTGAGCATGTTCTATTGATTTCTGGAGATAGCTCAGTGTTCATGTTTTGTAATGCTTTACCTGTACATAATGCCCATGCCTTTTGTTTTCTTGTTGGGGTCCTGTAGCATGTTGTTTTGATGCTTGCCATATGCCTAGTTGCTGTTTTGGACAGATTGTTGCTATAACTTGTATAGTGTGTATGTGTTGAACCGTTGCTCCGTTTTGGGTGTGCTCTATATGAAACTTGCTTGATTTAGCATGTAGTTTCATATCATCATGTTGCATCCTTGTTTTGAGGTGTTTGCTTGATGTTTGTATGCATTTAGCATCAATGCCATGTTTATCTTGTTTTGCTCATATCTTCTAGGCCGTAGCTCCGAATCTAATGAACTTTATATGTAACTTGACTAGAATTTCGTGTAGATCATCGTGGTGCATCTTAACTTGCTGTTTATCAACTTGAACATAAAGTTATTCAGATCTGGACCAATTTCGAAATTTGCATATGAGGACTTACCGGATTTGTTATATGTTGTTTCCGGCCTCATTTAAACTTGCTTTGATGTGTTGTTCTTGTTTGCATCATCTCTTGCCATGAGTAGTTTCATGTAGTCTTGTCTTGCATCATGCTTGTTGTGCATCTTGCCTTGTTCATGGTGGTGTGTTTACTATGTTGCGTGCTTCTTCTTGTTAGTTCTGTTCCGCTATGCGATCGTGAGGATTCGTTCGTCTACGCTTGGTTCGGCTTCATCCGTTCGTCTTCTTCATGGACTCGTTCTTCTTCCTTGCGGGATTTCAGGCAAGATGACCGTCACCTTGGATCTCACTACTATCATTGCTATGCTAGTTGCTTCGTTCTATCGCTATGCTGCGCTACCTATTACCTGTTTATCAAGCCATCCCAAATTTCCATGTCAGCCTCTAACCTTTTGCACCCTTCCTAGAAAACCCTTGTTTGGCTATGTTACCGCTTTGCTCAGCCCCTCTTATAGCGTTGTTAGTTGCAGGTGAAGATGAAGTTTGTTCCTTGTTGGAACATGGAGATGTTGTTCCTTGCTGGAACATGTTTACTTGTTGGGATATCACAATATTCCTTATATTATTAATGCATCTATATACTTGGTAAAGGGTGGAAGGCTCGGCCTTATGCCTGGTGTTTTGTTCCACTCTTGCCGCCCTAGTTTCCGTCATATCGGTATTATGTTCCCGGATTTTGCGTCCCTAACGCGGTCGGGTGACTTATGGGACCCCCTTGACAGTTCGCGTTGAATAAGACTTTTCCAGCAAGGCCCAACATTGGTTTTACCATTTGCTTCACCACCACCTACATTTCCCTTGGGAGTAATTAACCCAAGGGTCATCTTTATTCAGCCCCCCGGGCCAATGCTTGTCTAAGTGTTGGTCCAAACCAGAGCCACTTGCGGTGCCACCCCTAGGCAACTTGGGGTATCGTCGGTTGCCGTACGTAGTGTTAATCCGGTGTTGCCCTGAGAACGAGATATGTGCAGCTCCTATCGGGATTGTCGGCGCATCGGGCGGCTTTGCTGGTCTTGTTTTATTGCTGTCGAAATGTCTTGTAGCCGGGATTCCGAGACTGATCGGGTCTTCCGGGGAGAAGGAATATCCTTCGTTGATCGCGAGAGCTTATCATGGGCTAAGTTGGGACACCCCTGCAGGGTTTAAACTTTCGAGAGTCGTGCCCGTGGTTATGTGGCAGATGGGAATTTGTTAATATCCGGTTGTAGTAAACTTGAAGCAAACTCTTCTAAAATAGACCAACCGTGTGCGTAACCGTGAGTGTCTCTTTTCGGGTTGATCGAGAGGAGAACACAGTTTCTGGGTTATGTCTGACGTAAGTAGGAGTTCAGGATCACTTCTTGATCATTACTAGTTGACGACCGTTCCTTTGTTTCTCTTCTCGCTCTCATTTGCGTATGTTAGCCACCATATATGCTTAGTCGCTGCTGCTACCTCACCACTTTACCCCTTCCTTTCCCATTAAGCTTTGCTAGTCTTGATACCCATGGTAATGGGATTGCTGAGTCCTCGTGGCTCACAGATTACTACACCACCAGTTGCAGGTACAGGTTGTGCGATGATCTCGACGCAAGAGCGATGCTTGCTTGTCTTCTTCTTCTGCTCCTTCGATCAGGGGATAGGTTCCAGGTCGGCAGCCTGGGCTAGCAGGGTGGATGTCGTTTGAGTTTATGTTTGTGTTTCATCCGTAGTCGGGTGATGCTCTGATGTATTGTGATGTTGATGTATTCTTGTGGCATTTGTGCCTTATGTATGTATCCCTATGTTTTATGTAATGTTGATGTAATGATATCCACCTTGCAAAAGTGTTTCAATATGCGGGTCTATCCTTGGTGGGACCGTCGAGTTCCTTTTGGATAGGGTCGCATATTGGGCGTGACAAACTAAGTCCGGCAACGGTCTGGCCAGTTCATTGTCTCTGGTTCGATCCCTTTATCAAACAGATCATTCTCAGCCTTGGCCCACTTAGGCCGGGCTATGAGGTAGCCACCTGACCCCGTGCGATGCTGAAGCTTCTTCTTCGCAGCATTTTGCTTGTTTGTCGCCAACATCTTTTTACTCTTTTCCGATGTCCTGTGGGCCACAAATGCAGGCCAGTCATCTCTATCTTCTCATATTTGCCCTTGAATTCTGGTGTCTCTTTTTTATCGACAAACTTATTCAGGTCTTTCTTCCAATGTCTGAATAGCTCTGCCATCTTCTTAAGAGCAAAAGACTTGATTAATGGCTCTACAACTAGCTTCTCCAGATCATCCTCTGGCGGTAGGGTGAAATTTGACTTCAGCTCAGTCCAAAGATCATTTTTCTGCAGATCATTGACATAAGACACCTCAGGCTCTTTGTTCTTAGGCTTATACCATTGCTGAATGCTGATCGGGATCTTGTCCCTAACCAGAACCCCGCACTGAGCAACAAATGCCTTCTTTGTCCGGATGGGTTCAATCGGTTGGCCGTCGCGCGCGATTTCTATGATCTCAAACCTTTCATCCGAGCTCAACTTTTTCTTCGGCCTCGTCTCTTTACCGAAGTTGTGGTCGATCCAGAGGGCTAGAAAAAGGAAGAAAGAGCGAGAGTTAATTAATATGTGTACATACCAAAACAATGAATGCATCAATTAGCTAGTTAGCACAGGCTTAACTAATATATATACTGGCGGACTCGATTCGGTGATCACCGGAGCAGTCCTCACGGTCTACTTCTTCACCCTCTCCTTCTTCCACCGGATTGGGTCATCGGAGCCATTATAAGCATAGCCAGCTGCTTCATCGCCTCTCCTTCCGGACCATCGGTGTCGTTGAGATACATCAACGAGTGAGGCATCACTTCCTTCTGCGATTATGTGCCTCAACAATGCTTCGCTGCTTCGTCTCAAAGGCGGGGTGTCCATAGTTTCTACAAATATTTACAACATGGCAAATTATTATTCAAACATGACAGATATGGATATATTAGTGGCAAACGTAGAACTAGCTAGCTAATCACAATAAGGAATCATATTAATTAGTGGACTCGACGCTGCTTCTCTAGGGTTTCGGGTGGCCTCGACAATGCTTCAAGGGTTAGGGGGTGGCCTCGAGAACGCATCAAGGAAGGGGTAATATCGACCCCCCCGCCCGCACGTGTTGAAGCTATAGGGAGGGGGTATATCGACAACAACAACGACGACACTACATCTATGTCCCACAAGTGACGTGGGCATCGACGCCCGCGTCACTTGTGGGACGTGGATGTAGTGTCCGACCCCGACGACCACATGTATCTCACACGGACGATACTTGCTATTTAATTAGGGTTTCCTCTACCGCTCGTTCCCATTAAAAAAAGAGGAAGAAGAAGAAAGAAAAGAGGAGAAGAAAGAATAGAGGAGAAGAACTCCTCTATTCTTTCTTCTCCTCCTCTTCTTTTTTTATCAAGGGGTCGAGGATCGTCGAGGGGTCGAGGATCGCCGAGCGGTCGAGGTCGAGGGTGCGTGGATCGTGGCGGTCGGAGGTTGCCTAGTGTCAAAGGATTCAACAAAACCATGTCTTCATCATTAGGCGAAAATAACAGGTGCATGATGGTGCGAAGCTCTCCAAAGTTATTTTGGAGCGGAGTCCAGATAGGATAATTTGCTTTTTGGTACAAAGTTCAGCAAGAACCTTCCGAATATCGTTATTTGGAAGGCCTTTGCTGAAATTGCATAAAAAGGCAAATTATCCTATCGACTCCATTCCGTAATAACTTTGAGGATTTCGCACCATCATGCCATGGTTACTTCCTGCTAATGATGAAGCCATGGATTTCTTCAATACTTTGACACTAGGAAACCTCTCTCGACCTCAAGCCTCGACGACCCTGGATCCTCGACCCTAGGCGACCTCGAACCCTCGACCCTCGATCCTCGACCCTATAGAACCCTCGAACCCTCGACCCTGAAACCCTCGACCCTTGACCCCTTAACGACCCTCGACCCTCTACCCTAGTTCCCGACCCTCGACCCCTCGACGATCCTCGACACCCTCGTTCCCGATAAAAAATAAGAAGAAGAAGAAAAAAGAGGAGAAGAAGAAAGGAATAGCTAGAGAAGAAGATCAAAGAAAAATAAGAAGAAAAAAAAGAGGAGAAGAAGAAAGGAATAGTGGAGAAGAAGAGAAAATAGAATATTCTATTTTCTCTTCCTCTCCACTATTCCTTTCTTCTTCTCCTGTCTTTTTCTTCTTTTTTCTTCATCTTATTTCTCCTCTCCTTTTCCTGTCCTCTTCTTCTTTCTTTCCTCTTCTTATATTTTCTTCTTTCCTATCCTTCTTTTTCTAAAATTGTAACTTTTGCATATATAAAACTTTTATAAAATTGTAACTATCTATATATGAACAAAAACTTTCTATGAACCAAAAAAACATCACATACATCACATACACACATACATTATAGCCACATACACATATACATCACATATGAACAAAAAAATAAACTAAAAAAAATACATTATACAACATATACAGAGCATATACAGAGCATTATACATACATCTTAATAAAAAAATGAAAAATAGGCCGCGGTGGTCGGCGACGGCGACGATGGTTGGCGGTGGCGCTTACGGATGGCGTCTTGAAGGACGGCAATGAGAAGGAAAGGGGAGGAGGCAGGGGCTCACGGCGAGGAGGGGTCGAGGTCGCCGGCGGAATCGAGGCGGCAGCCTGACGATTGCTTGTCGAGGCGGCGAGGTCGGGCAGCGGTGGAGCGTCGGCCGACGTGACAGTCTTGAGGTGGTGGCGCAACATGGGCGGTAACAACGATCTGTGGCGGCAGGGACGGCGGCAGGCACGCAGGCGGCAGTGTCGGGCGTGGCGCAGCGCGCGACGGCGGTGTGGGCTCGAGGCGGCGGGACGGCGTCGGCGTGGGCTCGAGGCACGGCTGACAGCGGCGGCGGGGCAGCATGGCGGTGTCGAGGAGGTCGGCGTCGTCGGGCTGCAACTGGCGATGAAATCTGAAAAAAAACGCTAAGGGTTTTCTTATATAGAAAAGCCTTTGGTCCCGGTTCGTGGCACAAACCGGGACTAATGCCCCCCTTTAGTACCGGGTGGTGCCACCAACCGGGACCAAAGGCCAATTTTCAGCAGCCCAAAGGGCGGAAGCGCTGACCTTGGGTCCCGGTGGGTGGCACCAACCGGCACTAAAGGGGGGGCATTAGTCCCGGTTTGTGCCACGAACCGGGACCAATGCACACTTTAGTCCCGGTTGGTGCCACCAACCGGGACCAAAGGCCTTCTGCTGCCCCACGCCCAAAGTTTAGTCCCACCTCGCTAGTTGAGAGGGAGCCGCACCTGTTTATAAGGCGCGGTGCGGCTTCCCTCTCAAGCTCCTCTCTAAAGCAGGCTTTCGGGCCTAACTCTGCAATCAGTGCCTGTGGGCCAACTAGGCCTTCCGCGGGCCTGAATCCTGGCCCATAGGGTTTCTAGTCGTATTCAGGCCGTGGGGGCCCAGTAGGTGGCACTTTTTTTGCTTTATTTTTTATTTCTTTTTGCTTTTAGTTTTAGAAAAATTATAAACTTTCTGTTAGTGCCATTAGTTTTAAAATTTGAAAAGACTTATTTTGTTTTCTTTGTTGCTTTATTTATTTTATTTTGTTTCTACTTACAACAAAATACTTATTGTTGCTACTTTTATTTTTTTCAAGTTTTTTTGTTTTGTTTTCTGCATTATTTATTTTCTTTTGGTTTTTTGCTTTATTTTTAATTCTTTTTTCTTTTAGGTCAGCAAAATTATAAACTTTCTGTTAGTGCGATTAGTTTTAGAAAAAATATAAACTTTCTGTTAGTGCCAATATTTTTAAAAATTGAAAACACTTTTTTTGTTTTCTTTGTTGCTTTATTTATTTTATTTTGTTTCTACTTACAACAAAATACATATTGTTGCTATTTTTATTTTTTTCAATTTTTTTGTTTTGTTTTCTGCATTATTTATTTTCTTTTGGTTTTTTGCTTTATTTTTTAATTCTTTTTGCTTTTAGGTCAGCAAAATTATAAACTTTCTGTTAGTGCCATTTGTTTTAGAACAATTATAAACTTTCTGTTTGTGCCATTAGTTTTACAAAATTTGAATTCTTTGAAATTTGTGTGAATCACAAGTTTGTGAGCTCAACAAGGCGTAGAGGGACGGGCTTATAAACCGGTGTGGGCGCCCTTCAGTTGGCGAGGTTTTCAAATTCATAGTTTTCAAATGAAATCTGAAAAAGTTGGCATAACATGTGCATGTACAAAACAGACAATGGTATCAAACTCGTCTGTTACAAAGTTGGCATGGTATCATCATAATAGTCGCGGGAGAAAGTCTTCACTTTCTCTTCGCTTGTGCCGTTTGCTTATTGCGCCGTAACCATGGATAATCTTCATCGTTTATCAGGATGCTTGGGTCAGCCTTGACTTTGAAGGGGGGAATTTCATGAAACTTTTCATACTCTTCAGGCATGTCTGTCTTGCCCTCCACTCCCGGGATGTCCCTTTTTCCTGAAAGAACTATGTGGCGCTTTGGCTCATCGTATGATGTATTCGCTTCCTTATCTTTTCTTTTCCTCGGTCTGGTAGACATGTCCTTCACATGGGTGCGTGATTGTCAGCGTCATTCGGAACAGCTAGTCCGCCGGGACCCTTTCCAAAGATTACATGTAAATCATTGACCATAGCAAGTACGTGATCACCGGTACGCATGGTGGGCTTCTTCCGGTGATCTGCCTCGCCTTTGAAATGCTTGCCTTTCTTTCGACAGTGATGGTTGGTCGGAAGAAATCGACGATGGCGCAGGTACACATTCTTCCTGCAGCTTCCCAGGTATATACTATCGGTGTCACATAAACAGTGCGTGCATGCGTGGTATCCCTTGTTTGTGCGTCACGAAGGTTACTGAGAGCGGGCCAATCGTTGATGGTCACGAACAGCAATGCCTTTAGGTGAAATTCCTCCTTTTTGTGCTCATCCCACGTACGTACACCGTTTCCATTCCACAGCTGTAAAAGTTCTTCAACTAATGGCCTTAGGTACACATCAATGTCATTGTCGGGTTGCTTAGGGCCTTGGATGAGAACTGGCGTCATAATGAACTTCATTTGCATGTCCAAGGAGGAAGGTTATACATACATAGAGTCACGGGCCAGTGCTGTGATTGCTGCTCTGCTCCCGAAAGGATTAATGCCATCCGTGCTTAAAGCAAACCATACGTTCCTTGGGTCCTTTGCAAACTCATCCCTGTACTTTCTCTCGATTTTTCTCCATCACTGCGACCCGTCGTGGTGCTCTCAACTTCCCGTCTTTCTTACGGTCCTCACTGTGCCATCGCATCAACTTGGCATGCTCTCCGTTTACGAACAGACGTTTCAACCGTGGTATTATAGGAGCATACCACATCACCTTCGCAGGAACCCTCTTACTGGGAGGCTCGCCGTCAACATCACCAAGGTCATCTCGTCTGATCTTATACCGCAATGCACCGCATACCGGGCATGCGTTCAGATCCTTGTATGCACCGCGGTAGAGGATGCAGTCATTAGGGCATGCATGTATCTTCTCCACCTCCAATCCTAGAGGCCATACGACCTTCTTTGCTGCGTATGTCTTGTCGGGCAATTCGTTATCCTTTGGAAGCTTCTTCTTCATTATTTTCGTAGCTTCTCAAATCCTTTATCGAGCCTGACATTCTCTGCCTTCCACCGCAGCAATTCGACGGGTACCGAGCTTTGTGTTGCCATCTTCGCAATTGGTTGTACAACCCTTTTTGTGATCCTCTAACACGCGATCGAACTTCAGCTTCTCCTTTTGACTTTTCGCATTGCGTCCTTGCATCGACAATGACCCGGCGGAGATCATCATCATCGGGCACATCGTCTGGTTCCTCTTGATCTTCAGCAGCTTCGCCCGTTGCAGCACCATCGTGCACATCGTCTGTTTCCTCTTGATGTTCAGTAGCATCACCGTATTTAGGGGGAACATAGTTGTCATCGTACTCTTCTTCTTCGCCGTCTTATTTCTCCATGCCTCGTCCAAACATTATAGTGTGGCATGAAACCCTTGTAAAGTAGGTGGGTGTCGGTGTCAAAACCGGTGGATCTCGGGTAGGGGGTCCCGAACTATGCGTCTAGGCGGATGGTAACAGGAGACAAGGGACACGATGTTTTTACCTAGGTTCGGGCCCTCTCGATGGAGGTAATACCCTACTCGCTTGATTAATATTGATGATATGGGTAGTACAAGAGTAGATCTACCAAGAGATCAAGGAGGCTAAACCCTAGAAGCTAGCCTATGGTATGATTGTTGTTCGTCCTATGGACTAAAACCCTCCGGTTTATATAGACACCGGATAGGTTAGGGACACAGAGTCGGTTACAATGGTAGGAGATCTACATATCCCTATCGCCAAGCATGCCTTCCACGCCAAGGAAAGTACCCTCCGGACACGGACGAAGTCTTCAATCTTGTATCTTCATAGTCCAGAGTCCGCCAACGGTAAGAGTTCGCTATCCGAACACCCCTAATCCGGGACTCCCTCAGTAGCCCCCGAACCAGGCTTCAATGACGATGAGTCCGGCACGTTGATTGTCTTCGGCATTGCGAGCGGGTTCTTCTCCAAATTCCATATACTTGTCGAATAGTGTCCGGCTTCTGATAAATGTTGCGATCCTCGGCTTCTATGCCCAATAATGGCCATCTTCCACGTGTTTGAATGAATGTGAACTGCCAGGGTATTTTACAATTACCCCCCTAGCCGCGCAAATGAGCCGCCTATAAAAGGGGCAAGGATCTAGATCTGAGTCACACCATCCCCCCTTTGCGAGCTTCCATCGAGCGCCTCGACCAAAGCCCATTCCATCATGGACATTCGACGCTCCTCTTCTCGCGCTCCCACCATCACCAGAAATTGGGAGAGATGCTCGATCCCGCATAGCGAGCTAGTTATACTCCAAGCCAAGGGATGTCTTCCCCGGCCTTCATGGTCCCGATTCGAGCGGACTTGCCACCTACAAGGGCGGAAAGCAAGCGGAGAGCGTCCCCGGTCCCTCTAAAGGAGAGCGGGTATGCTTCATCTCTTATCTAGTAAGAGGACTCAGATTTCCAATCCATCCGTTTCTCCGGGGGCTCCTGGAGTTCTACGGCCTCCAGCTGCACCATCTTACTCCTGCCTCCATCTTGCACATAGCGGGCTTCGTGGCCCTTTGCGAACTATTCTTGGGTGTCGAGGCTCATTTCGGGCTGTGGAAGAGAATATTCTGCCTAGTACCCCGTTCTCATGAGGGGTCAATATATCAAGTGGGCGGAGCCGAGCTATGGCGCATCGCCGGGACCGGATACCTATCCGGAACCCCAAAGAAGGCGCCTGAAGACTGGCCTTCGGAATGGTTTTACATGGAGGACGTCCCGCTGTCGGATCCTGTTCGGATCGGCCTTCCGGAGTTTAGCAATGCTCCTCTGAAGAAGCGATTAGTTGGCGCCCTCGGAGCCCCGGAGAGAAGATGACCGGGATGTCCGTTATTTGATGAGCCGAATAAGGTTACTGGCTCATGCCGGATTGACCATGACCGGAGTCATGGCAATCTGCATTATGAGGGGAGTGCACCCGCTCCAATATGAGGCCACCCATGTGGGACTTCAACGGGGAGGACGATGCCACCCGTCATGGCCGCAAAGGGCCGTGGATCGGTCACCGAACTGGTGAAGATCTTGTCTGCCATGTACAAAGGAGAGGAGGAGGATTTCCTCCGTGTCAACCCACTGAAGGAGTTTTCTTCGAATAATCCTCGAAGCTGTGTAACCAAACATCCTCGTGACCTGTCCGATCCATGTTCCTGTTGTTAAATATCTCATTTCATGTTTTTTGCGCAGGAACTGCGCCGGACTGTGGAGAAGATACACAGCCCGCCCCCACAACCCGAGGATCCGGAGCAGTCCCTCGATCCGACCTCCGAAGAGGATCCGGATATAACGGTGGAGTTGATCGACGGGGTGTTGTACCAACTTAGCATCGACAATGGTTTGGTAGCCATTACGGCCGATTACCCCGGAATAGTTCCAGCCCCACAGGTAACTGAGACCGAGATCCCAAAAACCCTGATAACGACCCATCCATGCTTATTTTTGATCACCATATACCAATGGTGCTTAGGGGTACCTTCAAGGCAGGGAAGCCGAGCCCGCGATCGGCCAACAAAGGGCAAGGCGGCCCGCAGTGCTAAAAAGAAGTGCAGTCCGGATCAAAACTCCGCCATAGCGGTATGGCATGTCACCATACTTCCAGGATTGATTCTGGAAGGCGATTAACGCTGATGCTCTTTTCAGGAAAAAGAGCGCTCGCCGGACTGAGTCCGGAGAGGCTGCCGAGCGAACCTTCGCCGGACAAGATTCAAAGCCAGGTCCGGAGGCTGAGGCGAGCACGAGACGTTCGTCGGATGCTCCTCCGACAGAGGATGCCGACAGGTTGTCCGCCACCAACTCCGAGGTGGAGAGCGCCTTGAATCACATGCGCCGCCGGACAGTTCTTTGTGACGCATGTTTCTCCCTAGAGGCCTTGAATGCCTTTGATTCGGGAGATGCGCATCTCTGTGCCGCTCAAGATGGTCTAGCCAGAGCCACGGAGCAGTATGTGAAGGACATACGGGTAAGGAAATTTCACAGTTATATATGCCAGTAGCCCCCGAGACTTAAAAGAGTTAGAATAACTGATTTAAGGATCATTTGTTATCTGAGGATCTTCTGAGAAAAGAATACCCGACTGTCCCTGTGAGCTGGAAGAGTGCAGGGCCCAACTTGAGGCCGCACTAGCCGCCACGGGGAGCCACAGAGACCCCCTCTGGTAATATACGCTTCAGAAGATAAACAATTTATGAAGTGCGGCGGGTGTGTAAATCTGACAAAAACATTGCAGATGGCGCCAGACTAAATCCGGACAAGCAACAGCTCTTACGCGAGTTAAAGGCCGGCGAGAGCGTGCTTACGAGGGTGCGGCAGGAGAAGAATAACCTCCAAGACGCCAACACCAAGCTGGGTGAGGAACTAAAGGACGTCCGTGCCCAGTTAAGTGACCAGTAAGGAGAATCGGCGGCTTCGCGGCCTTTTCGATAAGTGCTTGAACAAACTTTGAAAGAGTTCATGAGGAAGGTGACTAACATAAACATGTATGTAGGTTTGCTCATAGGTCGTCCTGAGGAGGAGATGCCAAATTCTTCGGGTGATCTTCTTCCCGAACTGCGTCAGCTGCACGAACGAGTCCGGCAGGTGATGAAAGGCATCGGCCACGCCTTGTGGCCATCTATCTCCCCGCTCAAGGCATTGGGGAGCTGGAGCGGCTTCGAGGAGCACGGGCGGCGCTTCGGCTATGGAAGATATCGGCCTGCCATCAAGGCGCCAGGAAGCTCGGGCCATGGTAAACACGCAGTACACGGTTGACCCAAACCACATGGCCGAGGTCGGACCTGTGGGGCGGATGGGATGGAGATCCCTGTAAGCTTAGTTCTGACCAAGTAGAATTCGCCGCCAAGTATTCCCAGCAAGATTGTAATTTAGATAGCCTATTAGATGGCATTGAGGAGGAATACAATGAGTCGAGTTGACTATGTAAAAATATGACATGAAAGAATGTCTTCTAGCCGGATTGTAGATCGTTTATCATAGCGGACCTTTTCGCTTCGACCTCCGGACCCAATAGTCCGGTGTGTGTCCGAATACCGTCGTGGTTATATAAGAACCGTGGTATGCATGGAGACCAGGCGTAGGGGTCATTGTTGCTGTATCAGACAAGTGCCCAACTAGTTATGTTATATTACATGGGTAGTAAGAAACATCTTCCAGGGAGAATAGTTCCGTTAAGGGTTCCTTTCGCTAGGATGCATGCCCTAAAGTGCATGTCAAGGGCCGAGAAGTTTCCGAACTCGGAAGTTTGGATTTTTGAGTGCTATCCAACGAGTCCGACCCGCCGCCTGACTTTAAGTTCAGGGCTTGATCGACACCCGTCCCTCCGCAGGAATCCGGCATGGAGGGATCGGGAATCCGGACGTAGCTAGTCCTTATGATAGAAGAAGAATCGCCGCATTGCTCCTCTATCACAGCAACATGATGGGTACCCTGGGGAGAGTTGATCTCTCTCGGATCGGTTTTAGGCTCGTTCCGGTCGTAATCTGTGGCGACTCCCAGGGCGGAGATGCGATCCAAGAGCTCGTTTATGGAGGAGAGCTCGATCGGATCTAACTGTTCGGCAAGTTCCGAACTAACATGGATATTGGTTTCTATGACTCGAGAGGTCATCGTTGCGGCGGCGAACTAGCGGTCATGAGAAAACCGCCTAGCCGGAGAGTCGACCCGGTGGCCAAGGCTTCTTTGGCGATGGTATCGTCTTTAAAGACGGGATGAGGCATCCTACGATGGCGGCACGCACAGAGGAACTCTCAATGAAAGCACCAATGTCGGTGTCAAACCGGCGGATCTCGGTAGGGGGTCCCGAATCAAGGCGTCTTGGCGGATGGTAACAGGAGACAAGGGACACGATGTTTTTACCCAGGTTCGGGCCCTCTTGATGGAGGTAATACCCTACTCCTTCTTGATTAATATTGATGATATGGGTAGTACAAGAGTAGATCTACCACGAGATCAAGGAGGCTAAACCCTAGAAGCTAGCCTATGGTATGATTGTTGTTCGTCCTCTGGACTAAAACCCTCCGGTTTATATGGACACGGATAGGTTAGGGTTACACAGAGTCGGTTACAATGGTAGGAGATCTACATATCCAGACGCCAAGCTTGCCTTCCACGCCAAGGAAAGTCCCATCCGGACACGGACGAAGTCTTCAATCTTGTATCTTCATAGTCCAGAGTCCGCCAACGGTAAGAGTTCGGTTATCCGGACACCCCTATTCCGGACTCCCTCGGTGGGTGTGTAGGATTTTCCGGTCGAGTAAGACTTTGTATTCCCACATATAGGGCATGGACAACACATAAAACCATTCTGCTTGTTTGCCTCAGCCACTTGAGAAAATCATGCACGCCCTTAGTGTACTTTGAGGTGTGTCTCACACCGTACATCCACTGCCGGTTCATCTGCGTGCATTATATATAATTAAGTGTGTCAAAAATCATTACAGAACATCATGAATAGATAATTAAGTGACCAAATTAATAGAAGTTCATCATCACATAAAAACTAAAGTACATACATAGTCCTCATCTAACAACATAAAGCTCTGCAGAGCATCTAAATTAATTAAACCATACATTGAAACTATGTAAAACATTTCAATGCGAAAACAAATGCGATCATAATCGCAATCAAGGTAACAATTGATCCAACGGCATAATGATACCAAGCCTCGGTATGAATGGCATATTTTCTAATCTTTCTAATCTTCAAGCACATTGCATCCATCTTGATCTTGTGATCATCGACGACATCTGCAACATGAAACTCCAATATCATCTTCTCCTCCTCAAGTTTTTTTATTTTTTCCTTCAAGAAATTGTTTTCTTCTTCAACTAAATTTAACCTCTCGACAATAGGGTCGGTTGGAATTTCGGTTCAACAACCTCCTAGATAAATAAAATCTATGTCACGTTGGTCGGCATAATTTTCATAAACAATAAATGAACCAATAGTTATGAACAGATAATATATACCACATCCGAATCATAGATAGGACGAGGGCCGACGGGGGCGGATACCAAAACTATCGCACTATATAAGATGCAATAATAAAAGTAAGAAAATAATACAAGTATCCATCTAAACATACAATTAAGAATATTTTTCCTTTCAGAAAGAAGATAACAACAAGAGGCTCACCAGGGTGGTGCCGGCGATGAGATCGACGTGGGTGATCTACGGCGATGAAGACAGCGACGGGGCGTGACGGACCGCTAAACCTAGATAAGTATTGAGGAAAATGGAGCTTGGCGGTCGATCTTGGAGAGGAGAAACCTTAAGTAGTGTGGCTCGGGCATTCCATCAAACACCTTGTGTGCATAGGAGGTGAGCTAGAGCACCACCAAGCCCTCTCCCCCTCGGCCAGGAAAAAAGCAGGCGGTGTGCTCTGCTCTTGCCTTGAGGGGGCTATATATAGGCAGCACCATTAGTCGGTTGGTAGCATGAACCGGGACTAAAGGGAAGCCTTTGGTCCCGATTCAAGCCTCCAACCGGGCTAATGGTGGTGGGCCAGAGCCAGCCCATTGGTCCCGGTTCGTCCCCACCAACCGGGACCAAAAGGTCCGGACGAACCGGGACCAATGGCCCACGTGGCCCGGCCGGCCCCCTGGGCTCGCAAACTGGGGCAAATAGCTCCATTGGTCCCGGTTCTGGATTGAACCGGGACTAATGGGCTGAACTGGCCTGGGCCATTGCCCCCTTTTCTACTAGTGTGATGATTTACCTCTAGCATCTTACTCTAATATCGAGTGGTTAACCTGCTTCCTTTCTCCAAATCTACAATTGCACTATTAGAGGTAGAACTGGCTGATATATGTCATTTTCTATATAACCCCTAAAGACTGAATCGGTGCATACAAATCTTGCTCTGAGAAATAGAAAATCATGATTATGGTCTGTTCTGCATCTGTATATAGAGCATGTTACTGATATTTATCACAATAGTTGTACCTATTTCTTTCACTTAATTTTCCTGTCTTGCTAAATTTACAAATTTTGACAAAACTCTCATTGAGTGAAATCTCCTTTCGAATGTTACGCTGTTATTTTCCTTATCCAACAACATCTGGTTATGTTATGCATATAAACTACATGGTTTCTATAGAAATGCCAAGAAAGAATTTGACACGAATTCTGATTTTAAAGGCAGGGCTCAAAGAAGCGATAGTTCAAGCTGCAGATTGTTTTTCAATCCTTGTTGTTTGCTCAATTTATGACTTATGACATGACTTGTCCCGACTACCAAACAATAACTGAATTGTAGAGAGGGGATGATAGATACGGCTGCTGGAAAAGTATTTTTCAAATTGACGAGAATGAGTTTGACTTGGTGTACAAATGCCTTAATGTGGAACTTCAAGAAAAGGTATTACTACTGTTCCTCGCTTGCCTACCAACAAATATTTGGGGAGAACTCCTGAATTTTTCACATACCACCGGAAGCTAAATTATTACGGTGGTATGAACTAAGCTGTGGTTTCCCTAGAAAAATAAGCATTTTGTTTTTGTTGCAGTGTGCATTGTGTTTACTTGTGCTTTGGAACGTTATGTTCAATTACTACCGATAAATATACTGTTAGATTAGATTATTCTGCAAGATGATTAGATTATTCTTTTCATGCAAAAAGCACCTCACGCATTATTAATCTGAAATGGATTTTAACCTGTTTTAATGAATCTATGGATCTAAACAGGAGCATTTTTGCATGTCCAGAGCTGAGTGAACTCGACGGGCGGCTGTTCCAGAGCCGCACTTCACCTGCTACATCGCTGGCTCATGTTCGGCCTCGGCGCAGAGTCAACTCTGGCCGCCGTCTTTGGCCTCGGCTCGAGGCCACCTTCATGCACAACCCACACTTCTGACACAGGTGTGTATGCATGCTCGCGCGCGCCATCGCCTCTACAAGTGGTTTTCTCATTGTCGTCCGTCAGTCCGAACTCCTTTGTCGATCTGCCGTGTTGGTCCTTTGTTTGCGTGTGCTTGTTGGTGCAGTCGGTTCGGTTGCTCCATATGAGCCAGCCCTCTGCATCTTCGTCCACCACTTTGCGTGTTGACCCCTTTTCTTCTCCCGTTCTTCGCTTTCTTGGCCAATGCTTGCATTTTTACAGCCATTTCCTCATTTCGAATATCCAGTTCTGTAAGATTGGTCTATTTCTTCTTGCCTTTCCTGTAAGATTCAGTCTATTTCTTCTTGACATTCCTGTTGGTGCGCAGGCTGGTCAATGGGTGGTAGATGGCAGTCTAAGAGTATTCCCTTCTTGTATTTGTGTGGTCTCTTTTTCATCTTTTCTCTTTTTTTGTGAAATATAGGTATGTGTGTTTTTGTTCCTTCCTCTTTTGTACCTTTCTGCTTGTCCTCGAAGTAACCTACTGGTTTATTTGCCAGTGCTACTCACATGTGTCGCGTTGTTGGGTTCTTCCTTGCACGGGCGATTTTGTTCAATCTTTGCTTTGCCTCTGCCGTCGGCGGCTACACCGGTCATGCTCGTGTTGGGTGAGCTCCTTCCCCTCTTATGTTCATTTACCATTTGGTAGGACTAGCTAGATTTCTGTAAAAATGTCTTGGGTTTCTTCTTGTGCCACATGAGTTTTTTGGGGGGCTTTCTTGTTTTGCTGGTGCCTTACCATGGAGAAGATCCTTGGATTTAGCTAGGTTCCTTTGTTTCATTGCTGAATTTTCTACCTGTTAAAGAGAATCTTAGGTCTACATAGATCCAAGGAGTTACTTTTAACTATATAGAGTGGCATGATGAAGGGATTAATACCATGTGCCCAGGGTGGCTGTTTTGAAAGAAGTTAAAGGAAGGCTCTATTTATGATGCCCAGAAAATATGCAGCCTGACGGATCACACACTCATAATTTTTGCTTTCCACAGCGGATACTGGTGGAAGAAGAGGTTATCCTGCAGCTAGAGATTTCCCCTATGCGTGACACCCCAAAATTTTTAGCTTTGTTTTGTTAATTAAAACCTTGCCAGGAAATTTAACTTTCCTTTTTCTTGATTTTTCTTGATTTCAAAACCATTCTTTTCTTGGTTATCTTGGAGTTATTCCCTAAAATGAAAACCTTTCACTTATGATATTGGACTTGTTTACCCTCTCAGTAAAATCTTCTCTTTTATCAGGAGAATTAATTAAGTATATAATATTATCCCTGATCTTTATTTTCTTGGAAAAAATGTTTTCCCATAGTTTTATGGCCCCATTTGTACTACAACCCTTTTATAAATTCATTCAAAATCCCACCAAAATTTGGAGATGTCATATGGAGTATTTGAACCACTTTTGGGCAAAAATATCTTCTGCCCATTGAATATTTTGAGCTCTACACCATATTTTCAAATCTGGTCCAGAGAGCATTTTTACACTACAACCTATTCAAATATTTCTATAAAACTTCTACCAAAATTATGGGATATCAGTAGGAGCATATTATTCAACTTTATGCATTAACCTAATGTTGTTCTTTGGAAAATTTGAGTGAACCATCCTCTTTTCCATTTTGGTCCAACTTGAGGTTTTGTACTGCCACCACCTTTTTAGTTGCTCCTTGATCTATGATTCCTTTTCCTACTTGTAGTCCTCCTTGCCAAACCTCTAAGTCCAGGAACATGCACCCATTGGATCATTTTTAGTTCATGAGGTAATGCCATTTACTTTCTGTGCAGAATTGAAGTTTTGCAGAACTTGCACTAGCAAGTTTGTGCTTTGGGCAAACTAACCTTACCACCCTCTCTTTTATCTAAAGAGACCCCACTCTGGAGGTTTTGGCCACTCCAAGAACTGCCTAGGAGCCTTTGGCATTTTGTCAAACACCTTGAGAGCATGGACAGATTTGACATGAGTTTTAGTTTTCACTGTGAACTTAATACCCTTACCAGACCAGCATGTCCTATGGTTTTGCCCTAACCTATAACCCCACCCTGCTAACCCTCTTGTGGTTTGCAGCCCCCTACCATGCCATAGCATTTCGGCCGAGCACGCCCCTGCGGCGTCCTGGGCGCGAGCAGAGCATCGCCAGACAGACGTGTCGACCCGAGCCGACGCTGTCGCGCCCGATTGCACGCATGGAGCCACGCCACTCACTAAGCTCCTCACCGCATAGCATAAGCAGCCCTCGCCACGTCTCCGGCAGGCTAGCAGCTAACCGCCAATGCCGCCTCGACAGCCCCTGCAATGGCAGCGCCGGGCGCCGCTTCGCCAGCTTCGCCACAGGCGATACCCACTCGTCCGCTAGTTCCTGCCGCCATCCCCAGCCTCGCCACGTTGCTTGCAAGCTACAAAAGTCGGTCTCCGATGAGCTCATCCACTGCCGCCGCGAACCGACGTAGGAGCACTATAAAAAGGAAGCCCCCCGGGCCCTACGAGCACACGAGCAGCCTCACACCGTCCTCCTAGTGCCCCCATTGCCGTCAATTGAAGAGAAAGAGGCCGTCTTCCCCAACTCCGGCCGGTCCAGCCGCCGCCACGTCCCAGCTCCGTTCACCGCAACCAGGGCCTCCCCCTCTCCACTCTCTCTAGCAGAAGTTCTCTCTTCCTCCCGTGAACCTTTCCCCCTGCTCGATTTTGATCGGGAGCCACCGTAGCCCCAAAACCACTCGGCTCCCGAATGCCTCCTCCGCCGCGAAGCTCGCCACCGGCAGCTCACTCCATCCCCGCCGACCCAATGACCACCGGGAGGACCGTTCCGGTCTTGCGGATCCATCCCGACCCTCTGGAGCCCGTGGGGAGCAGCCCTTCGCCGGCGCTGATCGTCGTCGCCTCGCCGTCGTTCGGGCAGAGGAAGACGAGGGAGATGGACTGGTCAAACCTGACCAGTGGGCCCCCTGGACCCACTGTCAGTGACCCCGCCCCAGTCCACGTGGGTTTAGTGGAGACGTAAATCTCAAAGTACGTCTTCGACGTGTACCGTTTCGAAGCGTTTTCTTTTCTTTTTTCTGTTTTATTTAAAAACCAGGAATTTGACTAAACTTTGACTGGCTATAACTTTTAAAATATAACTCCTAATGAATTAATTCTTTTTCCTACCCCTCTCAAATTTGACCTAGTTTATTTTAAGATTTATTTGAAAAAAAATTCAAAACAACTTTTTGTGCTGTTTTGAGTTTGTGTGTTAATTCAAATTTATTCAAAATAGGACTTTTGGAGAAGAAGAAAGCTTGCAAAAGTTTTTAGGATGCACCCTGCCTCTACGCAAACTGAAGGCAAGCATTCTGAACCCGGCATAATATTTTGGTGTGTTCGTTGACACGTTTATAACACCACCTCATTTTGGAATACTCGTTATTTCATGTGATATGATCATTTGCATGGATGCATTTTTGTGATCTCCTTGTTGTTGGAAATGATTATACTTGTGATGGTCACCATTCTCATGTGCCTTGCATGCATGCCGGAAAGGAATCCGGGAAAGCCTCTGCCTTGGGTAGGCGTGAGCTTGTCGCCGGTCCCCGTCGGGATGGTTATGCCCGGTATGGCATGGTATGGTATAGTGAGTGGTGACTTTGTTGGTTGAAATATATTTTGTTATATATGTCACGCGAGGAATTTATAGAACTCCTGAGTCGGCCCTATATCGAGTCTTGTTCCAGTAAGCCCTTAGTTGCTTCGTACTATCACTTGTCCCTACAACAAGTAGGGTACGGTTTAGTCAGTCGTCAACCCCTTTCAAGCACACACCGTACAGAGAGGCCATGGTGGAAGATATCGGTTGAAGCCGGTAGGCATGATACCTGGTCCGGGGGCATGGGTGTTTCCGGTTGAGACCGAGAGTGGAGGCCACCCCTTAGAGCGCGCGTTATAAATTTGATCCCATGCTACGCGAGGTTGCAGCCTCCCCACTTAGAGTTTTGCTTGACAGGTGTCATGGGTGATTCCAAACACGGGTAAGTTAAGCTGGTGTGTGCAAGTCAGGTGTGTTTTCAATTAAAAGACCATAGATGGAATTAGTCCCGAAGCACTAAAGAAATCCGTTACTCGTGGGTAAAGAGTACACCCTCTGCAGAGATTAAACCTATTCGAATAGCCGTGTCCTCGGTTAAGGATTCCAGTCTAGGATGGGTGAAGTATCGGTCTTAGTGTTAGTCTTCGGAGAAAAACTACTAAACCAGAACTTGGATTATGATTCGTGACTTGTGATGATTATGATGATTATTATTATGGACTAACCCCTTTTTCATTGTTTGAATTATTGAGTATCCCTGGGACGGTTCTACCTCCTGGATATTCCTTGTATTCATTTTATAAGCCCTTTATGTGGTGTCGCCAGACGCGGACTATGGCATTGCTTATTTATTTATAAGCCCTTTTTGTGGTGTCGCCAGACGCCTTATCGTGGCATTACTTACATTTTATTTATAAGCCCTTTTTGTGGTGTCGCCAGACGCCCGACCGTGGTAACATTATACATTTTATTTATAAGCCCTTTTTGTGGTGTCGCTCAGACGCCTTGGCATTGCATTGCTTACATTTATTTATAAGCCCTTTTTGTGGTGTCGCTTAGACGCCGGACTGTAACATTATACATTTTATTTATAAGCCCTTTATGTGGTGTCGCTCGACGCCCGATCGTGGCATTGCTTACATTTATTTATAAGCCCTTTATGTGGTGTCGCTCGACGCCTTGATCGTGGCATTGGTTACATTTATTTGTAAGCCCTTTATGTGGTGTCGCTTTCAGACGCCTGGATCGTAACATGCTGGTTATTTATTTTATAAGCCCTTTATGTGGTGTCGCATAGACGCCCGACTGCGGCATTTTATATACACTTCATTATTTCATGCTCATATAAATAACCTGCTTGAATGCATAAAATACTTTTATTTATGACCAAAGATGAAATCTAGGGATATTTCAGTGCATGACCATCACTTATGTTATACCCGTGTTCGTAATGTTTGCGAGTACATTCAAAGTACTCACTGGCTTGTCCCTGGCTATTGTCTTGGCCAGATTTCTTGCGTGGAGAGGAGCGTTGCGATGATAACCCGGGAACCTACGCAATGGTGATAGCAGCCTCGCGAAGATAGGAGTTAACCTGGTCAGCTGTTCCCATGGGAAATGGAGTTCCACTGACGATCCACAAATCGCTTCCGCCATCAACCACTAGAAACCATTTGTTGTACTCACAGGCCAGAATGGTCTTGTACTACATATCCTATATATTTTTCTTGGATTTTCTGTACCAAGTTGATGCCTCATCAGCTAACAGTAATCCTGGTGCTGATGAGCACGACGGCCATTTTCTGGAATTTAATACCCGGAAAAACCGGTCGCCACAGACTTGGTATCAGAGCCAGACTGACCATTGGCTAATCCTATCTTAGCCAGGTCGATAAAACTTAGGCAAACCAACCCACCAGACCATAACCGAAACCCCAGCCAAGCTTCTCATGCAAGATAGCCACACAGTGACCCGACACCTTTTTGGCAGTCGGTGCCCAACCTATCGACCTACCTTGTCTATCGCGCACAAGTGACCAGCACCCAAGGTGTCTCATTCGCAAGCGTGCGAAGAAAGACTCCTTCCCCTTTTACTATAAAAGGGCACGCTAGCCCCAATACAGCACAACCGCTACCCCAAACCGAGCAACAATGCCTGGCCCCGTCATGCACAATGAGACCACAGCGACCAACCTTGGAGGCTTTGTGACCATACTCGCAAACCTCACCCGTCGTGCCTATGCGTTAGAAGAGCCACCCGAATATGTTGTGTACCAAGGACCCATGAGTGGTGAGAGCCGTCAATTCTGGGCAACCATACACATTTACGGTAGGGGTCTAGCACCCGAGCGCCCCTACAGGTTCACCGGAGGAACAACTTCCTTTGAGCCACAAGCCATCCAGCTAGCTGCTCGAGAGGCTATAGTTCATCTCAGGCACCTGTCGCCCAGAGTTAACTGTCGCTCGTTCCACTACTACCCTGCACGTGAAGGGTATGGTAGAGCACCCCAAGTTGCCAACGGAGATCACGAGACGGATCTGCATTGCTGCACCTAGTGCGCTATGTAGGTGCACCGAGGAACTGCTCGATCAAATCACCATTGATCTGATCGCAGCTCGTGGAGAGCTGGTTCATCGAGCCCCGGGCGAGAGAAGAGATCGAGCACAACGCCGACAACCTGGGCCAGGTTGTTCGGACACCCGATCGAGACCACGAGGTCTGCCCCACCGTCCGCCAAGGTGCTTTGATGACCCCAAGTGCTTCGTCGCCTCACAGGAGCACACTCCAACGGGTTGTGGTCAACAATCTCCGCGATGGTCATCATCACTACCCCGAGCCTGCAGCCCCTCAACCCTCTCCCGCTAATTCCGACGGTGAGAACCGTGGAGAAGCCTCGATATCCACAAGGCACGCCCGCTTGGATGTAAACAAGGTAGACTAAGTCACCCAAGTGGTGTCAAGTCCCAGTGTATCCTCGCTTGTAATCATGTGATCACTTAAATTAACTCAGCCTGTCATCGTGCCTCTGTTTTATATAGTAGCCTTGCACAGATATATTAACATGCAGTGTGATTTTTCCTATCCCAGGCACAGTCACCAAAACCACCCTGACAACACCCACAGTGATACGTCACTTTGGTGAGATATGTATCTGTGGCTTTGACCCCGACCCCCAGAGCCGAGCTGGCAAATTCATTGCCTTTCATCACGGTAAAAATGACCCAGCTCCGGTGCTATATAAAGGCCACTGAGTGACCTTGCCAAGCATCCCTCGCACAACCATGTATTGCCATGTCGAGCCCTAGTATTTATTTGAGAACTCCAGATGCAACCCCCGGTAGTTTTGTCAAGATATTGTTGGATTTTACCTGCAGTACCATGGGCGCTACCCAGCCACCCCAGTACGAGCTGGTCAAATCAAGGATCACCCCTTCTACCTCGAGATACTGGGCAGCAGTGCACATCCCTCCTGTAAACCCAAACCAAGACCCAACGGAGGTCTCCTTCGTGGGGAAATCTATGCCAACCCCGCATCCGTAGAAGCTGTTGCATATGAAGCACTTGCTCGCCTTCGATTCGCTGTACCCTATGCCAGCGAACGAGGGTATTATTATTTTCCGAGCCGTGCAGCACCCGGGGGAGTAACATCTTTTCCCGGTGGACGAATTGAGAGAGACCCCGTCTTGGCCAACCTCGTCCAATACGTCATCGCTCAAGAGCGTTTAACCCAACGCGTGATGGGTTATCTACAGAGCCTCGCGGATTTAAATCCTCAGATCGCCATCGGCAGATCACTGAGGCCCGACCAGGAGAGACACATTCATCGACTGGTCAATCCACTTCCTCCGATAGAAGAAGAGTGTATCCCAAAGACCAGAGCGGTTTCTCGGGACCCCGTCGATTACTGCTTTTCACTTTAGACGTCGCCGCTATATTCATTGATGTGACTTTTATTCATGTGTTGTAACTTATGTGTGGTGCCCCGAGTTTGTGCGGCAAGTAAATCGTTTAGTTTCAGTTATTGTTGCAATTTGACTCTATTGTATTACTGTGTCCTCTCGCGAGAAATCCTGGAGTGAGATTTCTTTTCCCTGTATTGCTGCATCATTCACGACATGGATTATTTTATTTCCCGCAGCACCACGGCATGCAGACTCACAACCGTAATTACACGAACACATACACCGCTTGCAAATTTTTTGCAATGGTGTTACATCTAACTGAGCACCTCCGAACAACAGTTGGCACCCGACACACCCCACCTACTCCTCGTGGTGACCGCCACCGCAGAGAGCCAACACCCGAGCAGCGGCATCGCGACGATCATCGAGGATCATCGCGCACAGGAGCACGGAGAGCCCCAGCACCGCTGCCAGCCCTCCGCACAACAGGATCACGTACCAGTCCGGCACCACCTCCGCCATTAGAGCCTCGTCTCAAGCTCTGGCCGACGGAAACCGAGGAGAAGGAGGGAGAAGGAGAAGCAAGGCCGGGTGTGAGGAGAAGAGAAGAACACCTCGGCCGTTTTATAGCTCGAGTTTGGTGCACAGTGGGCGAGGTCCACCAACGCCGCTCGTCGCCCGATCGCCGGTGTTCAGAGGCGAATCCTCAAGTAGTGCCGACAGCGCACTGGCCCGTGAAGTGAGTGCACGCTGCACCGGCAGCTAGCACGCCACACACTACCGCAGTACGGCCTAGATGCCCTACGCGCTAGGCGCCGCCGGTGGAGAAAGCACGGGAAAGCACGCGGGAGAGAGGAACAAAGAGCCGGAGGAAGGAGAAGAGGCTGACCGTGGGCCCGGGTCCACCTGTCAGCCAGAGAGAGCACTGTGCTCTCGGGTACGACCAGCGTATTTTTGAGATTTAGAATTTATTCTAAATCTATATCCAGCGTAGAAATCTCTTGTTTTGCTCCTAACCGTAGATTTTTCCATAGCGCTTGATGTTCCACACTGTATTTTTGCACCACTTATTGCCCTCTCACTGTAGCCGTTTTTGTTTTGATGCAATTTTGCTATAGAGAAAACTCTTAGCAAATCTCGAGGACGAGATTTTTCTTAAGGGGGGTAGTGTTGTGACACCCCAAAATTTTTAGCTTTGTTTTGTTAATTAAAATCTTGCCAGGAAATTTAACTTTCCTTTTTCTTGATTTTTCTTGATTTCAAAACCATTGTTTTCTTGGTTATCTTGGAGTTATTCCCTAAAATGAAAACCTTTCACTTATGATATTGGACTTGTTTACCCTCTCAAGAAAATCTTCTCTTTTATCAGGAGAATTAATTAAGTATATAATATTCTCCTTGATCTTTATTTTCTTGAAAAAAAAGTTTTCCCATAGTTTTATGGCCCCATTTGTACTACAACCCTTTTATAAATTCATTCAAAATCCCACCAAAATTTGGAGATGTCATATGGAGTATTTGAACCACTTTTGTGCAAAAATATCTTCTGCCCATTGAATATTTTGAGCTCTACACCATATTTTCAAATCTGGTCCAGAGAGCATTTTTACACTACAACCTATTCAAATATTTCTTTAAAACTTCTACCAAAATTATGGGATATCAGTAGGAGCATATTATTCAACTTTATGCATTAACCTAATGTTGTTCTTTGGACAATTTGAGTGAACCATCCTCTTTTCCATTCTGGTCCAACTTGAGGTTTTGTACTGCAACCACCTTTTTAGTTGCTCCGTGATCTATGATTCCATTTCCTACTTGTAGTCCTCCTTGCCAAACCTCTAAGTCCAGGAACATGCACCCATTGGATCATTTTTGGTTCATGAGGTAATGCCATTTACTTTCTGTGCAGAATTGAAGTTTTGCAGAACTTGCACTAGCAAGTTTGTGCTTTGGGCAAACTAACCTTACCACCCTCTCTTTTATCTAAAGAGACCCCACTCTGGAGGTTTTGGCCACTCCAAGAACTGCCTAGGAGCCTTTGGCATTTTGTCAAACACCTTGAGAGCGTGGACAGATTTGACATGAGTTTTAGTTTTCACTGTGAACTTAATACCCTGACCAGACCAGCATGTCCTATGGTTTTGCCCTAACCTATAACCCCACCCTGCTAACCCTCTTGTGGTTTGGAGCCCCCTACCATGCCATAGCATTTCGTCGAGCACGTCCCGTGCGTGCTTTGGGCGCGAGCAGAGCATGCGTATTGCACGTGCCGCGCCCGAGCCGACGCGTCGCGCTCCGATTTCTGCACGCCCTGCGGAGCCACGCCACTCACTAAGCTCCTCACCGCAACGCGCCAAGCAGCCCTCGCCACGTCTCCGGTAGGCCAGCAGCTAGCCGCCAATGCCGCCCGACAGCCCCTGCAATGGCGGCGCCGCCCGAGCGCGCCGCCGCCAGCTCGCCACTGCAGCAGTACCCACTCGTCCGCTAGTTCCTGCCGCCATCCCCAGCCTCGCCACGTTGCCTGCAAGCTACAGAAGTCGGTCGCCGACGAGCTCATCCATTGCCGCCGCGAACCGACGTAGGAGCACTATAAAAAGGAAGCCCCCCGAGCCCTACGAGCACAAGAGCAGCCTCACACCGTACTCCTAGTGCCCCCATTGCCGTCAATTGAAGAGAAAGAGGCCGTCTTGCCCAACTCCGGCCGGTCAGGCCGCCGCCACGTCCCAGCTCCGTTCACCGCAACCAGGGCCTCCCCCTCTCCACTCTCTCCACCAGAAGTTCTCTCTTCCTCCCGTGAACCTTTCCCCCTGCTCAATTTTGATCGGGAGCCACCGTAGCCCCCAAACCACTCGGCTCCCGAATGCCTCCTCCGCCGCGAAGCTCGCCACCGGCAGCTCACTCCGTCCCCACCGACCCAACGACCACCGGGAGGACCGCCCCGGTCTTGCGGATCCATCCCGACCCTCTGGAGCCCGTCGGGAGCAGCCCTTCGTCGGCGCTGATTGTCGTCGCCTCGCCGCCGTTCGGGCAGAGGAAGAGGAGGGAGATGGACTGGTCAAACCTGACCAGTGGGCCCCCTGGACCAACTGTTAGTGACCCCGCCCCAGTCCACGTGGGTAAAGTGGAGACGTAAATCTCAAAGTACGTCTTCGACATGTACCGTTTCGAAGCGTTTTCTTTTCTTTTTTCTGTTTTATTTAAAAACCAGGAATTTGACTAAACTTTGACTGGCTATAACTTTTAAAATATAACTCCTAATGAATTAATTAGTTTTCCTACCTCTCTCAAATTTGACCTAGTTTATTTTAAGATTTATTTGAAGAAAAATTCAAAACAACTTGTTGTGCTGTTTTGAGTTTGTGTGTTAATTCAAATTTATTCAAAATATGACTTTTGGAGAAGAAGAAAGCTTGCAAAAGTTTTTAGGATGCACCCTGCCTCTACGCAAACTGAAGGCAAGCATTCTGTACCCGGCATAATATGTTTGTGTGTTCGTTGACACGTTTATAACACCACCTCATTTCGGAATACTCGTTATTTCATGTGATATGATCATTTGCATGGATGCATTTTTGTGATCTCTTTGTTGTTGGAAATGATTATACTTGTGATGGTAACCATTCTCATGTGCCTTGCATGCATGCCGGAAAGGAATCCGGGAAAGCCTCTGCCTTATGTAGGCGTGAGCTTGTCGCCGGTCCCCGTCGGGATGGTTATGCCCGGTATGGCATGGTAAGGTATAGTGAGTGGTGACTTTGTTGGTTGAAATATATTTTGTTATATATGTCACGCGAGGAATTTATAAAACTCCTGAGTCGGCCCTATATCGAGTCTTGTTCCAGTAAGCCCTTACTTGCTTCTTACTATCACTTGTCCCTACAACAAGTAGGGTACGGTTCAGTCAGTCGTCAACCCCTTTCAAGCACACACCGTACAGAGAGGCCATGGTGGAAGATATCGGTTGAAGCCGGTAGGCATGCCACCTGGTCCGGGGGCATGGGTGTTTCCGGTTGAGACCAAGAGGGGAGGCCACCCCTTAGAGCGCGCGTTATAAATTTGATCCCATGCTACGCGAGGTTGCAACCTCCCCACTTAGAGTTTTGCTTGACAGGTGTCATAGGTGATTCCAGACACGGGTAAGTTAAGCTGGTGTGTGCAAGTCAGGTGTGTTTTCAATTAAAATACCGTAAATGGAATTAGGCCCGAATGACTAAAAAAATCCGTTACTCGTGGGTAAAGAGTACACCCTCTGCAGAGATTAAACCTATTCGAATAGTTGTGTCCTCGGTTAAGGATTCCAGTCTGGGATGGGTCAAGTATCGGTCTTAGTGTGAGTCTTCGGAGGAAAACCACTAAACCGGAACTTGGTTTATGATTCGTGACTTGTGATGATTATGATGATTATTATTATGGACTAACCCCTTTTTCATTGTTTGAATTATTGAGTATCCACAGGACGGTTCTACCTCCTGGATATTCACTGTATTCATTTTATAAGCCCTTTATGTGGTGTCGCTCAGACGCCCAACTATGGCATTGCTTCTGTTTATTTATAAGCCCTTTATGTGGTGTCGCTCAGACGCCCGACTGTGGCATTGCTTCTGTTTATTTATAAGCCCTTTTTGTAGTGTTGCTTAGACGCCCTACTGTGGCATTGCTTCTGTTTAGTTATAAGCCCTTTTTGTGGTGTCGCTCAGACGCCCGACTGTGGCATTGCTTCTGTTTATTTATAAGCCCTTTTTGTGGTGTCGCTCAGACGCCCGACTGTGGCATTGCTTCTGTTTATTTATAAGCCCTTTTTGTGGTGTCGCTCAGACGCCCGACTGTGGCATTGCTTCTGTTTATTTATAAGCCCTTTATGTGGTGTGCCTGACGCCCTTCGTGGCACCGCTTCGCTTATTTATAAGCCCTTTTGTGGTGTCGCTCGACGCCCGACCGTGGCATTGCTTCATTTATTTATAAGCCCTTTTTGTGGTGTCGCTCAGACGCCTGGATCGTGGAATTGCTTCTGTTTATTTATAAGCCCTTTATGTGGTGTGGCTCGGGCCGACTGTGGCATTGCTTCTGTTTATTTATAAGCCCTTTATGTGGTGTCGCTCAGACGCCCAACTGTGGCATTGCTTCTGTTTATTTATAATCCCTTTATGTGGTGTCGCTCAGACGCCCGACTGTGGCATTGTTTCTTTTTATTTGTAAGCCCTTTATGTGGTGTCGCTCAGACGCCTGACTGTGGCATCCTGGTTATTTATTTTATAAGCCCTTTATGTGGTGTCGCATAGACGCCCGACTGCGTCATTTTATATACACTTCATTATTTCATGCTCATATAAATAACCTGCTTGAATGCATAAAATAATTTTATTTATGACCAAAGACGAAATCTTGGGATATTTCAGTGCATGACTATCACTTATGTTATACCCGTGTTCATAATATTTGCGAGTACATTGAAAGTATTCACTGGCTTGTCCCTGGCTATTGTCTTGGCCAGATTTATTGCGTGGAGAGGAGCGTTGCGATGATAACCCCGGAACCTACGCAATGGTGATAGCAGCCTCGCGAAGATAGGAGTTAACCTGGTCAGCTGTTCCCGTGGGAAATGGAGTTCCACTTATGATGCACAAACCGCTTCCGCCATCAACCACTAGAAACCATTTGTTGTACTCGCAGGCCAGAATGGTCTTGTACTACGTATCCTGTATATTTTGATTGGATTTTCTGTACCAAGTTGATGCCTCATCAGCTAACACTAATCCTGGGGCTGATGAGCACGACGGCCATTTTCTGGAATTTAATACCCGGAAAAACCGGTCGCCACACTATGTTTTCATACAGTCTGTTTCCTTTTTCAGTCATGACAGATCGTATTGATCCGAGTGCCGGGTTTATCTGCCGGGCTAGAATATGTATTAGGTGGTCCAATGTATCACCAGAACAAGTCAATTTTCTTGAAATTGGGCTCCCAAAATACACCAAATCGCTACATCAATTACTCCTTAGTGTGACTCCGCAATTTCTATAATCAAAGGAAGTACTCACAGATGTAAACACTGATATAGGGTTTGTAGATGCTTAGAGATAGAAGTAAATGAGTAGTCATATTTTGATCCAGACAGTGTGATGATTTAAACTCCTTTTTTATATGACCTTCATGTAGTTAATTGCTTTGTTGTCACTATTGCTGCTGCATGATTTGTTCAGAGAGAGTTGCCAACTGAGCTTATATTTTTGTTAACTTACTGAATGATAACCACCTTTGCATCTGTTTTTGTCGAAAGAACTTGAATCATTTTCTGAACTTACACTAAATATGTTCATGTTTGTGTTCCAATTGGAAGCATTTTTTTTGGTAACTGATATTTGATTCCAGATTATCAGTTTCTTTAAGTAGTACATGTTCATGTTTGCATATCAGTAGGAAGCCAAAAATATTTCTGTTAAAGTACTGGAAGATAACCAGACTCACCTTTGCATATACATTTTGTTCAAAAAAAATGAATCAAGCACTGGACTTGCACTAATTATGTTCATGTTTGTGTTTCCGTGGGAAGCAAAATTCATTTCTGTTAAATTAATGCAAGGTAATCATACTCACCTTTGCATATATATTTTAGTTGAAAGAGAATTGAACCATATATGCTGGGTATCGATAAAGTTATATATTGGTTCCTTACATTTGCTTTATTTAGCTTCTATTGGTTGTGTTTCTCACGAAAACTAACTTATGTTGAGTTTCTATTGGATGTGTCTCTGTCCAGGTTGAGTTGAGCACATGTATACCCTCAGTCGGTGAGGTTTCTCTACCTTTGCTCTGTGACTCAGATTGATCTCTTTTCTAGGCTTTTACTGTATCATGTGCTTGTACCATTGTTGCATGTCTCTAATTTTTTATGTTGCTGAAAGCACAACCACTAATATATACTATGTTGTTGATAGATAGAAGATTTTAGAAGTGCATTGTTTCAGAATTATGAAATTTATTTTGGCACATGGATCTGATATGGAAGTATGTATTATGTTGTTGTTGCCAAGATCTAGCATTCTAATTGTTGATCCTTTTCTAGAAAATAAGATCTCATGGTTATTTATGTTGTCACTTCGCAAGCAAAAATAATTACGTGTGGTTTCATGGACTCTTACCTTATTGATGGGCACCACACAGAGTTTGAGGAGATGTAGGCTAGCGTGCACTAGTAGATAAAGGGGCTTTTGTCCCGGTTGGTAAGGCCCTTTAGTCCCGGTTTTTGAACCGGGACTAAAGGGTCGTTACTAATGCCTCTCCCCTTTAGTCCCGGTGGCCGCGGCCACGTGGAGCTCCACCTTTAGTCCCGGACTAAAGGAAATTTTACGATTTTTTTTAATTTTTTTTAATTTTTTTATTTTCAAATTTCTGAATTATTTTAACCTCTAATCTCTAATCACCACCCCTCATCACTGCTCAATTTATCCTCTAATCTCTAATCACCCCTCATCATTCCTAATCATCTAACTTCCCGAACGGTCACCCATCCTCCCACTCCCCCAGCCTGAGCATGCTTAACTTCCAGGTTCTATTCTCCCTCGTTTCCAAGTCTGCACTTGTTGTTTTGCTGACAATAGTAAGATGTCAATCCTATTAACCCTCGTGAATTTTATGCGTGAGCATGAAATGACACATTTCACTGTTTGAGTTGAAACTATTGTTTTAAAAAACAATAATTATGTAGTAACACTAATATTTCTTGAATAATTAGTTTGACCATTGTTTGACCATTGTTTGGCCATAGTTTGACCACAGTTTTACCAGATTTGACCAAAATTCAAAATAACGGAAATAATTATTTAGTAACACTAATATTCTAGAATAATTAGTTTCACCATTGTTTGACCATAGTTTGAAATTTTTTCGATTTTTTCCACCGTAGATCTTAAAAGCCCCGTAACTTTTTTCTGTTAGGTTTTTGAGGATTTTGAAAATGTTTAACGGGGTTCTTGAATAATTTGGATGTAACTTTTCGAGTAGATGATTTTTCATATAAAAAACTTTTTCATCCGAGTCAGTATGCAAAAGTTATGCCCATTTTACTAAATTCTAGAGAGATTTTGCAAATAAAGTCGAAATTCACATTTGCAAATTTTCCCAACAACTAGACCACATATCACATGGGAAACTTATTTTTTTTATTTTTTTAACATTTTCATAATTTTATTATATTTTTTTTAAAACTGAAAAGGCGATCCACACGGGGTGGAGTTTGAAAATGTGACCTTTAGTACCGGTTCATGCCACTTAACCGGTACTAATGCCTCAAACCCCATTAGGGCCGGTTGGTGGCTCGAACCAGGACTAAAGGTCTAACCTTTAGTCCCGGTTGGTGCCACGAACCGGTACTAATGGGCATCGCACACTTTAGTCCCGGTTCGTGGCACCAACCGGGACTAAAAGGTCCAGACAAACCGGGACAAATGGCCCACGTGGCCCCTGGGCGCACGAACCGGGACTAATACCCCCATTAGTCTCGGTTCTAGACTGAACCGGGACTAATGGGCTAACCCGGGGTGGACCAAAGCCCTCTTTTCTACTAGTGGTGCCACCTCTCTCGCTTTTCAAGTCACAGCTGAGCCGCCTTCTTTGCTTCAGAGGCTCCATGTGTCACCATAGGTTTGTGCTTCTTATCTGTTGCCCATTGTAGGCCATGTAGAATACTAAGATAAAATAATTTTAATTTTTCTTTTATATTCTTTTATGTTAAAGAGGCTACACTGTATCCAGATGACTGTATATTATATCCAGATCACTGTATATTATCCAGAGTGATTCTCTTTCATATAGACCAAATTATTTTCTCCCTGTCCATGAGATGCACTGTTTGAATAGTTTGCCTAACACGATATGTCCTTTAGCAGATCCGTGTCACAATATGCAAGCAAATCAAATGAAGTAGTGTGGACAAAGTTATATATCGAGCAAATCGGATGAAGGCGTGTGGACAAAGTTATATATCCAATAGTCAACCATGTAGTTTACTATTTTGCAGTATGAAAAACAGTGTACATAACTTATCTGGGAGTAATAGTATGGCCTGCTTTTGGTTTCTATCATATCAAACCTTGCTTAGGTATTTCATGTCACATTGCATAACAAATGCCCCGATGGCATGTAGATACGACCATTTTTTAGATATTTTACGGGGTGATTACTGTAGTTAGTATCTACCATCACCTACTATTTGAGTAATATCAGATATATTTCCATCCTGGGGTATAGAGTAATATCAGATGTTAATCGAAAAAGAGCTATATCAGGGGTTTGATCATTGAGCTTTTTTGATTAATTCCTTGATACTCTGCATTTCCATCTTTAATATAATTGAGCTTTTTTAACTAATTCCTTGATATACTCTCTGCATTCCCATCTTTAATCGACACACGCATGTGGGAGTTGGGTTTCGGCAAGTAGCACCTCTTTGATTAATTAAGTTGTCCTGTTACATGTGCTAAACTTGCTATCCTACAAATGCATCATGCGGCTTGATCTTCACTACTTGGTTATATCGGTTGGACCGGCACCCTCGTGCCAAGGCGCGTTGCCGATCTAGTGGGATCCTATAACAAAATAAACTTTTATTTTCTCCACCTTCCATGACTCATGGGAGCTTCATTAAAAAAAACGCTACATCAGAAGCTAGCCTAGCATGCTCATGTAAGCATGCATTCTCCACCACGTGGACCTTGCTTGCGTCATGGTATCCTCAAAAAAAAAAAGATGCCGCACAAGCTAGCCCTGGCTTACTATATATACAACGCATGGACTCATCGAAAAATAAGCAAATTAACACAAAAATAGAATCATCTAACCATTGATACGATGGATACTTATATTTCAATGAAAACTAACAGATCCGATTCAACCTTTTTCTTGAGAAGATATCAGATGTAACTTGTAGGAGAGCGACTTCATGTTTGTATCAACTGTGTACCAGCTAAGAAGTCGCATGGATGTGATGAGTTTCTAGATTTCTTCTCGTGGACTAGCATTGACTATGCCCCTGCGGTCAGAAAAAGGACGTGCGGGAAGCCTGAAACACACATGGTAAGGGAAACTGTGAGGGCACATGTGATGTGACCATCACCATCGGATCTTGGGGCAGGCAAACGTTATATGTCTTCATTGTTGACTACCTTCAGCAGGGTCATGCTGAGGTTCATGCTGAGGTTATAGGAGAAGGCATGGAACTCCACTGCCATCAACTTGCATTAGTGCAGACAACCGTATTATTCTTGGCGGCCAGTTCCATAGGGAGATTCGCGAAGGAGGGCAGTTGGAGCCTTGAAGTACAACAACCAGCTAGCAGGGATGACATTCCAGGACTCCTCTTTGTTGGAAACACCGTGAGTTGTATCAGAGACAAAAGGGAGAAACAATAAGAGGAAAAAGAGACGGCACAACATGAGCCCTTGGCTAAAAGTTTGTGCGTGTGCGTTCGTATGATTTTGATGTGGTCGCTCATGTGGACGAATTCCAACACTTTTGGACGCTTGGTATCCTTGGCTCTGTGCGCAAGGACGTTGACTAGGACGTATTGATACACGGCTACACGAGAAAGATTGGTGAAGCCATCTTATTTGTAGAAAACATGTACATGTTGTCTTATATGTGTTATTTTCTTATTATGCAATCATCATTAAGTATATCCAGATTTGATTGGGAAAAGTATATCATGGTAGTTGGAGGATAAGTATGATATTTTCCCTAAAGCAAAATTATAGCCGAATAATTTGTTTTTGCAGGGGAATGATAACTGAATCTATATATTTATGCCTGTCGACAAAAGAGATGCCCTTAGAAAAGGACTTAAATCTTCTTTGCTTATGCTTACAATTATTAGAGGTTCTTAACTAATTACAATCTGGCAATGCACATAGTTTCAGATCCTTACCACAGGAGACATGTCACTTCTTACAAGATAGGAAAAACAATGCTTGCAGAAAGTTCGAAATGCTATTGTCCGCCAAAGTATTGTTGTATGAAAAATTGCTGAATTTTTCTATTCTGTGTCTTCAGTTTGCATAGTGAAGTTTGTATTATTTGTGATATACACATGATTATGCATATTCATTTTTTTCAGTCAATGGTGTTATGTACTTACGTCTCAGGGAAGGGATGGATAACTGCAAGGGAAAATTTGCTGAAAGGTTTCTAACAAAGTGCCAAGGAACTCAACCATAACACTGCATGAATCGATATTTTCTTGCTGATGTAGACATACAAACTTAGAAAATTCAATGTCTTTGATAGTATTGCTACTAGAAAATTATTTTAATATTGCACGTAAATGGGTATAATTTCATATATATTCCTATATATACAAAACATGCAGATTATTGATACACACATCTACAAGTCGTAAGTAAAGGTGTCATTTTTAGATAGTCCTTAAGAAATTTAGCTATGCCTATATGAAACCGTTAACACCTGCTTATTATGTGATTATAAAAAATATTCTTAAAATGGAGAACCACGCTAGAAACACAATTAATCAAGATAAAAATAAATTGTGCAACGGGTTTGATCATAACAGTTGGTGAAAGAATGCATGGCATGTAGGTACAAGATTCATTTGAAACATAAATATTCAAATGTCGACAAGGAAACCAAATGTATCTAATATGCTATTTTGTTTGCACAAGGAATTTTTTTATATATATCACTAAATTTTCTCACAGTTTCTTCAGAAAAATCAAATAATATATTCGTAAGATAAAAGGCCAAGAACCACGTAAATTGCATTTGTAAAATCTTCGCCCGCGCATCGAGCGGGCCACTTTGCTAGTTATAAATAATAGTAAGAAAGCATGATGCAAAATGGACTTATCAACTCCCCCAAGTTTAGACCTTCCTTGTCCTCAAGCGAAAACCGAAATCGAAAAACATGACCACATGCTTTGAGAGAGAGGTGTCGATAAAAACAAAATACAGACATAGAAGCATCATGTTGATTATTATGAGAACAAAAAAATTAAACATAGAACTTTCATCATATACTTCTCATGAATTAGTAATAGTTCATCACACAATCGAAATATAAAGCAAAAACTCTATTGGAAACAAACAAACTATGTTCTCAGTCAACTTTGCAACTACAATTCATCATCTTTTTAGGAAGGGTCACATATCGGAGCCTTTAGGCAAGTCCACATACTCAACCATCATATAGTCCTCTATGATTTCTAACACTCACGTCGTACCCATGACCAAAACGTTTCAACCAGACACATAGAAAGATAGGGGCTTATAGTTTTGCCTCCCAACATACTCACCTCAAGTGTGATGTCAACAATAATAACTCATTCTATCTATATTCAACTGGACATATGTGCCTAGATCTTTCCTCACCACATGATGCTTGTCAAAAGAGAAAATAAAAAGGAATAGAAGGAAAACTTTGACTGTTTGCATAAAAGTAAATACATGAAAGTAAAAGATAGGCCCTTCGCAGAGGGAAGTAGAGGTTGCCATGCGCTTATTTGTTTGTATGTTGAATCCCTTAGTGCATTAGAACGTCATGTTGTATTTCCCCTTAAGATGACAACCTTTATTATGCTGTCTGTCGCTTTTATTCTTTGTCATCCAAGTTCGTACAATGCTCAATTTTCTCTTACACTAAATGATCTCACACGTTTAGAAGCAATTTTACTGCCTTCTTGCACCGATGACAACTTACTTGAAGGATCTTGCTCAATCCCTAGTTAGGTATGGTGGAAACTTGAAAAAGATTTGGGTTTGAGGGTTTTTGGATGCACAAGTAGTATCTCTACTTAGTGCGGAATTTTTGGCTAGCAAAGATAGGGGGCACGCATCACATGTTAAAGGATCTATGACAATATTAATTATATGTGAATATAAACAAACATAAATCATTAAGTTGCCTTCCTTGTCCAAAGTCAACAATTTTGGCATATAATATTTTGTTGAGGGCTCACAATCACAAAAGATTTCTAGGATAGTATATCTATATGTGAATCTTCTCTTCCCTTGTTAATTCCTTCATGAGTAGCATCATTGACTAATGCTATGTTTGTCAATCTCTAATAAAATTTTCTACTTATACTTTTCCTGATGTGGTGCTATCACCTACCATAGGATTAGTATATAATTTTATTGATTTATTTCTTTCCTTTTATTTCTTTCCTTTCTCTTTTTCTTTCTTTCTTATTTCTTTTCTTTATTTTTAACATGAAAGTAAAGAAAGCAAAAACTCAAACTAACATAATTATATAAGTTGCACACTATTGATAGATCACTAAGCAAACTCTCAAAGAAGAAAGGATCGAACTAAACTTTATTTCATCTAAAGCAAAAGATTGAACTAAGATAAATAAAAGAAAAAAGATAGTGGGATGATACGATACCGGGGCACCTCCCGCAAGCTTGGCGGAAGCCAAGGGGAGTGCCCATACCCGATACTCAGTTCTCCTTTGGTGGTGAAGAAGATTGTGGTGGTGACGACAATTGTGCCATTAGCTTTTTCATATTGTAGTTCAGGAGAGCAATTTCCTCTTTTAAATCATCGACCTCCAACTCCAGCTTCAATATCTTGTCACATAAATCTCCTTTGCTTTTCTTCTGAAAACTAGAAGGAATAGATCGACTATTAGACCGGATAGCTCTCTTAGGGAGACTAGACATCTTGAACTCCACGTGCATATCCCCAGGTTGAGGTAGAGGAACATCCTCCTCCCCCGAACTTGAATCATCGATCCTCATCAAATGAGCATCCTCCTCATCATCTGTAGTTCGACCATAAGGAGATAGGTCCCCATAGGACTTTGGGTCAGCAATGAGATGTGAGACATAGATCTCTTCGTCAGAGTCTTGAGATGACATATTTTCAGATCTATGCAAAAAACAACAATAAAAGTGAACAAAGGATGTCTCCGCGATACAGTGGTTAATAGGTTCGGGAAGTATATATAGATTTTTTTGATCTTGGAGGACAAGCATACAGAAGAGAAATGGAATACGGAAGGTGTCCCAGGTGGGCACAACCCCCCTGGGCGTGCCAAGCAAGCCTGGCGTGCCCTGGTGTCTTGTGCCCACCAGGGGACGCTTCCTCGGAGTTTCTTTATTTCGAAAATTCGAAAATATTCCAAAACTGATAAAAAATATTTTTGCGGATTTTCGGAGTCCGTTTACTTACCGTATCATGTACCTCCTTATTTTCACGATTCTGGAGTGTTCCGGAATGACTCTTTTATGTGTTCTTCCGGTGTCAAAGTTTGGATAATATTACTTTCAACATTAATAGGCGTACCTGAGATATAATGCTTTATTCGTTGCCCATTGACAACCTTCGGGTTAGTACCTTCGGAATTATTTATTTTGATGGCACTAGAACGGTAAACCTCCTCGATGACATATGGGCCTTCCCATTTCGAGAGGAGCTTCCCTGCAAAAAAAATCTAAAATGAGAGTTGTACAAAAGAACATATTCTCTGACTTTAAACTCATGCTTTTGAATTCTTTTGTCATGCCATCTTTTAACTTTTTCTTTAAATAACTTTGCATTTTCATATGCTGGTTCTCCATTCATCTAGTGAGCTAATATCAAATAACCTCTTTTCACCAGCAAGTTTGAAGTCATAATTGAGTTCTTTAACTGCCCAAAAAGCTTTATGTTCTAAATCAAGAGGCAAATGACAAGCTTTTCCATAAACCGTTTTATAAGGAGACATACCCATAGTATTTTTATATGCTGTTCTATAAGCCCAAAGTGCATCATCTAATTTCTTAGACCAATTCTTCCTAGACCTATTGACAGTCTTTTCCAAAATTAATTTTATTTCTCTATTACTAAGTTCAACTTGACCACTAGACTGAGGATGATAAAGTGATGCAATTCTATGGTTAACATCATACTTGGGAAGCATTTTACGGAAAGCACCATGAATAATGTGTGAACCACCATCAGTCATTAAATGTATAGGGACTCCAAACCTTGGAAAAATAACTTCCTTAAGCATTTTAATAGAGGTGTTGTGATCAGCACTATTGGTTGGAATAGCCTCTACCCATTTAGTAACATAATAAATAACAACCAAAATATGTGTATACCCATTAGAGGAAGGAAAGTGTCCCATGTAATCAAATCTCCAAATATCAAATGGTTCAATAGCATGTGAATAATTCATAGGCATTTCTTGACGCTTACCGATATTACCTATTCTTTGACATTCATCACAAGATGAGACATACTTCCGGGCATCCTTGAAGAGAGTAGGCCAATAAAATCCTGATTGCAATACCTTGTGAGCAGTTCTATCTCAAGCATGATGCCCTCCATAAGCCTCGGAGTGACATTTCCGTAGGATTTGTCCCTTTTCATGCTCAGGTACACAATATCTAATAATACCATCTACTCACTACTAGGAAAAGGCCTACTAATGGCGCACCGGTTTTGCCTACTAATGGCGCACCGGTAGTACCATCTACTCACGCCATTAGTATTTTTTACTAATGGCGCACCACTGATGCGCCATTAGTATCTGGTATACTAATGGCGCACTATGTAGTGCGCCATTAGTATAGCCCACGGTGCGCCATTAGTATGCCTCCCAGGGGGCCATGTATACAAGGTGCTTTGGCATACTAATGGCGCACGACGGCATGATGCGCCATTAGTAACTTCAACATACTAATGGCGCACAAAGGCATGATGCGCCATTAGTAACTTCGGCATACTAATGGCGCACTGTTTATCGATGCGCCATTAGTATCATTTGGCATACTAATGGCGCACTATGATGTGATGCGCCATTAGTACGAATATTAGGTTTTTTTATTTTTTATTTTCTGTTTTTTGCACAGGTTACAAAATGTATAATTGGACAAAATATAGACAGCACACATCAACAACAGATTCATCGAATACAATAGAAGATTAGTCTCTGAATACAATTCATCATATTAGTCTCTGAATACAATTCATCATATTAGTCTCCGAATTGAAAAGACCGAACAAAGATAGAACATTATATTACAAGTCTCGAGACCGCGAGTAGCGAGTTTGTCTTCACATTACAAGTCGATATCGATCATCTAAACTACCATCACATAGAAGAGAGCTGCGGTCAACACGATGAGCATCATCACGATGAAACTCGTCTTCATCCGGTTCCTCCAACGCTCCCTCCCCTCTCCCGCTAGATAGCGGGCGTATCTAGATTTGGCCTCGGCCCTAGTGGTGTACCCTTTGTAACTGTTACCGCTGAATCGGTGAACCTGTCTCCGACACTCCTCCCGATCGTCGTGAGACTCCGGGAACCTTACCCTTGTACACGACATACGACGGCATCGCTATGCACTAGCCAAACGAAACGTTAGTATCAATTCACAGACAATACATAAGCAATATATAAGTATGCAATGTAACGATCGGAGAGAAAAGCAAGACATTAATAGCATCGATTACATCTAAGTTGAACGACTCTCGAAACCAAAGAGACATACTACAAGTTCATTAAAGTTTAATTACAACATGAGCCAATCGATGTTTCAGAACTAGACACAGCATCACTGCTTTCGACTCGACTCAAGGGACCGGAGCGTGGATGAAGCCGCCGTCTATCGTGGGAGTCATGAAAGAATGGGCGTTGTCAGCCTGCATTTGTAGCATTGTGTCGATGTCACTGTTGGACGGTTGATTTCTGAGGTAGAACTGCCCCGAGGTACGAAGGACATCTTGATGGATGATTTCCGCAAACTCCGATTGGATGCGAAAGAATTCTTGTCTGATGTCCGCGTCTGGATTGCCGACACGCCGCGGCCCAATCTTTGAGTTTACTCATTGGCAGAAGTTGATGACGGTCCACGATCGCCCGCATGTGATGGATGGCGTAGTAGGCACCCTTCTGACTGCCAGGCGGCTGCTTGACGCAGCAGAACATCGTATTGTGGGAGAACACGTGCTTGCCGTACTTACGAATAGGCCTGGTGAAGGTGCCTCCAGATTGGGCGTAGCCGGGGAGAACATCATCAAGAACCTTCTTGACATTTGTGTAGTCTACCTTCGACTGACGGTCGGGGTCGAAATACGTGGCCATGGAATATTTGGGGCTTAGGAGGATGAGCGTGCAATGTGTGTCACTGCAGAAAACACGGAATGTTAAAAGAAAAACGATTGAAATCTAAGAATTCATATGTTACGGGCCGGTTGAGGGGAGGACTTACTCGAGAAAGTAAGGCACGAGGAAGTTATCCTTATCTTGGTTTGCCAGAATGACGCCGAGGTAAGAACTCGCGACTTGCCGGTCCCCACCGCTGCCCAAGATCTTGGCACGCATGTAGAAGGGGTCGACTATCACGATGTCCGGGGTCTTGTCGCGAATGATCCGCATCTCCATACTCAGCGAAAATAGCCGAGCGAAGGTGTAGTGCAGCGGATGAAGGTTCAACATAGCATGGATGTCATCAAACCGCAGGACGATCGTACGCCCGATGGAGTTATCCACAAAGCCCTTGCCCTCTGGCACCTTGGCCACGAAAACCGGGTATGCCACATTCTTCTCTCTGAGACGCCGCTTCTCCAAAGAAAGAACACTGTCATGCAGACTCCGCATAGCACCGGTTGCAGCATTGAGCATATTTGTCGGTAGCATCGCCCTACCCGCCACATGCACCCTCCTCGAGATATCCTCAGGTGAAGGTGGCCCATCCCGAGCACGGATCGTACTCGGTGCCGGCTGGCCCGCACCCTTGTTAGTCTTTCTTTTGCGTGCCTTCTTCTTCTCATGTAATGGGACAAAGTTCTGCTCACTGACCGCCTTCTTGAGTGTGTTGGGGCTGATAATATTTCGCACCTCGCCTATCTGAGGCTCGGTGAAGTCGGTAGCTGGAGGCGTCTCCTGAGAGCTAAACGGCAGACGACGCCTGTTGCAACTTGGCTTCTGCGTGGTACTAGCTAGATCGCGCACGTCTTTTGTTGGGTTGGGTTCTTGAGAAGGAGGCCCCATGAAGTCGCCACCGTACCCATGATCGGCAAAGTACTGATCGACGTTGGCAAATGTATCGTCGTCGTTGTCGTTCTGATCCTGTGCCATATGCATGTTTGGATCCAGTGGCATAGGGATGTCCGGCACCGTTGCGGCGGTCTTGCCATGGGGCCGACTTGGCGGCAACACGGCTGGCGGTGTTGTCTTTGGGGTGGTGTCCCCGCCCCAAACGAATCTGGCTCTTGACCAGCGAGGGGCCAGCTCAGCGCCGAGGGTCATCACGTCATCATCGTCGGCCCCGACGGGTCGAATCGGAGGTAACACCTCGTCGCAGCCTGGCAGCACCCGAACCAGTTCAACCCTAAACAAGTTGGGTGGCATCTGGGTACCGTGGAACAAGGGGTTGCCTGGTTGAACGATTTTGCCCTTGGCGACATCGACCAACTCATTGTTCACGAAGTGCAGGAGAGTGCACGGAACGTCGGCGGCGCCGTGCGAAAACATGTAGGGCGTCAGGGATGCCTAGTCAAAGGCAAGGAGATGAAGTCCTCGACCGAGAGAGGCTTAATTAGTTACCGTGATGATGGCGTCGAGCTCGGCTAATGTCGAGGCACCGCCAACGGCGTCTGCGATTGACGGAGGGGCCGCTTGCTGCAGAGGTGCCGGCGGCGTACACCCGGGTGCATTAAGCTCCGTGCGGCGTCGGAGACACCAATGCCGCCTCATTGGAGACACCAATGGCCCGCCATCGCATTCTGCGAGTTGCTGGCCGTGAAGCTAGGAATCGGGGGCGGCCCCTGTTGGCCGCCCGCAATCCACGCACTCAACCCCTGGATCAAGGTAGGCACAATGGCGGTGATCGTCGCTCCGAGTTGTTGGTGCACTTGCTCTTGGACAATCTCCGGAATCCGCGCCACCTGTGCCTTGACTTCTTGAACCTCGCGCGCCTAGCTTTCCGAGCTGGTCTTTTTCTCCTTCCGCACACCAGCGGTATAGTATGACCCCCATTTTGTGGACAAGCCTTTGCCGGCCACACGACCAGCTGACGTCGGCTTACTGAGCTTATCCTTGTTCTTCATTATATCCAACGCCCTATTTAGAGTGGTGTCCCAAGGGTTGCTCTTAGTCGACCCCGCGCTACTGTTTTCAGTCGCCTGCGGAAGGAATGTGAACCATTTAGAAATTTGGCTTCATTAATTAGAATGCAACCATATGGAGCTAATTACCCCGGAGGTGGTATTCCTTACTGTAACAACCTCAAGCGCCCTGGTCTTCGGATCCGTGGTAAGCTCCTTTGTTTTCGGGTCCTTCTTGTACCGGGCCCTGACAAAGTTCCCGGTCTGCTTGTCACCGTATGTATCGAAGAGGTGCGGTAGGCCTTGCTCGGCACGCTCCGCGTCCTCCTTGTCCCATATAGGCTCCGCCACTCTGTAACCGTCGGGACCGAGTGTGTGTTCCCCTAAGTTCAGCTCCCGCATTTCTTGATTGGGAGTTAGCGGTGCTCGAGCAATTGATCTTGAAGTCGTTGTAGTCATCTTCGGTGATCGAAGGATTTTTCTCCTTGATCTTCTCATAACTCTCACCTTTCTCGATCATTCTCTTCACATTGCTTTTCCAAGTAGACAGGGCCTTGCTCATCTTTGGTCCTCTCTGGCATGTTGAGCAGGGTACCAAGCAGACTCTCGCACACGTTCTTCGTGATATGCATGACATCAAGGCTGTGAGGCACACGGTGGATCTTCCAAGACGGCAAGTCCCGAAAACAGACCTCGTTTTCCATACCTTCAGCAGCGGCTCTGGCGCCTTTCGCTTCTTTCTCGGCTCTGGCGCCTTTTGCTTCTTTCCCGGCAGTGGGCAGTCTTTCCAATTTTTCAACAGCTTGTCTATTTCCTCGCCGCTCCTCGTACACGGGCGTTTTCGGGGTTCGGTTTCACCATCGAACAGATCCTTGCGTTTCCTCCACGGGTCATCGTCGGCGAAGCCACCTTCGATGTCCCATGAACACGGTTTTTGAAGACCGGGATCTCTATCTAGTGGCGATACGTTGTGTCATCCATGCACCTTACGCATCCAGAAAATCCGTGGACTACCTGCCCATGAGATATCCCTAACCGAGATAGTCGTGCACCGTCGTGAGCGGTCACGGCTCTCATAGGGAAATATTCTTTCTCTGCGGCGTCCACGATTGGCTGGCTGTTTTCCACAGCGTGTCAAGCTCCTCTTTCAAAGAGCCCCGGTCATGATTGATGTCGCTCCCTGGTTGTTTCGGCCCTTCAATTAGCATACTCATGTGAATGTACTTCCTCTTCATGCACAACCAGGGGAAGGTTGTACATCCACACAAACACAGGCCAGTGCTATGTGTGCTTCTCCGCTGCCAAACGGATTGACTCCATCGGTGCTCGCGCCCAGCATGATGTTCCTTGGATCGTTCCCAAATTCTGAGTCTTCGAAGTTCAACGCTTGCCACTGGCTCGCATCCTTAGGGTGACTCAACATCTTGTCTTTTTTATCTATCTCCGGATCATTTGCGTCATCTTCTCGCTTCTTCTCCTCCCTATCCGCGTGCCAACGCAGGAGCTTTGCTACCTTAGGGTCTGTGAAATACCGCTGCAGACGAGGAGTGATCGGAAAGTACCACACCACTTTTCGAGGAGCTTTCTTCCTCTTCTTGTATCGAGTGACGCCGCACACTGGACATAATGGTAGACTCCGCGTGCTCGTCCCGATAAATGATGCAATTGTTCATGCACACATGGTATTTCACGTCGCGTAAATCGAGAGGACACACGATTTTCTTCGCCTCCTCCAAACTGGTCGGGCACTTGTTCCCCTTCGAAGACGTTCGTGCTGTAATGACATGTTCTCGCCGTCGAAGCATGCGTCGGTCATTTTGTGTTTTACCTTCATCTCGAGCCATGAGCGTTACTTTCAGCGGGTATCCTCGGCCTGCATCCTTCATACAATGGAGTAACCGTCTAACTCAAGTTGATCCATCTTGGCTTTCTCTCGGCGGCAGCTCTGGCGTTATCCGTGCGCTTGAGAAGCAGCTCTTGAATATGAGGGTCCTGCACCCAGCCCATCGATGGTCCAGCGTCGCTCGCTCCCGCAAGATCATCATCTTCATGATCATGCCCGTCGTCTGCTCCGGCATCTTCCTCATCATCATGTCCTGCATCTTCTACATGATGACGTGTACAACATCACCGTCATGATCATCTCCGGGATTCTTCGTCTTCTCGCCCGCCCGAGCCGCGGTGGTTGTCTTGCTGCCTTCCTCATTTCTTACCCGGCCCCCATGGACGACTTCGTAGTCATCTTCATCACCTTGCCACCGATAGCCATCCATGAAACCACGCAAGAGCAGGTGGTCCCGCACCTGCCGAATCCGGCTCCGCAATAAGGCTCTTCACTTGCATCTTCGACCACGGACATCTTATCTCCGTCTCGTTCTTTTGAAGCATCTCGGCCTTCGCGGACCTCAAAAACCTATTCACGATGCCTTCGGTCATCATGCGGACCATGGTCGCCTGCGGGGTAGAGCAAAACGATATTTTAGAACCAAACAAAAATTTGGCATGTCTTTCCCTAAAAATAGGACCAAAAAAATGCTTAATGCCAAAATTCTCGCCGAAACGGAAATGAATCAACATTCCGGCAAAATATTGGCAACTATCGCATTTCAAATACCGGTACACCTCCAAACACAAACACATATGCAACACCACAAACATATGCAACACCACGAACATACATAGATCTAGCTAGGCCATAAAAAGTGCATGTGCACATTGTTGTAGGGAGAACAACATAAATATAGCTTCCCCCTTACTTACCTATTAAAACAATGTAATTTAACCACTTAATTTGAATGAATCTATGGTGGAAATGAGGTGAAAAAGAGGAGGCACCCGAGACAAGGAGGAGGTGGAGAGAATGAAGTGGGGAGAAAGTGAGTGTGGGTAGGAGAGGTTGTCCAAAATATCTAGTTGCTGCCCACTTACTAATGGCGCACCAGCTATAAATGCGCCATTAGTAGTCCAGTTACTAATGGCGCACCCTCCAGTGCGCCATTAGTAGTTTTACAAAAAAATACTAATGGCGCACTGATCCATGATGCGCCATTACTAGTTTAAACTAGTAATGGCGCACGGTTGATCGATCGCCATTAGTAGTATTGGAAAAAATGAATAAAAATATAATAAAAAACAACATTAGTGGCGCACATGCGGAAGGGTGCGCCATTAGTAGTTACAACTACTAATGGCGCACTTTATCTGGATGCGCCATTAGTATGTTTGGACAGGCGCACTAGTTCAAAAAAAATTGATACTAATGGCGCACCCTTTGCCTGGTGCGCCATTAGTAGTTTCAACACTAATGGCGTATCAGCAGGTGGTGCGCCATTAGTATATACTAATGGCGCACCAACTGTCTGGTGCGCCATTAGTGTCAATCCCATCTATAGCCCTTTTTCTAGTAGTGACTCCTTCTTTATAAAGATGTGGGTCATCCCAAAAGTAATGTCTTATATCATAGAAGAATTTTTTTCTTTTGTTGGTATGTAAAGCTAGGTGGTAAATATTTAGCAACAATGTAATTAACATACTCAGCATACCAAGGAGTACTATTAGCAACATTTATTGCAGCTAACTGCTCATCAGGAAAACTATCATCAATAGGTAGTGGGTCATCAAGCAAGTTGTCAAGCCTAGACAAGTTATCAGCTACTGGGTTCTCAACTCCTTTTCTATCAATAATATGTATATAAAATTATTGTAAAAAGAGAACCCAACAATAAATTCAGGTTTAACATCTTTCTTTTCCATAAGATATTTGATAGCAGCATGGTCTCTGTGAACAGTTACTTTGGAATCAACAATATAAGGTCTAAATTTATCACAAGCAAACACAACTGCTAAGAATTCTTTTTCAGTAGTAGCATAATTTCTTTGAGCACTGTCTAGAGTTTTACTAGCATAATGAGTAACATTCAGTTTTTTATCAACTCTTTGTCCTAAAACAACACCAACAACATAATCACTAGCATCACACATAATTTCAAAAGGCAAGTTCCAATTAGGTGGTTGAACAATAGGTGCAGAAATTAAGGCTTTCTCGAGTGTTTCAAAGGCTTCAAGACAATCATCATAAAAAACAAAAGGGATATCCTTTTGCAATAGATTAGTAAGAGACCTAGAATTTTTAGAAAAGTCTTTGATACATCTCCTATAGAAACCAGCATGACCTAGGAAACTATGAATACCTTTGATGTCCTTAGGACATGGCATTTTCTTGTAAGTGCATCTAGTGCCCCTTAGTGATTTTGGTCTATTGAAGACTTATAGGTTAAGGGACTAATGTGTTTATGAGTGTACACAGGTCTATAAGTCTATGAGGAGTTTGATATTTACAGAGAAAGTCGACCCCTAAAAATGAAGTTCTTCAACTGAAGACTTTGTATTTCTGAAGACTTTCTAAAGACTTTGAAACTGAAGAAATTGGTATGACCTTGAAGACTTGGAATTCATTCGAGGAACATGAAGCGTGAAGACTTTTGTTTTCGTAGTTTCGTTTTCTTCTTGAGTCATAGGAAACACTGTACTGTTAAAGGGGGTCGAGGAAATACTAAGGAAAAATTTCCAAGTGATGCTCAACTCAAAATCCTACTTCTACCAATCCCTTCGAGTGAAGCCATTGGAAATCTCGTACAGTTCAGTCATATTCTTCAGTGACAGAGATGAAGTTCTTCTATAGTCTCTGAGGAATTTTTTCTGACAGAGGAGTTAGGAATTCGCCAGTGTGGATTGCCTACACAGTGAGAAACATGATAGCCCTGAGGAATTTGATAGTCAAATTTCCGACCGTTGCTGTACTTCGCACCAGCTGTCCCAAAATATCTACCCACCTAACGGTCATATCATTGAAGGGCATTTATGTCTTATCATGTCGGGCTGCTCCCTAGGCTATAAATAGCTAGCCCCTACAACCACTAGCTGGTTGGCTGCTCTGAGAGAAACTGACACTTGTCATTTGAGAGCATCCCATCCTCCGAGGACTTTGAGCGAAAATCATCAAGTGAGGAAAACCCAAACACCTACACACCCAAAGTGATTGAGCATCATTGAAGAGATTGATCCTGCATGGATCTGACGCTTGTTACCTTTGAAGATTGTGCTTCTTCCAGACGGTTAGGCGTCATGGTCTAGAGCATCCAAGAGGAATTGTGGATCGCCGAGTGACCGAGTTTGTGAAGGTTCCGACGTCACCTGAAGACTTACCACGAGTGATTGGGCGAGGTCTGTGTGACCTTAGATCAAGGAGAATATGGTGAGGACTGTGTGTCCTCAGGTTTAAATACCTAGCTGCTCCAACCAGATGTACAACTGAGACATCAGTTGGAACTGGTATACCAAATCATTGTCTTCACCAAGCCAACTGGTTCTATTTCCTCAACTCTTTCATTTCCTCATAATTGTGTGGAGCACTTGTTCATATCTGTGTTTGAAGACTTTGACTGAAGACTTTCTCATTTTCTTCAGTTCAATTTCTTCAGTCTATTTGTCTTCGTCCTATGTTATCCTGTGTTTACGCTTTCTGTACTATGTGATTGTCTTCATTTCATCATGATGACCATTCTTGTGATCTGTTATGTTTACTTTTGAGTACTTATTCCGCTGCTAGTAGTTCTTCGCTAAGGAATTTCCTCACTCGTAAATTCCTCAGTGAAGAATTCATAAAAATCACCTATTCACCCCCCTCTAGTTGATATAACGCACTTTCAATTGGCATCAGAGCAAGGTACTCCCTTGTTCTGTGTGATTTTGGTTTAACCGCCTAGAGTTTTAGTTATGTCGACCGCAGGTATGATCAAGGTCTCTGCTGGGTGTCCTACCTTCGATGGGACGGACTACCCCTACTGGAAGAATAAGATGCGAATGCATCTTGAGGCAATTGATAACGATCTCCGGTATGTTGGGGAAAATGGTGTTCCCTCAGTCACACCTTCTCTGAATGCTGCTGATGTCGGATTTCGGGTTCCGGCAGACCCTTGAGGTTCGAACACTGGGGTGCGCGCGGAGATCCAACCTTCCACCGTCTCGCACCTCGCCGAATCGCTGGGACCTAAACTACTAAACAGAACAACACAAGAGACACGAGATTTATACTAGTTCGGGCCACCGTTGTGGTGTAATGCCCTACTCTAGTTTGTGGTGTGGTGGATTGCCTCTTGGGTTGATGAAGAACAGTACAAGGAAGAACAGCCTCGCGAGGGTCTATTCCTGGCGGGTGTGATGAACTGCTAGGTGGTGCTCAGTTGCTCTAGCTACTGGCTTCTTGATGAGGATTCCGGTCTCATCCCGGGGGTGGATCCCTCTTCCCTGTGGGTGGCTACTCCTATTTATAGGCGAAGGCCCTAGGCCTCTTCCCAAATATTGAGCGGGAAGGGCGCCAACAATTGGCCATTTTGAAGGGGAACAGCGGGTACACTTATCCTGACTAAAGTTGGTCCTCGCTTTGCCAAAGGCTCTGGTGATGGCCTTTGCTTGGGCTCCAGGTTGACTCTCTTCCAGCCGTTGGGGCTGGTCTTGGTCTTGTTGCACCGAAACGGATGCCTTTGCTTGATGCTCTCGCCTGCGCTTGCTCCCTTTGCACCAAAGAGGAAAGGAGGACACTGCGCGGGCTGGCGCCTGGCTGGCGCCCTTGGTCGTCATGGCTTGCGTCATGGGCACCTCGCGAGGTACCCTGCCTTGAACTCTCCGCCTCCTCATGAGCCAGCCTGACGAGGCTGTGCCTGAGGAAGCTCCTTGTCGTCCGCCCATGAGGCTTTGGCCCCTCGCGAGGGTCTTGAGCTTGGGTTGATGAAGATGGGCTGTCACAGGCCTCCTTTGAGCCACGCTGCAGGCCGCAGCAGGCAAGTCTGGGGACCCCGTTCCCGAACGCCGACAGTAGCCCCCGGGCCCACGGCGCGCCCGAACTTGGCCGAGCAGAGAGGCGAAAGGGCAAGTGCGAAGCGTCGTGGGCCCTAATAGCCTGCGGCCTTGAGCGCAGCGTGGCAGTTGATTGGACACGTGCGCATTGCTTCCCCACGATGCCTCGGTAACCACCCGGATTCGACAAGTCCCTGCACACATAGTTGGTCATGATGACCGGTGATCGTGGAGGCCGACGGTTGGCCTTTGCCGGCTATAAGTACGGAATGGCGCGCGCCCTTCCAGTCTATCCCTCTGCTTCTCCTCCTCCTCATTTCGTCTGGTTGCCATGGCTCCAATCCGCCGGTTATCCAAGGAAAAGAAGGGAAAGGCTCCTCAAGAGGATCCTGACCTGCTGCCCCCAAAGAAACCGCTTGCTCTCTGGTGTCAGGGCAGGAGCGCTCGCCAGGAGGCGCCCATGCCCCGGTGCGTGCGGCCGCCACCAGGGTTTCCTCTTTCCTTGTACGCGCAAATTGGTGGCTTTGAAGGAGGCGACGCCGGGCGCCACGAGCGGCACCGCCGACGACGCCGGCGGGTCACGAAGGTGTGCGTCTTCCCCCCTGGAGTCCACGCCGAGGGCTCCTGCCGGGAGTTCGTGCTTCGTGTCACCACGCCTCCTAAGTCTTGGATTCGTCTTCCTTCTTTCTTTGCCTCCGTCGTCCGGCAGGGGGAACCCCTGGGACTCTGGCTGCAGCATGCCGGCTGCGGCACCCTCGCGACTGGGGCAGAGGTCACAGTGGTTGCCCCGAGCGAGGTCTTCATGACTCGAGGCTGGGACGAGGTCGCCCGGGTCTGCAGGACGAGGGGCACCCTCACGATCCACTTGGAGTACGATGGTGCTTCGGTGGTGTCCTTCAAGGTCTTCAACGCGGAGGGTCGTCGGCTGGATTGCTGCCCCGGGAGAGGTGGTCGAGGTCCTGCTGTGGTGAGATAAAGGCAGACCGCCCACTCCCTCGTCAGCTCCTCAGGCAACGAAGGCGCCGGAGGATCCAGCGACTCCGCCGAGCTCTTCGCGACGCCGGAGACGAGTGACGACAGCTACGAGCCCCCGAGCCTGCGCTGCTCCCCGAGAAGGGCGGGCTCGTCAGGCCGCCGCCGCCCCTGATTTGGATGGGGTTGGCGCCGGACCGGGTGGCCCATTGTTGATGATGGCGTCTGCCGCGGTGGTCCCTGTAGATAGGACTCCTTAGGATTCGTGTCTTTTGTTGCTGCGAGGAGCCAAGAATGTACCCCGCGGGGGCTTGTAAGGTGCTTGTAGCTTCGTTTGTCAATATGATCCTTATTGTGAAGCAGCGCGAGATGCTCATCCCGCCTTAGCTTAGTTTCTTCCTTTCGGACCTCGTGAGGGCTTGATGCTCTGCGCCGACAAGTCCCAGTCCCAAGGTGGCTTCAGCCGTCGCTGGTATGCCAGGTCGCGATGCCGTGGTCAAGGCCAGGAGGTGAGCGGCCCGAGGTCCGGTAAGAGCCTCTGAGTCGCGATGCTCAGGGGGTCCCACTTGGCGCTCAAGCGGCCATAATTCAGTGAGAAAGGAGGGCGACGTTGCTAACACGGGGTTGCATTGAGAGTGGGGATGGTGTTGTGATAACTAGTGTGTCCGGAGGGTGACATATCTTGAGGGTCAGGCCAATGCTTCCTGGTGCGGCGCTAGGTCCGTGCCTAGGTCGGCAAGAGATTGCGTGGCGAGGTCGTTTCATGCTCCTTGGAGGGACCCTGCAGGTTCACTACAAAAGGAACAAGAGCTCGCCGTGGCGATCGTTAGTTCTGCCGTTAGCTGCTTTGGAGAGGTGCGAGAGGCCTCACGAGGTGTGCTGGGGCACCCGAGAGCCAGCACGGGACTCATGGGGCCCTACCTCAAGGCGGGTTGCGCCTGGTTTTGGGCCTTATCTTCGAGTGTGTTCCTGCAAATTTGGCCAGATGCCGGTGCTCTACGTCTTCGGGTCCCGGCTCTCGGGCTGGTCTCAGCCGTCGTTGGCAAGCCAGGTCGCGATGCCATGGACAAGACCAGAGGGTGAGGGCCGGAGAGCCGGTAGGAGCCCTGAGTCGCGATGCTCAGGCACCCCCCCTTTAACGCGCAAGCTGGGTTAGATGGCGCAACTCTACGTCCTCGGGTCCCGGCGCTCGGGCTGGTCTCAGCCGTCGCGGGCCAGCCAGGTCGCGAGGCCCTGGACAGGACCCGGAGGGTGAGGGCGGAGAGCCGGTAGGAGCCCTGAGTCGCGATGCTCGGGCACCCCTTTAACGCTGCAAGCTGGGTCGACGCGGCAACTCTCGTCCTCGGGTCCGGCTCTCGGGCTGGTCTCGGTCGTCGGTTGGCAAGCCGGTCGCGATGCCATGGACAAGACCAGAGGGTGAGGGCGGAGAGCCGGTAGGAGCCCTGAGTCGCGATGCTCGTGCACCCCCCTTTAACGCAAGCTGGGTTAGATGACGAAACTCTACGTCCTCGGGTCCCGGCTCTCGGGCTGGTCTCAGCCGTCGCTGGCAAGCCAGATCGCGATGCCATGGACAAGACCAGAGGGTGAGGGCCGGAGAGCCGGTAGGAGCCCTGACTCGTGATGCTCAGGCACCCCCCCCCCTTTAACGTGCAAGATTCCGCCACCCAGGAAAAGGTACCAAATAACAAGCATGGTGGAACGAGAGCATAATCCTAAGGAAAACGCAAGAAGGATACATGCCGCTGGGGTAGGCCCAAGCGGCTTGGGGATGATGCAGCCCGAGGGGCGCCCCCAACAAGATAAGCTAATGACATGAAATAAAAAGGGATACATGCCGCAGGAGGCGGACTCCACGCGGCACAGGGAATAATCTTGACCTGAAGGCGCTCCCAGCCTGAAACGAAACTTAGAGATGTCACCTGGTGATGTTGGGGACAAGGGGGTGTTGGTGTAGCAGACTCGGTGGTCTGCGGGAGCCGATCCTCACGATCCCCCAGGCCCAGGGGCCTCGGGAGGCTCCGGAGGCACTCGTGGCTCCTCATAGACCATCTCCATCTCCGCCAGGGCTGCGGCGTGCCCGACCTCTTGAGCCTCCAGGATGGTCCTCATGAGACACTGGTGCGCAGCAGCCGCGTTTGGTAGTCCATAAGGCATGCGTACGTTGCTGTGGGGCGGACCCTCGCAACGTCCCACTCGCGAGGGCCAGAGGCGATCTTGAGATGCGGCTCGGTTGAGCCCTGGTATGTCGATGCAGACGCGCAACCCACCATCCTCGCCTGGATGGGGGGCCACAGCGGGTAGGCGGCGGCTGCCCCTCATGACCCTTGACTCATGTAGCTCCTGAATGGCCTTGCTGATGAACTCCTGAGGGTTTGGCCCTCCTTTCCTTGCTCCTGCTTGCGGGAAACGTGCTTCGAAGCACGCCTCCACGTGGTGCCCAAGCGCCTCCCTCGAGACCTTGGCGAGGTCGGCAGCCCTCAAGGGGAGAGCCCCCGTGCCCTGCCTGAGGAGGGCGCCGGGTGCGCTTTCCTATGCAATGGAAGGAGGCTCCCCCTGGCCCGGTGCGGGCCCTGAGGGGCCTGTCTCTTGAAGAGCCGGCCGATGTCTTCTTCTTCTTGGAGTGCGGCCTCGGGAGGCCTCCTGCTGCCGTGGTGCGGATCTTCTAGCGAGGCGGCTGAAATGCTCGCTCGGGGAGCACCTTGCGTCTCTCTCTTCACTGAGGCACCGTGATGACCCCGCCGCTTCACGGCATCTTGAGGACGTTGTAGCCGTGGTGGAGTTCTGACCATGAATTTGGCCAACGCTTGGTACCCGAGGATGGCGTTGTCACGGCGGCGAATGTGGGCGACGTCGAAGTCGATGAGCTCGGTGTGGTAGTTGTCGCGAGCCCGAAGGTGACAGGAAGGCGGACCTGCCCGATCGGGACCGTGGAGCCGTCGGTGACTCCGGAGAAAGGCTTGGTTGGCTGAAGCCGTATAAGGCACACGAAGATTGTTGAACGTTTCCGCAGAGGACGTTGAGTCCTGCCCCGCCGTCGATGAGGGTCTTGGTGACCAGCACGTTGCTGATGATTGGGGAGCAAAGCATCGGGAGAACTCCGGCTGTGGCTGCGCACTTGAGCTGGTCTGCTGAGCTGAACGTGATGGCGCACGCCGACCACCTGAGAGGGCGCGTGGCCTCGAGCTTGGGGAGGACTGCATTCACTTCGCGGGCGAACTGCTTGAAGATGCACTGAGAGGCTGGGGCTTGAGCTCCGCCCGGGATCTGACGATCGCCGCGCTTCTGAAGCCCCCAGCCCCCTCGTCGATGACGGTCTTCAATTCTCCTTGGCGGCGGCGGCAGCGGAGGGAGGCCTGCGTCCCCCTGCGGGCGATCCTCGCGAGGCTGATCCCTCCAGCCTCCCTCGCGAGGTGGGTCTTGCCAGCGGTCCTCACGAGGTTGGTCGCGCCACCCTTGGCGCGGGCCGCAGTCTTCCCAGCGTCCTGCATTCCTTCCTCCTCCTCGGCCGTAGCCCCGGTCGCTGCACTCGGGGCGTCTGCAGACCCTTCCTTCGCGTACGGCCCGGAGCTCTTGACATTCATTGGTGTTGTGGGTGTGGAGGTCGTGGTACACGCAGTACCGGCTGCCCTTGGAGGACTCGGGCTGATCTCTGCCTCGCTTGGTGTCTGGTTCGGCCGCGAGTACGGCAGCCCCTTGCGCTTCACGTCCTTGGCCTTGGACTTCTTTTCCTCAGGATCCGCGACAGGCAGCTCGAGGAGGGAGAGGCGCCTCCTCAGCCTGGCGCGCACTTGGTCGCCAAGTTGAACAGCTCCAAGGAGGTGCACAGATCTTCATGCATCGCCCGGCTCCTCCTTCATCTTGACGTCGCGCCGCCGTCGGAGAAGGCAGAGATAATGGCCTCCTCCGTTACCACAGGGATCTTGAGGCGCTTCGTTGTTGAAGCGCTGGATGTACTTTTGCGGGGTTTCCCACGGCTGCTGCTTGATTCGGCATGTCGCTCACGGCGGGTGGCGGTCGCGAGTACCACGAAGTTGGCGATGAAGCGGAGTACGCATCTCGGCCCGATGAAGAGATCATGCCTGGGGCAAGATTCAGGAGCCAGGTGCGGGCTCCGTCCTTGAGCGCCATGGGAAACCAATTCGCTATGACCTTTTCATTCCCATTGGCAGCCTCGATGCCCAGCTCGTAGAGCTGGAGGAACTCCGTAGGGTCAGCTGTGCCGTCGTAGCGAGGAGGCAGGTCTGGCTTGAACTTGGCGGGCCCGCTGACGGCGCTGCGCCTTTCGGAGGTGAAGGCGCGGCAGCCCGCCATGGCCGCGGGGGGCCTCGGACGACAGAGAGCTTGGTCTTGTGGGCCTCCCTGCACCACGGCTGGGGGCAGCGCAGGGTCTTCACGTGCTGGAGCGGGGAGCGCTCGGGCAGCTTCTTGCGGGCGAGGAACTTCTTGACAGCTCTGCTCTTACCGCGCCGGCGCCTGGCGGAACGGGTTCCGCCCAGGGGCCGCGCACCTTGGGGCCGGGGCGCCTTCTTAAGGAGGAGGCGGCTGAGGCGCCAAGGGAGCTTCATCGCCCGCGCGGGGCGGGGTGCGGTGCCGCAAGACGGACGGCGCGGGGGCGCCTCCTGCAGTGCGGACGAGCTCGGCGACTCGGTCGAGCCATTCTTCGCATGACGCGTCGTCGGCAAGCGGTAGCGCAGGAGCTCGTTTGCCGCGATGAAGTGCAATTCGGGCCTCCATGGCAGCGAAGCGCGCGTGGCGAAAGAACCAGCGGGGTGAGCGAAAGCGTGGCGGTACGGCCGTCCCGCCTCATGGGCGGGTCTTTGGGGCGATGCTTGCTACTCGTTCCTCGCCGGGCGGTGGCGGCGTTGTGGCAGGTGACGGGGAACAATGAGGGCGCCCGCCCGGGAGCTGTCTGGCGACATGGGAGGCGAGGCGGCTCGGCGCTTCAGCCAGCGAGCCCGATAGGCGTCGAACATGGTTGCGGTGGTCGGGGAAGAAGGAGGCGACGAAAGGCAGATTCCGGCGCACCTACAGCGCGCCAAATGTCGGATTTCGGGTTCCGGCAGACCCTTGAGGTTCGAACACTGGGGTGCGCACCGAGATCCAACCTTCCACCGTCTCGCACCTCGCCGAATCGCCGGGACCTAAACTACTAAACAGAACAGCACAAGAGACACGAGATTTATACTAGTTCGGGCCACCATTGTGGTGTAATACCCTACTCTAGTTTGTGGTGTGGTGGATTGCCTCTTGGGCTGATGAAGAACAGTACAAGGAAGAACAACCTCGCGAGGGTCTATTCCTGGCGGGTGTGATGAACTGCTAGGTGGTGCTCAGTTGCTCTAGCTACTGGCTTCTTGATGAGGATTCCGGTCTCATCCCGGGGGTGGATCCCTCTTCCCTGTGGGTGGCTACTCCTATTTATAAGTGAAGGCCCTGGGCCTCTTCCCAAATATTGAGCGGGAAGGGAGCCAACAATTGGCCACTTTGAAGGGGAACAGCGGGTACACTTATCCTGACTAAAGTTGGTCCTCGCCTGCCAAAGGCTCTGGTGATGACGCCTGCTTGGGCTCCACGATGACTCCCTTCCTGCCGTTGGGGCTGGTCTTGGTCTTGTTGCACCGAAAAGGATGCCTTTGCTTGATGCTCTCGCCTGCGCTTGATCCCTTTGCACCAAAGAGGAAAGGAGGACACTGCGCGGGCTGGCGCTTTGGCGCCCTTGGTAAATCATGGCTTGCGTCATGGGCACCTCGCGAGGTACCCTGCCTTGAACTCTCCGCCTCCTCATGAGCCAGCTGACGAGGCCGTGCACGAGGAAGCTCCTTGCCGTCCGCCCATGAGGCTTGCCCCCTCGCGAGGGTCTTGAGCTTGCGTTGATGAAGATGGGCTGTCCTGGGCCTCCTTTGAGCCACGCCGCAGGCCGCAGGCAGGCAAGTCTGGGGACCCCCGTTCCCATAACGCCGAGAGCTAATGTGAAGAGATTCAAGCAACTCAATTCTCAAGCGAAGAAAATCATTTGTGGCCATCTGAGCAAAGGACAGTATGGAAGAGTGAGTACTTTGGAAACTGCGAAGCTTATCTGGGATAGGCTGTCCAAAGTGAATGAAGGGGTCTCAACACAGCGTGACTCTCGAGTTGACGTTCTTCGCAATCTCTTCAACCGCTTCAAAAGACTCGACAATGAAAATGTTCAACAAACCTTCGATCGCCTCACTGACATCTCAAATGAGCTTCAAGCACTTGGTGCCACTAACATCATCTCAAATGTGAAGAAATTACTGAGATCGCTTGATTCCTCATTTGATACTCTGGCACTGATGATACATGAGCGTGCTGACTACAAGTCACTTGATCCCGCTGATATCCTCGAGGGATTAAATACTCATGAGTTCCACCTTGCTGAAAAGAGAGATCTCTATGGTTCGAGATATGGCAGATCACGTGCCCTGAAGGCCAAGGCAGTGTCTGAATCTGAAGATGAAGATTCTGGCAGCAGCCTTGGTGATCCTAAAGAACTAAGCCATGAACTTGCACTGCTCGTGAAGAAATTTTAGAAGTTCTCAAGACGTGGTCGCTTTGGAAAACCCTCAAGGAGCATTGATTCCTCATCCCGTGACTACAAGAAGAGGCTTTGCCACAAATGCAAGAAACCTAGACACTACATTCAAGATTGTCCTCAGTGGGAAAAGGAATCAAAGAAGAAGAAATACAAGGATTACAGTTCTGATGATGCAAAGAAAAAGAAGAAATCCTCAAAATCTTCATCATCAAAATCCTCGAAGTCTTCGTCTCACAAGAAGAGCAGCTCCAAGAAGGCTCGGGCATTCATTGGCAAGGAAATGGACTTTGAGGCTGAATCTGAGGAACATGAGGAAGAGGAGGCATCTGAGGAGTACGAGTCTGGTGTGGCGAGTTTAGCTCTCGTTACTGGATCCGTCAGCAAGTCTATCTTCAACTCTAAAGAAAATGGCTTCACCAACAAGGCTGATGAAGGCAATGATGACTACGCTCCCACCTATTGCTTCATGGCAAAGGGTGCCAAGGTACTCAAATATACCTCCTCTGAATCAAGTGAGAATGAATCTGATGAAAACCTCAAGCCCAGCTACTCTAAACTTGCTAAGATTGCTATGAAACAACAAAGGGCTTTTGAAAAGGTTCAAAACATGCTAGACAAAAGTGATGATATGTTGGGTGAAGAAATGGATCGCACTAAAACCTTGACTGAAAATCTTCAGAGACATCAGACTAGGTTTGAGAACCTTCAAGGTCATCATAACAATCTCTTATCTGATCATGATAAGCTTTCTTTTGAATTTCTTTAGAGAAAGCAAGATCTTGAAAAGCTAAGAGTGAGTTATGACGATCTTCAGAAGGAGCGTGATTCATTACTTGCTCAACAAATCATAGCTTCTCACGAAGAATTTGTTCCTCCATGTTTGAAATGCATTGAACGTGAATCTGCTAATTCTTCACCTGAATGTTCAAATTCTTCTAATGCTACAAATTCTTCAACTATCTCTGCTATCAGTAATTCCTCATCTGAGGACATTGCTAGTATCACTAATGATGCAGGGCTGAAGGAATTGTACATGACAGGCATGTACAAAAGCCTCAAAGGGCATCAGACTCTTTGTGATGTGCTTAAAAAGCAGATCCTCAATAGGAACCCTAGGAAAGAGGGTATTTCCTTTGAGAGGAAATTTAATGCTGATGGTGCATATTGGAAGCCTGAGCAGTACCCCAAAACCTCATGGGTTACTGCAAAGGGACCTCTAGTTGATCCATCCAATTTATCTGGCTTTACATGTGAATCTCCTCATTCTTCTAATGAGTCATTTGACTCCAACTATAAACTGTTCAAAAATCAGAATGGTGAAGTATTTGCTAGATATGTTGGCACTAACTACAGGAACGGTTCTCCTATGAAGAAAATCTGGGTTCCCAAAAGATGCCTTGAAAATCTTCAGGTGAATGTCCTCATGACACCCCCAGCGAAGAACAGGAACCCCAGATCAAATTCTTCAAACAGACCAAATTCTTCATGTGGATCAAATTCCTCAAATGGATCAAAGTTCTCATATGAATATCATCGTGCTAACAACTCTGTTTCGCAGGAACACTAGTAGAAAAGGGGCCTATTGACCCGGTTGGTGAGGGCCTTTAGTCCCGGTTCATGAACCGTGACTAAAGGGTCAGTATAACTCTACAGCCCTTTAGTCCTGTTCAATCCAGAACCGGGTGATGGGCCTCCACGTCTTTGTCTGTGAGCCAGGCGGGGAGGGCCTTTGGTCCGGTTGGTAGCACCAACCGGGACCAATAGTCATCCACGTCGACATTCCCGTGGCTGGGGTTTTTGTTTTTTTTTGAAAGGGGGGTTGGGGGTTTTGGGGGGTAATTTAGGTCTTTCATATATTGTGTTAGCTAGCTAATTAATAGAGAGAAGTGTCCTCTCTTTTGTCCGTGCTTGGTCGACGCTACGTACTATACATACGTATAGAGAGGACTAGCTAGACACGCTAGCTAGCTAGTAAGCAAACGAAGGAAACAGAAGATCGTCGTGAACATATATGCATACGGAGGGAAGTGATATCGACCACCTCTCCTTCTCCGAGAGATTGGTCGAACAACAAGTTCTCGTATATCTATCCGACACTACCGGCTACATATATACAATAATTATCTTTTACAAAAATAATTTCCTAACATACGGACGCGTGGTCCACATAGTATTCTCCGTCTTCAGCGATCACGTGGTCAAGAAAGAATGCCGCCAATTCCTCTTGAATTGCTCGCATGCAATCTGGTGCTAGGAGTTCATCCGCATCCGAAACATCTAATTTTAAGAAGGGGTCAATACATATATATATATATATATATATATATATATATATATATATATATATATATATATATATATATATATATATATATGAATGAATGAAACTCAACACAAATGATGGTAATAAAATAAAATTGTGAATATTGTTATTTAAGCACTTCATATTGTTTGTCGAGAGTAGCCCGCTCACAGGTCATGTGGCGGATGGACTCGCATAAGCGTAGTATCCACAGAAATCATTCCCTTGTTCCTGCCACATCCACTTTACAAGAAATAGAGGTCAATCAAACTGATAATTAGCAAGCATGATAAATGGTATTGATGAAACTAGCGCTTGAATCACTAGGAGATGCGTGGAATATGCTACTATAGTACTTACTTTGGTGTCTAAATTGCAGCTTCTTGGCAATCCGGAGCTTTTTGGTGAATTTTCTCCAAACCCTGCGATACAAAGAAAACAATTACTTGATATCGAGAAATGAACAAAGTTGCTGATATGGTGGATAATGATCGATTTAACTTACTTCTCGAGCATTTCAGTCATGTCCGCATACTCCTTGGGATCTTTTTCGTCTCGAGTCTAAGACAGTTACTACTCCCTGCTCAAGCTTAATCTCTAGGAGAATATAGTGGTACCTGCTCACGCATGCATAACTCATCAATATTACATTACTATAACTTTGGACTAATAAGGGAAACCAAATATGCCACAAGACAGTAACACTCACTTGAAGTTGTAAGGAAAGAGTATTATATCCTTGTGTTCATTTATTACGAACGATTGTAGCAAGTTGGCCTCGGTATTTTCGGCATGAAATTCAACCTCGGTTGCATCTATGAGATATGTGTTAATGAACCCAATGGAACCCACTTGTCTTTTCTTCAATTCGGCGATCTTCAATCTGCATAATATAGTGAGGATAATTATAAATACATGCAATGAAAGAGCTGAGTTATATAGACAGACTTAATGACAAAGTAGTACTACTTACGCATGATAGCAGTGACCGTTGCTTTATCGAGGGCCAATTGATTGAAAAACTGATAGAACTCCTCAAATGGAATAGGAAACAGTTCAATTCCAACGAGGTCATGCTCCTTTTTAACTCTCACATAAAAAGTACTCCTCCCCTCAGACTCTTTGCAGCTTTTCATGTACCAATCATGCAATCTTTGCATCATCGTTGATAGAGAGCTTTCATCTTTGACGAGAGGCTTCCCGTACTCATATCTTTGTATCTGCACCTCCAAGAAATCATAATGTACATCGTCGAGCAGGTAATCTTCAGGATTGCCATAACCGGGCACCATCCTCGGATCGGCGATGTCGCTAGCGAGCACCTTGAGCCGGGGGCACGATTGCTTGGCTTGTTCGCCGAGCTGGGCAATTTGTTTCCCAGCTCGTCTTTTTCATTCTTTGATCACTTTTAGTACTTCCCGACCTCTCCGCTTCGGCAAATGCCTTTCAATAATGCGCTCATAGTTGCCTTCGGCGAAGACTTGGGTGGTTTTGTCAGGGCAGCCGGAGTGCGCTTCGCTTTCACCGGATCTACCTTCTCCTCCGGAAGTGGATGTCTCTTTGCTTTCAACCCTTCAAACCAGTCATGCACTTCGGTCTACGCGATCTTCGCGTTTTCCTCGTTGGTCCTCTCGTACGGTAACTTCTCTGGACTCTTCAGAGAAGGACCGAATCTGTATCTCCTCCCGCCTTTGGCTGTCTTGCTAGACCTTGGCGGAAGCGAGCGGAGGCGGATGTCTTCTTCGTTGATTACGAGGCGGAGGAGAAGGACTACGACGCACTGGAGCAGCCGGAGCGGCGGCGGGTCTCTTCCGCCCTTGCTAATGAGGCGGAGAAGGAGGAGGCTGGCTGCTCGGGCGCGCCGGTGTAGGCGGAGAAGGAGTCGGAGTGCCGCCACGCGCCGGAGAAGGAGCCAGCCGAGTGCCCTGATCGTCACTCGCCGGAGGAGGATGCGGTGGAGGAGGTGGAGTGCCCTGACTCGCCGGAGGAGGAGGAGGAGGCGGAGGCGTCCAGTTCGGAAGGTTGATGAGATCTTTCCACCATATGCATGGAGTCTTCAGAGCAGAACACAGCCGATACTCCCCTTCATCGGTAGGGTGGTCAAGCCGGAGGTCCTCAAATCCTCCGTTATTTCATCCACCATCACCTTAGCATGTCCTTCTGGAATCGGCCGGCATTGAAAAGTTGAGTCGGGTTTAGTAGGATAAACAGAGCCAACAGCCGCCTTGACCTTCAAATTGCTCCATTCCGCCATAATGTGGCAATTTTGAGACTCCGTGATAGCATCCATGGGATAGCTGGCAGGAGCCATCAAGGCATGCTCCGGCTGAAGCAGCTCGGTGGAAGCCACGCTGCTTCTCCGTTGAGATGGCGGGGTAGCTTCGGGGGAAGCTTCGGCAGGTCGTTTGCTGCGATGTGCTGCTTCTCGTTCCTCTTCTCGTTCCTCTAGCCCCATTACCCTTTCGTGCAGCGCCTGCATTTGGCTCTGCTCTAGTTTCTTCCTCCTCTCATGAGTTTTATAACCCCTTGCGTCCGGAAATCCAGCCTTCCACGAAAGGGAGCCTGGCGTGCCTCGTGTCCATCCAGGGTGCTCAAGATTCCCGAGGGCCATTGTGAGCTCGTCCTTCTCCCTGTCTGGAATGAACTTGCCTTGTTGCGCTGCTTCAATATATTGCTTTAGCCTCTTGACTGGTATGTCCAATTGATCGTCCGTCCAAATGCACTTCCCTGATACAGGGTCCAAGGTTCCACCAGCCCGGCAACGGTCTAGCCAGTTCATTGTCTCTGGTTCGATCCCTTTATCAAGCAGATCATTCTCAGCCTTGGCCCACTTAGGCCGGGCTATGAGGTAGCCACCTGACCCCGTGCGATGGTGAAGCTTCTTCTTCGCAGCGTTTTGCTTGTTTGTCACCGACATCTTTTTACTGTTTTCCGATGTACTGTGGGCCACAAATGCGGGCCAGTCATCTTTGATCTTCTCATATTTGCCCTTGAATTCTGGTGTCTCTTTTTTATCGACAAACTTATTCAAGTCTTTCTTCCAATGCCTGAATAGGTCTGCCATCTTCTTAACAGCAAAAGACTTGATTAATGGCTCTATAACTGGCTTCTCCGGATCATCTTCTGGCGGTAGGGTGAAATTTGACTTCAGCTCAGTCCAAAGATCATTTTTCTGCAGATCATTGACATAAGACACGTCAGGGTCTTCGTTCTTAAACTTATACCATTGCTGGATGCTGATCGGGATCTTGTCCCTAACTAGAACCCCGCTTGAGCAACAAATGCCTTCTTTGTTCGGATGGGTTCAAGCGGTTGGCCGTCATGCGATTTCTATGATCTCAAACCTTTCATCCGAGCTCAACTTTTCTTGGGCCTCGTCTCCTTACGGAAGTTGTGCTCGATCCGGAGGGCTAGAAAAAGGAAGAAAGATGAGAGTTAATTAATATGTGTACATACCAAAACAATGAATGCATCAATTAGCTAGTCGACAGGCTTAACTAATATATATACCTGGCGGACTCAGTTCGATGATCACCGGAGCAGTCCTCACGGTCTACTTCTTCACCCTCTCCTTCTTCCACCGGCATTGGGTCATCGGAGCCATCATAAGCATAGCCAGCTGCTTCTTCACCCTCTCCTTCCAGACCATCGGTGTCGTTGAGAAACATCATCGAGTTGAGGGCATCACTTCCTTCTGTGATTATGTGCCTCAACAACGCTTCTAGTGCTTCGTCTCGGGGCGGGGTGTCCATAGTTTCTACAAATATTTACAACATGCCAATTATTATTCAAACATGACAGATATGGATATATTAGTGGCAAACGTAGAACTAGCTAGCTAATCACAATAAGGAATCATATTAATTAGTGGCCTCGACGCTGCTTCTCTAGGGTTTCGGGTGGCCTCGACAACGCTTCAAGGGTTAGGGGATGGCCTCGAGAACGCTTCAAGGAGGGGGTAATATCGACCCCCCCCCCCCGCACGTGTTGAAGCTATCGGGAGGGGGTATATCAACAACAACAACGACGACACTACATCTATGTCCCACAACTGACGTGGGCATCGACACCCGCGTCACTTGTGGGACGTGGATGTAGTGTCCGACACCGACGGCCACATGTATCTCACACAGATGATACTTGCTATTTAATTAGGGTTTCATCTACCGCTCGGCGACCCTCGACGACTCTCGTTCCCGATAAAAAAAAAGAGGAAGAAGAAGAAAAAAAAGAGGAGAAGAAAGAATAGAGGAGAAGAAGTCCTCTGTTATTTCTTCTCTTCTTCTTTTTTTCTTCTTCCTCTTTTTTTTCTTCCCCTTCATTAGGTCAAGGGGTCGAGGATCGCCGAGGGGTCGGGAGGTTGCCTAGTGTCAAAGGATTCAACAAAACCATGTCTTCATCATTAGGCGAAAGTAACAGGTGCATGATGGTACGAAGCTCTCAGAAGTTATTTTGGAACGAAGTCCCAGATAGGATAATTCGCTTTTTGGTACAAAGTTCTGCAAGAACCTTCCGAATATCATTATTTGGAAGGCCTTTGCCGAAATTCGTACAACAAGGAAAATTATCCTATCCGGGACTCCATTCAAGAATAACTTTGGAGGACTTCGTACCATCATGCCCTGGTTACTTCCGGCTAATGATGAAGCCATGTATTTCTTCAATACTTTGACACTAGGAAACCTCTCTCGACCCCTCGAACCCTCGACGACCCTGGAACCCTCGACCCCTAGACGACCCTGGAACCTCGCCTCGATCCTCGACCCTATAGAACCCTCGAACCCTCGGCCTGAAACCCTCGAGCCCTTGACCCCTTAACGACCCTGGGCCCTCGACCCCTCGGCGATCCTCGACACCCTCGTTCCCGATAAAAATTAAGAAGAAGAAGAAGAAGAAGAAAAAAGAGGAGAAGAAGAAAGGAATAGCTAGAGGAGAAGATCGAAGAAAAAAAAAGAAAAAAAAGAGGAGAAGAAGAAAGGAATAGTGGAGAAGAAGAGAAAATAGAATATTCTATTTTCTCTTCCTCTCCACTATTCCTTTCTTCTTCTCCTCTCTTTTTCTTCTTTTTCTTCTTCTTACTTATTTCTCCTCTTCTTTTCCTCTCCTCTTCTTCTTTCTTTCCTCTTCTTATTTTCTTCTTTCCTATCCTTCTTTTTCTAAAATTGTAACTTTTGCATATATAAAACTTTTCTAAAACTGTAACTTCCTATATATGAACAAAAAACTTTCTATGAACCAAAAAAACGTTTTTAACATATATATATATTTAGCAAATTCTAGCCACATACACATATACATTATAGCCACATACACATATACATCACATATGAACAAAAAAATAAACTAATAAAAATAAAAAACACATATTGCAACATATGAACAAAAACATATAGCCACATACATACACATACATTATATATATATGAAAAAAAATTAAACTAAAAAAACCGGGGCGTGGCGGCAGCGGTGGCGCCGGCGGGGCAGGGCAGGGCAGGTGCTCACAGGGGGGCGGCGGGGCACGGCGGGCGGTGTGTCGAGGCGCGGAGGCCAGGCCCGGCGTCAGGCAGAATGGCGTCGGCGGCGGGCAGGCAGGCGGGGCGTTGGGGGCGTGTGGCGAGGCGCCCGGCGATGGCGTGGGCTCGAGGGCGGCGGACGGCGTCGGCGTGGGCTTTCGAGCTCCTCTCTAAAGCAGGCTCTCGGGCCTAATTGTGCAATCTTTGCCTGTGGGCCTACTGGGCCTTCCGTGGGCATGAATCCTGGCCCATGGTAGGGTTTCTAGTCATATTCAGGCCGTGGTGGCCCAGTAGGTGGCACCTTTTTGTTTTTTTCTTTATTTTTTATTTCTTTTTGCTTTTAGTTTTAGAAAAAATATAAACTTTCTGTTAGTGCCATTAGTTTTGAAATTTGAAAACACTTTTTTTGTTTTCTTTGTTGCTTTATTCATTTTATTTTGTTTCTACTTACAACAAAATACTTATTTTTTCTATTTTTATTTGTTTTCAAGTTTTTTTGTTTTCTTTTATGCATTATTTATTTTCTTTTGGTTTTTTGCTTTATTTTTTAATTCCTTTTGCTTTTAGGTCAGCAAAATTACAAACTTTCTGTTAGTGCTTTTAGTTTTAGAAAAAATATAAACTTTTTGTTACTGCCATTAGTTTTAAAATTTGAAAACACTTTTTTTGTTTTCTTTGTTGCTTTATTTATTTTATTTTGTTTCTACTTACAACAAAATACTTATTGTTGCTATTTTTATTTTTTTTCAAAATTTTTTCTTTTGTTTTCTGCATTATTTATTTTTTTTTGGTTTTTTGCTTTATTTTTTAATTCTTTTTGCTTTTAGGTCAGCAAAATTATAAACTTTCTGTTAGTGCCATTAGTTTTAGAACAATTATAAACTTTCTGTTTGTGCCATTAGTTTTCAAATTTGAATAGTTAAAATTTGAATTCCATGAAATTTGTGTGAATCACAAGTTTGTGAGCTCAACAAGGCGTAGAGGGACGGGCTTATAAACCGGTGTGAGCGCCCTTCGGTTGGCGAGGTTTTTAAATTCATAGTTTTCAAATGAACTCTGAAAAAGTTGGCATAGCATGTGCATGTACAAAACGGACAATGGTATCATACTAAATGCATTACAAAGTTGGCATGGTATCATCATAATAGTTGCGGGAGAAAGTCTCCACTTTTTCTTCGCTTGTGTCGTTTGCTTATTGCGCCGTAACCATGGATAATCTTCATCTTCTATCAGGATGCTTGGGTCAGCCTTGACTTTGAAGGGGGGAATTTCATGAAACTTTTCATACTCTTCAGACATATACATCTTGCCCTCCATTCCCAGGATGTCCCTTTTTCCTGAAAGAACTATGTGGCGCTTTGGCTCATCGTATGATGTATTCGCTTCCTTATCTTTTCTTTTCCTCGGTCTGGTAGACATGTCCTTCACATAGATAACCCGTGCCACATCATTGGCTAGGACGAACGGTTCGTCAGTGTACCCAAGATTTTTCAGATCCACTGTTGTCATTCCATACTGTGGGTCTACCTCTACCCCGCCTCCTGACAGATTGACCCACTTGCACATAAACAAAGGGACCTTAAAATCTAATCAAGTTCCCATATGTCTACTATGTAACCATAATATGTGTCCTTTCCCCTGTCGTTGCTGCATCAAAGCGGAGACCGCTGTTCTGGTTGGTGCTCTTTTGATCTTTGTCAATCGTGTAAAATGTATTCCCATTTATCTCGTATGCTTTCGAAATCATTACAGTCGAAGATGGTCCCCTGGACAACAAGTACAGCTCATCACAAACAGTGCTGTCACCTCTGAGACGTGTTTCCAACCAACTGCTGAAAGTCCTGATGTGTTCACATGTAATCCAGTCGTCGCATTGCTCCGGGTGTTTGGAGCTCAGACTGTTCTTGTGTTCATCGACATACGGGGTCACCAAGGTAGAGTTCTGTAGAACTGTGTAGTGTGCTTGAGACCAAGAATATCCGTCCACGCATATTATTGAGTCCCTTCCAAGCGTGCCTTTTCGGTCAGTCTCCCCTCATACCGCGATTTAGGGAGACCTATCTTCTTAAGGCCGAGAATGAAGTCAGCAGAAAACCCGATGACATCCTCTCGTTTGATGGCCCATGGAGATGCTTCCTTACGGCCTAAGCGTGATTCTGAACATATTTCTTTAGGACTCCATGAACCTCTCAAAGGGGTACATATTGTGTAGAAATACGGGCCCCGAATGACAATCTCGTCGACTAGATGAACTAGGGCGTGCATCATGATATTGAAGAAGGATGGTGGGAACACCAGCTCGAAAGCCCGACAAGACATTGCGCCACATCACTCCTTAAGCGTTGGTACGATTTACGGATCGCTCACCTTACGAGATATTGCATTGAGGAATGCACATAGCTTCACAATGGCTAATTGGGCGTTTTCGGTAGAAGCCCCTCAATGCAACCGGAAGCGATTGCGTCATAATCACTGGCGATCATGAGACTTTAGGTTACGGAACTTTTTCTCGGCATATTTATTATTTCCTTTATATTCGACGAGAAGCGGTCGGGACCTTCATACTGAAAGCAGGCATTCAAAGAAGATTTCTTTCTCTTCTTTCGTAGAGCGTAATGGCGGGACCTTCATCTTTGCTTGAGGCTTGCCCTCTTTTTCGTAAGCGTTGCGGGTCCTCCTGTGCCTCGTGTGTATCGTTTGTCTTCCCATACACGCCCAAGAAGCCTAGCAGGTTCACGCAAAGGTTCTTCGTCACGTGCATCACGTCGATCGAAGCGGACCTCTAGGTCTTTCCAAGAGGGTAGGTCCCAAAATATAGATTTCTTCTTCCACATGGGTGCGTGATTGTCGGCGTCATTCGTAACAGCTAGTCCGCGGGACCCTTTCCAAAGATTACGTGTAAATCATTGACCATAGCAAATGCGTGATCACCCGATGCGCATGGTGGGCTTCTTCCGGTGATCTGCCTCTCCTTTGAAATGCTTGCCTTTCTTTCAAAATTGATGGTTGGTTGGAAGAAATCGGCGATGGCCCGGTACACATTCTTCTGCAGCTTGGTATATACTATCGGTGTCAAGTAAACAGTGCGTGCATGCGTGGTATCCCTTGTTTGTCTATCCTGAAAGGTTACTGAGAGCGGGCCAATCATTGATGGTCATGAACAGCAACGCCTTTAGGTGAAATTCCTCCTTTTTGTGCTCATCCGACGTACGTACACCGTTTCCATTCCACAGCTGTAAAAGTTGTTCAACTAATGGCCTTAGGTACACATCAATGTCATTGCAGGGTTGCTTAGGGCCTTGGATGAGAACTGGCATCATAATGAACTTCCGCTTCATGCACATCCAAGGAGGAAGGTTATACATACATAGAGTCACGGGCCAGGTGCTATCATTGCTGCTCTGCTCCCCGAAAGGATTAATGCCATCCGCGCTTAAAGCAAACCATACGTTCCTTGGCTCCTTTGCAAACTCATCCCAGTACTTTCTCTCGATTTTTCTCCACTGCGACCCGTCAGCGCGTGCTCTCAACTTCCCGTCCTTCTTATGGTCCTCACTGTGCCATCGCATCAACTTGGCATGCTCTCCGTTTACGGCGGAACATTTCAACCGTGGTATTATAGGAGCATACCACATCACCTTCGCAGGAACCCTCTTCCTGGGAGGCTCGCCGTCAACATCACCAGGGTCATCTCGTCTGATCTTATACTGCAATGCACCGCATACCGGGCATGCGTTCAGATCCTTGTATGCACCGCGGTAGAGGATGCTGTCAATAGGGCATGCATGTATCTTCTCCACCTCCAATCCTAGAGGGCATACGACCTTCTTTGCTGCGTATGTACTGTCGGGAAATTCGTTATATTTTGGAAGCTTCTTATTCATTATTTTTAGTAGCTTCTCAAATCCTTTATCAGGCACAGCATTCTCTGCCTTCCACTGCAGCAATTCCAGTACGGTACCGAGCTTTGTGTTGCCATCTTCACAATTGGGGTACAACCCTTTTTTGTGATCCTCTAACATGCGATCGAACTTCAGATTCTCCTTTTGACTTTCGCATTGCGTCCTTGCATCGACAATGACCCGGCGGAGATTATCATCATCGGGCACATCTTCTGGTTCCTCTTGATCTTCAGCAGCTTCGCCCGTTGCAGCACCATCGTGCACATCGTCTGTTTCCTCTTGATGTTTAGTAGCATCACCATATTCAGGGGGCACATAGTTGTCATCGTACTCTTCTTCTTCGCCGTCTTCCATCATAACCCCTATTTCTCCGTGCCTCGTCCAAACATTATAGTGTGGCATGAAACCCTTGTAAAGTAGGTGGGTGTGAAGGATTTTCCGGTCAGAGTAAGACTTCGTATTCCCACATATAGGGAATGGACAACACATAAAACCATTCTGCTTGTTTGCCTCAGCCACTTTGAGAAAATCATGCATGCCCTTAGTGTACTCGGAGGTGTGTCTGTCACCGTACATTTATTGCCGGTTCATCTGCGTGCATTATATATAATTAAGTGTGTCAAAAATCATTACAGAACATCATGAATAGATAATTAAGTGACCAAATTAATAGAAGTTCATCATCACATAAAAACCAAAGTACATACATAGTTCTCATCTAACAACATAAAGCTCTGCAGAGCATCTAAATTAATTAAAACATACATTGAAACCGGGACCAAAATGTCCGGACGATCCGGGACCAATGGCCCACATGGCCCGGCCGGCCCCCTGGGCTCACGAACCAGGGCAAATTGCTCCATTGGTCCCGGTTCTGGATTGAACCGGGACTAATGGGCTGAACCGGCCTGGGCCATTGCCCCCTTTTCTACTAGTGGAAAGAGCTAAGGGCTATGAATATGAGCATTATTCTTCTAACCATTATGTCCATAAGTCCTCGAAGAATTTCTCTGCTTATTCATATGCTTATCCTAACGCATCTTATGTGAAATGAAATGGACTAGCTTCTATGCCACCATTCTCTTATGGAGCTCGCAGAGTGATGAACTCTTTGCCACCCCTTCTGATGTGGGTGGTGAAGAAAAAGAACTAATCTCTTCTGCAGGGTCAGGTCTCCAGACGTGCATAAACGTCTGAACAATTTGCTGGAGACCTGTAATGTGCATGAAAGGATGCAGACTAATCACGAAGAAATGAACTTTCATTTGTCACGTCCTCATACTTGTTTATCTGTTCTATTGCTTGATGAAATTGATCTGATGAATTGATGTCCTATTCTTCACTGATGAAGTATATGAGTTCGTAAGTTGCACTAATTCATCTGCAGGATGATCAACCCAAAGCCACTGAGTGGGTCCTCGATAGTGGATGTAAAAATCACATGACTGGTGACAAGAATCTATTGATTGATGCTCCCTTCTCTCCATCGCATCTGAAGCATATCATCTTCGCTGACAAAGGCAAAAGTCAGGTATTGGGTCTAGGTAAGGTTGCGATCTCAAAGGATTGACACATGGACAAAGTCATGCTTGTCGAGTCCTTAGGATACAACCTCATGTCTGTCTCAATGATGTGTGATCTTGATATGGTTGTTGTCTTTGGCAAGTATCATTGTGTTTTGATCATGGAAGCTGACAATTCCGAAGTCTTCGAAGGCTTTAGGAGAGGAGACTTGTATATTGTTGATTTCTCTACAGGACCACAACCAGCCATGTGCCTACTTGCAAAAGCTTCAGAAGGCTGGCTATGGCATCGACGACTTGGTCATGCAGGCATGAGGAATTTGCACACGCTTGCGAAGAAGAAGCATGTCATCGGCATTGAGAACGTGAAATTCATCAAGGATCACTTATGAGGAGCCTGTGAAGCTGGGAAGATGACAAAGGCCAAGCATCCAACGAAGACTATCATGACTACTACTCGACCATTTGAATTGCTTCACATGGATCTCTTCGGTCCTAACCATTATTCTGCAGTTTCAAATGATGCATCTCAATATGGCTTTGTTATTGTTGATGAGTACTCTCGTTACACATGGGTACACATTGTTACTTACAAACACGAAGTGCAGGAAGTCTTCAAACGATTTTCCTCGAGGGCTTCAACCAACTTTGGTGTGAAGATCAAGCACATCAGAAGTGACAATGGAACTGAGTTCAAGAACTATGGTCTTGATGACTATCTTGATGAACTTGGTATTACTCATGAGTTATCTGCTCCTTATACTCCTCAGCAGAATGGCGTCGTGGAGCGCAAGAACAAGACTCTTGCTGAGATGGCTCGCACTATGCTTGATGAATACAAAACGCCTCGTCGTTTCTGAATTGATGCAATTGATCTTGCTTGCCACATCATCAACAGTATATCTTCACAAATTCTTCAATAAGACTGCCTATGAACTCCACAATCGACAAGAAACCCAATGTGAGTTATTTCAAAGTCTTGATTGCTAAATGCTGGATTAGAGATCCACATCACAACTCCAAATTTGCACCGAAAGCACATGAAGGTTTTATGCTTGGTTACGGAAAGGACTCGCACACCTACAGAGTCTTCAACAACGTTCTTCACAAGGTTGTTGAAACTGTAAATGTGCGGTTTGATGAAACTAATGGCTCGCAAAGAGAGCACCTACCTTCTGTGATAGATGAACCAGCACCTGAGGAATCTATCAAGTTCAAGGCTACTGAGGATGTCATTCCTACCGAAGAATCTGCTGAAGAATTCATTCCAGAACATGAAGAACGTCGAGCTAATGCACCTGAAGAAAATGGTGCTGAAGAAAATGCTGATCAAATTCCTTGACGACAACCAGCTCATCCTCGTGTTACAAAAGAAGTGCAAGTTGAAAAGATCCTCGATGACATTGAAGCACCAGGTCCTCTCACACGCTCAAGAGCTTCACATTTATCTAACTTTTGTGGGAACTATGCTTTTGTCTCTTTACAGAGCCCACTAAGGTAGATGAAGCATTTTTGGAGCCCGAGTGGATTCAAGCTATGCAAGAAGAATTACATCAATTCGAGCTCAACAACGTTTGGGAACTGGTCAAACGTCCAGATACTCGCAAGCACAATATCATTGGCACAAAGTAGATCTACCGCAACAAGCAAGATGAAAATGGCCTTGTTGTGAGGAATAAGGCACGACTAGTAGCTCAAGGCTACACACAGGTTGAAGGAATTGATTTCGATGAAACTTTTGCACTTGTTGCTAGACTTGAGGCTATTCGCATATTACTTGCTTATGCTAACCATCTTAATATCACCTTATATCAAATGGATGTGAAAAGTGCATTCCTCAATGGTAAGCTTGAGGAAGAAGTATATGTTGCTCAACCCCAAGGTTTTGAAGATCCAAAGAATCCTGACAAAGTCTTCAGACTCAATAAGGCCCTCTATGGCCTCAAGCAGGCCCCTCGGGCGTGGTATGATACCTTGAAGGAATTCCTAATGAAGAAGGGCTTCAAACCCGGTTCACTCAACCCTACTCTTTTCACTAAATCTTATGATGGTGAACTGTTTGTGTGCCAAATATATGTTGATGATATTATCTTTGGTTGTACTGACCAACGTTATAGTGATGAATTTGCCTATATGATGAGTGAAGAATATCGAATGTCTATGATGGGAGAGTTGAAATTCTTCTTAGGTCTTCAAATTCATCAACAGCGAAATCGCATATTCATATCTCAGGAGAAATACCTCAAGGATGTACTGAGGAAATTCGGCATGCAAGATTGCAAAGGCGTCAAAATTCCTATGCCCACAAATGGCCATCTATGCACTGATGAAAATGGTATTGACTTGATCATAAGGTATACCGCTCCATGATTGGTTCTTTATTATGCGTATGTGCATCTAGGCCAGATATTATGCTTAGTGTTTGCATGTGTGCCCGATTTCAAGCTACACCGAAGGAATCACACCATAAGGCTGTGAAGCATATTCTTCGATATCTAGCTCACACACCAACACTTGGATTATGGTACCCCAAGGGCTCAGATTTGGATCTCATTGGATATTCAGACTCTGACTATGCTGGTGATCGTGTGGACCGCAAGTCAACATCTGGTACATGTCATTTCCTCGGACGATCTTTGGTCTATTGGTCCTCGAAGAAACAGAACTGCGTATCAACATCTCTTCTTTGAAGCTGAGTACATTGTTGCTGGTTCTTCTTTGTGCTCAATTGCTGTGGATGAAGCAAACTCTCAAGGACTACGACGTCAATGTGAAGAATATGCCTCTCTTCTGTGACAATGAGAGTGCCATCAAGATTGCTCACAATCTAGTTCAGCACTCGAAGACAAAGCACATTCAGATTCGTCATCATTTTCTTCGTGATCATGTGTTGAAGGGCGACATTTCTATTGAGCATGTGAAGACTGAAGAACAGCTAGCCGATATCTTCACAAAGCCCTTGGATGAGAAGAGATTTATCAAGTTGCGGTGTGAGCTAAATATCTTAGAATCTTCGAATATTCTTTGAAAAGGACACTCATCCTAACTCTTATGCAAAATTGATGACTTAGATGTGCAACACATGAAGAAACGTTTTTCTTCAATCAATGGAGAAAAACACTCAAAGTGTGAAGAAATTAACGAAGAATTTGATTCTCATAACCCTAAGACAATTGTACGCGGTGTCTGAAAACATCATTCTTATACGGTGGGTCACGCCACCGCCAAAGTTGAAAATCTTCAATTTGAGTTTTTTCCTTAGTTTTGAATTTCCTCAGTTGTTCATTTTCTTCAACTTTGCATTGTCTTCACCTTTTCTGTCATTTTTCCTCATTGGTTATATGATTAGAATAACTATTTAGATCACGGTGCCCCTATATAGGGCGTGTGGAGGTCCTCCCGAACTGGCAGAGGAAAAAAAGGCACGCCCGCGCCCACCACTCCCTCCCCGATCCCCAACCTCCTCGTCCCGATCCCGCGTCGTCCCCGCTCCCACCCCAACCGACGCCCGCACCTCCCGCCGCCGGCCACCCCGGCCCCGAACCGCCGCGCTTCCCTCCGCCGGCGCCGTCCCCGACGCACCTCCTGCCGCTGGCCCACGGAGCCGCCACGCCCTCGCCTGGATCTGCGCCCCGTGCAGCCCCCATGCTTGAACAGGGCCACCGCGTCGCCGGCCTTCCTCCCCTTGGTTCCACCGTGGCGGCGGTGGCCTCCCGCCCCTTGCATCTACCAGCGGCAACGACCTCCTACCCCCTTCTTCTATCCATTCATGGCGCCAGCCTCCACACTCGCGAGGGAGACAATGGAGGCAGGGACATGGCCAGGATCCTCCAGTACTGCTCCTCCTACCAATGGATTTCTTCCCACGTGGTGGTCCTGAACTACAGCGCCTACGCCTTCTTCCTCATATCCGACCCTCCAAATAGCCGCTCACTATCGTTCATTCTCTGACTCCTCTCTACCATATTTTTGTGCAGATGCAGCAGCAAGGCCATCCTCTCTCTTTGGTTCAGACTTTACACATGTTCTACGGCTTTAGAGATGTGCAAACGCTAGCACTAGTGCAGATGACCAGGAAGTTATACTATGGCTACATGCCAAATTCAGATTTTGGAAGCGTTTCTCTAAAGTTCTGCTATGTCTTTAGACCAGGTTTAGCCCTTAGAACCATTTTGTGCAGTAGACATGGCTGGTGGATATGTGTTCTAGTTTGGTGTGTTACGTGCATGTGTGTCCAGCGTGATACATCACACATGTTTGCCATGATGGATGTTGGCCAGTTCTATCGCAACAGCTGCTACTCTCTTCCGCTGTTCCCTTTTCTGAGCAAAAATGCTCTCTTGTCTCTCTCTAATTGAGTTGTTGATGCAGCATAAAGGAACAATATATTTTGATTGCTACCTTCCCTTGGACGTTCATATCAGAAGTGAAAAAGTAATTGTAGCCAAGCTAACTAAGAGGTGTAGCTTATGTATACATCACATGTTTATGCCCACTTCCATCTATCTTTGGTTGTTTCTATTTTGTATTCTGAAATTCTCTCCAATTTTTTGCATAAAGAACAGGGATGGAAACTTCAAGAGATTTTTGTCCACATCCTGCACCGACCATCCCGCCACCGTGCGTTGGGCCCTAGCTGGCGCAACCCACCCACCCTGCTGCACCGCTCGACCTCCCTCACCTCGTCCTCCCGACGCCTGCGTTCTAGCCGCGTCGCCGGTTCCCTCACCTCATAGCTGTCGTTGACTTTCTTCCCAAGGCAAACCTGAACTTCATCGTGCCGTCGGCTTCTTCCTCTGGAACCGAAGCTCTCTTCCTCCATTCTACTGCTGCCACTCTTCCTCCATGCTCCTGCCTCCTTGGACTCTTCCCCCCGCGCCACAGTCTACGCCTCGAGCCGCCCTCTCCCACTAGCAGTGCAGACAAGCTGTTTGTGTATCTGCTCAATCAAAAAAGTGTATTTTTTTGTGCATAGGGAAGTTGATGATTGTGGTGAGTATACACGGGAGAAAAAAAATCAGCCTTATCCTTGTGAAAAAATTGATTTTGATGGTACAATGCTTGTTGATGTGTTGGTTGTGCATGTAGCACGCGAAGTGCATTTGCTTTGTTGTGTGTAATTTTCTTATTTTTCAGTACGCGAAGTTCATGTTTCAGAAATTTCGAAGTTCACGTGTACCAAAGAAAAATGATCAATAGAAAAAAGCGACCGCCTATGCCATTTCAACGAAAAGCAAAAAAGGCATAGAATATCATGACCAAAATCTATAAGTTCAAATTTTAAAACCAAAGCAGGTCAACGTTAAAAAAAATGAAGTTTTTTATATCTAAAAGACAAATTTGAAGTTCAAAAAATTTGAGCAAGAAGTTAAAAAAATTAGTTCAAAAATCTTTATAACGAATTTTCCCCGTTTGTAAAAAAAATCAAAGAAGTTCAAATTAAAAAGAGGAACATTTCAAAAAGATTGTATAAAACCTGAGTTTCCCCATTTTATAAAAACTAGAAGTTCAAATTAAAATAACAACGCGGTATCATTATTTATATAAAAAAGCATTTTCCCCGTTACTAACCAACAAAACTAAGAAGTTCAAATTTTAAAAGTGGTGAAGTTCGATGTTTATATAAAAAACAGATTTTTCACATTGTTAAAAAATAAAACCAAGAAATTCAATATTTTAAAACAGCGAAGTTCAAAAAACTCGATTTTTCTCGTTACTAAAGAATAAAACTAAGAAGTTCAAATTAAAATAACAGAGAAGTTCAAGTACTGCAAGGAATGCATTTCAGGTGAGAATAAAAGTATAGAAAAATAAAAGTTCAAAAGGTTTGTTGAAAGAAGTTCAAGTGCTCTTTCCGGGGATGTTCAAAATTTTTTGCGAGAAAGGTTCATCTTGTATTTCCATGTTCGTTTTTTTCCGTATAAAAATTGAATACAATTCTTTACTCAAAATATAAAAAGGTGAAGTTCAAATTGAAATAACAGAGAAGTTTGGAGTTTATTAAAACATAGGATTTACCTATTCAAAAAATAAAAAACACAACACCATTTTTTGCAGTTTTAGAAACAACTCATAACCGAAAAAAAATGGTTGCTAGAAGTTCAAGTGCTCGGCTAGGAAAAGTTGAAAGTTTCTTCTGAGAGAGGTTCACCGTGTATTTAGATGTCCAAAATACATAAAAAATATGTTATTTTTTGTGTTTTACAATAATTCTCTCAAACCAGAGAGAAGTTCAAAGTGATAACAACCGGAAGTTCACGTACTACATGGTGTGTATTTCATATAAAAAAATACAAAAAAGTGAAACAGGGTGAAGTTCAAATAGAGATGCCCCAAGTTCAACTACTTCACGTAGTGCAAAAAACACCACGTAAAAAATCAGCACGTCAAAAACAGAGTGAACTTCGAACAGACACGTCCTAGAATTTCAACTACTTAATGTAGTGCAAAAAACAACACGTTAAAAACAATGTGAAGTTCGAACAGACATGCACGAGAAGTTCAACTACTTCACGCAGTGTATTTCCATTCGCGATGAAGGCAGAAATCATGATCTCGTCATTTTCTAATTTACTTCAAAACAGTAGGAAATCATTTGTGTAAGTTCAAGTCCTCGGTCGAAGAAAGTTAAAAATTTTATTGTGAGAGAGGTTTGTACAAAAGAAATATCATTTGTGTGACATTGACGAATGTATGAGAAAATTACAAACGAAAATACATCACGGAATTTCAACGTGAAAACAGCTGAAAGTTCAACTACTACACTGAATGAATTTCAGATGAAAAACTTTTAAAACCGTTGCGAGTATGAAATAATGATCATCACGGAAAAGTTGCGTGTCTACAGAAGCTTTCCATCGGTGTATCACTTGCTCAATTCCGGTGAGTGTTCAGGTGCGTGGATGGAGAGCTACAGGCAAAAAAAAGCACGTGAAAAACAGAGTGAAGTTCAAGGTTTCATACCGAGAAGTTCAGGTACTTCACGCCATGCATTTTTGACGAATCTGTTTCGCGATTGGGAATTACAGAAAACTGTCAACATGAAAAAGTTTCGCATTTTCCGTAGCTTTTCAACGGTATATTATTTGCGCCATTTTGATAAAGTTTGTACAAAATACGGTGAAAATACGTTTTTCACCTTTTTTGAAACTGACTTAAAACTGTAACGAATTGGGAGAAATAATACATACCAAAAAGGTTCGCATTTGTTCAAGCTTTCCAGCCCCTTATGATTTGCTGCATTCGGACGCGCGGTTAAAACATTAGCTCGAAAATACGAACTCGGTAGGACTTGTACCGTTTTCTAAATTACTCTTAAACCGTTCAAAATTAGAAAGAACTTTCAACATGCAAAATTTGCACATTTTAATAAGCTTTCCAAGGCCATATCATATGCCTCAATTGGATTAGCCATTTAGAAATGACGTCAAAAATACGAACTCGGCTGTTCGGTTTGTGAAATTTTATGTTTTTTCAATTTACTCTTTAACCATAGAGAACTAGAGAAAACTTTCAACATGTGGAAGTAGCGGTTTTGCAGCAGCTTTCCAACAGCATATTATATGCCTCATTCCGATAGACAGTTTAGAAATGCGACCGAAAATACGATTCACGTTTTTTGTGTGAAGAAAAAACGGTTTTAAAAGCTGCTCTTAAACCGCTTATATTTTGCCAAAAATTTAAGTTGGGTCATGATACTGATGTCCGTAGCTTTCCAAGGGTATATCGCAAGCCCCATTTGGGCAATGTTGGCGGAAGTTCAACCTAGTTCACAGGGAAGTTGAACGTACTATTAGCGGGGCAGGTCAGATTGTGATCAGAATATTATTCTCATCTCGTGATCAGAATAGTGTATATGTATAGTTTATGTCCTCTACAACATTCACTTGTTGCTATTTCTTCAAGTTGCTTTTTCTCCTAAGTGAATGTGATCGGACCCTTCCCCCTCTATGCTAAACTCAACCCAATCTCTTCACAAATTCTTCATGTGCGTTCTATTTGAAACTCGTTCAAAATCTTCATTGTGTCCTTGTCAGCTGAAGAATTTGCGAACGTAACTTTTAACTTATCTTATCCAAATTTTCGGTTTTGCCGCTCAAACTGTTCCGCTTCCCATGGAAACACTTATCTATTCACCCACGATCTCACACGATCTCCACTTCTCAGTATGTGGGTGACACATGTCAAGCGAATGAGAAGGGTCAGGGGCACGTTCGTCCAATTTCTTCGGGCGAACAGTTTTTCACCGTGGCTATAAATTCCCCTCCCCTCCCTCACTTCTCTTTTACTCCGCTCGACCTCTCTCCAGCTTGAGCTTCTCAAACCCTAGCGCCGCCGCTACTTCATCGTCGCCGGTGAGGAAGAGCTTCACTGCCTCGACCTCGTCGCCGCCGTACTCGCGCCCGCTGCGGCTTTCTTCACTCTGCCGCCGCCGTAGCTGTCTTCCTCCGCAAAGTTAGGGCGTGGAAGATCTGCACAGACGAAGGTCACATCTCCACATCCCAGTTCGTCGTGTTCTTCGTCAAAGGTAATTAAAAGTTACTTTTACTGCCCTCTTTGATTCAAATGATTTCTACAAAATCCTCAAAGGTGTTTATTCTTCAAATTCCTCACACACTGAACACCTCACTTGTCACATGTTCTCGATTCATTTCTCTAAGTTATATTTTTCTTTAAGATTCCTCAGTTGTGTGGATTTTTGATCTGTACAACTCTGGAATCTAAGACAAAGAAAGCTTAGTGAAATTCTTCAAGACTCATCTGGTCAAATACCTCAAACTTGTTCTTTTTGAAAAACCTTCTGAGAACGCATATGACCTCTCCAAATTCCTCGCAAATACACTCGTTCCACGGTACCCATGTCCGCTCTTTGAATCACTAGGTTCTCATCAACTTAACTCATTTGTAGCGTTCCTCGAAGAAAAGTTGCATACATCTTGAGAGAATTCCATTGTTCAAATTCCTCAATTTGAAGAAAATGGCCGATGGAAAGAAGCCACAGAAAGGAGGAAAGAGGCCTGAAATCAATACTGCCTTTGAGATCCCTGATGACATATACAAAGATTATTGCACTCCTGATGAGTCCAAGTTCGGAAAAGAGGATAAAATCAGTGCAAGGTGCGCATATAGAGGATAGAAAGGAGATGGGCAAGAGAGTGGAGGGAGTACAGATATGTTACTCCCAAATACATGAAGAAATTCACGCTAAATCCTCCATGCCCAAGACCTCCATTGGCACGTGGCCAAGAAGCATATCCCACCAGCCTCAAGCGGGGTGAGGATTATCCTGATGAATGGGCCAAGCACCAGGCCAAGCTGGCTAGACAAGCCAGAGAAGAAGTGAGCAAATTCAACGAAGACTCTGCTGCTGCTGCTGCTGCTGCTGAAGCCTCTGTAAAACCAAAGAAGGCCATGTCAAAGAAGCCGGCTCACAAGCCAAGTGCTTCTTCTTCAATGCCCTCACAGCCGAGTTCCTCAGCTATGCCCTCACGACCAGAATCCTCAAAGCCCTCACGACCAATTCCTCGTGCTGCTCCTGCTCCTCCAAAATCCTCAGCTCCTCCGCTTAAGTCCTCAGCTGCTCCGACCAAACCCTCTGCACCTGTGCATCTTGCCACGTGCCAAAGGACTACAGGCATCTCTATTGCCTCAAGAGCTTCTGCTAGTTCCTCAGCTGCGCCAAATTCTTTAACTGGCCCCTCTCTGCTAAAGACAAAGGCCACTGCTGGAAGGGTCCTCGGCCAAGTCCTCAAAAGAAGCAGGTTGCCTTCCAAGTGTCGTCTGATGAAGACGACGCTGATGACGAGGAACTTGCCGAAATCATCAGAGACAGGCAGGTCAGGGCCGCTAGAGCCCAGGGCACAAATGTGCCTCTGCTTTTGGATCCAAAGTTGATCCTCGACTACATTGATCTCTGGCACAAGGACCCGAACACTCCTATGCCTGATTTCAAGTTGACTCCTGGCCAAAGTCATATGCTGACTGCCTTCATAAAAGAAGAGAAATGGAGATTTGAAAAGGCTAGGCAGATCAAGAAAGCGTAGTACAAGAAGGAGCGTTTTCTGAAGAAACACGTTGTCTCTATGACAACTGAAGAACTTGTCAATATTCAATCAGAGATCAAGAAACTCAGTGATGAATTGACGTATACCACGCTGACTAGCTTGGAGCCAAAGTCTGTTTTGTGAAGTTGACAGAAAAGATCACTCCAAATGTTGCAGCTCCATCGCAACCAGAAATTCCTCAGGCTGAAGCATCTGCTCAGCCGATTGAAGAACATGCTAGCACCGCTGATGACATTCAGGCTGCTGAAGAAAATGTGAGTTCCAGGGCAGATGATTGCATTCTAGCCGCTGACGAAATTGTCAGGGCATCCACTAGTGGTGCACCTAAAGAAAATGAAGAGGTCAGGGCAACTGCATCAGTTGTGCCTGAAGAAACTCAACCAAATTCCTCTGCTCCTCCTGCGCCTACCCCAACTCCGATCCTTCCATCTGCTTCAGATGTGAAGAAGACTAAGGCTGCAGAGCGTGCAACAGTGGAGAAAAGGAAGGCATCAACTTCATCAAATTCTTCAGCTCCGAAAAAGATGAAGTCTTTAACCAGCTCGTTTGCAAACCCAAATGATGTTGTTCCTATCTCAACAATGCCATCAAAGGACCTTGTTCCTTATGATGAATAATATATGATTCCTAGCGAATCCGATGAAGAAAATCCTTCTGCTGCTTCGTCAGAGCATGTGACGCCCGGATAATTAAGCTACAGTAATCCACTACTAATGGTCCCACGTCACCACTCTAACTGTTGCTAATCCTCGGTTGATCCAAATCACGATCCAAATTAAAATTCAAATTAAAGTCCAAATTCAAATTTCTCAAACATGCAAAATAAGATGTTCAAAGTGTGGCACATATTCCATAGCTAATAATGCTGGTGGACCAACATTTTTTTTGCAAAGTGCTTAAATGCCTTAAAATAATTAAAACAGGGACTAAAACAATTAACTAACTGGTTTTTAAAATAATAGTAATTGCAAGCTATTTTATTTAAATACTAAAACTAAAAATGGCGGTGGCTTAATTGTTGATACTAATTTAGGAGCTAATTATATATTTTATAAATCTAAAAATAAAATGACCCTAAAAGAATCAGAGAATAAAATGGAAAGAAAAGGAGAAGAAAGGCCCCCTGGGCCACTTGGCCCAAAAGGGCTGAGGCATCCCACCTGCCCGACCGGCCCAACCCCTCCCCGGGTCGTCTCCCTGTTCGACCGACCGGGGGAAGGGGCTCCAGCTCGTCGCCGCCCGACCGCCTCCCTACCCGCCGTCGAGGGGATAAGGCAGCCACGACTCCCCCCTCGTCTCCTTGCCTCCCCTGCTCCACCCAGTCACCACACACTGCTCCCTCTCCCTCTGGCCTTGCTCCCCTCAGATCCTCTTTCACCCGACCGCTCCTGTGGTCGCCGGCGCGCACCACCACAGTGACCGGCACCCCCGTGCCCTCCTGTCGAGTCCACGAACCCCTCCGCCGTTTGCCTCGTCGACCTCGACCATCGGTTCGAGCTTAACGTCGTCGCAGCCCCGTTCGAGGTCGTCTTCAACCTCGGACCACCGCCGGCGTTCTTCTTCGATTTCGGCGCTGTCGAGCCCTCCCCGAGCCCACTTATGCACCTCTACAGGGCCGCTGAGAGCCCCCACTTACTTCTCCTCTATATGTGCCTCGAATCCGTGCTCCTAGCCATCGCCGCCGTCGCGACCGAAGCCCACCACTCGCCGTGGCCTCGACACCCTCCATCGGCGTAGCTTGCCGATGACCCGCTCCGGCAGAAGCCCGACCGTCATCGTTGCCCCGACCGCTGCCGCTCCCGCTGCGCCTGCCACCTCGTCGCCCGGCGCCCCGCTGCACAGCGTGGCCGCCGCCAACTCCTGACCAGCAGCGGCGCTGCTCCTTCTCATCTTCTTTGCGCTCGCGCACCGCCTCGACCCCGCCACCACCTCGCCGTAGTAAACCAAGCTGCGTCCACCGCCTCCCGCACCATGCGCCGTGGCCCATACAGCCTCCGCTTCGCCGGTATCGCCTTGGCCGTGCCAGAGCCATCGCACGTCCGCCCCACTCCGCCTCGACGGGCGCCCGCGCCCGCACCCGCTAAGAGCCTAGGGCCATTGACAGCTGGGGCCCCTCCCCTTTAACAACAAAATGATTACAATAATCAAAATGAAATTAATTAATTAGGTAATTAATTAACTTATTTAGCCTAATTACCTAATTTATATAATTAAAATTGTTAGTTGAGTTAGGTCAATGACAGATGGGTCCCACTACTTTGTTTGACCAGTCAACGGTCAGTGTTGACCGCTGATGTCATGATGACGTCAGGCTGATGTCATATTTCCTTTTTGTATTATTAGTAATTTCAGAATATTGCTAAAAGTTTAGAAATTCATACAAAATAATCCGTAACTCGGATGAAAAAGTTTTATACATGAAAGTTGCTCAAAACAACGAGACGAATCCGATTACGCGATTCGGTCATTTGTCACATGCCCCTAACTACCTGAACATGCAACTTTCCCCTCCGTTTCATCTGTCTGGAAATGCTAAAACTGGGGAAACGTTCCCGGATGTTATCCCCCTTCGCCACTAACGTGTAGCACCGCGTTAGAACACGTCTAGCCTTGCCTGTTGTCCTGTTATGCTCTTGCTTGCTATGTACTTACTGTTTCTCCCCCTCTTCTCTCCGGTAGACCCCTAGACTGCCGCTGGTGCCGCTGTGATCAACTACGTCGACGACGACCCCTTCTTGTTGTTTGAGCAACCAGGCAAGCCCCCCCTTTGATCATCCCGATATAGCCCATTAGATTTTGCTACTGTTATTGATTGCTCCTATTCTGATGCATAGCCTGCTTTTGTACCTGCTGTTGTACCTTACCTACTTATGCTAAACTGCTAAGTATAGGTTGGATAGTACTCCATCAGTGACCTCCACCTTGTCCTTATTTCCCCTGCTTCATCATCGACGACTCGATCTACATGATCGATGACCAGAGCCCGACACCGCACATCACATCACGCCCCTTTTGTTGCTCGACTCTGCAGAGCTACTATCGAGTGCCGAGGGTGATCCCTCATAACGCACTCCTGATGATTATTCTGTAGCGTAGCTATTCGGTCGTGGTCATCGACGGTGATTTCCTCTTTCACCATTTCCTACACGGCTCAGTCGTTCAACACCTCAAGTGTGAACCTCAAGGGTGGTCCCTCTTACGTTCAGCTTGATGATTACATTGAGTGGAATCCTCCGAGGGTGATTCATTGGGTTTTCCCCTTGATGTTTGGACACACGGATACCTTGACATTACTTGAGACCTTTGGGAAAGTCGGGCTGGCCCGTAGAGCACCCACAAGATGGTTACGAGGCACGGCCGGGAAGTCAGGTAGCCCTCGAGTGGGCTGGGCTTGCCCTTGCCGTATTTCCTCGAGACGGGGCGACGGGGTCACATTATCGTGAGTCTCTGCTCATCTCCGCAAACTAATAATACGCTATGGTTTGGGTATTTGTTCTGAATTGGCCTTTGGCCTTTATGTACTAACCACCACGCGAGAATAGTTATGGGCCTCGACGTCGTGGTATCAGCCGAAGCTTTGTCAGATGTCCAGTTCAGCATTGCGGCACGGCCTGGTCGGCGCCCCAATGGAGGTGGCCTTTATCGCCCTGCGCGCAACGATCCGGAATGCAACGGGCGATGGGCCCAGACCCCGGAGTGCTTAAGATGTAGACCGTCGGGGACCTCTCTGCTGAGCCTAGGTAGGGCTACGAGGTGTTGATCTTCCGAGGCTGGGTATTGACCCAGAAAAGTGTGTCCGGCCAGAGTAATCAAGCGTGTTGGAAAACGTGGTGCACCCCTGCAGGGAAGATCTTTATTCGAATATCGTGTCCACGGTAATGGACGTTCAGACTTATATCTTGATCTAATACAACTAGAAATGGATACTTAAGTTATGTGGCTCCGGGATTGCTTTCTCGCAGGGAGTCGAGGAAGGATCTCTGGGCATTGTTGCTACAACATGTTTGATAAATATAAATATCTATGATTTACTCTTCTACATGCTGCAAGATGCTTGGAGCTGCTTGAAGATGCTAGTCTTTGATAGGCTAGGCCTTCCCCTCTATTATGGGATTCTACAGTTCAGTCCATAGATATAGCCCTTCCATTTGATACAAATACATACTTAGTGTAGATCTGATGCTTGCGAGTACTTTGGATGAGTACTCACGGTTTCTTTGCTACCCCTTTTCCCCCCTTCTTCATTCTTTCCGATTGTCGCAACCATATGATGGATCATTGGAGCCAGATGCCACCGCCGACGGATACTGCTACTTGGAGACCGCCGATGGCCAGGAGTAGTTAGGAGGTCCCAGGCAGGAGGCCTTGCCTCTTCGATCGTTGCTTTTTTTGTGCTTGCCCTCTTAAGGCAGTCTTGTCTAACTTATGTATGTACTCAGATATTATTTCTTCCGCTGACTCTTGTGTATCAAGCTTGTATTCGAGCCCTCGAGGCCCCTAGTGATACGTCTCCAACGTATCTATAATTTTTGATTGCTCCATGCTACTTTATTTACTGTTTTGGACTATATTGGGCTTTATTTTCCACTTCTAATATTATTTTTGGGACTAACCTATTAACCAGAGGCCCAGCCCAAAATTGCTGGGTTTTTTTTGCCTATTTCAGTGTTTCAAAGAAACGGTATATGAAATGGAGTCCAAACGGAATGAAACCTTCGGGAACATGATTTTCTCACCGAACGTGATCCAGGAGACTTGGACCCTACTCCAAGGAACAAAAGAGGCGGTCACGAGGGTGGGGGCGCCCCCCTAGGGCGCGCCCCCTGCCTCGTGGGCCCCCTGTTGCTCCACCGACGTACTCCTTCCTCCTATATATACCTACGTACCCCCAAACGATCAAAACAGGAGCCAAAAACCTAATTCCACCGCCGCAACTTCCTGTATCCACGAGATCCCATCTTGGGGCCTGTTCCGGAGCTCCGCCAGAGAGGGCATCCACCACGGAGGGATTCTACATCATCACCATAGCCCCTCCGATGAAGTGTGAGTAGTTTACTTCAGACCTTCGGGTCCATAGCTAGTAGCTAGATGGCTTCTTCTCTCTTTTTGGATCTCAATACAATGTTCTACCACTCTCGTGGAGATCTATTCGATGTAATCTTCTTTTTGCGGTGTGTTTGTTGAGACCGATGAATTGTGGGTTTATGATCCATATTATCTTTTAATAATATTTGAATCTTCTCTGAATTCTTATATGTATGATTGGTTATATTTGCAAGTCTCTTCGAATTATCCGTTTGGTTTGGCCAACCAGATTGGTAGTTCTTGCAATGGGAAAAGTGTTTAGCTTTGGGTGACAGAAGGGGCAGCAAGGCACATATTGTATTGTTGCCATCGAGGATAACAAGATGGGGTTTTTATCATATTGCATGAATTTATCCCTCTACATCATGTCATCTTGCTAAAGGTGTTACTCTGTTTTTAACTTAATACTCTAGATGCATGCTTGATAGGGTTCGATGAGTGGAGTAATAGTAGTAGATGCAGGCAGGAGTCGGTCTACTTGTCTTGGACATGATGCCTATATACATGATCATACCTAGACATACTCATAACTATGCTCAATTCTGTCAATTGCTCAACGGTAATTTGTTCACCCACCGTAGAATACATATGCTCTTGAGAGAAGCCACTAGCGAAACCTATGGCCCCCGGGTCTATTCTCATCATATCAATCTCCATCACTTTAATACTTGCTTTGTTTAACTTAGCCTTTTACTTTTTACTTTGCATCTCTATATCAAAAATACCAAAAATATGATTTATCATCTCTATCAGATCTCACTCTCGTAAGTGATCGTGAAGGGATTGACAACCCCTAATCGCGTTGGTTGTGAGGAGCTATTGTTTTGTGCACGTACGAGGGACTTGTGCGTGGCCTCCTACTGGATTGATACCTTGGTTCTAAAAAACTGAGGGAAATACTTACGCTACTTTGCTACATCATCCTCTCATCTTCGGGGAAATCCAACGCAGTGCTCAAGAGGTAGCAAGAAGAATTTCTGGCACCGTTGCCGGGGAGGCTCACGCATGAGCAAGTCAAGCACCATACCAAGTACCCATCACAATCCCTATCTCCCATATTACATTATTTGCCATTTGCCTCTCGTTTTCCTCTCGCCCAGTTCACCCTTCCTGTTTAATTCGCCTTCTCTTTCCCAATCTCCTCCTCTTTTTCCCGTTTGCCTTTTCTCGCTTGCCTTTTGTTTGCTCGTGTGTTGGATTGCTTGTTTGTCGCGATGGCTCAAGATACTACCAAATTGTGTGACTTCACCAATACCAATAATAATGATTTCCTTAGCACTCCTCTTGCTCCTCTTGCCAATACTGAATCTTGTGAAATCAATACTGCTTTGTTGAATCTTGTTATGAAAGATCAATTCGCCGGCCTTCCTAGTGAAGATGTCGCTACTCATCTGAATAGCTTCGTTGATTTATGTGATATGCAAAAGAAAAAAGATGTCGATAATGATGTTGTTAAGTTGAAGCTATTTCCTTTTTCGCTTAAAGATCATGCTAAAGCGTGGTTTTCATCTCTGCCTAAATAGTGTATTGATTCTTTGAACAAGTGCAAAGATGCTTTTATCTCTAAGTTTTTTCCTCCCGCTGATATTATCTCTCTTAGGAACGATATTATGAATTTTAAGCAACTTGATCATGAACATGTTGCACAAGCTTGGGAGAGAATGAAATTAATGATACGTAATTGTCCTACTCATGGTTTGAACTTGTGGATGGTTTACACAAAACTTTTATGCCGGATTGAATTTTGCTTCTAGAAATCTTTTAGATTCGGCCGCGAGAGGCACTTTTATGGAAATCACTTTAGGAGATGCTACTAAACTTCTAGATAATATAATGGTTAATTATTCTCAATGGCACATTGAAAGATCTACTAATAAAAAAGTGCATGCGATAGAAGAAATTAATGTTTTGAGTGGAAAGATGGATGCACTTATGAAATTATTTGCTACTAAGAGTGTTTCTTCCGATTCTAATGATATGCCTTTGTCTACTTTGATTGAGAATAATAATGAATCTATGGATGTGAATTTTGTTGGTAGGAATAATTTTGGTAACAACGCGTATAGAGGGAATTTTAATCCTAGGCCTTATCCTAGTAATCCTTCTAATAGTTATGGAAATTCCTACAACAATTCTTATGGAAATTTTAATAAGATGCCCTCTGAATTTGAGACTAGTGTTAAAGAATTTATGAGTTCACCAAAGAATTTTAATTCTTTGCTTGAGGAGAAATTGTTTAAAATTGACGATTTGGCTAGGAACGTTGATAGAATTTCTCTTGAAATTGATTCTTTAGAGCTTAGATCTATTCCTCCTAAGAATTATATCAATGAGTCTCTCAAAGCCATGAGAATTTCCATTGATGAGTTCAAAGAAAGAACCGCTAGGATGCGTGCTTCCAAAGATGCCTTTTATTAAAGCGTGTTCTTCCAATTCCTATGAAAATCAAGATGAAGATCTAAAAGTTATTGATGTGTCCCCCTTTAAATCTTTGTTTTGCAATATGAATCTTGATGAAACTGAATATGATCTTCCTTTACCTAGAAGGCGTTCTAAGAATTAGGAGTATTTAGATCTTGATGATGCAATTGATAAATGTGGGATTGAAAGAAATAAAAACCTAGATGTTGCTAAACCCACTATATTGGATCTCAAGGAATTTAATTATGAAAATTGCTCTTTAATTGATTGTATTTATTTGTTGCAGTCCGTGCTAAATTCTCCTCATGCTCATAGTCAAAATAAGGCCTTTACCGAACACATTATTGATGCCTTGATGCAATCTTATGAAGAAAAACTTGAGTTGAAAGTCTCTATCCCTAGAAAGCTCTATGATGAGTGGGAACCTACTATTAAAATTAAAATTAAAAATTATGAGTTTCATACCTTGTATGATTTGGGTGCTAGTGTTTCAACTATTCCCAAAACTTTGTGTGATTTGCTAGATTTCCATGACTTTGATGATTGCTCTCCACACTTGCATCTTGCGGATTCCACTATTAAAAAGCCTATGGGAAAATTAATGATTTTCTTATTGTTGCAAATAGGAATTATGTGCCCGTAGATTTTATCGTTCTTGATATAGATTGCAATCCTTCTTGCCCTATTATTCTTGGTAGACCTTTCCTTAGAACGTGGTGCAATTATTGATATGAAGGAAGGGAATATTAGATTCCAATTTCCTTAAAGAAGGGCATGGAACACTTCCCTAGAAAGAAAATAAAATTACCATATGAATCTATCATGAGAGCCACCTATGGATTGCTTACCAAAGATGGCAATACCTAGATCTATCCTTGCTTTTATGCCTAGCTAGGGGCGTTAAACGATAGCGCTTGTTGGGAGGCAACCCAATTTTATTTTTTGTTTTTTTGCTTTTTCTTCTGTTTAGGAATAAATAATCCATCTATATTCTGTTTATAAGTGGTTTTATATTTTAATTAGTGTTTTTGCCAAGCTAGACCTATTGGATCTTCTTGGATGATAGTTATTTGATCTTGCTGTAATTTCCAGAAACTTTGCGCTCAGTGCGCGAATTATTAAAAATCACCAGAACGTGATAAAATACTGATTACAATTTCTGCTGGAAAATAAACAAATGGTCTAGGTCTTATAATTTTGGTAGATTTTTTGGAGTTCCAGAACTTTGCGTTAGTTACAGATTACTTTAGACTGTTCTGTTTTTGACAGATTCTGTTTTTCGTGTGTTGTTTGCTTATTTTGATGAATCTATGGCTAGTAAAATAGTTTAGAATCCATAGAGAAGTTGGAATAAAGTAGGTTTAACACCAATATAAATAAATAATGAGTTTATTAAAGTACCTTAAAGTAGTCTTTTGTTTTCTTTCTCTAACGGAGCTCACGAGATTTCTATTGAGTTTTGTGTTGTGAAGTTTTCAAGTTTTGGGTAAATTCTTTTGATGGATTATGGAACAAGGAGTGGCAAGATCCTAAGCTTGGGGATGCCAATGGCGCCCCAAGATAATCCAAGGACACCAAAATTCAAAGCTTGGGGATGCCGGAAGGCATCCCCTCTTTCGTCTACTTCCATCGGTAATTTACTTGGAGCTATATTTTTATTCACCACATGATATGTATTTTGGTTGGAGCGTCTTGTATTATTTGCGTCTTTGCTTGTTAGTTTACCACAATAATCATTGCTGTACACACCTTTTGATAGAGCCATACTTAAATTGGAATTTGATAGAATACTCTATGTGCTTCACTTATATATTTTGAGCTTGATAGTTTTGCTCATAGTGCTTCACTTATATCTTTTGAGCGTGATAATTTTTGCTCTAGTTATTCACTTAGATCTTTTAGAGCACGGTGGTGGATTTGTTTTAAAGAAACTATTGATCTCTCATGCTTCACTTAGATTATTTTGAGAGTCGTTAATAGCATGGTAATTTGTTTAATATTAATATACTTGGTATTCAGGATATGTGAAACTTTCTTTTGAGTGCGTTGAATACTAAGAAAAGTTTGATTCTTGATAATTGTTTTGAGATATGAAGATGGTGATATTAGAGTCATGCTAGTTGAGTAGTTGTGAATTAAAAGAATACTTGTGTTGAAGTTTGTGATTCCCGTAGCATGCACGTATGGTGAACCGTTATGTGATGAACTCGGAGCATGATTTATTTATTGATTGTCTTCCTTATGAGTGGCGGTCGGGGATGAGCGATGGTCTTTTCCTACCAATATATCCCCCTAGGAGCATGCGCGTAATTCTTTGCTCTGATAACTTCTAGATTTTTGCAATAAGTATATGAGTGTCCATGGATTATACGCACTCTTTCCCATCCTTCCACCATTGCTAGCCTCTATAATACCGCACACTTTTCGCCGGTATCATACACCCACCATATATCTTCCTCAAAACAGCCACCATACCTGCCTATCATGGCATTTGCATAGCCATTCGGAGATGTATTGCCATGCAACTTTCCACCGTTCCGTTTATTATGACACGCTCCATTGTTGTCATATTGCTAGCATGATCATGTAGTTGACATTTTATTTGTGGCAAAGCCACCTTTCATAATTATTTCATACATGTCACTCTTGTTTCATTGCATATCCGGTACACTTGGAGGCATTCATATAGAGTCATACTTTGTTCTAAGAATCGAGTTGTAATTATTGAGATGTAAGAAAAACATAAGTGTGATGATCATCATTCTTTAGAGCATTGTCCGCAGTGAGGAAAGGATGATGGAGACCATGACTCCCCACAAGTCGGGACGAGACTCCAGACAAAAATAAAAAAAAGAGAAAAGGAGGCCATAAAAAAAAGAAAAGGCCCAAATAAAAAAAAGGATAAAAAGAGAGAAGGGACAATGCTACTATCCTTTCACCACACTTGTGCTTCAAAGTAGCACCAAGATCTTCATGATAGAGAGTCTCTCATTTTGTCACTTTCATATACTAGTGGGAATTTTTCATTGTAGAACTTGGCTTGTATATTCCAATGATGGGCTTCCTCAAATGCCCTAGGTCTTCATGAGCAAGCGAGTTGGATGCACACCCTCTTAGTTTCTCTTGTTGAGCTTTCATATACTTATAGCTCTAGTGTATCCGTTGCATGGCAATCCCTACTCACTCACATTGATATCTATTGATGGGCATCTCCATAGCCCATTGATACGCCTAGTTGATGCGAGACTATCTTCCCTCCCTTTTGTCTTCTCCACAACCACCATTCTATTCCACATATAGTGCTATATCCATTGCTCATGCTCATGTATTGCATGAAGATTGAAAAAGTTTTGAAAATGTTAAAGTATGAAACAATTGCTTGGCTTGTCATCGGGGTTGTGCATGATTTAAATATTTTGTGTAGGGAAGATGGAGCATAGCCAGACTATATGATTTTGTAGGGACAACTTTCTTTGGCCATGTTATTTTGAGAAGACATAATTGCTTAGTTAGTATGCTTGAAGTATTATTATTTTTATGGCAATATGAACTTTTGTCTTGAATCTTTCGGATCTGAATATTCATACCACAATTAAGAAGATTTACATTGAAATTATGCCAAAGTATCCTCCGCATCAAAAATTCTTTTTTATCATTTACCTACTCGAGGACGAGCAGGAATTAAGCTTGGGGATGCTTGATACGTCTCCAACGTATCTATATTTTTTGATTGCTCCATGCTACTTTATTTACTGTTTTGGACTATATTGGGCTTTATTTTCCACTTTTATATTATTTTTGGGACTAACCTATTAACCGGAGGCCCAGCCCAGAATTACTGTTTTTTTGACTATTTTAGTGTTTCGAAGAAACGAAATATCAAACGGAGTCCAAATGGAATGAAACCTTCAGGAACGTGATTTTCTCACCGAACGTGATCCAGGATACTTGGACCCTACTCCAAGGAACAAAAGAGGCGGTCACGAGGGTGAGGGGCGCCCCCCCTAGGGCGTGTCCCCTTTCCTCGTAGGCCCCCCGTTACTCCACCGACGTACTCCTTCCTCCTATGTATACCTACGTACCCCCAAACGATCAGAACAGCAGCCAAAAACCTAATTCCACCGCCGCAACTTCCTATATCCACGAGATCCCATCTTGGGGCCAGTTCGAGCTCACGGAGGGCATCCACCACGGAGGGCTTCTACATCATCACCATAGCCCCTCCGATGAAGTGTGAGTAGTTTACTTCAGACCTTCGGGTCCATAGCTAGTAGCTAGATGGATTCTTCTCTCTTTTTCGATCTCAATACAATGTTCTCCCCCTCTCTCGTGGAGATCTATTCGATGTAATCTTCTTTTTGCGATGTGTTTGTTGAGACCGATGAACTGTGGGTTTATGATCCAGATTATCTATGAATAATATTTGAATCTTCTCTGAATTCTTTTATGTATGATTTGTTATCTTTGCAAGTCTCTTCGAATTATCTGTTTGGTTTGGCCAACTAGATTGGTAGTTCTTGTAATGGGAGAAGTGCTTAGCTTTGGGTTCAATCTTGCGGTGTCCTTTCCTAGTGACATAAGGGGCAGCAAGGCACGTATTGTATTGTTGCCATCGAGGATAACAACATGGGTTTTTATTATATTGCATGAGTTTATCCCTCTACATCATGTCATCTTGCTAAAGGTGTTACTCTATTTTTAACTTATTACTCTAGATGCATGCTGGATAGCGGTCGATGAGTGGAGTAATAGTAGTAGATGCAGGCAGGAGTCGGTCTACCTGTCTTGGACGTGATGCCTATATACATGATCATACCTAGATATACTCATAACTATGCTCAATTCTGTCAATTGCTCAACAGTAATTTGTTCACCCACCGTAGAATACTTATGCTCTTGAGAGAAGCCACTAGTGAATCCTATGGCCCCGGGACTATTCTCATCATATCAATCTCCATCACTTTAATACTTGCTTTGTTTTTACTTTGCATCTCTATATCTAAAATACCAAAAATATTATTTATCATCTCTATCAGATCTCACTCTCGTAAGTGACCATGAAGGGATTGACAACCCCTAATCGCGTTGGTTGCGAGGAGCTATTGTTTTGTGTATGTACGAGGGACTTGTGCGTGGCCTCCTACTGGATTGATACCTTGGTTCTCAAAAACTGAGGGAAATACTTACACTACTTTGCTGCATCATCCTCTCCTCTTCGGGGAAATCCAACGCAGTGCTCAAGAGGTAGCACCTGGCTTGTAATATGAAGCCTGTATTATTTTGATTTGTGTCTAGAGTTGTGTTGTGATATCTTCTCGTGAGTCCCTGATCTTGATCATACACATTTGCATGTATGATTAGTGTACGGTCGAATCAGGGGCGTCACAAGTTGGTATCAGAGCCAACTGCCTGTAGGACCCCCCTTTCCAACTCCTTGGCCGAATTTGAGTATAGTCTTAAAAAAACGGTTTTACTAACATGGATGTGTGGCTTACGGGCCCACGTAGCCATCGGGTGGTATTAGGATCTTTTTACTCCTCGTCTATACTTTGGGACTCTGACCTCTTGTCTATTCAGATTAAATGGTTTTGCTAACTCTAACTCTAGGTTCTCGTAAATACTTTCTCCCGAAGAGCCCTCACTCCAGATGATTGCTCGGTGCACCAAAAGATTCTGAAGATACTCTTCGATGTTTACACGAGACCCTTATACGCTTCGCTGTGGCGATCCCTACCACCGATAAATCCTTATGAGTAACTACCTACATTGTCGTTCATACCTTCATCCCCAGTTGCTCTTGTTATTACAAGATGCCCCCAATTACTCTCTGTTGTCCTGAGAATCCGTTGAGCCTACTGTCTTGCAGTTCTTTGCCACATGAATACCCCTGCGGATAATTACTCGCGCTTGCCAAGTATCCGTTCGTTCACAGCTGATCTTTGTTTCACTTGTCTGCTTGCATGGTGGATGTTTCCCATATGTCTGGCAATATTCAGTAGTATCCTTTGTCATCTTTAATTTTGAGCATTTGATTCAATATGTTTGTGAATGCCCACAATCCACAATCACATTTGAATTCTTCCCTTCGGTTTAGACGTCACCCCGAACATGAGCTGGTGTTCGACAAATCAAACCTTGATTGGTTGTCGATCTATGTCTATTCTACTTACCTGTCTTTGATCAGAGCCTCTGCTTCTGATCCACCATTTTGGAAATCATACTTCCTTTGCATTTGAGATTTGAATTAGTCAGTTGTTTCTATAATCTGATATCCTTGCATTCTTTCTTCTTCTGGGTGAGTATCGATGCTCACATCAGATTCCTTGTGGACCACCAGATCCTTTGTTGGGTTTTATCCGACAGCGTCCTTCTTATTCAGTAACATTGTGAGCTTTTCCTCGGATACATAATGCCTTTGGTAAATTGTATCCTCTGCTTCCTCAATCATGCTCTACTTTCGAGCTTGAGTTACTTACCCGTGCAGTGTGTGGTCTATGTTCATAAGATGACCCAGTGGGTTGAATCTATGCCTTGCCTAATCCGTGTGAACCGGAAGGTTATGCGGGTTATATCTACTAGCGTTTCTTTGGATAACATTTCAACGCTATAACTTCGTCGAATGCGAGAAGTGAATGGAAGGTTGTGCATTGATGAAATGGGAGTCGACCTTGAACCTTTGTGTCCATGCCCATGGACCCGATGTGGAACTTATCATGGAAGCTTCTTGTTATGATAATAATGATCCCCTTGTGATAAGTTCATTTTGTATTTATATTGGTCCTTTGCAACCGTGGTTCCGACCATGATTGATCTCCCTGGATTCCATTTCTCGGGCAAGTTAAAGTACTTGTCTTCTTTAGATCGTTTAACCTGCCCAACCTCTACTTTGATCTACCTTCGAGTATTACCCTTTGGTATCTCGAGAATATCACAGAACTACATAACTTGTTATGAGTTCTTTCTCAACTGTTATTTCTCGCCGATTCAAAATTTTCCACGGGTTCTGAGTTCGTAGACACTCGAGGACAGCAATAACTGATTCGAGTCTACACTTTCCTTGCCATTGTTATGTTAACCTTTCTTGTAGCGTAACATATTTGAGCAGTAATAATTCGCTGCTTATGTAAATGCCTCGATATACAACTCTGTCAGTAAGACCTTGTTACTATTGTTGATGACATCCGGTAGCCGCCGATGGACGAGAACTTTGCCTACTGGCCCGCTTCACCTTGCGAGCAGGAAGATGATTCTCTTCGTCCCTTGCCCTTGGTACCAACGTTGTTGCCAACATAACTGACAGTCTATGCTCTGAAATGCCTGGCTATCAGTGCCCTTTCTACTTCTAACCCACATGGTGGGCCCATAAACCAAAGTTTCACAGGATCGAAACCTGACTTTCCTGTACAACCTTGACTCCGGAATATTCGTTGCACTTGGCTTCGTATGTAATTCACGAGCCACCATCCTTGTGATCTGTTCTGGTATCAGACACAATACTTATTCCCATTGCTCTTGAACCCCCTTTCACCCTCTGTTTCAGGCAACGAACAATTGCCTACCCGCGAAGCTTCTTATTGCACCTTCTTACCTTGCTCTTGATGACTTTATGAAATTTCCACTCGAGAGATGCCTCTATGCCACGTTCACTGGGATAGCCCCCAGTTACCTATCATGTGTTGAGCTCCGTCCTTTCCGAGTCTTTCCCCCTACTACACCCCTTAAATCTCGGGACGAGATTTCTTGTAGTGGAGGGGAATTGTGACGCCCGGATAATTAAGCAACAGTAATCCTCTACTAATGGTCCCACGTCACCACTCTTACTGTTGCTAATCCTCGGTTGATCCAAATCAAGATCCAAATTCAAATTCAAATTAAGTCCAAATTCGTTCTCAAACATGCAAAATAAAATGTTCAAAGTGTGGCACATATTCCATAGCTAATTATGCTGGTGGACCAACATTTTTTTTTGCAAAGTGCTTAAATGCCTTAAAATAATTAAAACAGGGACTAAAACAATTAAATAACTGCTTTTTAAAATAATAGTAATTGCAAACTATTTTATTTAAATACTAAAACTAAATATGGCGGTGGATTAATTGTTGATACTAATTTAGGAGCTAATTATATATTTTATAAAACTAAAAATAAAATGACCCTAAAAGAATCAGAGAATAAAATGGAAAGTAAAGGAGAAGAATGGCCCCCTGGGCCTCTTGGCCCAAAAGAGCTGAGGCATCCCACCTGCCCGACCGGCCCAGCCCCTCCCCGGGTCGTCTCCCTGTTCAACCGACCGAAGGAAGGGGCTCCAGCTCGTCACCGCCCGACCACCTCGCTACCCCCCATCGAGGGGATAAGGCAGCCATGACTCCCCCGCTCGTCTCCTTGCCTCCCCTGCTCCACCCACTCACCGCACACTCCTCCCTCCCCCTATGGCCTTGCTCCCCTCGGATCCCCTTTCACCCGACCGCTCTTGTGGTCGCCGGCGTGCACCATCACGGCGACTGGCACCCCCGCTCCCTCCTGTCGAGTCCACGAGCCCCTCCGCTGTTCGCCTCGTCGACCTCAACCATCAGTTCGAGCTTAGCACCGTCGCAACAACGTTCGAGGTCGTCTTAAACCTCGGACCACCGCCGGTGTTCTTCTTCGATTTCGGCGCCGTCGATCCCTCCCCGAGCCCACTTATGCACCTCTACAGGGCCGTTGTGAGCCCCCACTTCCTTCCCCTCTCTCCGTGCCTCGAATCCGTGCTCCTAGCCATCGCCGCCGTCACGACCGAAGCCCACCACTCGCTGTGGCCTCGACACCCTCCGCCGGCGCAGATCGCCGACGACCCGCTCCGGCTGAAGCCCGACCGTCGTCATTGCCCCGACCGATGCCGCTGCTTGCTGGGCTGCCACCTCGTCGCCGCGCCCCCTGCACAAGGCGTGGCGCCAACCACAACGCGCCCTAACTGCTGCTCCTTCGCCTTCTTCTGCGCTTCATGGCCGGCCGACCGCCACCACCTTGCCGACTGTCGTCATCCCGCGTCCGCCGCCTCCCCGCACCATTCGCCGTGGCCCCGCCCTGGCCTCCGCTCACCCGCGCCCGCACCCGCTAAGAGCCTAGGGCCATTGACAGCTAGGGCCCCTCCCCTTTAAGAAACAATAACAACAAAATGATTACAAAAATAGAAATAAAATTAATTAATTAGGTAATTAATTAACTTAATTATCCTAATTACCTAATTTATATAATTAAAACTGTTAGTTGAGTTAGGTCAATGACAGATGAGTCCCACTACTCTGTTTGACCAGCCAACGGTCAGTTTTGACCGCTGATGTCATGATGATGTCAGGCTGATGTCATATTTCCTTTTTGTATTATTAGTAATTTCAGAATATTACTAAAAGTTTAGAAATTCATAGAAAATAATCCGTAACTCGGATGAAAAAGTTTTATACATGAAAGTTTCTCAGAACGACGAGACGAATCCGAATACGTGATTCGTTCATCTGTCACATGCCCCTAACTACCTGAACATGCAAATTTTCCTCTCCGTTTCATCTGTCTGAAAATGCTAAACCTGGGAAACATTCCCGGATGTTATCCCCCTTCGCCGGTAACGTGTAGCACCGCGTTAGAACACGTATAGCCCTGCCTGTTGTCTTGTTATGCTCTTGCTTGCTATGTATTTACTGTTTCTCCCCCCTCTTCTCTCCGATAGAACCCGAGACTGCCGCTGGTGCCGCTGTGATCAACTACATCAACGACGACCCCTTCTTCCTGTCTGAGCAACCAGGCAAGCCCCCCGTTTGATCATCCCGATATCGCCCATTCCATTATCTGATGCTTGCATTAGATTTTGCTACTGTTATTGATTGCTCCTATTCTGATGCATAATCTGCTTTTGTACCTGCTGTTGTACCTTACCTACTTATCCTAAACTGCTTAGTATAGGTTGGATAGTGATCCATCAGTGACCTCCACCTTGTCCTTATTGCCCCTGCTTCATCATCGACGACTCGAGCTACATGATCGACGACCAGAGCCCGACACCGCACATCATGTCACGCCCCTTTTGTTGCTCAACTCTGCAGAGCTACTATCGAGTGCCGAGGGTGATCCCTCATAACACACTCCTGATGATAATTCTATAGTGTAGCTATTCGATCGTGGTCATCGAGGGTGATTTCCTCTTTCACCATTCCCGATACGGCTCTGTCGTTCAACACCTCAAGTGTGAACCTCGAGGGTGGTCCCTCTTACGTTTACCTTGATGATTACATTGACTGGAATCCTCCGAGGGTGATTCCTTGGGTTTTCCCCTTGATGTTTGGACACACGGATACCTTGACATTACTTGAGACCTTTGGGAAAGTCTGCCGGGCCCGGAGAGCACCCGCAAGATGGTTACGAGACACGGCCGGGAAGTCAGGCAGCCCTCGAGTGGGCTGGGCTTGCCCTTGCTGTATTTCCTCGAGACGAGGCGATGGGGTCACATTATCGTGAGTCTCTGCTCGTCTCTGCAAACTAATAATACGCTATGGTTTGGGTATTTGTTCTGAATTGACCTTCGGCCTTTACGCACTAACCACCACGCGAGAATAATTATGGGCCTCGACATCGTGGTATCTGCCGAAGCTTTGTCAGACGTCCAGTTCAGCATTGCGGCACGGCCTGGTCGGCGCCCCAGTTGAGGTGGCCTGTATTGCCCTGCGCGCAACAATCCAGAGTGCAACGAGCGATGGGCCCAGACCCCGGAGTGCTTAGGATGTAGACCGACGGGGACCTCTCTGCTGAGCCTAGGTAGGGCTACGACGTGTTGATCTTCCGAGGTCGAGCATTGACCCAGAAAAGTGTGTCCGGCCAGAGTAATCAAGCGTGTTGGAAAACGTGGTGCACCCCTGCAGGGAAGATCTTTATTCGAATACCGTGTCCACGGTAATGGATGTTCAGACTTATATCTTGATCTAATACAACTAGAAATGGATACTTAAGTTATGTGGCTACGGGATTGCTTTCTCGCGGGGAGTCGAGGAAGGATCTCTGGGCATTGTTGCTACAACATGTTTGATAAATATAAATTGCTATTCTTTACTCTTCTACATGTTGCAAGATGCTTGGAGCTGCTTGAAGATGCTAGTCTTCGATAGGCTAGGCCTTCCCCTCTATTCTGGCATTCTGCAGTTCAGTCCACAGATACAGCCCTTCCATTTGATACGAATGCATACTTAGTATAGATCTGATGCTTGCGAGTACTTTGGATGAGTACTCACGGTTGCCTTGCTACCCCTTTTCCCCCCTTCTTCCTTCTTTCCGGTTGTCGCAACCAGATGGTGGATCCTTGGAGCCAGATGCCACCGCCGACGGATACTACTACTTGGAGTCCGCCGATGTCCATGAGTAGTTAGGAGGTCCCAAGCAGGAGGCCTTGCCTCTTCGATCATTGCTTCTTTTGTGCTTGCCTTCTTAAGGCAGTCTTGTCTAACTTATGTCTGCACTCAGATATTATTGCTTCCGTTGACTCTTTTGTATCGAGCTTGTATTCGAGCCCTCGAGGCCCCTGGCTTGTAATATGAATCCTGTATTATTTTGATTTGTGTCTACAGTTGTGTTGTGGTATCTTCCCGTGAGTCCCTGATCTTGATCGTACACATTTGCGTGTATGATTAGTGTACGATCGAATCGGGGGCGTCATAGATCAATTGGATGAAGAAATTGAAGTGGATCCAATCCCGTCACCACCAGTTGTCTCCTCGCCTATGCCTCAGTTTACTACTAAAGAGGCAGGCTTTGAAGAAATGGAAGATGAAGATGTGGACATTGGCTGTACCACACCTGTGCTGAATGATGACTTTTGGGAAAGTCAGCACCCCAACTCTTCACTATTCACACCTTTACAACAAATTCCTCAGTCCCCTGTTGCTACTGAAGTGCAAATGGGATCTGAAGAACCTCGTGCAACCCCATATGTCCATGAAGAAATTCCAGCCACTAGTGCTGAAGAAAATATGAATGAAGAATTGAAGACCCAGGCTGTCACTAAAGAAGAAGCTGAAATTCCTCAGACTGTGGAACCTGAGATTTTGATTCCTGAGGTGGTGATGCAATTGACTGACACCCCTCACCCCAAGCCAAAGGATCCATTCTCAAGGAAGCAGAAATTCAAGGCTGATGATTTCTTCAGCGAGCACGTGTTCTTCACTGACTATAATCCCTATGATTCTGCTCATCTTAGAAGGAAGCGCTTCTGGACTGCCAGCCAGGCCAACTTCTATTCTTCACTGCTCTTCAACAAGGACAAAGTCTTTGACCACGACCATATTCCTCATGTGGACATGGAATCACTGCCATGCTTCACACCTGTCCTCAGTGTGCTTCATGACACAGGCCTCCTCAGCTTTTGCACAGACATAGATGATTGGAATGAAGAACTCATTCTTCAATTCTATGCAACACTGCACATGACAGGAGATGCTGATGATGTAAACTCTTGGGTTTTGGACTGGATGACCGAAAATACTCACTATAAGGCACCGGCCTCTGAATTACTTCATGCCCTGCCCATCAGTCCTCCACCGAAAGGGGCTTGTTGCCTGTACCAAGAGCCTGAACTAACTTCCCATTATATGCAAGTCCTTATGAAGCCTCTGAAACCTGGTCAAGCCTCAAGGACAAAATTCCTCGTGAAGGAATTGCAGTATGTACCAAGGACAGACTATCACATTCTCACGAAGACTATGAGTCCAATCAAAGGCTACGACTCATCTGATGAGGAAATTGTTGGCATCATGAAGAATCTGGTATTCAACATCATTCATGGCATACCCGTCAACTATCATGATTTCTTCATGAGGACTCTGGCAAATGTTGCACTTTCTCCGTTTGAGCTGAAGCCTTATGCACCCTGGATCATGAGATTTCTCAGGACAAGGTCTTCACTCAACTACAAGGATGATTTTCAGAATCACCTCAGCTACTTACCCCCGATTGAGTCCTCAAGCGGACCTATTCCTCAGCTGATGAAAAGGGCAAGGCACCAGCTGTTATTGATGAAGGCATTCGTCCATTGGATGGTCAGTTTCGTAAGGCTGCATCTTACTCCACCAATGATGACTCTGCCACTCATGATTCTGCTGCCCATGCCTCCAAGACAAATCCTCAAGCCACTGCTCCTCGTGTGATGACTGACCATGAGCTTCTGCTAAGTCTTCACCAGAAGGTGGATCGAAACCATAAATGGGTTAAGCGTCAGTTTGGTCCCATTCTTCACAACATGACTGCTACATATAATGCAGTGAAGAAAAACCATTACTACCTCCATGAAGTCTTCGGTCGCACCTGGGCAATTCTATCACATATATATGGTGAAGAAGATCTGAAGCAAATGGGTCTCAAGGAAGATTTTGACTGGTGTGCACCTCCACCGAAGAAATACAAGAAGGTCAAGGTTCCTTCCTTGGTGGCAAACTCATATTCCTCATCGCTCGAAACCGACGAGCATGAAGACTTGGACGACACTGCAGCAGGCCCTACTTCGACAAACGACCCCAGCAACGCTGGCGCTCCTTCATCAACTTGATATTCTTCAGGGGCGTTAGTCCTCAGTTTCAATCCTTTTGGTCAATCCATGACAAAGGGGGAGAAATTTGAGTTAGTCTTCAAACGGGTCTATCTATATGGGTGTTTTTTGCTAAGTTACAACTCTCGTTCTTCTGAGACTTTATTGGATCGAGTTGTAAACTTAAATCCGATGGTGGTCTGATACTTTTGCTGTGTTCTCCTGCATGCTTATTCCTCATTAATGTTAATGCATGCATGCTGAATTACATCAATCACCATATTTCATCATGCATTTCACATTCTTCATATATTATGTCAAATGCGTCTATGAATTACAAGATATAGGGGGAGACCTCCATGATTCTACTCTTCAAGTGTGCATTGCTTCAAAAGAAAATTCCTCACTATGCACATCTTCAGGGGGAGTTCTTATATATCTTGCAAACAAATTCCTCAATATCAGTATTTACACTTCATATGTTTATCCCCGTTGAAAACTTAACCTATATTGTCATCAATCACCAAAAAGGGGGAGATTGTAAGTGCATCTAGTGTCCCTTAGTGATTTTGGTGTATTGAAGATTTATAGGTTAAGGGACTAATGTGTTTATGAGTGTACGCAGGTCTATAAGTCTATGAGGAGTTTGATATTCTGAGAGAAAGTCGACCCTAAAAATGAAGTTCTTATTTGAAGACTTTGTATTTCTGAAGACTGTCTGAAGACTTTGAAAGTGAAGAAATTGGTGTGACCTTGAAGACTTGGAATTCATTCGAGGAACATGAAGCGTGAAGACTATTGTTTTCCTAGTTTCATTTTCTCTTTCTTGAGTCATAGGAAACACCGTGCTGTTAAAGGGGGTCGAAGAAATACTAAGGAAAAATTTCCAAGTGATGCTCAACTCAAAATCCTACATCTACCAATCCCTTCGAGTGAAGCCATTTGTCGGAGTAAATGACCATGGGTAACCTAGCCGGCTCCCCCCCGGCTCTTCAGAAAAATTGCAGGCCGATCGGGCCTTCGAGCATTCAAGGCGTGGGGCCGCCTTCCCTTGGCTCACTACCTCTCAAGCCGGCTACCGGGAGGCGGCCGACCGTAAACCCATAGGCGGAAAGCCGTCAGAGGGCTGACTCCTAGAAGCCGGCCACGAGAAGGCCGACTCCAAGAACCCGGCCCCCTAGCAGGCGGCCAAGATCATACCCTCAAACTCTGCACCCACATAACGGCGATGAGACGGGGCGTGGCTACAGCAAAGCCTGCCACCCCCGAATCCCGTACCGCTCATGGTCACAGTGCGCTGTACGGGGCGGCCATCACCCGTCTGGCGCGACACAGTTGCCATGTTGACCATGACATCACCCACGACGAGCTGTCAGAACGGCCCGCAGGTGGCGGCCCCTTCTGTCAGAGAGACGCCCAAAGGCGGCCTGGCCTCCCCCAGTCGGCCCGAGATATGGCCGGCCGGCTCCCAACAGCCGGCTTGCCCCCTTCCTCGAAGGAGGCGCCTCATTAAGGAGACAAGACGAGGCAAGGCTACATCGATCGCCGCCAGGTGGCGGCACTATAGCCATGCTTACTTCGTCAAAGCCCTCATCATCAGAAGTGAGGCAACAGTAACCCGCCCCCGACAAGGCCCTCGAGCGGTGGGACCAGCTTGTCGACCAGAAAGCCGGCAGCCGGCGGGACCCACCAGTCGGTGGGCCCCAGCAGCCGGCGGAGAAGTCGGCGAACATAGACACTGACGGCTAGCGCCCGCGCCCAGCCGGATTACCATTGTACCCACAGAATGCGCCTATATAAACCCCAGGCACCCATGCAAAGGGTTGATCTCTTAGAGTTTTAGACACCGCATAGAGGGAAGAGAAGAGCTACCTTGCCCTTCTTCTTCCTCTCGCGAACAGCTCAAGGAGCCTCTTGTAGCTACTTGTTAACTTAGTGATCATGCGGAGACCCCTTGAGCAGCGATGGCGTGTTATCTCCACGGAGAGCCCCGAAGGTGGGTAAGATTCGCCGACGTGCATGTCTTTGCCTTATCCCGTTTCCAGGCACCGGCGACGTCTTATTGGCTCCCACAATGATAAGCCACCCGTTGGCATATGTCGCACCTACCACCCGACATTTGGCGCCCACCATGGGGCCAGGTGCACCGTCGTCCGGAGACCTGTTCTGGACAGCAACCCTTTTCCATCCAAGCGAGCGTAGCCAGCCCGACACGCCCGATGGCGCTTGCCCTAATCCGCTGCAAGGCGTCACCGACGCTTGCGCGGCGAGCTGCCTCGCCGATCTTCTTGGCGAGGCTCGCGTCTCCGACGAGCCCGCGTCCGACCCGGCCACAGGCTGCCCCGAGAGCCACCTCGTCAGCCTCCTCGAGCAACGCCACGTCTCCAGCGAGCCTGCTGTGGATTTGGAGTCGGTTGGCTCCACCGACCCGATGCTTGTCGACTCCGACACGGCATCGCTCGACGCCTTCCCCACCAACGTCGTGATCTTCAACGACCCGCTCCCTCGAGCCAACAGCTGTGGCAGCGCCATCACCGAGGTGCTGGTCATCAGCCATGGCGTCGCCTCTGGCGAGAACGCCCATGATGCCCTGCAAGCGGCGCTGCACGACTTATCCGTCCCTCTCCCGGCCGACGCCGACGCCGAGACACTGGAGGCACACCGCCTCGCCCTCATAGCGGAGGACCAGAAGATAGCTTCCATGAGACGCCTCACTGAGGCTCACCAGCACGACATCGGCCGCACCGCCTTTGGCACGCCGTCCCTTGACAGACCGAGCCAAATCAGCGTCATCAAGAAACATGGCGCAGCCATCGCCGACATGTTGGGAGCAGACCACCCAGTCTACGCCACGCCCCTCGAGAACGTACGCGCCGCCCAGGCGGCCGTAGATGAGCTGAATGGACTGGGGGCCGACGAGCTCCCCTACATGACCAGACGCATCCGATGGCGATCAACGCGGCGCGCGGGCGGCATGAAGCGGCGTCCGCGCGAAAAGTCCTCCCCACGTAGAAACGCGGCGCGGCGTCACGGGCGCCAGCTGCGGGCAACACCGCGCCCGAGCAGAAAAAGGCGGCTGCCCGGTAATGGCTGAACACGAATCTCCGTCGAGCGTGACGCAGAAGGCCGTCCTCGGGCCGTGGAGCGACGAGGCAATCCGCCTCCTCCTCCACCTCACGGGGAGAGATATCCCACCCCGCCGCCTGTCACGCATCCGACTCTCAGCGGCCGACTAGGTCGCCGCGAAGGAGTCGGCGAGAACGATGCCCGCCATCAGATCGACCGCCTAGCGCGATCCCTGGCGCTAGAAGAAGAAAACTATGTCGGCCCGCCTTGCTTCGGCCCCCGCATCCGCGACGAGCCCTTCCCCAAAGGGTTTAGGCTCCCAAGAGACACGCCGAAGTACAACGGCTCTGTGAATCCGGAAGATTGGTTGATCGATTACTCCACTGCAGTCAGCATAGCAAACAGCAACAGGTGTGTTGCCGTGAAGTATGTCCCCTCATGCTCCAAGGCACGGCGCGTACCTGGCTCAACAGCCTCAAGCCTTACAGCATCAACAGATGGCTGGGTTTCACGGAAGCCTTCATCCGCAATTTTACCAGCACCTACAAGCGGGCTCCCAAGCCCTGACAGCTCTCCTTGTGTGTTCAAGGGCCCACTAAATCAACTCGCGACTACCTCACACGTTGGGCCGAGCTTCACAATTCCTGCGAGGGGGTGCACGAGGTTCAAGCCATAGAGTACTTCACCGCCGGGTGCCGAGAAGGCACCCTCCTCAAGAACAAACTCCTCCGCGACGAGCCGACTACCCTCGACGAGCTGCTGATCATAGCAGACAAGTACATCACGTCCGACTCTTCAATGAAGACCGAGCTCCGGGTAGATGCCTCCGGAAAGGTGCTCAATCCGGCTCCCAAAACGCCGGCTGGGGACTCCAGCCGACGCCCGTACCAGAACGACAATAAGCGCAAGGGCCCTATGCCGCCTCCAACCATTCGGCAGGTGGCCACAGTCGAAGATGAACAACCCGAAGGGCGGCCCGCGCCCAAGATGCAGAAGGGCGGCAGGCCGGCTTGGCAGCCGGCTTTCACCTATGAGCAAGCCCTTGATGCTGCTTGCAAGTTCTACAGCGGCGCGAAGCCGTCCAACCACACGACCCAGAAATGCCACTGGCTCACCCGAATCTCCAAGGGCGAATGGCTAGTGCCACCTCCGCCTGCTGGTCAGCCGCCTCCGGCTCCTCAACAGCCGGCCGCTCGACCAGCAGTCAGAGCTGTTCATGACGAGTTCCCCGACGAGCATGCCGCCTACGTCGTCATTACAAGCCAGCCCGAAGACCGGTGTAGCCGGCGCCGACAGCACCAAGAAGTCAACGCGGTCGCCTCCAACAACCCTGAGTACATGCCTTTGGTCGAGAGGCCTATCGGTGGGCGGGCCGACCACCCAGAGGTGATGCCATCCCCGGCTCTTACGCATTGGTTTTGGGCGCCACCCTAGCAGCGAGCAGGCGTGCTGCCCGTTTCTTCCAGCGTCTTGATAGATGGCGGGAGCAACATCAACATCTTGTCTGCGTGACACCATGGAGAAGCTGAACATCAAGACGAAGCAGCTCATGCCAAGCCGGACCGTGTTCCATGGCATCGTACCCTGCCTGTCCTGCTCACCAATCGGCAAGATCAAGATAGACGTCCTCTTTGGGGACAAAGATCACTTCCGCCGAGAGGCAGTCTAGTTTGAGGTAGTGGATTTGGAGAGCCCTTACCACGTGTTGCATGGCCGACCTGTTCTGGCCAAGTTCATGGCTGTACCCCACTACGCCTACCTCAAGATGAAGATACTGAGTTCCAAGGGCATCATCACCATAGCCGGCGACTACAAGAAATCCTCCGAATGTGCAGCAGCCAGCAGCCGGCTGGCCGAGTCCCTCGTGATCACTGAAGAGAAGAAGATGCTGGATCGAGTCTTGGCCATGGCCGGCAAGCAGTCGGCCCTGTCCCCTGACCCCAAGGAATGTGAAGCCCAAGGTTCTTTCCAGCCGGCCAAAGAAACAAAGAAGATACCTCTGGACCCAGAGAACCCGGAAAGTTTTGCCGTCATTGGGGCGAACTTGGACAACAAATAAGAAGGCGAGCTCGTCGATTTCCTCCGTGAGAATCGGGACATCTTCACATGGTCCCCCAAAGACATGCCGGGTGTCCCAAAGGAATTCTCCGAGCACAAGCTACACATCCGAGCAGATGCAAAGCTAGTCAAGCAACCCCTCCGCCGACTGTCAGAGGAGAAGAGAAGGATTGTAGGAGAAGAGATAGCCCGGCTTTTGGCAGCTGGCTTCATCATGGAGGTGTTCTTTCCGGAATGGCTTGCTAACCCGGTCCTCGTGCTGAAGAAGAATAACAAGTGGTGCATGTGTATAGACTACACTAGCCTCAACAAAGGCTGCCCCAAAGATCCCTTCGCCATGCCAAGGATTGATCAAGTGATACTCCACAGCCGGATGCAAGCTGTTGAGTTTCTTGGATGCTTACTTAGGCTACCACCAGATAAAGTTGGATCCAGCTGACCGCCTGAAGACCGCCTTCATCACACCATTCGGAGCTTTCTGCTACCTGACTATGACATTCAGCTTGAGAAATGCCGGTGCCACTTTTCAGCGTTGCATGTAGAAATGCCTCCTCAAGCAACTCGGCAGAAATACCCACGTCTATGTAGACGATATTGTGGCGAAGACGGAGAAGCGCGGCACCTTGCTGGAACACCTCAAAGAGACGTTTGAAAACTTGCGCCGGTTTCAGATCAAGCTCAACCCCAAGAAATGCGTGTTCGTAGTACCGGCCGGCCAACTCCTAGGCCCTACAGAATGCAACCCAGTGAAGATCAAGGCCATAGAGAGAATGGAGATTCCCACCAAGCTACGAGCCATCCAAAAGTTTACCGGATGCCTGGCCTCCCTGAACCGCTTTATAAGCTGGCTCGGAGAGAAAGCTCTCCCCCTCTACCGACTCATGAAGAAGACCACTCACTTCGAGTGGAACGACCAAGCGGACCAAGCTTTCCACGAGCTGAAGAAGATCTTGTACCACGCCGCTTTGTCTTGGCGGCGCCGGCGAGAGAGCCTATGCTCCTTTACATTGCCGCTACCAGCGGGTGGTCAACCTTGTTATATCGTGGTTCAACGCCCGGGAAGAAGGCCAAGCTCAGCGATCCGAGCCGGTGTATTATTTAAGTGAAGTACTGTCCACCTCGAAGCAGAACTACCCGCACTACCAAAAGATGTGCTATGGTGTGTACTTCTCCGCTAAGAAGCTCAAGACCTATTTTCAAGAGCACCCATAACGGTCGTGTGCACTGCCCCGCTCACCAAGATCATAGGCAGCCGGGATGCATCCGGCCGGGTGGCAAAATGGGCCATTGAGCTGGCCCCTTACACGATCTTCTACCAGTCGCGCACCGCCATCAAGTCCCAAGCATTGGCCGACTTCCTCGTCGGCGGGCCAAGACCCGATACACCACCGGCCCTCGACTCCACTCATTGGCGGACGCACTTCGACGGGTCCAAGATGCGCACCGGCTAGGGAGCCGGCATCATCCTCACCTCTCCCAAAGGCGTCAAGCTCAGATACACAATGCAAATTCATTTCGCCGCCTCCAAAAATGTGGCCGAGTACGAGGCGCTCATACACGGGCTCCGGCTAGCAAAAGAACTCGGCATCCGCCGGATCCTGTGCTATGGCGACTCGGATTTGGTAGTCCAGCAATCATCTGGCGACTGGGACGCCAAGGACGCAAATATGGCGAGCTACCGCTTCCTCGTTCAGCAAATCTGTGGGTACTTTGAAGGATGCGAGTTCCTCCATGTGCCACGGGCTGACAACGAGCAAGCAGATGCTCTGGCACGAATAGGCTCCACTCGACTAGCTATACCAATCGGCGTCTCTCTCCAACGCCTCCTCAAGCCGTCTCCGGAATATGATTCCATCTTCGTACCGCCTGACCCCAACGTAGTCGGATCCGGCTTGGGGAACCGAGCAGGCGGCTCGGGGACTTCGATAGGCGGCTCGAGGACTTCGATAGGCGGCCCGGGGACTTCAACAGGCGGCTCGGGGACTGCCATAGTCGCACCCGGCCCAGGGACTACGGCAGTCCTCCCGGGGACTGCATCGACACAACAGGCGGTGGCCGACTCCAGCTCTTCACCACCCAGCCCACCCGTCCTGGTCGCAGTAGCCGTGTTGGCAATAGAAGAAGTCACAGCTCCATCATGGGCCCAGCCCATCCTCAACTTCCTGGTAAAAAGAGAGCTGCCGACTGACGAGATCTCGGCACGGCAAGTCCAACACCGAGCCGGAGCATACACAATAGTTAACCGAGAGCTCATTAGGTGCAGCATCACTGGAGTCTTCTAGCGCTGCGTCGAGCTAGAGAAGGGCATAGCAATCCTCAAGGACATCCACCAAAGTGAATGCGGCCACCACGCGGCCTCAAGATCACTCATCACACAAAGCTTTCCGCCATGGATTCTTCTGGCCGACTGCTTTGGACGATGCCAAGGAGTTAGTCAAATACTTCAAAGGGTGCCAATTCTTCAGTTCCAAGCAGCACCTGCTGGCTTCTGCACTCAAGACCATTCTTCTCACCTGGCCTTTCGCCGTCTGGGGACTGGACATGGTGGGCCCATTCAAGACGGCACGCGGTGGCATGACACATCTGCTCGTCGCTGTGGATAAATTTACCAAGTGGATTGAAGCGAAGCCGATCAAGAAACTGAATGGGCCGACTGCCGTAACATTCATTGCGGATATCACAACCCGGTACGGCGTACCACACAGCATCATCACCGACAACGACACGAATTTTGCCAAGGGAGCACTGGCACGTTTCTGCGCGACACAGGGCATCTGACTGGACTTAGCGTCCGTTTCCCACCCGCAGTCAAACGGCCAAGTTGAGAACGCAAATGGCCTCATCCTCTCCGGCATCAAGCCCCGACTGGTCGTGCCACTGGAGCTTTCGGCGGTTGTTGGCTCGACGAGCTGCCGGCCGTCCTCTGGAGTCTGCGCACTACCCCGAACAAGTCAACCGGCTTCACTCCTTTCTTCCTTGTATATGGAGGCGAGGCTGTCATCCCAACTGACATCGAGTTGGAATCACCTCGGGTCACCATGTACACGGAGGCGGAGGCCAAGGAAGCACGAGAAGACGGCATCGACCTGCTGGAAGAAAGTCGGCTGTTAGCCCTCAGCCGGTCCGCCATCTACCAGCAGGGTTTACGCCACTACCACAGCCGGAAGGTCAAGCCAAGATCCTTCCAAGTGCGTGACCTTGTGCTCCGGCTAATTCAGCGGACAGCCGGCCAGCACAAGCTCTCGGCCCCTTGGGAAGGCCCCTTCGTCATCAGCAGAGCATTAGGCAACGACTTCTATTACCTGATCGACGCGCAGAAGCCAAAGGCACGCAAGAGAGATGATTCCGGCAAGGAGTTGGAACGACCATGGAACGCCAATCTCCTCCGAAGATTTTACAGTTAAAAAGCAGTATGTACCACGCTACCTTTTGTACTAAGTATGAGACAGCGGGCCCCCCGAGGAACACTCGGGGACTACCCTCTTTTATCTATGAATGATGAGTATCATGTCACATCCCTAGCTTCTGGTGCTGCCTAGTGTTTGCATCTTGCTTGCATCATGTTTAACTTTCATGGAAATTTGAAATGGGGGTGTTCAAACCCTAGCATCAAAAGGAATTCAAATAGGTTCAACCAAAATATTTTAAAATGATTTCAAAATGCCCTTTAAAATGTTCATCATTTACGGATCAAGGTGGAAGCATCTACCAAAAATGGTTCACATTTTTGCAGGGACATATTGGACTTTGAATTAATCCAAACATATTTGAATTGGGGCTATTTAAATTCTATGTATACTTTAGATGCTCCAAAAATGTTGGAAATTGTTAAGGGGCACTGGAATAATTCAGAAAGCACCCATAATTATTTCCAGGATTTTATGAAATGGTTTAGCATTATTACTAAACCAAAACAGAGAAACAAAATAGAAAACAAAAACAAGAGAGAGAGAGACAGAAGTGCTTACCTGTGCAGCCCACCAGAGCCGGCCCAGCTCCTGTGCTGGTCCAGCACTGTGCGGCCCAGCCCACGCGCCAGCTACCTCATGCTTACCGCTTGCTGCTGGACGTCGCTAGGTGCGCCACGCGGACCCTAGAGCCTTCACGTTCGCCCCCCCCCCCCCCCCGCTCTGTTCGTCCTCTCGCCTCTCCCTCTCGCACACCCGAGCGGCACCGTCGCTGCCGCTCGCCACTGCCGCGTCCTGAGCCACCTCCTCGCCTCCCCGACGTATCCATCGGCTCCGCCACATCGCCCTAGAGCTCCAAGCCAACGGAGGCAAGCCCGGAAGCCCTGGAACGTCGCCATTATCGTCATCTTCACCGTTGGGCACCGGAGATCATCGCCGCCGATTCGTCGTCCACAGGGCCTCCCCGAGCTCGCTGACCCCCTCTCCGACCCCGCTGTGAGCTCCTCTTCCTCTCCCCCTAGCTCCCGTGCTCGTTTGGCCTCCGTAGCCGCCGTTTCCACCTCACTCGAAAGCTCCCCACCGCCGGCCATGGCGCCGTCGTGGCTAGAGCCAAAGTGGCTCCAAGCCAACCTCACGGTTGTGCTCAGCGCAGCACCAGGAGCCCGTAGCCACCACCAGCTCCTCCTCCCGTGCACCGTAGCGTCGAACCCAACCCCGTCCGAACTCCGGCCGCCGCTGTCGAGCTCGCCGACGTCGTTTCCGGCGTCCCCGTGTCCAACCACTTGCACCACTGGATGCGGCAGCTCCCCAGCTACGCGTAGCACGTCTCCACCAGGGATTTGGTCACCAGAGAACCAAATCCGAGGCCCTCCGCCGCGTTTGACCTCGCCGGCATCGAGTCGCCGGTGGGTTTGACCCCGCTGACCAGGGGTTTGACCTCCCGGGGGTCAACACGCGTGGGCCCCGCCCCTGACTAGATTAGTTTAGGTCTAATTAACCCTGCTGACACTGACAGTGGGCCTAGTGGCTGTTAATTTGATTAGTTAGAATTAATTAACCCTGTTAGTTACTTGTGTCACTGACGTGTGGACCCCACTGGTCAGGTTTGACCTGGACCGAGTCAGTTGACCTGCTGACGTCATCATGATGTCATGTCGACGTGATAAACTCTTTACGGAATTAGTTTAATTCTAAAATAGCCAGGGAATTCCAGAAAATGTTATAAACTTCTAAAAATCATATAAAACCAAGCGTAACTCAGAATGAAATAAATTATATATGAAAAATGTTCAGAAAAATCCAATCTATCCATCTGTACCATTTTCATGCATGTTAGAACAAATTATGACTACTGTTTAGGAAAATTCAATTAAATGGCATGTAATAAATCACATATGGAGTTTGAATTTCAATCTTTGATTCAAACCAACTTCATTTAATCTAGTTTTAGTTGCATCAGCTCAAATCATAAGCATATTGCCATGTCATGAGCATGCATCATATTATGCATTGCATTGATTGTGTTTCCTTCTATATTGCCGATATTTGTCCCCTCTCGTTAGACATGATACCGACGACGAGATCGATGACACCGATGAAGAGCTATACTATCTTCAGAAGTGCCAGGCAAGCAAAACCCCCTTGTTCATTCCGATACAATCCCACTCTCTCGCTCCTGCTCTCTTTTAATGCATTAGGACAACAACGATTCATACATTTACTTGCTGCGGTAGTTGAACCCCTTTATCCTCTGCATGACCTGTCAATGCCACAAAGAAATAGATGAAACCCACTAGCATGAGTAGGAGTTGTTTGAGCCCTGATGTGCCAACTCATTCATGCTTGTTTGTCATGCCCGCTATTGCTTAGAGTTGTGTCAGTCCGATTCATCAGGGATGAATTGGAGGTGTGTGAACATGTCCTACTGCGTGTGAGCTAAGTGTGTGAACACGATTTGGTAAAGGTAGCGGTGAGAGGCCCTGTAGGAGTACATGGTGGGTTGTCTCATTGCATCCGTCCTCAGGAACTGAGTTCTGTGTTGGTGATCCATGAACAGTTACTACCACACATTGGGTTCCGGTAACTCGGCCCCTCTCGGCTTATTAATCAACTTGATCTCTGTCCAGGAATTGCAACTAGTTTCTGGTGTTTGTAGGTAGTGTTAGTAGTCTACCAAGTGGCACCCAGTACAGGTGGGCTTGGGACAGACTAGGCACCGTGGCACGGTGTACCAAGCGTTGAACCACCCGTCGAGGTGGGCTTGGGAACCCTGCTCACATCGTTTGGGGCCGTGGCGACACCGGCCGGGATCGCCTTGCGGATGGAACCCGAATAGGCGATAAACACGGACGAGAGACTTGTGTGGTTAGTCGGTCGTGGCCGACTCCTCGCCAAAGCTTCCGCTTGAAGGTTGCCGAGATACACGCCGTCGTGTACATGGTGGTAAGTGGCGAGAGCGTGTGAAGAAGTACACCCCTGCAGGGTTAATATGATCTATTCGAATAGCCGTGTCCGCGAAAAAGGACTTACGGGTTGCAGACAGTTAAGAGACAAGTGAAAGTGGATACTCTAAAATACGCAAGATAAGCGTGAGTGCTATGGATGGCGTTCTCGTGGGGAGACGGGAGCGGATCCACAGTGGTGTATTGATATGGTGAATATGTGGACTCGTGTGCGCCACCTCAAAAGAGTTACTTGCAGTCGTAGTTCAGGATAGCCACCGAGTCAAAGCTGGCTTGCTGCAGTTAAACCCCACCACCCCTTTGTTGATAATGATGCATATGTAGTTAGTTGTGATGTAAGTCTTGCTGTGTACATTTGTACTCATGTTTTCCTATTTTATGTTTTTCCAGAGAGACATCAGTCTCGCTAGTAGTTCCGCGTGGACTTCGACGTTTAGCTTGATACCTCAGCTACGATCTTGTGCCCTCGGCAGGATCTCGGTAGATAGTCGGGCTTCTAAGCCTTTTTCATTTGTAGATGTTTGTACTCGGACATGTTAAGCTTCCGCATGTGCTTGATTTGTATGCTCAATGTTGGGTCATGAGACCCATGTTTGTAATATCTCGCTCCTGAGCCTAATGAATAAATACTTGAGTCGTAGAGTTATGTTGTGATGCCATGTTGTATTTACACATATCGAGCATATTGTGTGTATGTTTGAAATGCTTGGTATGTGTGGGATCCGACAATCTAGTAGTTTATCCTTGGCAGCCTCTCTTATGGGGAAATGTAGTCTAGTGCTTCCTTGAGCCATAGTAGTCCGCTACAGCCCGGTTCACCGGAGTCCTGCTAGCCCAACACTACTGCTCAGGACGCTTGATTGGTCGGCATGTGTTTCACTTTCGCTCGTGTCCGTCATCTTCGGGAAATGTCACGTGGTGACATCCGAGTCCCGCTTAGCTCACATACAACCCGGGTTCCTGAGTCCCGTTAGCCTGCTACAGCCCGGATTCACACGCTGGCAATCGACATGCTCAGAGTTGATTCATGTATGCTTGTCCCCATGGGTTAGTGCCGCTTTGGGTTCACGACTAAGCCGTGTCGACCGGGTTCTCTATCATATGGATGCTAGCAACACTATCATATACGCTGAGCCAATAGGCTTAAACGGTCCCGCCATGGTAAGGCGACACCCATGGGAATACCGTGCGTGAGGCCGCAAAGTGATATGAGGTGTTACTGGCTAGATCGATGTGACACGGAATCGGGTCCTGACAGCTTTGGTATCAGTGAGCCTGATTGCTCAGAGGGATTACCAAGCCAAACTGGTCGAAGTTGTGTCTAGAAATGCTTTAGTTATGTAAGGGAATTGATGTGGAAGGGAACGCAAGGCTCTTTTTACTCCTTATACCTTATGCCCTTCTGATCTGAGTCAGCCTCTTCTTTTCTACGGGATTAAGAACTAGGCTTCTCATCTTTCTATCAGGATCACGTGTTACTAATCCGTAGACTCATAGGACTGTTGGATTTAAGCTTCATTTCAGTTTCTACTACTTCCATATGTAAACTGTTGATCCCGAACCCTTGATATTGTGCTTCTGAGTGGTTATGCCACCATTTTTGTAGCATGTCTCAAATCTTTTGAGCATTTACAGCCGTTATGCTGTCCGAGTCATCCCAGGTTTCTAATAGTCTGATGCATTTGCAAATCCTCCCTCCTAGTTCCCGATGTCCTTTTTGGTCATAATAAGCACACTAATCGGTGCGTTGAGGTACTCTATTGCCTCGGTATATATGTTGGAGCTACTATTATGACCCTAGGTGTCTTAGAGAACCACCTAGTAATCTGGCCATGTTTTTGTGTTCCCAGCGTGATGACTCTGGCCGTCATTCTTGAAAGCATCCCGTGATGTCGCTTAGTAGTAGGTATTCTTCTCTTGGGTTCTTGAACCCGAGATTCACCCTACATACTTCATGTTGATAGTGTTTACTAGTTCCTTTACTATATTAGTAACCGTTGCAATAGTCCTCGAGGTTCGTGGTATATCATTCTTCCAAATACCATGAACCATTCTTGCCAGATGTTCTTTTGAACCAAAAGGTCACAACAAGAGTGCTCTTGATGAGTTCTCCATTCTAAATTGTGAATCTGCCAGTTCTACCTTTCTGCATGGGTTATCCGGAAGAAATATGTTGAACTTGGTTCGACATACTAATCTATGCATCCACAACTCAGAAAGTTATATGTTCCATTGAGTTTTTCCTCTTTAGTTATATTTTGACCTTCATCTATCAATTGATAGTCAAGAGTATATGTGCACTCATTCATCGATACCTAATACTCTTGTGGTCCCTCAAGCCATTCTATTCCAGAATGAATAGGAGAAACAAACTCCAGAACCTCATCCATATCTGGGATTGGGTCAAAGCAATTGTATTCCGCGGATCAAAATGCCAAACCAGCTTTTGCTCTGTTGTACGTTGGAGTGTTACCATCTTTATGTCAAGAGTGTCATGAGAATTGCACCACCTCTTATGAATTCTTGACGCAGTAATACTTCTTACCATCATGGTTCATCCCTCGGTTCCCGTGGTATTGTAACCGGAATGTCGACACGTGTACCGTGATGTGCAAAATCAATACCCCTAGCAACTCTGTTGCTTGGTAGTTAATGGGCAATACTCTCATTCTTAGTGTGCTGGTTATTGAATTATCATTCTAAGAATGATCGTGCTACCTAGTCCATTTTTCCTGGTGCACCCTTCGATAAAGAGTTAGGATAGCATCAATCCCTCTCTTGTTTGGTCACATCGTCTTGCCCTGAAAAGCAAGATTGTTCTCGAGCTTAGTAACATATCGGTGGTCCGTGATGTTCCGAATATCTTCTCGGATGTATTACCAGGTTGTCACCTGACCGCTATGTTGAGTTCGTGATCATGCTAGTTTTCTCCAAACCACCCATTCTCCAAGAATCTGTGTTGGATACCCCTGAGCTAGTTGGTTGAGCCAAACAACAACTTGGAGAGTTGCAAGATAAAAGCTTGCCCGACTTAGTTCATTTTAAGGGATATCCTTTTGTGTGTGTGTTGAAGAAGGATGATACCTTCACCAATTGGTCCTCATGATCAGTTGTTGGATCTGTTGTCTAGCCAAAACTTTGACTTGAGTATGGGCTATCATCAAGTCAAATCAGAACCAGCGATGTTCGTAATGTTCTCTTACTCGTGGTTGATCCCTCGAGGATACACCATTACATATTTTGGTCTGACCAATGCTATCACCGTGTTCACATTATGGTGGAAGTCCAGTGATATGGAAATTCCGATGAATTGATGTTAAGCCCATCAGCAGCATTTTGTCTCCCCCATGATTCATGTTGAACATCAACCTAGTGTTGGAAACTTTGTAAGCAATGCCTTCATGTTCCGTTCATGAAACTTATGCTTGGGTGGAAGAAGTGACTTCCTCTAATTCACGTGCATTAGGTGTAAGTTGCCGCCATGAATTTGAGAAAGGTTTGTTTTGTTTCCCTTGGAATCATCCCAAGTCAGTCATGCATACGTGCAAAGTATTCTATGGTTTGGTAGATAAATTACCTCCACTCCATATGAGTTCCTATCACACCAAGCCACTGATTGATTTGCTCAAGGAAAAGGAGCATGTTGTGCTAATTCTAGATCATGCACAAGATTCCGTTATCCTCGATGATGGTTCCCAACCGTAACTCGGTAGTATTTTTATTATAAGACTACTATGTGGTCATGCTTATGCAGGGACAGCGTGTTCACATGTTGTAGCAAAACTTCGCTCATGTTTTGGAGCTTGCTATCGTAGTTCATTTCACGAGAATCCCATAGCGTTATCTCGTTGGTTTGTGTTGCAAACTTTCTTCCAGACATGCTGTCGAAATATCCTGCTCCCCAGATCCGAATCTCAGGCAGATATGATGGTTGGAACATTCCCGGCATTTGCATTTTGTTTCTAGCTTGCACCGTCTTTGTGCCATTTCACTATGGGCTGCCTTCTTAGTAACTCTTGTTCAGGATCTTCCTCAAAAGTGGACCAACCTTGGGTCCCATCCATCTCCGATGATAAGCAAAAATCATCCATTGCGTTATCTTCAACAAGGTAGTCCACATCATCCATCCTAGTCCGAGTATGCCATTCCTTCGAGCTTTTTCAATCGATCAATTGTTAATTTCCTTAAGCTGGTATGAAGAGTTTCAATGATCTCTAAATCAAAGGTAATTCTTTTTGCCACATAAGGGGATATATCTACGAGTCACCATCCTTAAGGTGTCTTGTTGTGGTATCATGGCAACTCAGCTCCTCGCTACGTTGACAACCGATCACCACCTTCTTAAGTGTGGAATTGTTGCCTACCTAGCAAACCTTTGACATCTGTTCCACTCCATCCCTTTGGATGAAAGCTTCGTATCTCAGCTTGGGAGATGTTCTTACCTCTCACTCCATGAGTTGGTCTTGAATACTCGATCTTCGAGGAGGTCATTTTCTGTAGAGTCTCCTTCTGTCGTTATCGTGTTGGATGAAGACCTCGCAGGCAAAGACGTCAAGATCGATTTGAGTCAACAAATCAACACCCTCAAGAAGACAGTTGGATCATGAGGTTTGTGATACTTAGTGTCCCCTTTGACTTCTCACCTCACGTCTTGAATCTCGGGACGAGATTCTTGTTTAGTGGGGGTGAGTTGTCACATCCCTAGCTTCTGGTGCTGCCTAGTGTTTGCATCTTGCTTGTATCATGTTTAACATTCATGGAAATTTGAAATGGGGGTGTTCAAACCCTAGCATCAAAAGGAATTCAAATAGGTTCAACAAAAATATTTTTCAATGATTTCAAAATGCCGTTTAAAAATGTTCATCATTTCTGGATCAAGGTGGAAGCATCTACCAAAAATGGTTCACATTTTTGCAGGACATATTTGGACTTTGAATTAATCCAAACATATTTGAATTGGGGCTATTTAAATGCTATGTATACTTTAGATGCTCCAAAAATGTTGGAAATTGTTAAGGGGCACTGGGATAATTCAGAAAGCACCCATAATTATTTCCAGGATTTTATGAAATGGTTTAGCATTATTACTAAAACAAAACAGAGAAACAAAATAGAAAACAGAAACAAGAGAGAGAGAGAGAGAGAGAGAGAGAGAGAGAGAGAGAGAAGTGCTTACCTGTGCAGCCCACCAGAGCCGGCCCAGCTCCTGTGCTGGTCCAGCACTGTGCGGCCCAGCCCACCGCAACCGCCACCGTCTTCAACCTCCTGCCAGTAGGCAGGAGGGCTTGTGCCCGACGCGCGCGCGCACGCGCCGGCCACCTCATGCTTACCGGTTGCTGCTGGACGTCGCTAGGTGCGCCACGCGGACCCCAGAGCCTTCACGTTCGCCCCCCCTCTGTTCGTCCTCTCGCCTCTCCCTCTCACACACCCGAGCGGCACCGTCACCGCCGCTCGCCGCTGCCGCGTCCTGAGCCACCTCCTCGCCTCCCCGACGTATCCATCGGCTCCGCCACATCGCCCTGGAGCTCCAAGCCAACGGAGGCAAGCCCAGCAGCCCTGGAACGTCGCCAACATCGTCATCTTCACCGTTTGGCACCGGAGATCGTCGTCGCCGATTCATCGTCCACAGGGCCTCCCCGAGCTCGCTGACCCCATCTCCGACCCCGCTGTGAGCTCCTCTTCCTCTCCCCCTAGCTCCCGTGCTCGTTTGGCCTCCGTAGCCGCTGTTTGCACCTCACCCAAAAGCTCCCCGCCGCCGGCCATGGCGCCGTCGTAGCTAGAGCCACAGTGGCTCCAAGCCAACCTCACTGTTGTGCTCAGCGCAGCACCAAGAGCCCATAGCCACCACCAGCTCCTCCTCCCGTGCAGCGTAGCGCGAACCCAACCCCGTCCGAACTCCGGCCGCCGCTGTCGAGCTCGCCGGCGTTGTTTCCGGCGTCCCCGTGTCCAACCACTTGCACCACTGGATACGGCAGCTCCCGGCCCACGCTGTAGCATCGTCTCCACCGGGGATTTGGTCACTGGAGGACCAAATCCGAGGCCCTCCGCCGCGTCTGACCTCGCCGGCGTCAAGTCGCCGGCGGGATTGACCTCGCTGACCAGGGGTTTGACCTCCCTGGGGTCAACACGCATGGGCCCCGCCCTTGACTAGATTAGTTTAGGACTAATTACCCCTGCTGACACTGACAGTGGGCCTATTGGCTGTTAATTTGATTTGTTAGAATTAATTAACCCTGTTAGTTACTTGTGTCACTGACGTGTGGACCCCATTGGTCAGGTTTGACCTGGACCGGGTCAGTTGACCTACTAACGTCATCATGATGTCATGCTGACGCAGTAAACTCTTTCTGGAGTTAGTTTAATTCTAAAATAGCCAGGAATTTCCGGAAAATGTTATAAACTTCTAAAAATCATATAAAATCAACCGTAACTCATAATGAAATAAATTATATATGAAAAATGTTCAGAAAAATCCAATCTATCCATCTATACTATTTTCATGCATGTTAGAACAACTTATGACTACTATTTAGGAAAATTCAATTAAATGGCATGTAATAAATCACATATGGAGTTTGAATTTGAATCTTTGATTCAAACCAACTTCTTTTAATCTGGTTTTAGTTGCATCAGCTCAAATCATAAGCATATTGCCATGTCATGAGCATGCATCATATTGTGCATTGCATTGATTGTTTTTCCTTCTGTGTTGCCGGTATTTGTCCCCTCTCGTTAGACGTGATACCGACGACAAGATCGATGACACTGATGAAGATCTATACTCTCTTCAGAAGTGCCAGGAAAGCAAAACCCCCTTGTTCATTCCGATACAATCCCACTCTCTCGCTCCTGCTCTCTTTTAATGCATTAGGACAACAACGATTCATCTGTTACTTGATGCGGTAGTTGAACCCCTTTATCCTCTGCATGACCTTTCATTGCCACAGTAAATAGATGAAACCCACTAGCATGAGTAGGAGTTGTTTGAGCCCTGATGTGCCTACTCATTCATGCTTGTTGGTCATGCCTGCTATTGCTTAGAGTTGTGTCATCTCTGATTCATCAGAGATGAATTGGAGGTGTGTGAAAATGACCTACTGCATGTGAGCTAAGTGTGTGAACACGATTTGGTAAAGGTAGCGGTGAGAGGCCATGTAGGAGTACCTGGTGAGTTGTCTCATTGCAGCCGTCCTCAGGAACTTAGTTTTGTGTTTGTGATCCATGAACAGTTACTAGGCCCCTCTCGGCTTATTAATCAACTTGATCTCTGTCCAGGAGTTGCAACTAGTTTCTGGTGTTTGTAGGTAGTGTTAGTAGTCTACCAAGTGGCACCCGCATGTGGGCTTGGGACAGACTAGGCACCGTGGCACGGTGTACCAAGCGAGAACCACCCGTCCAAGGTGGGCTTGGGAACCCTGCTCACATCGTTTGGGGCCGTGGAGTGACACTCGGTCAGATTCTCCTATGCGGATGGAACCCGAATAGGCGATAAACCCGACGAGAGACTTGTGTGGTTAGTCAGGTCGTGGCCGACTCCCTCGCCAGGCTTCCGCTTGAAGGTTGCCGAGATGCACGTCGTGTACAAGGTGATAAGTGGCGAGAGCGTGTGTGAAGAAGTACACCCCTGCAGGGTTAATATGATATATTCGAATAACCGTGTCCGCGGAAAAGGACTTCTGGGTTGCCTGTACAGTTCATAGACAAGTGAAAGTGGATACTCTAAAATACGCAAGATAAGCGTGAGTGCTATGGATGGCGTTCTCGTGGGGAGACGGGAGCGGATCCATAGTGGTGTATTGATATGGTGAATATGTGGACTCGTGTGCGCCACCTCAAAAGAGTTACTTGTAGTCGTAGTACAGGATAGCCACCGAGTCAAAGCTGGCTTGCTGCAGTTAAACCCCACCACCCCTTTGTTGATAATGATGCATATGTAGTTAGTTGTGATGTAAGTCTTGCTGTGTACATTTGTACTCACGTTTGCCTATTTTATGTTTTTGCAGAGAGACGTCAGTCTCGCTAGTAGTTCCGCGTGGACTTCGACGTTTAGCTTGATACCTCAGCTACGATCTTGTGCCCTCGGCAGGATTTGGTAGATAGTCAGGCTTCCAAGCCTTTTTCATTTGTAGATGTCTGTACTCAAACATGTTAAGCTTCCGTATGTGCTTGATTTGTAAGCTCTTAATGTTGGGTCATGAGACCCATGTTTGTAATATCTCGCTCCTCGGAGCCTAATGAATAAATACTTGAGTCGTAGAGTTATGTTGTGATGCCATGTTGTATTTACACATATCGAGCATAGTGTGTGTATGTTTGAAATGCTTGGTTTTTGTGGGATCCGACAATCTAGTTGTTTATCCTTGGCAGCCTCTCTTATAGGGAAATGTAGTCTAGTGCTTCCTTGAGCCATAGTAGTCCGCTACAGCCCGGTTCACCGGAGTCCTGCTAGCCCAACACTACTGCTCAGGAGGCTTGACTGGCCGGCATGTGTTTCACTTTGTTCCTGTGGTTCGCCCTTTGGGGAAATGTCACGCGTGACATCCGAGTCCTGCTTAGCCTGCTGACCGGGTTCCCAGTCCTGTTAGCCCAGTGCTACAGCCCGGATTCACACGCCACGACCGACATGCTCGGAGTTGATTCATGTATGCCTGTCCCCATGGGTTAGTGCCGCTTTGGTTTCACGACTAGCCATGTCGGCCCGGGTTCTCTGTCATATGGATGCTAGCGACACTATCATATACGTGAGCCAAAAGGTGCAAACGGTCCCGGGCCATGGTAAGGCGACACCTGTGGGAATACCGTGCGTGAGGCCGCAAAGTGATATGAGGTGTTATCGGCTAGATCGATGTGACTTGGAATCGGGGTCCTGACATATCATGCCTATGATTATGTTACGACATTCATTTTTCTCGTCCGGCACCGGGTTCGACCAGTCGGCCCGTGGACTTGCCGCCTTAAGTTATATCCAAGTTCCACCTGCAGTCAGACAAGTAGTGTGCCGGCACCCAAGCCCTCTCTTGTCAAAAGCCGCAGCTCGAAGAATCGGCTGTCCACATGAAAAACGGCTAAGGACTAACGGACTTATATAACAAAAGCCGGCTCCCCCCCCCCCCTCCCGCCGACCGGCTGCCAAAGCAGTCGGCTGGCTGGCTTCCCATTCACCTTGCTACAATCTAAGAAAGCTCGAGTACTTGCCTTCCCAAAATGGCCAAGTTCCTCCCCAGCCACAGACTGCAGAGCAGCTGTTCGGCTGGGAAGGCGGCAACAAAGGGAAGACGACAAAGGAAACAGCCAAAGGATGAAAAGCAAACACGAATGGAAGCCAAACACATGCATGATTATATTTACACAAAAGGCCTTCGAAAGGCCAGCATTTCAACATAGTTTGAATACACCCCCAGTGGGTGGAAGTGCGCGAATTTAATAAAAAGTTGTTCAAAGAGTAACGAGCAGGAAAATAAAAACGGCGAATCAAGCCAAGGGAGCAACAAGCGAGTCGGGCAGGTTGGTGGAGACGGCAGTGCAGGCTGCCGAGTCTTGGCATGATCATAACCTCTGGCAGGCGGCGCGCTTGCACGCGCCTCGTTGCTAGAGGCACGGTCAGGCTGAGGCTCGCTGGTCGCTTCACCGTCTGGCACAACGTCTTCGCCATCCTCCCCCTCGTCCTCTTCGCCCTCGTCGCTGGAAGCGATCTCCTCCGCCGAGTCTTCACCTCCTGCCGGGTCCAGCCCGAACCACTCCTCCGGCTGAGCGACGCCGTCATCATTTACCTCAGGGGCAAAGACACTGGTGTCGGTGTAATCGGCGACCGCCGAAGCGCGTTGGATGATAGCCGGCTGCACCTCCACCAGATCTTCGTCGACCTCCTGCCGCCAGGTGCTCAGCTGGGCCAAGCTCAGCCCAGGATACCAGGCTCGAACGAACTCCAGCGCCCGCCTGGCGCCGGACCAAGCTGCAGAAGCCTTCTAGGCCTCAAAGCGGCCGACTGCAACCTCTAGCCAGTCGGCAGTCCGACTGCGGGTGCGGGGAGCCGCCTCGTCGGGCTAGAGGGCGGACAACACCTGTGCCCCGGCATGCTGAAGACGAGGGAGCATACGGTGCGTCGGCTGCAGACGGGCTTGAATCGCCAGAAGCTGCTCCTCAAGTGACCGGCTGGCATCCGGCGCAATCTCGACCCCGGCCTACCGTCGTGCGTGGCGATGGGCCTCGATGGCTTGGCTGGCGGCAACGGAGTAACAGGGAGAGTAATCTGCACAAAGAAGAAAAAGCAGCACAAAGTCAGAAGACAAATTAGATGAAAAAGGGAAAGCAAAGGGACGAAAAGGAAGGCGGCCTACCATCGATCAAATCCTCAACCCGTCTGTAGCCTTCGCTCAGTGGTTGCTTCGCCTCAGCCCAGCCCGCCGCCTCGGTCTCATATTCGGCTTTGAGGGCTTCCTCGCTGTCCTGCGCCTTCTTAAGGGCCGCCTTATGGCTCTCCTCCTGGTCGGCCAGTTTCTTGGCCAGGCGGTCGCGTTCCTGGGCTAAGGCGTCGCACTCGGCTTCCTTGGCGTGAAGGGCGGTCTGGACCCCGCCTAGCTGCTCCCTCAAGTCGGCATTGGCCCCTGCAGATATGAAGAAGAAGAAAGAAGCAATAAGGAAGATCCGACCCGACTGCTCAGCAGTCGGCCCGAATCTCAGGGACTACACCCAGTGGGTGCGCTGACGCGCCCCCACATGAGATAAAATTAAAGCACTTACTCCGGCTCTCAGTCAGACCTGCGGTCTTCTGGCTCATCTCCTGGGCCTAGGAGTTGAAAGCAGCCGCGCGGAGATTGTGATATTCCTGCAAATAGGACTGAGGTGCGAATAAGAACAAGACCATAATCGAAGTTTACTAAGAAGTTCCAAGCCGCCTGCTCAGCAGCCGGCTCGGAACTTGGGGACTACACCCAATGGGTGCGCTAACGGGCCCCCACGGAAGAAATCAAGAAACAATCAACGAAAAGCAGGAGCACTCACCCAAATGACCGTCCGCGTCATGAGGAACTCTTGGGTGTACCGCTTCAAGGCATGCCTAGGCTCAAGCCGGCTCCGGACCTCCTGCGCCGCCACGTTCAGCTCGGCCGTCCCTTCGCCGGGTGTCCACTCAGACGAGCTGGCGCTAGCCGCCTCCAGGTCATGGGCCGACGAGCTGGCGCCCTCGGATTTCTGTGGCTCCGGCGCTGAAGTCGCCTCCCCCGCGCGCCGGTGAGACGGCGACTGAACCACAAGATCCGCCCCCACAGTCCCGCGTCAGCTTGCGCCTTGGCTGACTCCACCGTCGCCTCCCGAGCCGCCCTCCACTCCTCCGCCTCCCGCTCCTCCCGCGCCTCCCGCGCGTTACGCTCCGTCGCCTCCAAGAGATCGGGGCGGGGATCCACGCGGCGGGAGCTTGTAGACCCTCCCGCCGTTCCGACTATGGAGGCGGCAGGGACCCGCTCGAGAGAGAGCGGGGCCCTGTTTGACAAAGTCAAGAAGAAGGCTTAGAAGAATATCAACCAAAGAGAAAAAAGAAGGGCGTGACAAAATCGACACTTACGCTGAAACCGCCTGCGGCTGCTTCACCACCTTGCGGAAGGAGCCGCCTTCACGGCCGCCTCGTCCCGCTTGGTCACCGCCGCGGTGCCCCTGGGCTTTTTCGGCCGAGTGCCGAAAAGAGTCGGCGCTGCCCAGGCGTTCTGTAGCGTCGCCCGAGCAACCGGCCAGCGGTAGATGGGCTCGCGCCCTCACGATTGGGCGCCGGTTGACGACGCGGAATAACTTCGGCCTCGTCGTCATCCGGCCAGTCCCCGAAGCCGGCTCCGAGCTCGGGGCCACCCGTCTCACCGCCTCCTCCTACGACGGCGTCGTCCATGGCGTCCGCCCCCAAGTCTGGATCATCAACGTCGTCCAACACACGGTCGGGCAGGAACTGGCGCTCCAGACCTGCGGCCCCGGCCGCTGGTCGAAGAAGGGGGCTCTGCTAAAAACAAGCCGACTGGTCAAGAGTCGGCCGTTATGAACCAGACGACAAGAGAATAAGAAAAGAAGGGAAACTTACCATAGGCGGAGGATCGGCTCGAGAATATGGCTCCTTGCCATACCGCCATTCCTTAGTGAGCTTGCAGTTGAAGATGTAGTTCACCTTGTAAGATACCTCATCGTGAGGCATCTCCTTGGTGCTCAGCCGACTTGGGTCAAAGCGGCCGCTCATTTGGCAGATCATATGCGGTCGGCCTTGGAGCGGGAGCACCCAGCGCTCCACGAAGGCGGCCACCAGGTCGGCCCCGACCAGGCCTTCCGACTGGACCATCACCCGGAGCCGGGCGATGGCAGCAGTCCCAGCCGGAGATAGCGTCCTGGCTCGGTAGGATCATGAAGGCTGCCTCCCAGCCGGCGGGCCGGCTACTTAAGCCGGCAGATTGACGAAGTCGACTTGCGGGGCGACGTTCTTCACGTAGAATTAGGATTGCTGCCAGAGCTTCATCGACTGGATCAGCGGGATGGGCGGAAACGGGTTGTTGTCGCTCGACCTCCGCATGGCGATGAAGGCGCCACATGGGGTGGGCACGCTCGCGGTGACGGTGCCGAGTTTGCACTGAAAGAACTCCCCCCAGAACTCGAGGGTGGGGAGGATGCCAAGAAAGCCTTCGCACAGTGTGACGAAGGCCGAAAGCAACATCACCGTGTTGGCAGTGAGGTGATGCGGCTGGAGATGGCAAATCTCGAGGAAGGCGCGGAAGAACCCGCTCGCCGGCAGGCCGAGGCCGTGCAGGGAGTGCGAGCGGAAGATTACCCGCTCGTCCTCCTCCGGCGCCGGACTTTGAAAGTGAAGAAATTGGTGTGACCTTGAAGACTTGGAATTCATTCGAGGAACATGAAGCGTCAGGACTTTTGTTTTCGTAGTTTCATTTTCTCTTTCTCGAGTCACAGGAAACACCGTACTGTTAAAGGGGGTCGAGGAAATACTAAGGAAAAATTTCCAAGTGATGCTCAACTCAAAATCCTACATCTACCAATCCCTTCGAGTTAAGCCATTTGTCAGAGTAAATGACCACGGGTAGCCTAGCCGGCTCCCCCCCGCCTCTTTAGAAAAATTGCAGGCCGGTCGGGCCTTCGAGCATTCAAGGCGTGGGGTCGCCTTCCCTTGGCCGACTACCTCTCAAGCCGACTACCGGGAGGCGGCCTGACCGTAAACCCACAGGAGGAAAGCCGTCAGAGGGCCGACTCCTAGAAGCCGGCCACGAGAAGGCCGACTCCAAGAACCCGGCCCCCTAGCAGGCGGCCAAGATCGTACCCTCAAACTCTGCACCCACATAACGGCGATGAGACGGGGCGTGGCTACAGCAAAGCCTGCCACCCCCGAATCCCGGAGCGCGCGTCGTCGCAGTGCGTTGTATGGGGCGGCCATCAACCGTCCCGCGTGGCACTGTTGCCATGTTGACCATGACGTCACCCACGACGAGCTGTCAGAACGGCCCGCAGGCGGTGGGCCTCTTCTGTCAGAGAGACGCCCAAAGGCGGCCTGGCCTCCCCTAGTCGGCCCGAGATATGGCCGGCTCCCAACAGCCGGCTTGCCCCCTCCCTCGAAGGAGGCACAACATTAAGGAGACAAGATGAGGTAAGGCTACAGTGATCGCCGCCAGGCGGCGGCATTGTAGCCATGCTTACTTCGTCAAAGCCCTCATCATCAGGAGTGAGGCAACAGTAACCCGCCCCCGACAAGGTGCGGCGGTGGGACCAGCTTGTCGACCAAAGCCGGTGGCGGGACCCACCAGTCGGCGGGCCCAGCTGACGTGAGAAGCTTGGCGAACATAGACAACGATGGCTAGGGCCCGCGCCCAGCCGGATTACCATTGTACCCCTGGGGGGTAGGCCTATATAAACCCCCCAGGGCACCCATGCAAAGGGTTGATCTCTTAGAGTATTAGACACCGCATAGAAGGAAGAGAAGAGCTAGCCTTGCCCTTCTTCTTCCTCTCGCCGAACAGCTCAAGGAGCCTCTTGTAGCTACTTGTTAACTTAGTGATCAGTCGGAGACCACAGAGAGCAGTCAGAGGGGTGTTATCTCCACGGAGAGCCCAAGCTGGGTAAGATTCGCCGGCGTGCATGTCTTCGCCTTATCCCATTTCCAGGCACCGGCGACGTCTTATTGGCTCCCACAATGATAAGCCACCCATTGGCATATGTTGCGCGTACCACCCGACACCATTGGAAATCTCATACAGTTCAGTCACATTCTTCAGTGACAGAGACGAAGTTCTTCTTGTCGTTGATGAATTTGTTCTGGCTGAGGAGTTAGGAATTCGCCAGTGCGGATTGCCTACACAGTGAGGAACATGATAGCCCTGAGGAATTTGATAGTCAAATTTCCGACCGTTGCTGTGCTTCGCGCCAGCTATCCCAAAATATCTACGCACCTAACGGTCATATCATTGAAGGGCATTTATGTGTTATCATGTCGGGCTGCTCCCTAGGCTACAAATAGCCGCCCCCTACAACCACTAGCTTGTTGGCTGCTCCGAGAGAAACTGACACTTGTCATTTGAGAGCATCCCATCCTCCGAGGACTTTGAGCGAAAATTATCAAGTGAGGAAAACCCAAACCCAAACACCTACAAACCCAAAGTGATTGAGCATCACGGAAGAGATTGATCCTACGTGGATCCGACGCTTGTTACCTTTGAAGATTGTGCTTCTTCCAGACGGTTAGGCGTCATGGTCTAGAGCATCCAAGAGGAATTTTGGATCGCTGAGTGACCGAGTTTGTGAAGGTTCGGAAGTCACCTGAAAACTTACCACGAGTGATTGGGCGAGGTCTGTGTGACCTTAGCTCAAGGAGAATATGGTGAGGACTGTGTGTCCTCGAGTTTAAATACCAAGCGGCACCAACCAGATGTACAACTGAGACAACAGTTGGAACTAGTCTACCAAATCATTGTCTTCACCAAGCCAACTCGTTCTATTTCCTCAACTCTTTCATTTCCTCATAACTGTGTTGAGCACTTGTTCATATCTGTTATTAAAGACATTGACTAAAGACTTTCTCATTTTCTTCAGTTCAATTTCTTCAGTCTGTTTGTCTTCGTCCTGCGTTATCCTGTGTTTACGCTTTCTGTACTCTGTGCTTGTATTCATTTCATCATGATGACCTTGCTTGTGTTCTGTTATGTTTACTTTTGAGTACTTATTCCGCTGCTAGTAGTTCTTCGCTAAGGAATTTCCTCACCCGCAAATTCCTCAGTGAAGAATTCATAAAAATCGCCTATTCACCCCCTCTAGTCGATACAACGCACTTTCATTTCTCAATTGCATCAACCTTATTAGCTTGGTCCACTTCAATACCTCTTTCATAAATTTTATGACCCAAAACAATGCCTTCATTAACCATAAAGTGGCACTTCTCCCAATTCAATAAAACATTTGTTTGTTCACATATCTCTAAAACTCGATCAAGATTTCTTAAACAATCATCAAAAGACTTTCCGTAAATAGAGAAGTCATCCATGAAAACCTCAACAATCTTTTCACAAAAGATCAGAGAATATAGCCATCATGCATCTTTGAAAGGTAGTAGGTGCATTACATAAACCAAAAGGCATACATCTATAAGCATAGGTTCCAAAAAGGACAAGTAAACATGGTCTTTTCTTGATCGGGTTGAGAAACAGGTATTTGTGAAAAGCCAGAATATCCATTAAGGAAGCAAAAGTGTGTGTGCTTAGATAATATTTCAATCATTTGATCAATAAATGCATAGGGTAATTATCTTTCCTAGTTGCTTAATTTAATTTTCTAAAATCAATTACCATTCTATAGCTTGTAACAGTTCTTTGTGGAATAAGTTCATTTTTATCATTAGGAACAACAGTAATACCTCCTTTCTTGGGGACACAATGAACAGGACTTACCCATCTACTATCAGCTATGGGATAGATTATACCTGCTTCTAGAAGTTATAATATTTCCGTTCTTACCACTTCTTTCATCTTCGGATTTAATCGACATTGATGATCAACAACTGGTTTAGCATCAGGTTCCATATTAATTTTGTGCTGACAGGGAGTGGGACTAATGCCCATTGAATCATCAAGACTATATCCAATAGCAGCTCGGTGCTTCCTTAGAACTTTCAATAGTCTTTCTTCTTCATGTTCTGAAAGGTTAGCACTGATAATAACATGATATATCTTCTTTTCATCAAGATAAGCATATTTTAGAATGTCTAGAAGTTGTTTCAGTTCAAACACAGGATCACCTTTAGGTGGAGGAGGTCCTCGAAGAGTTTCAATAGGCAAATTGTGTTTAAGCAGAGGACGTTGTTCAAACAAAACCTTATCTATTTCATTTCTTTCATGCATATGTAAGTAATTTTCATGATCTAGCAAATATTGTTCTAAAGGATCAATAGGTGGAACAACAATAGAAGCAAGACCAATTAATTCATCCTTACTAGGCAATTCTTTTTCATGATGATTTCTACTTAACTTGGAAAAAATTAAACTCATGAGACTCATCACCAAAGCTAACGCCCACAGTTTGTTTCTTACAATCTATCTTAGCATTAACTATGTTCAAGAAAGGTCTACCAAAGATAATGGGACAAAAGTCATCTTGTGGGGAACCAAGAACAAGAAAATCAGTAGGGTATTTTATTTTCCCAAACAAGACTTCAACAGCTCTAACAATCCCAAATGGTGATATGGTGTCTCTATTGGCAAGTTTAATAGTAACATGTATTTCTTCTATCTCAGCAGGTGCTATATCTTTCATAATTTCTTCATATAAAGTGTAAGGAATAACACCCACGCTAGCACCCATGTCACATAAAGCATGATAACAGTGATCTCCTATTTTAACTGAAATAACAGGAATGCCAACAACAGGTCTATGTTTATCTTTTCCATCAGGTTTAGCAATTCTAGCAGCTTCTTCACAAAAGTAAATAACATGCCCATCAATATCTTCTTCCAAGAGATCTTTAACCATAGCAATTCTAGGTTCTACTTTAATTTGTTCATCAGGTTTAGGTGTTCTAATATAGCTTTTGTTAACAACAGTTGAAACTTTAGCATGTTCCTTTATCCTAACAGGGAAAGGTGGTTTCTCTATATAAGCAGAAGGAACAACTTGATCAACATTATAAAGTATAGTTTCTTATTTAACTGGTACTGGTTTCTTAACTTCTTCTTTAGTAGGTGGGTGATATTTAAACCACTTCTCCTTAGGGAGTTCAACATGAGTAGCAAATGATTCACAAAAGGAGGCTACTATCTCAGAGTCAAGTCCATATTTAGTGCTAAACTTTTGAAAAGCATCTGTATCCATGAAAGATTTAACACAATCATACTTAAGTTTAATACCTGAATCTTTACCTTCGTCGAGTTCCCAATCTTCAGAGTTGCGTTTAATTCTTTCCAAAAGATCCCACCCGAATTCAATAGTCTTCTTCATAAAAGAACCAACACAAGAAGTATCAAGCATGGTTTGATCATTACAAGAAAGCCGATCATAAAAGTTTTGGATAATAATTTCTGTTGAGAGCTCATGATTGGGGCATGAATATAACATTGACTTAAGCCTCCCCAAGCTAGAGCGATACTTTCTCCTTCACGAGGCCAAAAATTATATATATAATTCCGATCAGGGTGAACTAGATGCATAGGATAAAATTTCTGGTGGAACTCCAATTTCAAACGATTCCAATTCCATGATCCAATATCATCGCATAGCCTATACCATGCCAATGCTTTTCCTTTCAAAGATAAAGGGAAAACCTTTTTCATAACTTGATCCCTGGTTAAACCTACAAGCTTAAACAATCCACAAATTTGTTCCACATATATCAAGTGCATATCAGGATGTTCGGTTCCATCTCCTGCATAAGGATTAGCTAGGAGTTGTTCTATCTGCATACCCGAAGGAATTTCATATTCAATATTTTCAGTAGGTGCAGTAGGTTGAGGGCTAGCTAATTGTGGTTCCGGACGAGGTGAAGATACCCCGAGCAAACCCCTCAAAGGATTGTTTTCCATAGTAAAAATGACAGTAAATTTTAGCACACTATATAAATGTTTCCTTACCAAAGGCGCTTCACTCCCCGACAACGACGCCATAAAATAGCCTTGATGACCCACAAGTATAGCGGATCAATTGTAGCTCTTTTCGATAAGTAAGATTGTCGAACCCAACGAGGAGAAGAAGGAAATGATAAGTAGTTTTCAGTAAGGTGTTGTCTGCAAGTGCTGAAATTGTAAGCAGCGAGTAGTTTGATAGCAAGATAATTTGTAACGCGCAAGATACGATAATAGTAACAAGTATGCAGCAACGTAGCCCAATCCTTTTGAGACAAAGGACATGCCAAAACGGTCTCTTATGATAAGCAAAGAGTTCTTGAGGGTACACGGGAATTTCATCTAGTCACTTTCATCATGCTCGTTCGATTTGTGTTCACTACTTTGATAATTTAATATGTGGGTGGACCGGTACTTAGGTGATGTTCTTACTTGAACAAACCTCCTACTTATGTTTAACCCTGCTGCAAGCATCCGCAACTACGAGAAAAGTATTAAGAATAAAATCTAACCATAGCATTAAACTTTTGGATCCGATCGGCCCCTTACACTACAAGAAATATGTCAACTTGTGACCACCACTAATGGTCATTGAATGGTCACAGTTTCGATTTGTGACCTTTTTGTGACAAAAAACATAAGGTCAAAAGCTGGCCGTCGTAAACTGACATTAGCGACATTTCTTCTGGAATGGTCGTAGACGTTTATGACCAAACAAAAGGTCGTATATTTAACGACCAATTATTTTGGTCACTAGCAATCCAACTACACCACGTCAGATCCATCGTGGCAAGCTGACGTGGCAGAATTACGACCAAATGGAAAGGTCGTAAAATAGAATCAGCCCAGTCCATTTCAGCCATCTACATGGACCAAGCCCAATAATTCAGCCCAATAATTTGGCCTTTTATTTTCTGGGAATGGAGCCTTTTTCTGATGAATTTTTTTTATAGTCCACTATTGCTTTGGGCCACAGCCTTTTTAATCTAGTTCGAATTTGGGCCTTGGCCTTTTTATTTTCTGTTATGCAGCCTTTCATAAATTTTTTTCTTACAGTCATTTCTTTTTTTAGCCCCAAGTCTTTTTAGTCTAATTCTTGTTTGGGCCTCGGCCTTTTTAGAGCCCAGGTTCTTATTTTGCATAACTATAAACAGAAAGGCCCAGGTGCACAAGTGATCCACATAACTTCACAGAAAATAAACACAGGTTCACAAGATCATAACTTCAAAGGTTCACATAACTTCAAAGGTTCATAAGATCACATAACTTCACAGGTTCAAACTAGGCAGCAATGCAACAAAATGCTCAAAGACAAACTGCACAAGACACTAATGGAATCAGGGAATTTAACATCTGCCCTCTCTTTGCCGTCATCTAGCGGACGACAAAGAAGGTCTTTGCCATCAGTAACCAAGAAGCAGACGACAAACAACTGGCGGACGGCAAAGATGGTCTTTGCCATCAACCATTTCTTTGCCATCCGCTGGCTGACGGCAAAGAATCTTTGTCGTCCGCTGGCTGACGGCAAAGAGGGAGGTGGCACCCACTAACGAAAAAACTTAACGTCCCCCTCTTTGTCGTCCGCAGCAGACGGCAAAGATACAAAAAAGTGGACGACAAAGGCTAACCAAACTCACCGGCCGAGCCCCCCCCCTCCCCCGCCCCTTACTTGATCTGTTCTCCCTCTCTCCTCCCCGATGCCCACATCCACCCACCGCGCCCATCGCCTGGCGCCCCACCGCCGCCTGCGCTTCGCCACCGCCTCCCCACCCCAACGCCACCGTGCCGCCCTTATCGCCGCCACGCCGCTTGGCCCACACTCCGCCATCGCTCTCTCCGCCCGCCACCGCCTCCCCACACGCCGACCCCACCATCCGCCTGGCTGTCACACCCTTGGGCCCACTTGCCCCACCGCCGAGTTCGCCACCCCCACCCGCCCACCACCTGACGCCTTGTCGCCTCGGTGAGTATTTTTTTTTCTGTTTTTTCTTTTTCTGCTGTTTAATTGTTAGTGTTAGTGTTAGTGTTAGATTTAGTGTTAGAAAAGAAGAAGATTTGGTGTTAGTGTTAGAAAAAAGAATATGTTGAAGAAAAGAAGAAGAAGAGGAAAATAAGTAGAAGTAGAAGAAGAAGAAAAGAAGAAAAGAAAAGAAGTAGAAGAAGTAGAAAAAAGATGAAAAAGAAGAAGAAGAACAGAAGTAGAAGAAGTAGAAGAAGAAGAAAAGAAGAAAAAAAAAGAAAAGAAGTGATATACATATTTTTCTTTTTTTTTGCTGTTTAATTGTTAGTGTTAGTGTTTGTGTTAGTGTTAGATTTAGTGTTAGAAAGGAAGAAGATTTAGTGTTAGTGTTAGAAAAAACAAGATGTAGAAGAAAAGAAGAAGAAGAAGAAGAAGAAAAGAAGTAGAAGTAGAAGAAGAAGAGAAGAAGAAAAGAAAAGAAAAGAAGTAAAAGAAGTATAAAAAAGATGAAAAAGAAGAAGAAGAAAAGAAGTAGAAGAAGTAGAAGAAGAAGAAAAGAAGAAAAGAAAAGAAGTGATATACATATTTTTCTTTTTTTGTTGTTTAATTGTTAGTGTTAGATTTAGTGTTAATGTTAGAAAAAAGAATATGTAGAAGAAAAGAAGAAGAAGTAGAAGTAGAAGAAGAAGAAAAGAAGAAAAGAAAAGAAGTAAAAGAAGTAGAAACAAGACGAAAAAGAAGAAGAAGAAGACAAGAAGTAGAAGAACTAGAATAAGAAGAAAAGTAGTAGAAGAACTAGAAGAAGAAGAAAAGAAAAGAAGTAATATACATATTTTTCTTTTTTTTGCTGTTTAATTGCTGTTTAATTGTTAGTGTTAGTGTTAGTGTTAGATTTAGTGTTACAAAAGAAGAAGATTTAGTCTTAGTGTTAGAAAAAAGAATATGTAGAAGAAAAGAAGAAGAAGAAGAAAAGAAGTAGAAGTAGAAGAAGAAGAAAAGAAGAAAATAAAAGAAGTAGAAAAAAGATGAAAAAGAAGAAGAGAAAAGAAGTAGAAGAAGAAGAAGAAAAGAAGAAAAGAAAAAAGTGATATACATATTATTATTCATGTCGGTATTTTCTTTATGTTGTACTAATTCCATTTACTCTTTGTCATTTCAGGTGTTGAAAGATGGTGGGCGCTGGTCGGGAGCGCTCCGAGGACCCTTCTTCATCGGTGCGTGGTGCGAGGTCTTCCATTCCACACGCACCTCTCCGCCGAGCGTTGCTAGAAAGTATGGCAACACCGCCAGGCCCTTATTCGTCGACCACGGTGCCGAGCAGGGGACGAGGTAAGAAGAAGAGAGGAGCTGGAGCACGTGGTCGCGGGAGAGGAGGTAGGGTGACTGCGAGGGCGCCTTCCTCGCCACCACCCCCAGCTGTTTCACCGAGCACGTGACTGCTAGGGTGGACTCGTCCGAGGAGGAGGCTACACGGACTCCGGTCCACGAGCCTCCGGTCCACGGGCCTTCGGCCCATGAGCCTCGGGTTGACGGGCCTTCGGGCCACGAGAGTTTGGCCCACGAGACCCCGGAGGAACACACGTCTGGATGGGGTACCTGGCCGGATTAGCCTGAGGGGCCGAGTGGCCATGCTGATGATGGCGGGGAGCCGACTGATATTCAGGAGGAGGGGGGCACTGTCTACCAGCGTGGTTGTACACGGCTCCCGGACGTGCCGGCGACCCGCAAGCAGAGGTGCTTGACTTTCCCAGATGGAGAGAGGTAAGTGCATTTAATCTTTTTGTACCCTTCTGCATTCATGTTTCTTCAAATATGTAATGCGTTGGCCTTGTCATGCTGCAGGGGTTGGGACCACCACCATAGTGTCCGCCGGCCCAACTCCGTCCTTGGAGTTCTTTGTCGGCAAAACTTCCCGGGGTTTGTCACGTTGCCTGGTGAGGGTTGCTTTCAGAGCTAGGATTGAGTTGGGAGCACTACTTGGCTGCCTCGGCCCCGCCGGGTGAGATTATCGACGGTGTCTTGTGCAAGACGAGGGCAGACGTGGTGATTAGAAAGTTCTGGGTAATTTCTCCTTTACACAATTAAAAATCTTCTACTAGCTAGTTATTAAGTGTACTAATCAATATTGTCTCATTTGATTGCAGAAATTCTACAGGTGTGAGGAGGGATACGAGGAGGAGGCCGCAAATGTCATCGATAACGTCTGCAAGCGCCTACTATAGAATTTACGGCACGAGGCTCGGGTGCAGGCTGTTCGAGACTACTACGTCGCGCGTGGTATCAAGAAGACCAAGCCGGCGTGCCGCGAGAAGTTCTTGAGTAAGGAGGAGTACATGAAGGTAATTCTTAAGGCCTTGTACTTTACTTCCTTCATTTAGTAATTCATAGCTGTAGCGCTCAAGTTTCTATTTCCTAACTTAGGTTCCTCCGAGATGGTGTGCGGATCGGATGGATTGTTGGGAGGTGTTGGTCAATAAGTGGTGCTCAAAAGAATGGCGAGCCCTCCACAACGAGGCCAAGGACAAACGTGCCCAAATGGAAGTTGTGCCACGCCATCAAGGTAGCTCCAACTTATATCACTACGGGCGGAACTGGGTATGTGGTTTGCTTCATGGTTCATGCAATTCGTTCGTAATGCTAGCTTCAGCCCTTTAATTACTAATTTACTTTGTTTCTCTCTTTCAGACACGCTACAATAAGGCAGATAAGGTGACAGAGGTGTACGACCTGTATGCCATGGCCCACACTGGCTGTTACAAGAAAGGCAAGGCATTCTCTGCGTCTGACCTCGATGATCCAAAAAACTTCACCAACATCTCCTCCCACGACAAGCTCGTGAAATATAGAGATGAGGGGAAGGCAAGGAAAGGGGAGGACTTTAATCCGAGCCAGGGTCCCATTGATCTTGAGCTCTTGATGATATCTCGGTGAGTGGAGGTCCCATGGCTCCATAGCCATGGGAGATGGACTTATCCGTTGTCCTAGCACTCTCCCGGAGATCAAGGCGCGCCAGTCGAGCTCTACTCCTGACATAAGGCCTCGTGAACGGCCAGCCCAACTTGCCTTCAATGTTAGTTATACGTACTCAGCTATCTTTCTCCATTACATTGTGTGTGCTTCCATCAATGATTACAAATGGTAACGAGGAGTGGTGTTGCAGGCTGCTATACAAAATGAGAGAGATAGAACGGAGAAACTTCTGGCGAAGGCGGCGGAGAGGCAGCGGGAGTTGGAGGAGAGGACGACAAAGATGTTGGAGGAGGAGAGGGCATGGAATGATATGCAGGCAAGGCCCATGTACGAGCTCCTTGTGGTAAGGTTTTTCTACACATTAGCCAAAACTAACTAGTATGACTGAGTCGTCAAAACCAAATGTGCAGTCTGTGTGTGAGAAGTCCGGTCAGACCGCTCGGCCGATGCCAGTGATTGCTCCTGGGACCACGGTGAGTTTAATTTGAATGGACATTACTTGCTAGTCTTAACATTTGAATGTCATCATGCTAACGAGACATTGGAAATGATCTTTGGTGTAGCATAACTCCAGACAAGCATCGCACGATCCTTGTCCAGCTACCGGCACGAGCCACCCCGCTACAACACCTCCATGATCACGGCAAGTGTCTCTAGTGTTTTGCTTAACAAATGCATAAAGACCAAGACTTAGCTTTATTTCCTCCAATATACTTACCATAATGACTTAGAGTTAACTTCTTTTCCTCCAAAATGACTTAATAAGCTTACTGACCTCCAAAACCATCCATTTTACCTATGTTAGCTCTAAAATGATATGTACTTAGCTTACTTATGTAAAAATGGCATAATTAGCTAAGTTAGCTCATAAATGATCCCATTTTACCTAAGTTAGCTCTAAAATGACCCATTTTACCTTACTTAGCTGATAAATGATCCATTTTACCCAAGTTAGTTCTAAAATGACCTATTTTAACTAGATTAGCTCCTAAATGATCCATTTTACCTATGTTAGCTCTAAAATGACCCATTTTACCTAGGTTAGCTCCAAAATGACCCATCTTACCTAGGTTAGCTCTAAAATGAGGCATTTCACCCAAGTTGGCTCTAAAATGACCCATTTTACCTAGATTAGCTCATAAACGATCCATTTCACCTAGGTTAGCTCCAAAATGACCCATCTTACCTAGGTTAGCTCCAAAATGACCCATCACACCTAGGTTAGCTCTAAAATGATGCTTTTACTAAGTTAGCTCATAAATGATCCTTTTCAACTAAGTTAGCTCATAAACGATCCATTTCACCGAAGTTATCTCAAAAACGATCCATTTCACCTAAATTAGCTCATAAATGACATATACTTCTTCTTCTACTATTCTTCTTGTAGTCACCTTTTTCTAACTTTCTTATTTACCATTTTGCAGATTTCATTCACTTCACGGAAGCAAGCTTGCTATGATGGAGTGCTTGTTTTTTCTTTCATTCTCTTCAAGTATTCTTTTAGCTTGCTATCTTGATGAAACTTTGCATTGTAATATGTATGGATGGAACAATGTGTATGCGCAACTTGGTATGTATGAATGGATGGAACTATATATGTATGTACGATGAAACTTATGTGCTAGATATGTCATATGTTTGCTGTTAAATAGCCTTGTGAAATATATATATATATATATATATATATGTCATATATATTTGTTGTGAAAATTGTTGGATTTAAAAAAACAGAAAAAAGAGGCAATGTAGGATCTTTGCTGTCAGCCACTGATGGAAAAGCCACCTTTGTCGATACCATGACGGCAAAGAAGCACGCTGGCCACAATTGCAGCTTCCTGGTGGGCTGACCCATTTGGTCAGTTTGCCTATAGCAGCAGAGGACAAAGGCTTTGTCTACAGCAGTGGACAGCAAAGGCTTTGTCTACAGCAGCGGACGGCAAAGGCTTTGCCTACCGCAGCAGACGGCAAAGGTTGCTGTTAGCCACCTAACGGACTAACAGCGTAATTATTTCCGTCTGCTTTCTTTGCTGTCACCGACGGCAAGAAGGCCCCTTTCGACCTCCAAATTTCGTAAAGCAGACGGCAAAGTAGCTGATTCCTGTAGCGAGAGGTTCACAGGCATCAAACAGCCATCAAACTAGGCAGCAATGCAACTATCTGCTCAAACTGTACAGCCATCAAACTGCCTTAGCTCCAAAGAGAGCCATCAAGTGGGCTAACTTCTCTTCCTGCTCTTGAGACTTCTTGCGCAGCAGCTCAAGTTCCTTTTCGCGTGCAACTTCAGATTCTTCCGCCTTCATCTTGATTGCCGCCAATTATCCTTGCATCACTTCAGCTTGAAGCTCAGACCTCTCCAGCTTCTGCTCAAGATCACGAACATGAGCAGCCACTTCAGCAGTTGCTTTGCCGGAGTTGTTCCTAGATGACTGGATCCCAACATTCCTGAGGAATGTGCTTTGCTTGACTTTGGTCTTGAGCACTTCTTCAACAATTTCAACAGCAGACTTTGGCTCTCCACCTTCTGGTACCGGCGCGTTCTTCATTTTTTCCATCTCAAGCTAGCATATGGAGGAAATGATATGCATTAGTGGGAGATCTATTTCACATTTTGCAAACCAAACCAAGCAAGAGAAACCAAACCAGCACACAAATGGATTATTTGAAGTAACCAAACCAGCACACATAATCTATACAAGAAGATGATGACTAGTGACCCGGAGACATGCAATTGGAACAATATGATCGCTTCATTAAGCCTAGAATGGTGGTTCTATATAAGATGGCTTCCCGAGTGAGCTGATCATCAAACTAACATTCAGATCAAATTTCATCATATCATAAAAAATGCAACAAATAGATACAGCAAGTTCTGATATCTTTGTTGAACTATCAAACAACATCAAAGCATGGAACATAGCGTGTGTTCTTGACTGGCTCCGAATCAAACAGCATCAAATCATCAAAGCATCAAAGCTGGCTGTGAATCAAACAGGGAAAAGCATGGAGTGACTTACTATAGCAGTCTTGGTAGCTCAAAACTCGTGCTTCTTCTTTGTTGTGGGTGGCCTATAAACAAGTCAATCGCAGACAGCTCCTCACCCTTACACTCTTCTTTCTGAAATGTTTTTCAACAAAAATCAAAATGTTATTCAGCAAGAATCATAAATGTTATTCAATGAGGATCAAACGGTAAGGTCTCTAGAGAAAAGTTCTCACAGTGGCAAAAATGTGTGCTGTGTAGTGCCTGGAACCAGTTCTCTGATTGTACACGACTTTTCCTCGATTCATCTTGTTCGACACATAGGGTTTGCTACAAAAAAGAATACTGTCAGCATGATCTAGCACTAGCATATCATGTGCAGAACATAAAGCATCAAACAAAGCATAGAAAAACTTTATGTCTTGGGGTAGACCACATCTCCACCAGAGCTTGCCATTCACCATCCTCGGATCGTGCACGGAGACTTAATCTTGACTATATTTGCGGCTACGGTATCAAAATACTTCTTCTTGATCTGATGGTGTCTGTTCTTTGAATTTTTCTGCAGAATATCTTTGCACGCGGTCTTGATGGTCTCCGAGTCCGTGTTCATCTCAAAATTTTCCTACCAAGAAAGCAAACAAGGTAGGAACAATATTAGTGATCATGCATAGGTGTAACAGAAAATAGATAGCACATTAACTATGAAACAAGTAGCTTACAACAACTTTCCCAATGTAGTTCTCCAATAGACTAGCATTTTTCTTGTATATCTTGAAGTGAGTAAGAACCGGAAGATGGATTCTTGCAACGAGTCCACACTCAGAAGCAAGCTTTGCTGCCTGCAGAGGCTTCTCTGGACGCTTCATCCCTTCGGCAATTTGGATAGGCACCTTGCTACCAAATGACTTGGTGATCCTCTCTAGCCCTTTGCCCTTTCTAAGTCTAGTCTTGGTAGTCATTGCATCTGAAAATGAAATTGAACTCATAAATTAGAATAGAAATCGACAAATGCAGGAATCGACAAAATCATACATGATCATTCCATTTGGAAAATGCACTTGTAAAAGATAGCATTGCCAAAGTCAACTTGCCTGGTTGAAGCACAAGTTGTCGTTCTTCTTCATTGATGATGACATTCACTCAATAGAAGGTGCAACAGTATGAGGTCTGTGTGGACATGCCTGCTTCATCAATGCAGATGGTTGCTACTTCATCTAGGCAGACAGTGTCACTTCCATCCATGCTGAGAGTGGTTCCTTCATCCATGGGCGGCAACTCATCACCCATTTGCACCGAGGTCTCAGATTCCATGCGCAGCAGACTTTCCTGATGATCATGCAGTCGCCATCTTTACTTTCTGCCTTGTGACTCTATCAATGGCAGGTTCATCAGGTTCTAGGATCCTCTTTTTTTGTCCTGGAGCTGGGGCCATCACCCTTCCTGGAGGCATTGCAGCAGACGTTTCTGAGCTCTTCTTCTTCTTGCTGACTGTCTTCTTAACACCAAGCCTCTTCGTCCAAGATTCCTTCAAAGGCCTCGTATAAACAGCACGGAAAAAGCATTAGGTCACAAGAGAAATATGTGAGCACAAGGAATAACATAGCATAAAAGAACCCCAACCCTCCAAGCAAGACAGAGTTTGCACCTTAACAGTCTTGTTCACTACAATATCATCCACTTCCTCTCCATCAATAACTTCATCCTCCTTAGGATTGTACTATGGGTCATCATTGATAACTCCACTACCTTCTTGAACCTCATCCCTTCTACCTTCTTTTACACCATTTGTTTTCCTAATCATCGATGCTATTGCACCGAGGCCAAGGGACTGGAACATCCGATTGTTCCTCATGATATTTCTAGCCCTAACCTTCTCGTACTCGGTGAGAGGCTCTTCTTTGCATGATAAAGGAAACCTAACTATTAGGTGAATGTTTGGAATGCATGGATAGACAGACAAACATATCTTATGAAATTTTATTATCATTTAATCCTAGTTATTCAGGTAAGGAAGACTAACAGCACACAGACACAATTAAGCCAGCTTATTCAGATTGCAGCAATACATTTCACTTAGCATATTAAGACACATATTTTATGAAACTGGCAGTATAACCACAAGGAGCAAGTTGCATACCAACAGTTGGCCTCATGTTTGACCTTGTCATCATTACCATGGATGATCTTGAGATGGTGCTTGCAAAATAGAATAAACAACAATCAGATACAATAGGGATAAAGTAAAATGATGCACTTGTATCAATAAAGGAAAGCATTTGGACCATCATGCACATACATGTAATACATGTGAAACAAACTTGATGGATCAACAATACAGTGATCTAGTGTTATTAATTAAGCAAACATGTAAGTGCACTAAAAAAGCATGCATGTACACTAGTAGCAAGTAAGTAAAGTGCATAAGTGCTACTAATACAAGCAAGCAAGCAAGCAAAGTGCTACTGATAGAAACAAGCAATGGCAGATGGACTTAATCATTTAGTAATGAACACCATGAATTAACTAGACCAACCCAGAGAGCATATATCGCACCTACATGAACTACTCTAGTAGTACAGTGAGCAGAAAGCTTTCTATATGTAAACCAAAGCATGGCAGGAGCTCACAGGATAGAAACCAAACATGAATGGGAACCTACAAACCCTAGATAGCATGGGAACTACAACTACATAGCTTTAGGTTTAGTGGTGACCATAATCAAGAAGAAATAACAGAGTGCCACAGCAAGCAAAACAAATCGAACACCCAAAAAGAATAACATCCTTGTTCTAGCGAATACAAAATAGAGAGAAGGCTTCAAAGGAAGATTTCTCAAAGAACATGTAGCCATTTCTGCGAAGATGAAAATGGGTATCAATACTTCACACAATGGCACAACAATTACAGCACAATAGCTTACTCCAGGTTCTTATTTAACTCAAGAGGTGGCACTAAACTAGCCATGTAAATTTAAAAGGAGCATGCAATCCAAAACTTTAGTACCTGCTAGGGATTCCAAAGATAAAACTACTACATCATGTTAACTATTAGTATGGCTACAAACAACCTCTTACAGACATCAACTTCAATGTCATCAAGCAAGCAAATCGCTATGACTACAGATTAACAAAGCATAACAAGGATTAACAAAGCAAATGGCTCTGAAGTAATACACTATGACAAGTAAACATTAACAAAGCATAACAAGGAGTGGCAGCAGAGGGAGAGGGAGATGGAGATGGACAATAACCTGCTTTTGTAGTAGCCGTGCTTGAGCTCCTCCTCCTGATGCTGCTCAATGACCTGCATGACAAACAAGGCCATGGATGAGCTGCCACAGGGCATCCACATGACAAAACAAAACATCAAGAAACGACATTGACAGGGATGCAAAATCAAAATAGAGCATACAAAATCTAGATTAAAGAACCACCTCCCCACAAAACCCTAACCCCATGAATCCATCCCCATCTCAAAATCACATTAGCAACGACATGAACCCTAACCCCATGAACAAGAAGGATATCATCCTATGAATCCAAATCCATCCCCATCCCCATGAAGAAGAACCCTAACCACCAGGACATCCTAACCCTAACCATCAGGAGATCCTAACCCTAGAAGATGCAGATCCACCGAACCACCAGAAAATCCTAACCCTAACCATCAGGAGATCCTAACCCTAGAACATCGAGGGGAGTACATGTCGTCGTGTTGTAGATGATACAGCGGTGGCTCCTGTCGCAGTCGTCGCTCGCGTCTACCCTCTTGTCGCCACCGTCATCGATGTAGAGGAGCGGAGCGGCGATTCATAGTCGGGGGCAGAGCGGGGCGAGGCGGAGCAGAGGAGGAGGGGCTAGGGTTGCGGGGTGGGGAGAGGGAGGGGATTCACGAGGCCGGGAGGTGGGGAATGGAGGGCGAGCAGAGAGGGCAAGGCGGGCGCGGAGCAGGGGAGGGAGTGGTCGTCGGGGGGGGGGGGGGCGGCTCGGGGAGGGAGAAGCTAGGGTTAGTCGGGGAGAGGGGAAATTTGGGGGGGGGTGGGGAGGGGTGGTGGCACGGCATTGAGCGGGGCGGCGTGAAGCAGGGGAGGGGCGGTGGGGCGGCACGGAGCAGGGGAGGGGCGGCGGCGTGGAGCTAGGTTCAGCGGCGGAGCAGAGAAGGGAGGGTTGCGGGATGGGGAATGGGGAGTGGGATAGGGTTGCGGGTGGGGAGGGAAGATTTTGGGAGGGGAGGGGATCCCACGTTTTAGTGGGAGAGGCAGTGGTGGGACCCGCCTGGTAGTGGGAGAGGGAGTGGAGGGAAATTTTCGGAGAGGGAAATTTTGGTGGAGGGAAAATTTTGGTGTGGGAGGGAAATTCTTTTGGGTTTTGAGGCAGAAAAAATTATGTTTTTTTGTAAACTTTGTAGAAATCATGGTTAAAATCATACCTAGTAGCTCAAGAAAACATCCGTATTGCAAGTTTAGTATTTTTGCTAGTTGGTAGGCCACATTTGATGATGTGACGCGGTGGTCTCCCATTTTCTTGATTTTTTTTGAATTTTTTACGGTGTTTTCAAAAACCGGCCGATTTCGAAACGGCGGCCGTCCGTGGCTATGGTTTGAGCCATGCCCATCTGTTGTCGATTCTGTGATGAAATGCCTACCTGTGAAGCTAAAAATGATTTTTAGTGAAAATAACGGGCAAGCCATGGAGGACCCGCAGTTCAAATTCCAGTCGGTTCAAGCTGAATCGGCCGAAGGTGGTCTAAATGGCCGGGAGTAGCTACGAGGGTCGGAAATGCATGCTTTTTGGCGACCGTCCGTAAAATAGGGTCTACTTTGAGATAGACATGGAATGGCACCGTTTGGGGTGACCCTCCTTGTAGCCGCCTCACGAAAAACGCATGTCTTCAGCATTCAAAAAATGAAAAACGTTCTTTTTTTGTTAAACAAGTTGGAACCTCGCTTTGGCAACATTGTTTGCCATCACAAGACGGAGGCATGCGCCAAATTTGGGCATATTATCAGAAATTATTCATCGGATGCAGCCATATAATTGCTAGTTTGGCTTGAAAGCCATGAATCTTCGTTCATGGTAGGTCGTTTTTTAGAACACTTTTTGAAGTAAACGCCGGTATTGCAAGTTTAGTATTTTTGCTAGTTGGTAGGCCACATTTGATGATGTGACGCGGCGGTCTCCCATTTTTTGATTTTTTTTGAATTTTTTTACGGTGTTTTAAAAAACCAGCCGATTTCGTCGCGGTGGCCGTCCATGGCTAGGGTTTGAGCCGTGCCAAACTGTTGTCGATTATGTGATGAAATGCCTACCTGTGAAGCTAAAAAGCATTCTTAGTGAAAATAACGGGCAAGCTATGGAGGACCCGCAGTTCAAATTCCAGCCGGTTCCAGCTGAATCGGCCGAAGGTGGTCTGAATGGCCGGGAGTAGATACGAGGGTCGGAAATGCATGCTTTCTGGCGACCGTCCATAAAATAAGGTCTACTTCGAGATAGTCATGGAATGGCGCCGTTTGGGGTGACCCTCCTTGTAGCCGCTTCACGAAAAACGCATGTCTTTAGCATTCAAAAAATGAAAAACATATTTTGAATTTTTTACGGTGTTTTCGAAAACCGACGGATTTCGTCACGACGGTCGTTCGTGGCTAGGGTTTGAGTCATGTTTTTAGTATTCAAAAAATGAAACTTATATTGTTTCATACATGAGCATGCACAAAAACCCATAATTTTATCTTTCATCCATGAGCATGCATAAAAAATTTCAATTCGCATCAATTACCAAACTGAATATTCATTGTTAGGAAATTGACATGCTTAGATGACAATGTCATACAACATCCATGAGCATGCACAAAATTAAACCTGACATACTTAACATTGACATGTTCAGATTACACTAACAAGCTTAAACCTAACATGCTTAACATTGCCACTTCATTTTCTTAACATCTTCACTCCTCCTTCTTCTCCTTCATCAACCTGATGCGCTCAGAGTGGCGAATCCCAACGCGGATGTACTCCTCTAGCACAATTGGCATGGTCCTGTCGCCAAGCTGTGGGATTGCAGGCGCCACCACCATCGCGAGGTCGTCGTCCGCCACCACCATGGCAAGGTCGTCGTCCGCCACATCCATCGCGAGGTCGCCGCCACCACCATAGCAAGGTCGTCGTCCGCCACCACCATAGCAAGGTCGTCATCCGCCACCACTATAGCAGGGTCGTCGTCAGCCACCATCATAGCTTGGTCGTCGTTATCCAGAGTAGGCTACTCCTCGTCATCCCCGCTGCTGCTCCCATTGCCTGGCCAAATGCAACAAAGTGTGAACATGGTGTTGTCGTCGTGCAGGTAGAGGAAGCCAAAAGGACAGGAAGAAGAGAGGCAGAGAGCTTACTGGCATCGTCGTCATGCTGGTAGTACATGCGGCACATGGTGTTTTCGAACATCTTCACGGTGAACATGGCGTCGCCGTCGTAGCGGAAGACAAGGAAGTACCCGAGCTGTAGCTCATGGGAGCGGGCGAAATTCTCCCAGCCGGGCCCTAGGTACATGTGGCCTTCACCATCGAACACCACCAACACGTCCCACAGCCTGTGAAGCCCGCTGCCGGCCTCCCGCAGCTTCACTTTGTGGGGCTCACAGCCGGCGAGCATCTTCGCAAACTTGTCGTGCAGCTTCAATGAGGGTCAAGCAGTGGTTAATTGTGGCAATCAAGCACTAGACAGCAGAGTGATGATAAAGAAATGAGTGATGATAAATATACCTGCCTAGTGCAAGATTTCTCAATTACGATCTCAAAGAACTCAAAAACTTCCAAGCCAGCCATCTCACTTCTCTAAAAAGCAGCATTGTAAATTAAACAACAGGACTGGACAGAAATAGGAAACAAGCACTTCAAAACAGTAGAATAATTACTACACGTGTTTGCTGTGGGGCCTCAATTTGGAATACTACTATAAATGGCAATGGCCTCAATTTGCTCCTACTCTATCTTGGCAAAGGGGCAATGAGTAGAAGAAGAACATCAACATCAACAAAGACCCATCAATATTTACGATGGCAAAAGATCAAGACACAGACTTGAGCATGTGCACTCATAAATGTAATGTTTCTTGGCCACTAAGCTGGAGAAGAATGTAATGTTTCCATACTTGAGCATGTTCAGTTTAAAAGAATATAAACAAGCAAGAATGCATGCATGCATATCAAAAGTTGACATCTACTGCTGCTACTACTCTGCCCATATTCATGCAGCTCACTACACCTGCATATGCATGAATCCCACTGCAGCACAAGACATGTCAACAAGAATAACCACAACTAGTAACAAAAGAAACACTCCTCATCAATTACATTCAGTTATTTACACAGCAACAACAACAGAATTCCTGTCAGCACTCCTCATTAGTTACGTTCAGTTAATTACACAGGAACAGCAACAGGATTGTTGTATGCATGTCATGTTAATTGTTGTCAGCAGTCTGGCAATAGTAACAGCATGTTCACCATAGAATTCAACAATAACAGAATTCAGTTAATTCAGTTAATTAACCACAGAATTCAACAGCAACAGAACAACATGTCTACCACACTATCTACCACAGAATTTAGTTAATTACACTATCGTTAGATCTATCAGCTTAATTGTCGTCAGTGACTACCAAAGAAGACAAAGATAGTAATCAAACAGCAATTCAACCACACTAGATCCACCAACAGAGCATACTAAATCCACCAAGAACAATATGCCTAAATCCACCAATAGATGCCTAGTATGCATAACAAACCCTAGATTCTCAAAACATAGAGCAGAAGAGAAAGGAGAGAGTCTGAGAAGAAGTGGTCGCCGGCGGTGTAGGGCAAGCCGTGCGGGAGGCGTCGGACCAGTAGAGGCGCCGGGGAGGAGAAGGGGAGGCGTCGCCGTCACCCTAAACAAAAAATGTATTAAAAACATCCTAATCAAACCCTAATCCGGTGGCAAGAACCCTAATAAAATCAATGGAATCACCCTAATCTATCATAACAGTAGATAGGAAGAGGAAGAGGAAGCGGATTCATACCCACGGCGACGGAGAGTCGGCGACGGAGAGAGAGGAAGGAGCCAATGGCGGTGGGAGAGGAAGAAGCCGGTGGCGGCGGAGAGGAGGAGCGGGTCGAGTGGAGAGGAGGAGTGGAGAGGGGGAGTGGGGAAAAGAGTGGATATGAGAAGGAGCGGGCCCAATTGTCAGCGAGTGGTTTGATATATTGAAAAGGGTGGGCATAGAGTACAAAACCAACAACCTCTTCCTAGCCCAGTGGTAGAAACCAAGTGAACTAAGCGCACGGTCGTGGGTTCGAGCCCCCCCGCGTGCATATTTTTTGGCCACGCGCATATTTTTGGTAGCTTGGGTACAATAGCAAAATGGCCCACTTGTCAGCGAGTGGGTCGAGTGGCCCACTTGTCAGTGAGGTGTGTGCTTGATACTTGACTAGTTTGATATATTCAGAAGGGTTGGCATAGAGTGGAAGACTAATAGTCTCGTCCTAGCCCAGTGGTAGAAACATAGTGAAACAAGCGCACGGTCGTGGGTTCGAGTCCCCGCTGGCGCATATTTTTTTGCTCACAATGAAATGGGTTCAGTTGAGGCAAAATTCAGTTAAAATAGCATCTTCAGTTCAAAAAAACTACTAAATGATCACAAAAACTACTAGACAACATTCTGTATGATCTTCAAAACTTGAACTAAATGATCACCAAAACTTGAACTAAAGATGTACAAAAAATCTTCTGTATGATCATTTTGCAATCTTTTGCATTACAAGACAACATTTTGACAACATTCTGAGCACAACAGCTCCATGCCATCAGAACACAACATCTCAATTCATTTCAAAAAAACTTCATGAAACATAACATCTCAATTCGGTACCCGCTCGCGCATATATTTTGCTCGCAATGAAATAAAACAGCATCACATCACAACCAAAAACAGCATTTGCTACATCATGTGCATCTTCAGTTCACCAAAAACAGCATCACATCACAACCAAAAACTACATCAGTATCTTCACCATCTGCTACAACCTTAAGTCTCATTGATATCCAGAATGCACAACCATCAGGATCACATCCAAAATGCTTACAAAATACTACAACCATCAGGATCACATCAAATGCTTGTAGAAGGAAATCAAATGTTTTGCATTTTGCATCAAATACTACAACCAACATTTTGTCACAGGATCACACCACTACAGCCATCAGGATCTTCGAGCATTTTGCTACCTGGAGATAATTGTAGTACATCGGGATCACCATGCATATGCACAAGAAGGAACACTATAGAGAGTTAGAAGGATCACCAAGGAGACCAAATTTTACTTCATGTCCATTCGCTACTCATCGTCGTCGATACGAAAACAAGGGACTCTACGCCCACTCCTGTTTTCCTCATCATCACTACAATATTGTAGCATAGTATGATCAGTCTGGTTTTCCTCATGCTCGCTCTCATGTCCATCCGCTACCACCTTTCTTCTTTTCTTGATGCCTTCAACTGTTGCAGCACCAACGATCACATCGTTCGGTCCCCACGACTCTGCTTTGCACCAGAACTTCCATAGAGTTATCATCAGCTTGCAATGGAACTTCCGTAGAGTCATCATCTTGGTATGTTAGTCCACCATCACCGGGGCCCTTTTGCACTTCTGTTTCAGTCACACTCCACAAGTGTATGTGCTCAAAGTTTTGCACAAGTCGCCATTTTCCGTGCAAAAGAGTGTCTGGCAGATAAAACACCATTGTTGCTTGTGTTGTTAGAATAAAGGGATCACTATTATACCAGCACCTTGCAGTGTTGATGCTTTTGAAGTGGCCATCATATTTGACAAAAGAGTCTCTCTTCTTCTGGCTACCAAGCTCAAACCAGTCACAGCGAAATAAGACAACCGAGCGATGGATGCCTCCACTAGAGTTGTACTACAACTCTACGATGCTTCTCAACTGACCATAGAAGTCAATGATCTCACGATCATGTGACCCCTCGATGTGATTCCACTATTACGTGTCTTCCTTTTTCCTCACGGTCAACGGTGTGATGCAGGACACCGTCAGCAATGCATGCTGAATACACTCTCACTCGCTTATCCGGTAAGAATGCCAAAGAAAATAGATCATCACTGACCTTCTTCTCCTCATGCAACTTTCCAATCTGCACAAATAAACCATGTAGCAAACAATGGTATTTAACAATTGGTGAATAACACAGAAAACATAAACATGTGGCCAAAGATCTCAAATGATTCTTAAACCACTTAGCAAACCCCTTGGCAACCCTTTTATCAACATGGATATTGCTTTCTTACTGATTTAAATGTTCCTTGCATTTCCTGCAATGCCAACAAAACATGTGAATTAAAACATTAGGCTGGTGCCAAACCAAGCAAAAATATATATAATGAGTGCTCAAGTTATAGCATTACTCGATATATGGTAGAACCTCGGCGCAATTGTTGGTCACAAACCAAACCATCTTATCATACTCATCACCAGCCTCCAAGTATTGTGAGGCTCCAAGAAAGTTCACACCATGGTTGAAAACAGAGACATCCCCACTTTGCGAATCAGACCGCTCTCTATTTCTGCCCGGCCGATTCCATCTTGTTTCCACATCACCAAAGTATCAAGAGCAAAAAGTCAAGCACTCGTCAACGACATATGCTTCAGCAATAGAACCTTCAGGTCTTGTCGTGTTTCACTGATAACGCTTACAAGTAAGCAGCCTTCTTTCGATTGGGTACATCCAACCGTATTGCACAGGGCCTCTAAGCATTGCCTCTTTTGGTAAGTGCACCGCCAAATGTACCATCACGGTGAAGAAAATTTGGAGGGAAAATCTTCTCGAGCTTGCAAAGAATAATTGGGATTTCTTTTTCTAGTCTTTCCAGATGCTTAACTTGAGTGTTTTTGACACAGTTCTCTAAAGAAATTTCCCAGCTCAGCAACCGCTTCATATATATCCTTGTCCATGATTCCTCGGAGGCCCGCCGGTAAAATCCTTTGGAGGAGGATGTGACAATCATGGGTTTTCAGTACTGAAAGCTTGAATCCATAAGAAGTAACACACTTTGCTAGGTTAGCAGCATAACCATCTGAAAATTTCACCGCTCTTTGGAATTCACAGAATGCAAGCTTTTGTTCTTTACTCATTGTATACCATGCTCGTGGCATTTCAAATGAATCTTCATCTTCATTGTGCTGTAGATGCAAATCTTCTCTTATGCCCATGTCCTCCAAATCAAGCCTAGAACTAACCGTGTCCTTTGTCTTCCCTTCAATGTTCAGAAACGTCCCTAGCAGATTCTCGCATATGTTTTTCTCAATGTGCATTACATCGAGATTATGCCTTAATTTCAGATCAGCCCAGTATGGCAGGTCCCACAAACAAGACCTCCGGTCCCAACATTGACCTTCCTCACTCTTTCTTTTCTTCGCCAGCTTTCCTGGTCTCATATCTTTCACCTTTTCAAGTTGCTACTCCCGCTCTTCTTTAGTGAATTCAGCTGGCTTGTCACGGGTTTCATTCTCACCATTAAAATCTTTACTTCTTCGCCAGCCATGGTTTCGGGGAAGAAAGCGGCGGTGCCCAATATAGCAGATCTTGCTCCTTATTCTCTTTGAGCAAGGGTCTTTGTCACAATTGACACAAGCCTGATAACCTGGCCGTGATCCTCTCGCATGGAGTGTGCAGAGCCGGGAAATCATGGATGGACCATATGATTGCAGCACGTAGATTGAACTTTTCTTCCGGACTCAAGGCATCGTATGTAGGTACACAAGTCTAGAGCTGGAGCAGTTCTTCTACGAGGGGCTCCATAAAGACATCAAAATCTTTTCCTGGAGACTCTGGACCCGGGATAAGCAATGACATCATGAAGTTGGACTGATCCATGCATGCCCATGGTGGCAGGTTGTACGGCACCACAAAAACTGGCCACCTGCTATAAGACGTGCTCATGTTCCCAAACAGCCTAAACCCATCTGTGGCAATGCAAAGTTTTATGTTCCTTGGATCTGCAACAAAATCTAAATGTATACGGTCAAACTCTTTCCATGCCTCTCCGTCCGCTAGATGGCTCAGCTCATTGTCCACAAAGTTGCCGCAAGCTTTTGTGCCACTGCATTCTCACGCGATGATTTCTTCGAGATGAACATCCGCTGCAACCTTTATATCAAGGGAAAGTGCCCCAGTACCTTCTCCAGTATTGACTTCTTCCCATCAGCATCTTTCCACCTAGAGGCATTGCATTTTAGACAGTTGCCATGCTTTGCTAAATCCTTCCGAAACAAGACACGGTTATTTGGGCACACATGTATTGACACATAACCTAACTTGACTGCGGATTATGCTCAATGCTTCATCATAAGATCTGGGAACACAACTATCAGGGAATTGCAAGCTCAAAAGACGGAGTATTGTGTTGAATGCGGCATTGCTAATCCGGTAGAAATACTTGATGTGGATTAACTTCACGGTGAAGGTAAATCTTGAAAATTTATCCCCTTCATGAGCTGCGCGGCCGCCTCGCTTAACACCTCAAAGAAACAACGACTTCTGTCCATCAGCACGATCTTCAGCATCGTACAAATCCTTCAATAGATTAGGAATCCTATCATCTTCATTCCCATCCTCTTCCTCCAAAACAGCATTATCTCGCAAAACCTTTTCCATGAAATCAATGCCAGCATCACCACCACCCATCATATGAGGGGCCTCAGACGCCTTCAAAATGTTGAGGTTGACTGTCTAAAGGTTCTCCATGATATATTAATCTATCATATGTGCTGGACATCCCATTAAGAAGTAGATGATCTTCCACTCTTCCTTGAGACATTCTTAAAAGGTTGAGGCATTCGCAGCATGGGCAAAGAATGTGAGCATCGTTGGCAAAATTTGCCCGAACAAATGCCATGAAATCATCCACTCCTTTCATATGTTCTTTCGAAAACTTTCTAACTCCTTTTCTAATCCAACTTATGTCCATCTGCCAAAGACAACAAATTGTTGCAACTTAGCAAATCAATCTAAGTGCATCAACATTAATTAATGAAAATCGATGGAAGTAATGGCACCCAACGTTATATGCTAACTGGCTAACCACAACATTCAACTATTTCCAATTTCTCACTACTTTAGTCCAACTTGGTGGACAAAATAAATCGGCATTCAATATTTACTCATGGCATGAAGCAGTCAAATGGATCAGGATCCTATTTACTCAACATTCATTATTTACTCATGGACAAAATAAATCAGGAATTTAGAACAGAGAGCAACAACAATTTCAGGATCCTGTTTCCGGGAAAGAACAATGTCAATTTCATCAACGCAATTTACTCTTGGACAAAATAGAACAGAGAACTCTGTTCTATTGATAGCTGACAACATAATTTACCACTATGAATTGACTAAATTAAAAAGAATTCTTAACAATTTCATCAACAGCAATTCTCCTAAAAATCATCAACAGAAATTCTCTTCACAATTTCTAGCAAATTCATCAAATCAGTGTGTGTGTGTGTGTGTGTGTGTGGAGATTTTTCCAAGATTACAACAAACCTACATCAAATCAGTGTGTGTGTGTGTGTGTGGAGATTCGAATGTGAGATCTACATCAAATCAATGACATCAATAGAGAGGAGAGAGGGAGAGGAGAGGGGGGAGGAGAGGAGTGCATACGTGGGTGAGGTCTGCTTGCGGCGGGGGCGAGTCCCCCATGCTCGGCGAGCCTCTCCTTGCGTGTGCGTCATTCCTACGCCCGCCCCCACCACCGCAGGTCACCCACGCCCCTGCTGGTCACTTCGGCAGCCAGCCCCGCCTCCACCCCCGCCCCTGCTGGTTACCTCCACTGCCGGCCCCGCCCCCGCCTCCGCCCCTGCTGGTTGCTTCCGCCGCGAGGCCGTGAGCGAGGTCGTGGGCAAGGCGAGCGGCCCCTACTGGTTGCTTTGGCCGCTGGCCCGGCTCACGGCCGGCCCCCACCGGCCCCGCCCTCGTCCGAGCGACCCCTGCTGGTTGCTTCCGCCGCCGCCCGCCACCACCTGGTCGGAAGACCTAGAAAAACGCTAAGTGTTGCTCTGTTTGATGCCACCCGCCGCCACCTGGTCGGAAGGCCCCACTTGTCACTGATACGAGAGAGCCATGATTTTGTATAGTATATAGAAAACTACCGAGACATTAGCAACAATCCCTCTCTAGCCCAGCGGTACCGAACGAGCGAACGAACGCCAGGTCGTGGGTTCGAGTCCCCGCTAGCGCACATTTTTTAGCGAATTAAACGCTCGCTCACCCACCTGTCAGTGGCTCACCCACCTGTCAAATGGGTCCCACCTGCCAGTGTTGCAAATTGTTGCTATGTTCAATGCCACCTGGTCGGAAGGTCCCACTTGTCAATGATACGAGATAGCCATAGTTTTTTATAATGTATAGATAAATTCTCATACCTGAGCAACTGTCCCTCTCTAGCCTAGCGGTAGCAAGCGAGCGAAGCAAGCGCGAGGTCGTGGGTTCGAGTCCCGCCTCACGCCTCTTTTTGGGCGAATTAAGCGCTCGGCCCCACCTGTCAAATGGGTCCTGCATGTCAGTGTGTGCCCCGTCTGTTGTTGAATATTAACATTTAAGCAAAAATGACACCTAGACAGTGACACATAAGCGAGGTTGCTGAGTTGGCTGCCTAATAATCCTAATTCATTCAAACTCAAGTGTAGTGACCATGTTATATTGGTCGTTATCAGCTAGGCATGAGGCAGTAGATAGTGCTTCCCGCTTTACGACCATTTCCTCTAATGACATTATGACCTTTCTGACCAGAATGGTCGTTATAGGTTAGGGTTTGGAGCCCCCCCACCCCAACAACTTTTTACCTATTGGTCTAAAATGGTCATAAATTTATGACTAATTCTTCCAGGGTCACTCATAGAAGGTCACTAGTTGACATATTTCTTGTAGTGTTACGAAATAGCGCATAAACTGAGGTTTAAGCTTCTATCACTCTCGCAACCCACCATCTAATTGTACTCCACAATGCATTCCCTTAGGCCCAAATATGGTGAAGTGTCATGTAGTCTACGTTCACATGACACCACTAAGGGAATCACAACATGCATACTATCAAAATATCAAACACATATCAAGTTCACATGATTACTTGCAACATGATTTCTCCCGTGACCTCAAGAACAAAAGTAAATACTCACAATGATAAACATGTTCATGATCAGAGGAGTATTAAATAGCATAATGGATATGAACATATAATATTTCACCAAATAAACCATATAGTAATCAACTACAATATGTAATCAACACTACTAGTCACCCACAGGCACCAATCTACAGTTCAGGTAACAAGATTGAATACAAGAGATGAACTAGGGTTTGAGATGAGATGGTGTTGTTGAAGATGTTGATGGAGATTGCCCTTCCTAAGATGGGAGAGTTGTTGGTGATGATGATGAGATGATTTCCCCCTCCGGGAGGGATGTTCCCCCAGTGGAATCGCTCCGCCGGAGGGCAAAATTGCTCCAGCCAAGTTCCGCCTCGATACGGCAGCGCTCCATCCCGAAAGCCTTCTTCTTATTTTTTTTCTAGGTCAAAATGACTTATATACCAAAAGATGGGCACCGGAGGTGGGCCGAGGAGGCCACAACACACCAGGGCACGCCTGGCATGCCTAGGTGGGTTGTGCCCACCTGGTGGCCCCCTATGGTGTTTATTGGCTCCAATATTTCTTAAATAATCCATGAAAAATCTTCGTGAAGTTTCAGCTTATTTGGAGTTGTGCAGAATAGGTGGCCTGACGTAGCTTTTCTAGATCAAGATTTCCAGCTACCGGAATTCTCCCTCTTGGTGTGTTACTTGCAAATTATGAGAGAAAAGGCATTAGAATTACTCCAAAAGGCATTGTTATGGATAAAAACATTATAAATAACAGTAAGAAAACATGATGCAAAATTGACGTATCAACAGTTATCCCCTCTTCCTGCTTTTGTACCCCAGCGTCTTTTCTTATCCATGGTGGACTAGGCCTTGTGTAGATCCATGAACCTGCTCTTGTGAGGGATTTTCTTCCCTACCTTTATTTATTCGGGCACCGGAGCAGCGGAAACATCTCCCTCGAGTCGGAGGGACCCTCTATGCGCACGAAAATCTCTCCCTAGGCGTTTTTTGCCCTGGATTTTCGCTCCCCAACAACCAAAGGCCTTATTGGATGCTAGGGTGGATATTTCCAGGGAAAAGATGGCCAAGGTAGAATATTCTTGGCAAAACTGAAATCCGATGGAAAAATTTAATGACCCTTTAGAGAGATTAGAAATATTGGTCGAGGAGGAGAGGAGAGGTAGCACTTGGAGTAGCACATGGTGGCAGGAGTGGGAGGTGGCGACCTGGTGGGGATGGGTGATACCGAAGCGTTCTGGGTGAGCAAGACAGTGAATTCCCCTCGGATGTCACGAGGTTAGGATGCTATCCGAGGGAAATCACGAGGATCGAGCCGAAAAACCTTGGGGCTTCAAAGGTCGAAATGTCCAAATATCTGGCTCGGGTCAGATTTTTCGCGAGGGCTTTCCACCCAGGGAATTGGCTGGGATCCCTAGTTACCAAAGGAGCCCCGTAAACCGCATCACCCTGTCTCCAGCAAGGAGTCGTCGCGAGCGATACCATGGTCGATCGTGGCATCCCGGTCTCAAGCTGGGGCTCGATCCAACCCTACCTTCAGTCAAAACTAAAGGTAAAGTTGTGGTGGTATGGCCATACAGGTACGCCCTTATCCTGACCATTGATTTTTACAACAAAACTTGTGCATACAAACACCTCTTTTTTATTTCTCCCAAATAAGAAAACATTTAAACTTGAAACTTTGCATGTCAACATCACACAAGTGTTATCATGTCAGATTTGTTTTCAATTTTTTGGGTGCACAAAAAATATTTAAAATGATAAAAAATATTCAAAATTTATAATTTGACAAAGTTATGTTGCATGAAAAAACAGAAACATTTTACGCACAGAGTGACACTTGTGTCGTTGATATGCAAAATTATAAGATCACATGTTCTCTTGTTTGGAAGAGACAGAAACAGGAGAATTTTCTATAGAAAGACATCATGGATCTTGATGCAAAGATGGATGGCCTATAGATATAATATATGTACGTGGCAGCTTTGAAAATCCACACTAAAAACTAAAACGCTCCCACCTGCACCTCTAAACCCCGTTTTGAGCTCAGGCTCAGTCCAATCCTACCGCCAGTAGAAACTTAAAATGCCCTCACTCTCGCCTCTGAATCTCTGTCAGCAGTCGAAACTTACAATGCCACCACCCGCGCCTCCGAACCTCCATCCCCGCATGCACGGTTACGCCATGTCATCCCGCATCGAAATGGTCCTTGTTCAATTGTGTTGTCCCCGTCTCCGTCTCTAGCTCAGCCTCGCCGCAACCGTTGCATCGTTCATATTCAACCTTGGAGCCCATGCCTCTCCCTATCCAAGAATTTCTTTTGGCAATGTTATGTACGCAATGGAGTACTGGTGCGGTTTTCCCCTAGGTCGTGCCTAGGGTTCCCTACATCCCCTGGCGGCGCACTGCTAGGGTTCTGTATCTTCCTCGATCCACACACATATTCTCACATTTGATCTCCTCCCAGGAGGCTCCGACGTGATTCCCCGGTTTGGTTGGCTTCGTTGTGAGAGTGCATGGCTCAAGCAGCAAAGGAAAAGGCGGAGATGGTCCTAGGTCTCGTTATTTTGAAGCAATACTGGAGGATAGATTTGAAGGACTAAACCTGCATGGGGAGGAAGAGGAGGAATTAGATCTCTCAGGAGTGATTGAAGGGCTGATTGCAGAGACAAGATGGTTAGCAATTTTTAGGGTTCATACCCAGAAGCCGTTCAACCATGTGTCACTCTTCAAGACCTTGCGAAACGCATGGGCGACGGCGCAGGGGGTGACCTTCAAACCCAAGGGCGGTAACCTATTTTTGGCTCCGTTTATGTGTTTGGGAGATTGGAACCATGTCATGAATGCGGGACCTTGGTTTTGCCGAAACTCAATTGGTGTTCTTGAGGAGTATGATGGTTTAATGAATGTGCAAGAGTACAAGCTTGATTGTATCCCAGTGTGGGCAAGGATCATGGGAATCCCTGAGTGCCTCATGAAAAAAACTAAGATTGCAGAGAAGATAGCTAAGAAGGTCGACATCCCCCCAATGAAAATTATCATCAATGAAGGCAAAATAAATCCAACAAAGTATCTGCAGGCTCGAGTTTTTGTAAAACTGGATACACCACTTGTCCGATTTGTTCCTCTTACTCTAAAGGAGAAAAAGAAGTAACCGGTTGAATATGAAAAGCTCCCCGACTTTTGTGATCTTTGTGGTCTTATTTGCCATACGGTTATTGAATGCGGTGACGGCATACAACATGCTGATGATTGTGAATAGGGCGATTGGTTACTCATAAATTTTGATGCTCCAGTGAGGGTACTCGCAGTGGTGGTGCAGCTGGCCACGGATGGTGTTCTGGAATAGTCAGGTAACCCTGGTGAGCCACACCCGCAGGAAGACAGGGACATGGAAGTTGACGTAGATGTGAATCAAAACTCAGGTGCAATTATACCCACTAGTCGTCAACCCGTGCCATCCGCACGGGCTAGTCTGTTGTAGAAAGATGTATATGATTTGAACTTGTTCATTGTAAAAATAATTAGGTAATACCTTAAAATGGTAAGTATATTTTGGTTAATATTGCAAGCGAAAATCTTGTGTGCTTGCCAAATCAATTGTCTGAAACCCAAGTGATACTAATATATGATGATCCTCTGCGAAAACTCTCATAGTCTCCTTTGAGTTTGGTTAAAAAAACAAAGCCAATTGTGAAGTTATTAAAAAAATCATGCAGATGTGTACATCATAACTTCAATACTTTATAGTCAAATGATCATTTTTTTTAATACATACTATTTTCTATTTAGATCTAAGCATTTTTTTTTTGTAACCTGCATATGAAAATATTTCGTAATAGCATGTTTTTTTTTGACTTATCGTAATGGCACATTAGTATGGACATTTACGTGTAAGGGAAAAACTCAGGATTTTCATATATCTAAATGAGGATTTTGGCTAACTGAAATGTGGAGAAAAAGGTTTGTACTCCCTATGGTGGTGCAGATTTGCACGGGAAAGTAATACGTTAAGCACATAAATTATTAACTTGTAAATAAGACCCAGTGAGTCCACATCTAATTTTAATTCTGAAAATATTGGCCAGTTCTTTTTTATCTGAATCCCAAAGCATCAACGGACCCCAGAGGTAGCTACTGCCTAGTTGTGCAGGTACATTTGCTTTTCCGAAATAACATTTATGTGAAATCACAAACGCCTGCATATATGTGAAAACACATCAATTAGGTTTTCAATATTGGTATTGATTGAAACCATGTAGTGTTGTACTTGGTTACCTACAAACATATGCATCTAGTATACTATGGCACTGCAATTGCGTCCTACAGAGATTTTGATTATCTGCATTTGAATGACACTGACTTGAATGGAAAAATCTTTAGTGACACAGATATATTTCTCCGAGAATGCTTAGTTCATAGATAAGTTTTCCACGATGAATAAGCTTTATTAGGAAAGTGTAGCTCTTCATAAAATGTGGCTTACAAAATTTGGTCCATAGTTATGGGGTAATTTTAGCAGAATGTTCAGTATACGACCGATGGTCCATACGAACATAGTGTGTTGCAATTAACAGTTTTTGGTACAAATAGAAAACAACGTGAGTCAGAATTTGTCAACTTAATTTGAGTACATCTGCTATGTTATTTTGCTTGTAACATTGAAGTACATGTGTATAGAAACTTGGACATGGATATACTGTGTATATGTGATTACTTAGACCGAAGCATGATTCAGTTAAATGGCTTGCTTATTATATCCTTCGTGTGGGGGCATCTTGATATTATTATTTATTTGTCATGCTGAAACTTCTAGTTTCTTTCAGTCGAGATATTGATATATTGAGAATAACTCCATCTTTAGTAGTTTATGGTAGCAGAAAATCAATTCATATGCTTGAATAAATATACATATATACGTGCATGGAAATCATACATACTTTAGGTACCAGCATAAAGAAAGAAACACTTGAGGAATTAATTGATAGAGGAAAAGACATGTCCAAGACAGAGCCACTGGGTGTTAATACTGATGCACACGAAGCCTCCGTATATCACTGTTGGGACTAATCAAGTTGTACACCATCATTATCGGGTCAGGCCATGTGACTGCTGTTGTCTGCGGCCGCTGGTTCTCTTCGGCCAACGTGATTTCGCAGAAGCCAAACTTCATGCCCTGCAGTAACCATTGATGAGAGACGTGAAAACAGCTAATGTGTACACATCTAATTGATTTTTATCATGGAAAATCAACCCGTTGTGTTCATGGGACGCGGTCGCATCGCGCCGGCCGGCCGGCCGGCCGGAGGCATGGTATAGTTCTTTTTACTTTTACTTGTGTAGATGGCGACTTTTGAGCGATTAAGACAATTGTTAGAAAACACCAGGCGTGAACACATCCAGCTCATTCATAATCATCATGAAAATTAATCTGTTGTGTGCATGGGTTCGTGGGAGCATGGCGCGGGTCGGCCGGCTTTACCTGTTTGGATGGCGTTTGGTGATTCATCGAGATGGACTACATATTCGTGACCTTGTAGGACTCTACAAAAATAAGGCCCCATGGACTCTTTTTGTTATAACAGGCCGCATGGAGTCTTTTAGATCTTCACCACATAATTGAGATCTTAAGGTTCTATTTAGGTGATCTTTTAGGATTAACGTGAAGGCTCTAATGGTGCTTTCAATTAGTAAATATAAGATGGCTCGGAAAAGATTGATAGGCCAAGATGGTAACATTACTGTTCATGGTGGTGCTGGTAGTACTGCTACTTCGCTCCTGGGTGCTTCTCCACCACTTTGTTTTGTAAATGATGAGGTCAACTTATTGGAGAACATAGCAACTGGAAATGTTGATAAGAGCTTGTTGAGTACACCTCAAAAGCAAGGTTGGAAAAAGCGGTAGGCATAAGCGAGGCGGTTGGCCTTCGCCTTGTGCCTAGGCGGTGCCTAAGCGCCCTAGGCGCGACCTAGGCGGTAATATAGTTTTTACTCGTAGTGTATTTATGATTATTATATGGGTGTTGATATTTGTTTAGGGCATATAAATAAGTTAATTACTATCTACTGCCATTGAAATATAACCCGTTTGGCATATCTGTGCAGTATGTGGCATGATTTCTTGCTTGGGTAGGCAATTTCTTGCTTGTCGTGCCTAGATCTCCATTTATGCCCTAGGCGAGGCGTTTGGCTATTGCCTAGCGCCTAGGCGTGCCTAAGCGCCTCCTAGGCACTGCCTTTTTCAACAGAGCTCAAAAGATACATGATCCGAAGAGACATAAGGCAACAAATGAGGGTGAGACTAGTTCAGATAATATATCGACTACACCCCTCAAGGGTGGTCGCCAAGAGCAATGAAACTTATTAGTTGAAACTATCGGGGTATTCTCGGGGCCCGACAGTTTGTTCGCTTCTGGACGTCCAGAGGCGACATGAACCGGAAGCGTTCTTTCGTCCGAAACGCATTTGGATGAAACAAGGGCGGAAGAGTTGATGAAGAAATTGTGTATGGATGACATGATTGTTGCTCCTAGTTTAGATGGAAGAAAGGGTGGATTGCTACTAGTCTGGAAGAAGGAGATGAGGATCTACTCCCGGGTTGCTACCCTGGATTTCATTGATGTTTCTGTGGAGGAGGATAATGGGGACATGTGGAGGCTAACTGGTATCTATAGTGAGCCAAGCTGGGATAACGAAGACCGCCCGTATTGATTACTGCGGGATCTTCATGGACAATCCAATTTGTTGTGGAATATAATAGGTGATTTTAATGAGATTGTGTTCTCCTAAAAGAAGGAGGGTGTGGCTCCTCATCACCAGTCCCGCCTCCAAGCTTTTCAGGATGCCTTGTTCGATTGTTCGCTAGAAGAATTGGGTTACGAGGGTGATCGATTCACATGGTTCCGGGGGGGCTCCGTGAGCGACTCGATCGGGCAGTGACAAATGCCGGATGGTTGTAGCTGCATCCTTGGGCAGGCTTATGCAATTTAGAGATGGGGAAATCGGACCATCGACCTATCTGCTTGCATACTAAACACCTGGCCGGAGTGGCTGAATGAAGGCCATCGTATAGAAGGAATTTTGAGGCCAAATGGTTGGCCGAGGAAACTGTAGAGGAGGTTGTGAAAACTGTATGGCGGAAGGCTGCCCAGCGTGGTCTTGGACCTGCTACAGGTGCAAAATTAGCAGTAGTTCATCATGATCTGCATGTATGGGATCGGAGGGTTCTAAAGGAACCACGATCTAGACTAAGGAATGCTCAGCGAGAGCTGGATGTACTAATGAAGGCCAGCTCGACCTCGGAGGTGAGAATGAAGCAAAAGGAGTTGTCTGTTTTTACAGAGAACTTACTAGAACAAGATGAAATATACTAGGCACAAAGAGGCAAAGTAAGTTGGCTACGACATGGCGATCAGAATACCGCCTACTTTCATCAGTTTGCTTCGGCACGTCGTCGAATTAATTTAATAAAAAACTCAAGAATAATAATGATTGTTGGGTAGAAGGTAATGGCAATCTTAACCTCTGATTCGGGATTACTTCCAAGATCTGTTCACAACTGACTTGGGTGTGGCGGATCAAAACTTGTTAAATTTTGTAAGACCTTTGGTGTCTAGTGATATGAATAATATGGTTTTGACTGAGTATACCAGAGAGGATGTTCGCAAGGCCCTGTTTCAAATAGGTGCTCTGAAGGCCCATGGCCCGGATGGACTTCACACAATCTTTTTTAAAAGGTTTTGGTATATTGTGGGCGACGAGTTGACCAATGAGGTGCTTGATGCTATAAATAAAAGGAAAATTCCTTCAGGATATGGAACTCTATAAATGTTGTGCTAATTCCAAAGGTTGACAGCCCCGATTACACAATATATGCCTATCAGTCTATGCAATGTGTTGTATAAAATAATCTTAAAAATGCTTGCAAATAGACTGAAGCGAATACTTCCTGAAATACTCCAACACAAAGTGCTTTCGTCCCAGGTAGATTTATTACTGATAATGTGTTGGTAGCCTATGAGTGCTTTCATTCTATTAAGAAGAAAACTCATGGGTCTAATGTTACTGCGCTGTCAAACTGGATATGAACAAAGCTTATGACCGAGTGGAATGGGGTTTCTTGGAGAAAATAATGTTGCGGATGGGATTTCATGCACATCGGGTGGAGCTTATTATGGAGCGTGTATCTTCAGTAAGTCACAGAGTCCGATTTTATAATACTTAAACTGAAGAATTTGCTCCAATGAGAGGCCTAAGGCAGGGAGATCCTTTGTCTCGCTATTTATGTCTGTTATGTTCATAAGGTCACTAGTAGAAAAAGGGGCAAATCTGAGACACATTAGTGCCGGTTTGATTTCGAGCCGGCACTAATGTGTCCATTAGTGCCGGTTCCAATGGCTAGCCGGCCGCTCTCATTAGTACTGGTTCGTGGCGAACCTTTAGCACTGGTTCGTGCCACGAACCGGTACTAAAGAGAGTGGTGGCAGGGTGTTGTCAGTCTGGGGCCCGTTCAGCACCTTTAGTACCGGTTCGTGGCACGAACCGGTACTAAAGGTCGACCTACATAAACCCTTCGTCCACCCGAGCTCGCTCTGTTCTTCCCCTTTCCCCTCTCCTCCTCTGTTCTTCCCCTCTCTTCCTCGAGCTCATCACACATTTTGCCCAAAATTTGTCAAAATTTGAAGGCCCCATCCATTCAAATGATCACAAAGGTTAGCAACTTTGTCCTTTCATCTCTCATTGCTAGATTAGCTCTTGCAATGCTTTGTATAGTGATTAATTTGTGAGTTTAGTAATTTGGAAGGAATTATATGTGCTAGTATTTCATCTATATGCAATTTGAGGTTAAAAATAACACTTAGTTTGCATATGTAGGTGTGGTTTACTTAGTGCCTTCTAAATCTCCGTCGTAACCACCATCGATCGCTCAAGATTGTCCGTCACGGCACTACCTTGTGGTGAGGCTCTTGTTCATGAATGTTTTACATTACCAAATTGATGTTTGCGTGATTTGGATATATAGTTACTCGTATAATTATCTTACCCGTACGTTGTTTGTTATACATAGTGCCATGGTTTTGATATCCGTCCCCGCCGGCCCTCGTCCTTGTTATGATTCGGATGTGGTATATTCTCTTTTAAAACTAGTTGTTGCATTTCGTGTTTATGAAAAATTATGCCCATCAAGTTGACATAGATATTTTTATCTAGGAGGTATGCGAACCGGAAATTCCAACCGACCCTATTGTCGAGAGGTTAAATTTAGTTGAAAGAGAAAACGAGTATTTGAAAGAAAAATTGAAAAGAATTGAGGGGGAGAAGATGGAATTGGACTTGCATGTTGCCGATGTCGTCGATGATCACAAGGTCAAGATGGAGAAAATGAGGTTGAAGATTAGAAAGATTAGAAAATATGCCATTGATAGTGTGGCTTGGTATCATTATGTTGTTGGATCAATTGTTACCTTAGTTGCGATCTTGATCACATTTGTTGTTGCATTTAAATTCTTTAGCTAGAGAGTTATTTGTATGTTGCATTTAATTAAGTGTTGTATATGAACTTTATGTATGAACTTTATGTATGAACTTTATGTATGAACTTGTATTAATTTGGTCTATTCGGTGTTGTGTAATGAAGATGGGCCGACAATGGATGTATGATGACCGATGCTCTCCCGAGTTCACTAATGGCGTGCATACTTTTCTGCTTGCCGCTGAGGCAAACAAGCGGGCGGATGGTTTTGTGCCTTGTCCATGTGCTGGCTGTAAGAATGGTCACAATTACTCTACGTCAAGAACCATTCACGTCCACCTATTTGAGTCATGTTTCATGCCCCACTATAATGTTTGGACCAAGCATGGAGAAAGAGGAGTTATGATGGAAGACAATGAAGAAGAAGAGGACGACGACGTCTATCATGGCCATGGGTTCCCTGAATACGATGATACAACAATGGGGGAAGAAGCTGAGCCGGCAATGTGGGAAGAAGCTGAAGAAGAGGCATCAGATGAGCCCGCTAATGATCTAGGTCGGGCCATTGCCAATGCAAAGAGAAACTGCGCAAGTGATCTGGAGAGGACGAAGTTGCAGCGCATGTTAGAGGATCACAAGAAATTGTTGTACCCGAATTGCGAAGTGACAAAAAAATTTGGGCACCACACTTGAATTGCTGCAATGGAAGGCGAGAATGGTGTATCCGACAAGGGATTTGGAAAGTTGCTTGGTAATGATAAAGAATATGCTTCCAAAGGTCAACGAATTGCCCGAGAGTACGTATGAAGCAAAGAAGGTTGTCTGCCCTCTAGGGTTAGAGGTGCAGAAGATACATGCATGCCCTAATGACTGCATCCTCTACCGCGGTGAGTACGAGGATTTGAATGCTTGCCCAGTATGTGGTGCATTGCGTTATAAGATCAGTCGCGATGACCCTGGTGATGTCGAGGGCGAGCGCCCCAGGAAGAAGATTCCTGCCAAGGTGATGTGGTATGCTCCTATAATACCACGGTTGAAACGTTTGTTCCAAAACAAAGAGCATGCGAAGGCGATGCGGTGGCACGTAGAAGACTGTAAGAAAGACGGAAAGTTGAGAGTACCCGCTGACGATTCGCAGTGGAGAAAAATCGAGAGAAATACTGGGAGGAGTTTGCAGGTGACCCAAGGAACGTATGGTTTGGTCTAAGTGCAGATGGCATTAATCCTTTTGGGGAGCAGAGCAGCAACCATAGCACGTGGCATGTGACTCTATGTTTGTATAACCTTCCTCCTTGGTTGTGCATGAAGCGGAAGTTCATTATGATGCCAGTGCTCATCCAAGGCCCTAAGCAACCCGGCAACGACATTGATGTGTACCTAAGGCCATTAGTTGAAGAACTATTACAGCCGTGGAATGGAACAGGTGTACGTGCGTGGGATGAGCACAGACAGGAAGAATTTGACCAAAAGGCGTTGCTTACGTGACCATCAATGATTGGCCTGCTCTCAAGAACCTTTCGTGACAGACAAACAAGGGATACCGCAGATGCACGCACTGCTTTGGATAATACCGACAGTATATATTTGGATAGTTGTAGGAAGAATGTGTACCTGGGACATCGTCAATTTCTTCCGACAAGGCATCCCGTAAGAAAGAAAGGCAAGCATTTCAAAGGTGAGGCAGATCACCGGATGAAGCCTCGCCACCGTACTGGTGCTGATGTACATGATATGGTCAAGGATTTGAAGGTAATCTTTGGAAGGGGTCCTGGCGGACAACCTGTTCCGAAGGACGCTGACGGATGCACACCCATGTGGAAGAAGAAATCTATATTTTGGGACCTGCCATACTGGAAAGACCTAGAGGTCAGCTCCGCTATAGACGTGATGCACGTGACGAAGAATCTTTGCGTGACCCTGCTTGGCTTTTTTGGGCGTGTATGGGAAGACAAAAGATTCACCAGAGGCACGGAGGACCAGCAACGTATGCACGGAAAAGACGACATACATCGAGGGTCGGGCCAGCTACGCTCTTACCAAAGAAGAGAAGGAAATCTTCTTTGAATGCCTCGTCAAAGATGAAGGTACCGTCGGCTTCTCGTCGAATATAAAGGGAATAATAAATATGGCAGAAAAAGTTCCACAAGCTAAATTCTCATGATCGCCACATGATTATGACGCAACTCCTTCCGGTTGCATTGAGGGGCTTCTACCGGAAAAGCGTTCGATTAGCCATTGTGAAGCTATGTGCATTCCTCAATGCAATCTCTCGTAAGGTAATCGATCCATAAATCATACCAAGGTTACTGAGAATAATTTGGTGCAATGTCTTGTCGGTTTGAGTTGGTGTTCCCACCATCCTTCTTCAACATCATGACGCACGTCCTAGTTCACCTTCTTGAAGAGATTAACGTTTTGGGTCTGTATTTCTACACAATATGTTCCCTTTGAGAGGTTCATGGGAGTCTTGAAGAAATATGTTCATAACCGTGCTAGGCGAGAAGGAAGCATCTCGAAGGGCCATGAAAATGAGGAGGTCATTGAGTTTTGTATTGACTTTATTCCTGACCTTAAGTCGATTGGTGTTCTGAATCGCGCATAAGGGCAGACTGGATGGAAAAGGCATGCTAGGAGGGATCAAATAATATGTATGGACGGACATTCTCTCACTTTGAAGCACACTACACAGTTCTACAGAATTCCGCCTTGGTGGCTCCGTACATGGAGGAACACAAGAATTTTCTACACACCAAACACCGGAGAAGTCCGACGATTGGATTACACGTGAACAAACGAGGACTTTCGCGGTTGGTTGCGTAAACGTGCCATACATGATGGAGATATTCAAGATGACCTGTACTCGCTGTCCCAGTTACCATCTTCGAATATAATGACTTTCAAAGGGTACCAGATAAATGGAAATACATTTTGCACGATCGCCCAAGATAAGAAGAGCACCAACCAAAACAGTGGTGTCCGCTTTGATGCAACAACCAACACGGGAAAGGAAACATATTATGGTCACATAGTGGACATATGGGAACTTAACTATGGAGGTGATTTGAAGGTCCCTTTGTTTCGGTGCAAATGGGTCAATATGACACGAGTCGGGGTAACGGAAGACCCGCAGTACGGAATGACAACAGTGGATCTCAACAATCTTGCGTATGCAGACGAACCATTCGTCCTAGCCAATGATGTGGCACAGGTTTTTTATGTGAAAGACATGTCTACCAAGCCGAGAAAAAGGAAAGATAAGGAAGCAAATGGATCATACGAAGAGCCAAAGCGGCACATAGTTTTTTCAGGAAAAAGAAACATCGTGGGAGTGGATGACAAGACAGACATGTCAGAAGATTATAAAAAGTTTGATGAAATTCCTCCATTCATAGTGAATATTGACATGAGGATCCACTTAAATGATGAAGATTTTCCATGGCTACGGCGCAAAGGGGCACACGCGAAGAAAAAGTTTCACACCCAAAGATCTGGGATGTGATCGGCTTCACTATCATCACTTTCTTCTGTGTTTCACACCCAGGAGGGAATCTCTATAATAGTTAGGGTAGTTATGTGTTTTGGCATTTGAAACGCAAGAAATTTTATGTGCAAACAAAAGTAGAGAGGGTTACGGCAAAACTGGATGCACTTCGTGTACAAAATGGACAATCTCTTTCAAGTATCAGGGTTTCCGACGAAAAACTCAACTGTTACAAAAGCATTTCATTTTTAAATAACCTAAGCATTACCAAATTGAACATAATGATAAAACACACTAATATTAAACATAAGAAAAAAGAATCACTGAAAAATCTTTTTTTCAAAGTTAAGTTATTCACAAACTAGTGATTCACACAAATTTCAAATAATTCAAAATTTAAAGTATTCAAATTTTAAAACTACCGGCACTAACAGAAAGTTTATAATTTTTTGTACCTAAAGCAAAAATATTCATAAATAAACTCTAAATACAGCAAAAAAAACAACTCAAAAATAAATAAAACAAAACAAATAAAGCAAAAAAAATAAGAAAATAAAAAACCCCGCCTACTGGGCCAAAGCGGCCTGCATACGACTAGGAACCCAACCTTTTGTTGGGCCAGGATGCAGGCCCGCAAAGGCCCAGTAGGCCCACTAGGCAGAAGAGAACAGGTAGGCCCAGTAGGCCTGCTTAGGAGAGGAGCTCGAGAGAGCTACCGCACTAGGGCTTATAAACCAGTGCGGTAGCCCCTCGGCTAGCGAGGTGGGACTAAACTTGCCGCACCGCACTGCGCCAGCGCACCCCCTTTAGTACCGGGTCATGGCACCAACCGGTACTAAAGGGTGGGTCTTTAGTACCGGTTGGAGCCACCACCCAGTACTAAAGGGTGGGTGCTTCCCGCCGCTTCGGCGGGCCAAAACAGAACTTTAGTACCGGTTGCTGACACCAACCGGTACTAAAGGTCCAACCTATATATACAACACTTGAGAAAATTTCACTTTCCCTCTGTTTCCTTCCTCCGTCGCGCCGCTGCCTCGATCGACGCCGTCCCGTCGGCGTCGCCGCCCCGCCCTCTTCGCCGACCACAGCGTGCCGCCCTCGTCACCGCTCCGTCGGCCGACGCCGCCCGGCCGTCCCGTCCCGTCGTCCCGCCGTCACCGTCGCCGCGCCCAGCCGCCCGTCGTCGCCGCCCCGCCCCGTCGCCCTGTCGTCGCCGCCCCGTCGTCGCCTCGCCGGTGAGCTCGTCCCAGCCGCGATGTCTATGTTGTCCACACACACACTACACACACACACACTACACACACACACACACTACGCACACACACACGCCATTTTTTATAAAAATGTTAGCAATTTTTCTGTTTTTTAGTAATATAAATATTAGAACTGTTAGTTATATAGAAATGTTATAAATGTTTTCTGTTTTTTAGTTATAAAAATATTTATAGAAATGTTAGCAATTTTTCTGTTTTTTAGTAATATAAATATTAGAATTTTTAGTTATATAGAAATGTTATAAATGTTTTCTGTTTGTTAGTTATAAAAATATTTATAGAAATGTTAGCAATTTTTCTGTTTCTAGTTATATAAATATTAGAATTGTTAGTTATATAGAAATGTTATAAATCTTTTCTTTTTTTAGTTATAGAAATATTTATAGAAATGTTAGCAATTTTTTTGTTTTTTAGTTATATAAATAGTTTTTGTTGGCCTATAGTATTTTTTAAATTTTATAATTAGTTTTAGTTAAATGAATTAGATTAATGTCAAATTGTTAGAATTTGCATATATATAGAATTTTAGTTATAACAATCAAATCATTTAAAAAATGTTACTTTTTTATGGGCATATAGTATTTGTTCTCGACGATATGCTTCGGCTCAAGATCCTCGCTGTCAATTGTTAGCTTATTTACATCCTCGCTTCGTGAGGACCCATGTCCGGAATGGGCTCACTGGCTGGTACTGGGAGGTGCTACACGGAGGCGCGCGCTTGGTGAGGAACCGGACCTCATGTCCCGTCGTCGACCACGATCTTCTTTGGTGGCGTTCGCGTGGGCCACATTCGGTCTTTGAGGCAGCCGGCCCCGCCGGAGGTGGTGCGTCGCCGTGTCGTGGAGGAAGATGAGCACGCCCATCGCTACATGGCTGCTATGGACGACGTCAGGTTCTCCACTACTTGGCGGGTTCTTTGGGAAGATGACCGGAGATATGATCCTGTGATGGTTCCTTCTCTTTGGGTGTGCACCGCCCGCGCCCCAGGAACCGCGAGTGGCGCCCTAGATTCTTCTCTAGTACTTGATCTTTATTAGGTACCTAGCCAGTGATGTATTCGATATGTAATATTCGAGACGATGTATTCAAGATTATATATATTATTAAGACGATGATGTATTCGAGATTATATATATTAAGACGATGTATTCGAGATTCAGTTTTTCCTTATTGATTGCATCCATGCATTGTAATTTGAATACTAATTGAATTGTTTTATATTTCTTCTGCATTAGTTAAGTAAAAGCTATGGCGGAAAATACCGGCAGAGAGAGAAGAGGAATTGTTCGACATCATACGCAGCCCTCACAGGCTAGATGATCTGAATGAAGAAGATGATGGCTCCCAATATCTGAACAATACCGGAGAGGGTGATGAAAACATATTCGATCTCTACAACCGAGCTGATGAAGTCATGAACTATTATTATGATTATGATGACACAGACAATGTTTGTGATGACACAGACAATGCTGATCTTCAAATAACAAAGACTACCAGCGAGGTATATTTATATAAGCAGGCATCATGGTGATCATCACATTTTTTTTATTGAAGATATATTAACGAATCGATCATTCTTCTTTCAGCCTTATACGGATCGAGCAAATCTGCTTCTACGACAGCAGGACAAAGCGAGGCCAGTGCAGATTGTTGAAGGATGGTGTAAAGTACAACATCGAATCCATCAAACCTAGTGGTGAACCCCTCACGCCTAAGAACATTGCGAACAAGTGGACTCGTCAGTGCGGAGTTCATGTGAAGGACAAACTCCCGACCTCCATTCAAGAATGGAAAGAGCCAAAGACTAAACGTCCAGGTGTTACTTGGGTCGCATTTACGAGCCAAAAAAGTCCTTTGGAAATCTCTGATGGAACATTTCACCCTACCAGATCATTTCACTGAAGCCGATGTGGACAAAGTCAAGGGCGCTGCTCTTAATAAGATGGCAATTGCATTCAACACCCACAAGAAAACTGTATGGGCCAACTACCTCGCTAATGAAAGGAAGACTCCAGAATTTACGGGAACACTGGAGAAGCAAAGAGAGCACTGGGACGATTTCGTGACCTTCAAGGATTCAAAATTAGCTAAGGAACGGTCGATGAAAAACAAGGCAAATGCCGCAAAAAAGACGCAGTTCCATAGGCTGGGTCCAGGTGGCTACGCGGTGGGATTGCCTAAGTGGGATAAGTCTGAGCAAGAGATGGAGGATGCAGGGGTCACACCGGTTACTAGGAACTGGCCCCCCAGGTGCAGAACTTGGTTCTATGCGCATGGGGGGCGTTGGACCCGAAGACAGGCGAAGTTTCGCAGAAGGCAAGTTTAAAAGGAGCCGAACAAAAAATAATTGACGCAATAGAAGAAGCTCGAAAGGGGGTGTTCACGCCCCATAGAGAGAACGACGAGCTTACGCAGCATACAGGAAATCTGAACACCCGGGAATAACACGAGGCAAGGGCGTTATTCCCTGGTATGAGGGCTTTTCAGAATGGAACGAGGACTACAGGACCCGTGCAAGAAGGAAAATGGAGGAGGAGAAGAAAAGGAAGCTGGAGGAGGAGCAGAGGAAGCAGGACGCAGAACACCTTCAAGGCCTAGAAGCAAGGCACGCGGACTGCACTCAAATTCCAGCAAGCATCGATGTGATCGACTCACTTAGCCAGGAAAGGGGGTCTCAAAGCGGCAGCAAAGAAGCGGATGATCGTCCGGCATTGGATAGCACCGTCCCATCCATGCCGAGAAGCAGCGTTGGTTCTGCCCCGGGCGACACACTGCTGGATACATACACTGTGGATGACATCATAGGGAACACTAACTGTGAGCTACACTCCAAAATGAAGAACATATCCATGAAGGTGGCGGACGGCGTTGCTTTTCTAGTTACCCCCGAAGCAACCTTCCATTGCATCCCGATTCAAGAGGGCTTTGCTCGTGTCATGGTTGATGAAGTGGTGGACCCATATTCAGGGCTACAGCTTGACTTTCCTGGAGGTGAAGACGAGTGCACACTGGGAGAGGCCATACATCGTATCATCCTATGGAGAAAGGATTGCATCATCTTTCGAAGTCCACCGACACCGCGTCGTCTGCCGACTCCGCCAGCGAGTCAGCATACTCCTGCTCCTCCAAGTCCACGAACGGGTGAGCCGACTCCTCCTCGAAGTCCGCCACCTCCTCCAAGTCCCCGAACGCGTGAGCTGACTCCTCCGGTTTCAAGTCCGGCACAGCGTCATGCCACTTCTCCGGTTTCAAGTCCGGCACTGTGTCAGGACACACCTCCTGCTTCAAGTCCGTCACATCGTCAGGCCACTTCTCCTGGTCCAACTCAGCCACGTTAGCCGTCTCCGCCGTCTCAGCAATCGCAGAAGATACATGCCGCAGCTATGGTGCGTAGCGGTACGGGTCGAGCTAGTTCAGGAAGTACAGGCGGAGACAAGCGATGTAAATATGTCCAAGCCTCGCTCCTCTTCCTCAGAGGTCTTACAACATGACTAAGGAGCAAAACACAGCCATAGTGCAGGCCCAAGTGGACGCCCATTTTGGACCAAAACCGGCATCGCCGCCAAAGGAGAAAGTGCCTGAGAAAGTAATTGACCACTTCATTAAAATTGCTAGAGAACCAGCTCCCAAGCCTGTTGACTCGGACTATGAGCGCCAAATCAGGAAACTACATCGAGAACGGCTAAAGAAGGAAGCGAGCTCGAGCTCGAGCCAACAAGCAGCGAGCAAAAAATGCGGGAAAACCGTTCCCCAGCTGGGAGAACAGGAGGCGCAATCGATCTCCCCGCTTGTTGTGCCAACAACAACACATGAGAGGAGGCCGCGCGCCCAATATTATTGTGGGCAAACCGTTAAAGTTCCCCAGCTAGGCGACGTGGTAATAACGGAGGAGCATATGCAGGCTGAAATGCTCAAGATCTCTGTTGGACAACTCCTCGAAATTGAGCCCATGTTTCCGCTTAGAGAGGAGGAAGTAAAATGGAAATATGCCCGGGCAAACTTTTGGTCCACCCAGACAAGGTCAAGAACCTCCCAACGAGAATGTATGAATTGCATCAATGGTACATGAACATTACCAAGATTTCCAATCGAGAGTCCCTCATGGTGAATGTCAAGAAGGAGCATTACTACCATGAGAAAGCTTTGTGCGTTGAGTATTCAGGACTATATTAGTTATACAATCAATACGCACTCGACAAATCTCTCGTCAGTTGCTATTGTTTGTAAGTGATTTCTTTCTGTAATTTTTTATCAATCATTACATGTAATTATCCTCACTATATATTATTTTCTGTGGTATTATATGCAGGATGAAGATGTATGAAATGAAAAAATCTGGACGCTATGGCATTGGGTTCATTGACCCAAATACCATTAATGAGTACACATGGAATCTTGCAACTTCTAAAGCAGGTGTAGAGGAAAGCATGCTAGAGTTCTTGAAGTGCCTCAATACCAATGAAGATATACTACTTCCTTACAACTTCACGTGAGTTAATACAAATTATGTTTTTGCTTACTAGCTAGCTAGATGTTAATAACTAAGTGTATACGGTTTATGATATATAGTTGATTAATTTTATGCACATGCCTGCTTAATTAAGACATGCAAACGTGTGCGCATGCAATTTCCACTGGATCCTGTTAGTCATTAAAGTTGATAAAGCAATCAGTCGAAGTACTCGACTCGCTACTTAAAGAAGATAAAGACTACACCATCATGAAGGGGATAGTCAACAGGTAATTTCAATCATTATTAACTATATCTCGGCCTATTATTAGTTCGTCATTTCTTGATATGAACTACTTAATAACCCTTTTATTGATTTTATTTGCCGGCGGGCAGGGCTTGGGCAAAGTTCATCAAGGTGACTCCAGGCAATTGGCAAAAAAGTTGTTTTGGCATCGACCAAGGGTAAGTAATTAAGTAGTACTAGCTAGCTAGCCATCTCTTTAATTCTTGTTTTAATACCATTAATTAATTATCATGCTTGATTAATCATTATATGATTCAATTCCATTCTCGTAAAGGCCCTGAAGCAGGCGCCGAGGAATGATCTGTGTGCATTCTACGTTTGCAAGAACATTCGCATGATGGCGTCCGAAAGGAGCAGATCTCAAAGACAGGAATGGGTTGTTTTCAGAACTCTATTCACACCATTATCGATATCTTGTAACACAACTAATACACATGCATATCAATCTCCTTCTTAACAGTTCAGAGAGGTGCGGGATAAGCTCCTACCCGAGAAGCGCATACTAGCTCTTCAAGAGGAAATAGCCGGATTTTTGCTCGACCAGGTCATAGATCCCAAAGGAGAATACTATTACCCGCTACCGCTCCATGAACCACTTGTCATCGTGCATGCTCCGAAGGCACCAAGGCAACATGTAGGAGAAATTGTATATGTATATACATGTGTATGCGTGAATAGTTAATGGTGTTGGCTGTGAGACATATATGCATAACGTGTACAATTTGTAGTATCGTGAAATACCAGCAAACAAAAAGAATTAAATGAAAAATAAAGACAAATTGAAAACACAAAATTAAAGACCTACGCGCACACGGGCCTGGCTCATGCCACGTGTTTGCACTTTAGTGCCGGTTCGTGACGAACCGGTACTAAAGAGGGGGGGACATTTAGTCCCCACTCTTTAGTGCCGGTTGGCGAACCGGCACTAAAGGCCGTCACGAACCGGCACTAAAGGCCGGTTTTGCACTAGTGGGTCTCTCTATCTTATTAGCGCATGAACATGAAATTAGAGGTCTGGAAGGGGTGCGTGTGTGTAGAAACAGTCCCCCTATTTCACACTTACTATTTGCAGATGATTTATTGATTCTAATAAAGGCTGACTCACATAATGCAAGTACTCTGCGAAGGGTTCTTGATACATACTATTGTAGCTCAGGGCAACTTGTGAGCAACGCAAAATCAAGTATTTTTCTCAGCTCTAATACAAATGTTCATACTAGGGAGAATATGTGCAGAGAATTTAATATTGTGATTGAAGCTCTACCTGACATATATCTGGGCCTCCCTACTATGATTGGTGTTGACAGAAGTGATTGCTTCCAACACTTGATTGATAGAGTTTATCAGAGATTGAAGGGGTGGATGGAGAAAATGCTCTCGATGCAAGGTAAAGGGATTCTGGTAAAATCTATAGCCTAGGCAATTCCTTCTTATGTTATGCTATTTTTAAACTTCCAATAGGAATTTGCAAATCTATTACCGATGAAATATCTGGGTTCTGGTAGGGTGATAATGAGGAACAAAATAAGATGCATTGGTTTGCATGGTGGAGGTTGTGCATTCTGAAGAAGGAAGGGGGGCTTGGGTTTAGAGACTTGCACAATTTTAATCTTGCTATGTTAGCAAAACAGTGCTAGCGACTAATCCAGAACCCGGACTCTTTGTGTGCACAAACATTGAGGGCAAAATACTATCCGGATGATGACATTTTAAGAGCTGGTCCAAAGAAATGATCATCTTACACAACTCTTACACATGGAAAAGCATTGTTGCAGGTATCCAGATATTTAAGAGGGGTTGCATTGGCGTGTTGGAATGGGTTCAAAAATTGACATATGGCATGACCCATGGATTCCATCGAGTGTGTCAAGAAGAGTTATCACAAATAGAGGTGCAACAATGCTCTCGAAGGTTGAAGAATTAGTAAATCCTTAAACAAGACAGTGGGATGAGGATCTTATCCGTGATGTTTTCTCACCTATTGATGTATATAGGATCCTACAAATTCGTTTGAATGCCCATATGACAGAAGATTTTGTAGCTTGGAATTATACACGACTAGGCACTTTCTCTGTGCGGTCTGCCTATCATAAGGAGTTCGAGCATCAACATGGAACACGTCTGATGAGAGCTGATGGTCAAGGTAGAGAACAAGTCAATTCTGTTTGGAAGGATATGTGGAGGCTGAAAATACCAGGAAAGATTAAGCATTTCGCATGGAAGGTTTTGCACTGTGCACTCCATTCTTGGGGGTACTAGCCAATCGGCACATTCCCTGCTCACCTCAATGCCATGTTTGTTTGATCAGAGATGAAGACATCCACTGTTTGTTTAAATGCCGACGAGCAATGAAAGTTTGGGATCAGTTGGGCTTGTGGCAAGTCATTCATATGGAGGACAGATCGGGGTCTATTACCATGGAGATTCTTTCAAAACTAGAAGGTGCTGATGGAGATTTATCGAGGGTGGAGCTTGCCCTCATAGCGGCCTGGTATATATGGTGGCAACGACGCCAAATAGTGAAGGGGGTTCAAGTACAGTCACCCGAGAAAACTGCACTATCTATCCTGGTTTTGGCGACGAATTACCTAAGATCAATCATACCCAAAGGTCCAACCAGTAAGAGTGATCGTATGTGAAAAAAAAAAACCAAGTCATGGTATGGTGAAGATAAACGTTGATGCCTCCTTTTATTATGAAACACTCTCGGGTGCTTGTGGTGCTGTGGCTCGTGACGAGCGGGGTGATTTTATAGCCGCTGCAAGTTGGTTTGTGTCCAATATTTGTGATGTGGATTCAGCAGAGCTAATTGCAATAAGGAACGGATTGTACTTGGCTGGCCATATTGGCTGTACGAAGGTAGAAATCGAGTCTGATTGTTCCTTTGCCATTGATGCTATCAACCAGGTTGAGGACTACTTAGGTCCTGAGGTAGCAACCATCATGGAGTGCAAACAACTGATTGTGGACTTCACAAAGATATCCTTCAAACACTGTTTCAGGGAAGCAAATCAAGTGGTAGACGAAATAGCAAAGAATTCTTTTTGCAATAGATTTTCTGGTTCATGGGATGAGGAGATTCCTGATTTTATTTCTCATTTACTTGTAAATGACATGCCATTATTTGAGGAATAAAATCTATTTGATGTAAAAAAAAGAAGTTAAAGTATGCAATGGGCTTTGCTAGACGTACGAAAATCTTGGTACGAAAGTTACGTAAAGGGTGATGTGGGCTGGTTTGATTGGATTGTGGTGCATGCATACATAGCATAGATTCTGTATGCAAATCAACGTGCAGACAACAGCTAGCTCAGCTACCAATCCACCATGCATGCATGGAGCTGTACGTACGTACAGACCTACATCGATACTGTATGTTGTAGTCCGATCGAGCTTAATCAGTTAAGCTAATCGAGCTGTAAATATATATCTTGATGAACAAACGTGGTACAAAGATCGGTTCTCTCTCTTAATTAGTGCAGCAGGTAGTAACAGTATATTGAGAACAACGCAAGCTTGGGCCGCCGGCCGGCGCGCGATGCGTTGTAGCTAGTGACTGGTGAGTCGATCGAGTGATCAGTTTTTGTGATTGTGCGGGATGGGCGCGCCGGCGCCTCGGCGGTTCGTGTCCGGCGGAGGGTCCACGTACCCGTAGTCCTCGTCCTCCGCAGAGACCCCGCCTCCGGCCAGCCGCCGCATCTCCACGCCCGCGCTGTTGCCGCCGCCGACGATCATGTTCGTCGAGGGAGGCGCCACCAGCGGTCGCGGCACGCGAGCACCTTCCACACCGCGCGCACGGACGACAGCCATCGCCAGCACCAGCACCAGCACCAGCGCCAGAAGCACCGCCGCCCGCTTCGCCGCCACGGCGGACAAGGAGAGCAACGTCGGCCAGCGCATGGTGGACGGGTGCCCGGTAAAGCAGTGCGGCGGTCGAGCTTGCTAGAGGGATCGAGAGGGGGTCATGGAAAGGGCGTGGTGCAACCAAACGACCGTCGACCGGCCTATAAAAGAGGGCGGGCGGGCGCGGCGCGGGACGGAAGCGGGAGCGCGGACAGCGCGCGTCGGGGCGGCTGTTACTCGACGCCACCGGAACGCCGGGTGGTGATCGCGCCGTCCACGCTTCCCCTCCCTCCATACCAAACCCACAATTCGTTTCTGCTTCCTGTTAGAAACAGTTGTGGTTTGACAGTTAGAAGCACTATGCCAAAGCACTCGTCTGATAGTCAGGCACATGAGTGGGGTTGGAGTCGAGGGCGGCGGTAGCAATTTTCATTAACTGGCATACAAAGACTTATCATTTGAATGTTGCCTAGAGGCCCCTCGACCGGTGCTCCACTGGCTGGATGGTTTGTGTTTTTTTAACCGCACATGTTACATTAATTAATAAAACAAAGTACAATTGCACACATACATGTGCAGAAACTACCATAAAGACCAAGACATGACAATGACCAATAAACTTTGCAAAAAAGAACTCCACATAAAAGAATATAACAAATAAGTCTATTGGAGTCCCCGCAAACAACAATATCGGAAATCGCCGCCTACCACCAGCGATTTGTGTTATGTGGCCACTCAGTGGGGGTTGCATTATCAGTGGTTGACCATCGTTACCCGTACTGGTGATGGATGGTCTATTGTTAGGCATTAGTTTCCACTTTCAGTACAATTTCATCAAAATTTTGAAAATTTCAGTCAGTTCAGTAGGAATTGAACTAAGTGTCTTTAGGTCAAATTATTTTTAAAATAAAAATTCAAATCATTTTTTGAAGTATTGTTTGACTTTGCAAAATATTTTCTGGGTCTAATTCTAGTTGGAATTTTGGTACTTCGTCCAAAATGAAAACCTAAGTAATTGGGATTCAGTGGTTCTGCTATGCTTAAATATTTCTAAAATTGAAATTCAAAAGCATGATGTATTTAGTGTATAAATGTGATTGTGGTGCTTTTTTAACAAATTGGTTGCTCATATCTTCTGTGTTGCTTACGTAATACATCACCATTTTTAATTATAAATCTAGCACTTTATGATGTATGATAATCGTTTTCTTGCTCATACATGTGATAAAAACAACAAAAGTAACGTAGCATCAATCAATCGGTGCACAAATATTGCACTGTAGGAGTATTATACACCTTTCGCCAGACAGTTCAGACAATCATTATTTCAATAATTTCCGCCTTCATTCAACAGTCAATTTAAGGAGGGTTTTATTAGCCTTTTCCCCATTTGCCCAAGAACCTGCAACAATAGGGCCGACCGTGAGTGCATGGTTCACCTGCCTCCCTATGCATATAACCAAACAACATTAGAGTTGAGCCGGCAAAAAGCTTTAATATTCCTCTATTTTGACTTTGCCGAATCAGTGTACTAACTAACAAAAATATCACAATTGCCGTATTCGGGGCTATCTACCACTAGCTATGCACCAAATGAGATTCCTTGTGCTAGGTGCTAACTTATTGTTGGTCTAATAGGAACACACATACGTCCGTCTGTTTTTTTGTTTTGTTTTTTAAACATTAAGTTAATTTTTTAGAACCACGAACTGTAAAAAAATTCTATTAATTTCATCGATCTTTCATCTTTATGAATGGTTTCCGAAATATTTTTCCCACAACCGAGGGCATCACTAGTGATAAATATATACGGTTTTCGGTTGCACTTGCGGAACAGTAAGTTTATGTTTCACAGAAGCGTGCACTGGAAAAATGCTATCAATTTCTTTGATTTTTGGTGTTTGAACGGTTTCCGAAATATTTTGGCCACAACCAAAATCATTAAATTTTAGTGATTTTAGCTTGCCGTTTGGCCAAAGGACAAAAAAAAGTCACCTGAAACTCAACCGAATAGTTTAAATTTTATTTGAATTCATGTAGTGTTTTAATGTCTGGTTTTTGTACCAAAAAAATGTTATTTCAGTGCATACTAAATCACTGAAATCCCTGGTGAATTTGGTGAAATATCATTGAAGTGAGTTCCGTGTCCACGCAAAAAAAGCGAGTTCCATGACAACTACATTGTAAAGTGAAAATGCATTTTCCAAATATTATGTTTTATTTGCAAATGAACAGATTAATTTTTTGGAGAGGCTACGAGAGGTAAGTGAAAAGAAAATTTTGGCCATGCATAAACTAATTTCTCTCTCAAAAATAGAACCTATATTTTCACACTCTGTCTCCGACTACTAGCCAAATGGGAATTTTGTCTCGATCCAATAAAAATGAATATATTCTATTGTATGTGTTGAGCACCGACAAATGAATGGATTAAGGTGAAGAAGGACTCGATCCTAAATAGAGAGTTTTCAGGGAGAATCAATGGCTTGATTGAGACGAGATCCCCGGAAGAGAAACAGTTGTGTACGACCTATAAGCGTAACTTTTGAATTCCTTGCCGTTTGTTTGAGTCAATAAAGTTAAGTTTGAGAAATTAACAAAATTCTGGAGTATCATTTCGTTTCTTCACCAGTGTTGTTGAATCCACATTTGGAAGAAGGATATCTAGGACTAAATTGCTTTGGGTGGGGCTTGCACGTTGATTAGATCACCTAAATAATCCAAGAAAGAAAAAAGTGATGGATATATTTGACAAAGAGAACTTGTGAACATTAAAGACAGGGCTAGCTAAAAAGCGGATTTAATACCAATAGCTCAAGAAGAAACAATTTGTCAGCATTTGATCCTCTTCCGACTAATTATTCTTGCTATAGTTGTTAAAGATACTGAAATGTTCCGAAAATGAGTAATTTGGAATCATGTATCTGTTGGGGAACGTTGCATGGAAAACAAAACAAAAAAAATTTACGCACACGCATGATCTATCCATGAAGATGCACAACTATGAGAGAGGAGAGTATGTCTACGTACCCTCATAGACCGTAAAGCGGAAGCGTTTATCAACGCAGTTGTTGTAGTCGAACACCTTCGCGATCCAACCAGTACCGAACATACGCCACCTCCGCATTCAACACACGTTCAGCTCGATGATGTCCTCGCCTCCTTGATCCAGCAAGACTGGCGAAGCAGTAGATGAGTTTCGGCAGCATGAGGTGTGGTGGCGGTGGTGGGGAACTTGTTCCCGCAGGGCTTCGCCGTGCACTACGGAAAAACTAGACGGAGGATGAAACTGTGGAGAGGGGCGCCACACATGGCTAAGAGATTGTCGTAGGTTGTGTGGCGCCCACTCCCTCTCATATATATAGGTGGGGGAGGGGAGTCAGCCAGGGTGCGCCCCAAGGTGGCCGGCCGGCCCCCTTGGGCGCCTGCCCTATGGCGCCCCCCTTCCTTGTTTGGTTCCTGGGAGAAGGCAGGAGGGGGTGGCGCGCCCCCTCCCTTTTTCTCATGCGGAAGAAAAGGCAAGAGGGGCTAGCCCCCTCCCTTTCCTTCCCTTGGGCCGGCGACCTAGAGGTGGAGGTGCACCAGCCCCATGCGGGCTGGTGTGCACCCCTTCGTTGGCCCGTTTGGCCCATTAAACTCCCGGGGCTTCCAGGAACCCCTTCCAGTGATCCGATGACTACCCGATTCACTCCAAAACCTTTCCGGTGACCAAATAGTATCGTCCTATATATCAATCTTTACCTCCGGACCATTCCGGAGCTCCTCGTCATGTCCGTGATCTCATCTGGGACTCTGAACAACATTCGGCAACAAATCACATAACTCATATAATACTATATCGTCAACGAACGTTAAGCGTGCGGACCCTACGGGTTCGAGAATGACGTAGACGTGACCGAGACGCCTCTCCGGTCAATAACCGATAGCGGTACCTAGATGACCATGTTGGTTCCTACATATTCGAAGAAGGTCTTTATCGGTCGAACCTTTATGACAACATACGTAGTTCCCTTTGTCTGTCAGTATGTTACTTGTTCGAGATTCGATCATCGGTATCTTCATACCTAGTTCAATCTTGTTACCGACAAGTCTCATTACTCGTTCCATAATACATCATCTCGTAGCTAAGTCCTTAGTCACTTTGCTTGCAAGCTTCTTGTGATGTGTATTACGGAGAGGGTCCAGAGACACCTCTTCGATATACGGAGTGACAAGTCCTAATCTCGATCCATGCCAACCCAACAGACACGTTGGATATACCTGTAGAGCATCATCACCCAATTATGTTGTGACGTTTAATAGCACACAAGGTATTCCTCCGGTATCCGGGAGTTGCATGATCTCATAGTCGAAGGAATATGTATTTGACATAAAGAAAGCAGTACCAATAAACTGAACGATCATATGCTAAGCTAACTGATGGGTCTTGTCCATCAGATAATTCTCCTAATGATGTGATGCCGTTATCAAGTGACAACACATGTCCATATTTAGGAAACCTTAACCATCTTTGATCAACGAGCTAGTCTAGTAGAGGCTTACCAGGGAAACGTTATTTGTTTATGTATCCGCACATGTATTTAAGTTCCCGATCAATACAATTATAGCATGAATAATAAACCTTTATCATGAACAAGGAAATATAATAATAACAACTTTATTATTGCCTCTAGGGCATATTTCCATCAGTATCCGCTTAACCTTCTGTGTTGTTATTCCCTTTTTTCTTGAGTGGGATTTTGAATAATAAATGCAATATCGGGAAATGGGTGCTACCTTAGAATAATTATGCGTGGGAATGAAAGCTTTCCTAACCGGTGGGAAATGGTTTAGATCGTTTAGAAGTAGCTTTTCCTTGAGATCTAACCAGATGGAGAAGAGTGAGTGATTCCTCGATAACGCGACTACAAAACGCAGCAAACAACATATGGTATACTTCATCTTTCAAGCCTATATTTAACTTCAAAGATAAGCCTCTGGAAAGTCAGAAATACGTAAGCTAGGAGAAGGGGGAAGTGTTCTTATTTCATGGAATCCCCTTCCTTTCCACCTGTTGTAGTGGTGGAAGTCATAGGCACCAAAACAATGCATTGATGGAGCACTATGACCACGGTGGTGCTCTAGGACAAGATGGATCGACTTGAAGTTCGATATCAAGATCAAGGTTAAGGCCGAGTACTAGAGAAACCGACTCCGAAAGCCATAACAAAAACATCATACCAGATTATGGCGTGATCACCTTTCCTCGTGTTGCCCGACAGGAAATATATTTCGGGGGGATTCGCTCCCCCCCCCCTCTCGAGGTGAAAATTCCAGCAACAAAAAAATTCCAGCTAAAGGAGGTGTATCTCAATGGTCGACTATACACATGGTCGAATGAGCGCGGACGGGCTACTCTTGAGAAGATCGACCATGTTTTCACCAAGGTGGAAAAGGAGGAGCTTCACCCATCATGATTCCTCACGGCTCTGGGCTCCGCTATTTTGGACCATTGCCCCCTTATGTTGGACCTGCACGCTGATTTTAGGATGGGCAAGAGGTTCCGTTTTGACGCTTTTTGGACAAAGGTGGATGGATTTCGCACCGTTGTGGAGGCTGCTTGGGCTTCGGTGCCTTCTGTGCGAAACCCCTTCGTGGTCCTTGATAACAAGTTGAAAGCAACAACGAAGTCGCTGCAAAGGTGGAGCGACAAGTGGATGGGACATGTCAAGATGCAGATTGCTTTGTCCCTGGAACTAATTCTTCGTCTAGATGTGGCGATGGAAACAAGGCAACTCTCTGCGCAAGATATTGGACTAAGGAAGATCCTTAAACAAAAGCTGTTGGGTTTATGCTCACTCGAGAGATCCATTGCGCGCCACCGGTCTCGGATGACATGGCTTCGAGGTGGAGACGCCGGCTCCCAAATTTTCAAGTAGCACGCCAGCCACAGGGGGCATTGCAACGCCATCATGGGTTGCAACGCAAGGACCAGTACCTTAAGGGCCAAGATGAAATCGCGGAGGCGGTGGAAGGCTACTTCCAGGGAATTCTCGGATCGGCGCCACAACGCACAGGAAGCGTCAACTTTGATCTACTCGACCTTCCACGACTGGACCTCACACACCTGGAGTTGCTGTTCTCGGAGGACGAGGTGACAAAGATACTGAAATCTATGCCCAAAAATAAAGCACCAGGGCTGGACGGTTTTATGGGAAGATTCTATACTTGCTGTTGGTATATCATTAAGGAGGATTTCATGCGAGCTCTGGACAGCTTTTATAGAGGTGATATGAGAGGGCTTGCTACCATCAACAAGGCTTATGTTACTCTAGTCCCTAAGAAGGATGGTGCGGAAGAGGACAAGGATTATCGACCGATCAGTCTAGTGCATGGGGTACTAAAACATTTCGACAAGATCCTCTCTGTGAGACTTACGGGTGACCTGCCAAGCTGGTTGGCAGCCACCAGAGTGCCTTTATCCGATGACGTTCAATCCACGATAACTTCATGATGGTTCAATGCATGGTCAGGGAATTACACGCACGGAAGGACGCCGCTGTCATGGTCAAGCTTGACATGTCAAAAGCTTTTGACACGGTGCAATGGCCGTTTGTCATCGAGGTTCTATCTAGCATGGGATTTGGACTGAGGTGGATCGACTGGATTGTGGGCTTGCTCTCAACTTCCTCCAGGAGGGTCTTAGTGAATGGGGTGTCGGGTGCGCCGATACACATCCGAATAGGTTTCATGCAAGGAGGACCGATGTCCCCAATGTTGTTCATCTTGATGATGGAGCCGCTATACCGTCTTCTTTCCCTAGTGTCGGAGAGAGGGCTGCTCGCCCCCACTACAAGAAATATGTCAACTAGTGACCTTCTGTGAGTGACCCTGGAAGAATTGTTCATAGATGTATGACCATTTCAGACCAATTGATCAAAAGCTATTCGAGGGGCTCCAAACCCAAAACCATTGCGACCATTTTGGTCAGAAAGGTCGTAATTTCCTTACACGAAAAGGTTATAAAGCAAACAGCGCTAGTCCACTGCCTTATTTCTAGTTGTTAACGACCATTATAGATGGTCATAGCCTTGTAGATTGTGGTGGGTTGCTATGACTAGGCGCCACCTCATCAGTTTTGCCTATGTGTCATGTCCATGTGGTGGTTTTTGCCATAGGTTGTTAAGCAACCTATATTTCTGTCATTCCCAAAATTCCCAAAAAAATTCATAAATTCTTTGGGTCATATCTTCGTCGAATATGTAAAAACCTTCCTTGCCTAGTTCAAGAATAATTCAAAAATATTCATTTTCCTATTCTGTTCAGAACAACAGTTTGTGAAGGAAGTACCACTTTGGCATGTCCAAATAGTATCCATTTTCTACAGTGCTTTTCTATGCCCAAATAACCGTCCTCCACCAAATGCGAGCTCAATCCATTCATTAATTTCATCCGATCTTCAACATCGTACTTATGTCCAGAGAGGTAGTTAGCACAGCAAGAACCACATAGGCTCCTCCTTGTGAGCAGAAAATTTGTGAAGACGGACTTCTTAGTAACTGATCATCCTCAGCCAAAACTCACGCCCATTAGCCATGTGCATTTCCCGTACCGCAAATCAAACACTTGGGTGCTTATTCATGTTTGAGCATCGATCAGTCTCCTCGTGAGAATCTTATGTTGTGATTTTCTTCCTAGCACCTACCTGGAGGGTGCCCAACCCACTAGACATACCTAGGCCGCCCAGAACACATGGCAACGCCAGGGTCACGCGGTGACCATGCGGCGGGCATGCGAGTTTACGCGCTCTAGAGTTGGGGCCCTCGGACACCGCCCAAACTTCGACGTATCGCCACCAAACCATGTATTTATGATTAAATAGGTACTTATGTACCTAGAAATGATTTTTTGAAAAAATAAAAAGCAAACTATGAGGCACGTGTAGTTCAAATTTGACCCGATTCCAACTGAATCGGCGGAAATTTGTCTTTTTCACGAGAGGTGGATCAAAACATTTTGCACCCAACCATTTATTCAATTGTGCATTAAATATGTCCTAGTATTTTAGAAAATTGATTTGGTCCAATTTTGCAACAATTATTTGGTAGTTCCTTCACAAAAAAGCCTCCTTTTGGGCACTCGGAAAGTGAAAAATGGTTTTTTCGTCCAAAGAAAATGAAAACTTCCTTGGGCAACATTGTTTGCCATTCCAATATGCACCCTTATTCACAATATGAGATCATTTGAACAAACTATGCCATGAATGTGGCCATAAGATTGATCATTTGGCTTGAAAGCCATGAATCTTCACGCATGATAGCTCATTTCTGAGAACACTTTTTAAAATAATTACCATATTACAAGTTTATTATTTTTCCTGGAAACTTGGTCACATATAATGACACAATGCGAAGGTTTTCCAATTTTTTGATTTTTTTTTAATTTTTTATGCCCGTTTCAAAATGCGGTCAAAACGGCGGGCTTGACCGTTCCTAGCTAGTGGTTGAATCTTGGAATTTTTTGGTGTTTCTCTAATTAAATAGGTACTTATGTAACTAGAAATGATTTTTGGAAAATAAATAAATAGCAAACTATGAGGCACCCGCTGCTCAAATTTGACCCGCTTCAAATGAATAGACGGAAATTTGTCTTTTCACGAGTGGTGGATCAGAACTTTTACACCCAACCATTTGGTCAATTGTGCATTAAATATGGCCTAGTATTTTAGAAAATGATTTGGTCCAATTTTGCAACAATTATTTGATAGGTCCTTCACAAAAAACCTCATTTGGGGCAATCGAAAAATGGAAAATGGTTTTCCGCGTACGTAAAATGAAAACTTCCTTAGGAAACATTGTTTGCCATTCCAAGATGCACCCTTTTGCATAATATGAGATCATTTGAACAAACTATGACGTGAATGTGGCCATAAGATTGATCATTTGGCTTGATAGCCAAGAATCTTCACACGTGATAGCTCGTTTCTGAGAACACTTGCAAGTTTGTTATTTTTCCTGGGAACTTGGTCACATATAATGACACAATGCGAAGGTTTCCAATTTTTTGATTTGTTTTGAATTTTATGCCCGTTTCAAAATGCGGTCAAAACGGCGGGAATGACCGTTCCTAGCTAGCGGTTGAATCTTGGAATTTTTTTGGTGTTTCTCTAATTAAATAGGTACTTATGGACCTAGAAATGATTTTTGGAAAAAATAAATAGCAAACTATGAGGCATTTGCAGTTCAAATTTGACCCGCTTCCAGCTGAATCGGCAGGAATTTGTCTTTTTCGCCAGAGGTGGATCAAAACTTTTTATACCCAACCATTTTGTCAATTGTGCATTAATATGGCCTAGTATTTTAGAAAAATGATTTGGTGCAATTTTGCAACAATTATTTGGGAGGTCCTTCACAAAAAAACCTCCTTTTGGGCACTCGAAAAATGGAAAATGATTTTTTTCGTCCAAAGAAAATGAAAACTTCCTTAGGAAACATTGTTTGCCATTCCAATATGCACCCTTGTGCACAATATGAGATCATCTGAACAAACTATGCCGTGAATGTGGCCATAAGATTGATCATTTGGCTTGAAAGCCATTGATCTCCACACGTGATAGCTCGTTTCTGAGCACTTTTTTAAAATAATTGCCGTATTACAAGTTTCTTATTTTTCCTGGAACTTGGCCACATATAATGACACAATGCGAAGGTTTCCCAATTTTTTGATTTTTTTTATTTTTTATGCCCGTTTTAAAATGCGGTCAAAATGGCGGGAATGGCCGTTCCTAGCTAGTGGTTGAATCTTGGAATTTTTTTGGTGTTTCTCTGATTAAATAGGTACTTATGTACCTAGAAATGATTTTTGGAAAAAATAAATAGCAAACTATGAGGCACCTGCAGTTCAAATTTGACCCGCTTCCAGCTGAATCGGCAGGAATTTGTCTTTTTCACCAGAGGTGGATCAAAACTTTTGACACCCAACCATTTTGTCAATTGTGCATTAAATATGGCCTAGTATTTTAGAAAAATGATTTGGTCCAATTTTGCAACAAATATATGGTAGGTCCTTCACAAAAAAACTCATTTTGGGCTCTCGAAAAATGAAAAATGTTTATTTTTGCAAAAAAAACTCATTTCTCACTACACCTTTTTGAAGATATTTATATTTTTTCATGTCTGTTATTTTTTCTGAAAACTCGTTCACATTTTGGTGACACAATGAGAAGGTTTTCTATTTTCTTTTTGAATTTCTCAGGTCATAAAATAGCTGACATGATTTTAACATATTATTTTTAGACAGCTATGACCAATTTAGATGGTCATAGCATAATACTGCATTCTGATTAGTCTGTAGACGTTTCACGCGGATCGTGCATCATACGCCGTCGGATGCTCGTGGATCCAACGGCTGTCCTCTACCCTTCCACACAAAACATGAAACCCTAGCTGGTAATTTTCCATCCACCCCCCCGTCTCCTTTCTTTCCCACATCCATCCATCTCCTCGCTGTCTCGCCCGACGGAGGGAGAGAGAGAGAGAGAGAGAGAGAGAGAGAGAGAGAGAGAGAGAGAGAGAGAGCTACCTCCTCCCTTCCAGATCGCCGCTGGCACCTCCCTCCCATGAGCCGGGCCGTCCATGGCCTCCCAGACGCCTCCCTTCCCCCACCCAAACCCTAGCTCAGATCCCCCATCTCCTCGCGCCACCGCCCCTCCCGATCTAGTCCTCCCTCCCACCGCCGACCTCAACCAAGGACGACGGAGATCCAGTCCTCTCCCTGCGCGGCAACCCTTCCTCCCACCCACCGCCGACCTCGCCGTCCTCCTCACCCACCCCCCACCGCGTCCCACTACTCACCATTTCGCCCAACCCACCGCCCGCAACCTCCAGCCACGATCCCCCAGATCCAATCGACACAACCCCCCCACCTCGCACCTGTGATCGCCCACCATGGCCGCCTCCTCCTCCTCCCTGCTCCGGATCCCCACACCAACCCACCACCCCGTCGTGGGGGCGTGTCCACGGCGGCTGTCTTTCCACGTCGTCTCCCTGCAGCAGGCGCCGACACCGGGCGATAGCGACGACGCCAACGGGCCCACCGGCGTGCACGTGCCCTTCTACCGTGTGGGCGGCTGTTCCGGCGGGGGTCGACGCCGTAGGTGGTGCGCGAGGAGGTGGACGACTTCCTGCGGTCCGAGAGGGGCTGCCGCCGTCGCCGCTGCCCACCACCCCCACCCCAGCGACTCAAAGGCCCCTCCACTCCATCTCCTCCTCCTCACATCCCTCCCTCACTTCCTCACCTCGTGTTCTATCCTCCCAGATCCAGGATGCCATGGGCGGATGGCCTCTTCCTCCCCTGCGTCGGCGTGTGGCAGCATGACCGGGTCGAGATCATCGCCAACGACCAGGGCAACCGCCGATGTGTCTATTCAGACGCTGGATCTAAAATTAGATCCTGCTGCTTCTGTATTCCTTGATGTTTTGCATGCATGGTTACTCCTATCTTAAAACAAAATGTTCTCCCGTCTCTAATGATATAAGACTATTAGGTGTACTGCGAAAACTGATCCAGGCCGTAAATTTAAGTTTCTGGATATATATATATGTGTGTGTGTGTATACAGAGGCTTCTCATGCACGCATCCTGGTCTCATATCTAGTTGTGGTGTGTACTGATTTACTTATTGTGGAAAAAATTACATCATAGAGGTTTGCTTGAGTAATCGTCACCATCATGCAAGCCTGTTCTTCTTTGTAATTTTGCAGAGACTCCTATTTTGTAGAAAGAATAGACTGACAGTTAGGTTAGTTGCCTATGGGTTACTTAATCAAGCTCACACACTGACGCACATACAACTTAGATATTGAGTTTTCGGCTGTTAAAGGTTCTTTTTAGTGCAAGGAGGTGTTGTGCTTGGTGATTGTGTTCTAGTATTTCTTTCAGGCATGTAGAGTTATTGTATCAGATCTTCTGATCTTAATGAAGCATCCAGTCTGTTGCATTTCTTGGGTCAAAGTGTTTCTCAAATGCGTGTATTTGTATTGCCTCTGTAAATAGATATAACCCTAACTTACTAAGCTATGAAGGGACTTTCATGTATCATGGCTATCATGCATCTCTAGAATGTTTGTGTAGTGTACTGTAGATATATGTGATCCTTTTGTCTAACAATCTTCTTGTGGATGCTTGTTCTGGAACTACAGGGCACGGAGGATCCGCTGGAAACAAGTTAAGGATGTCGATGGGTCTGCCGGTGGCAGTCACATCAAGCTGTCTTGACAAAACTGGTGCCAAGCCTGTACATCATCTCCGTCAAGGGAATCAATGGGTGCCTGAATAGGCTTCCTTCTGCTTGCCTTGGTGACATGGTTATGGCCGCTGTCAAGAAGGGAAAGCCTGATCTGAGGAAGAAGGTAGGTCCAGCTTCTCTCAATCTTTGAAAATGTTCGCACCTGTCCGGTGATTCATGCAGATAGTGCTAGATAATGTGGATCGAACTGATTAAACAAGTATTAAATCCTTACTGCCTATTCGAGTTTGTGGGTTACAGCTGGACCCATTTGCACATTTGTCCCACGAGTTTACATCAGCTTAATTCTCCTGTTACAGCAGCTGTCTGGTGGTTACAACTGCTGCCAAATTTTGCATGCTACTTACTAATTTGTTCCATGAGTTTTCATCGGTCTGCGTAGGGTTTGATACATGCATTGCATTACTTGGACACTTGTGTCACTAGTATCCAAGTAAGATTGGAGTTTACAGTATTAATTTTGTGTGATGATGAGTTTGTGTCACTCTGCATGCATGCCGAGTTCTGCACAAAGCATTGCTTTGCTACTCTGCTTCTATTCCTCGCTGCTGCTGCTAGTAATCACTCTGGCAGTACAAGCCTTTTCGGTGATACATTGTCAACAAAACATGCTAAGCTTGCCTATTCGGGACACATGCTTAGGCAGAATTGTCAGGACCGGGCTCCGCGTGGCAAGGCGCGCTGCAGGTCTAGTACAACCCTAGCCAATCTCCTACACTACACTACAGTATGTCATGTCAGTATACAACCCCAACATTTGGAGCTGTACTTGCTAGCTAATTAGCTTCAGACATCTTATCTAGATAAGAGAACTTGTTTCCAATCAGAGATGCGCTTCTTCAATGATGAGATCAAACTAAATTTTACCAATTCTATCTTCTGTGATTAAAACAAATCCACAACAGAGCTGCAGCAAACAGATTTTACCAATTCTATCTTCTGTATCAAAACAAATCCACAACAGTTCTATCTTCTTGTGTGTATTACACTATTTTTCAGCCTATTCTAGATTCAGAAGCTAAGATTATACCATCTGTTCTGCCTACTTTTGACTATGTGAAGCATTTATTTTATGCTTCATAATGTCAACATTATCCCTGCGAAGAAATAACAATGTCAGAATCAGCAGCTTCCAGTTTAAAAGTAATAGAAACAGATAGCTCTGTGCTACGAACTTAATTGGTTTATGTTGTGATTTGGTTGCAGGTGAGGAAGGTGGACATGCTCGACGGAGTCACCATCTTCTTGATGCGAGAAGGTCAAGTATGAGATGGTCCACGATGGCAATGACATCGAGCTCGTCTCTCCGCTTTCGTGGGGAGGGGCGGGAGGGTGCGCTCCTCTGCTTCCATTGCGATCATGGCAGGTAGCTCCTCCATCTCCCTCCCCTCTTCCTGTAGCGTCATTTTTTCTTCCTAAGAATCTAGAGATAGATAAGGTGCTAGCTAGCTACTTTAATAAATCTCCATGCTTATGAACAACACCGTTATTTTTGGATAGATAGAGCAGAAAGTGCTCAAAGTTCGTTAGTGTTGTAAAGCCATTCTCCTGTTGATGGATAGGTGTTTTCTCTTGTGAAGTTAGTGGATGTTGATCAAGTCAACCTTTCCGCTGTATGAAACGTTTCTCCTATTGTACTCCTTAAAAAGATTTTCGCTGATGGGAGGAAGAATAAGGCTGTTCACAAGAAGATGGTAGGAAGAAGGAGGCTGATTCGATTTGATCCTCAAGGTAGACCTTCCCTTCCCCTTCTCTCCTTGATTTGATCCGATCTATGCACAAGGTTCACTAGTTTGGATGCATCATAGAACTTGTGGTGATGTTGTCTAGATTGCAGCAAGCAAAAATACAAGTGTTGAGGTTGTTAAGTGTTTTGTTACGGTGAAATCGAACCATTTATTGAATAGTAGGATGGCTGACTTGCTATGATTATCTCTTGTTGCTATGTTTGTCTTTTTCATATCAAAGTCATGTTTATGAATTGGTGTGCTTGAAAACCAAGGAATGCTTCTATTCCTTGTCGGTGTTCTTTTTTATTCTGGTATAAGATGAACCAGCTCATTGTTTGTTTGGTGGTTGGTTTGCATACATGTTCTTTTTCTGCAGAAATATGTTGTGGTTCCTTGCAGAGTAAATATGCTGTTAGATTTACTTTTATTTTGTTCCTAATCATTTTTTTCTATAACGTGCAGATGCTGGCCTTTCATGTTTCTTCACGAGCATCAAGACAAAGAAGTTGGAAGAAGCATAGTTCTAGCTCATTGGAGGTAGTTCTGGGAGTAACGAAACCCTTTAGGCTGATCCTATTTGTATGTGTGATGTAGCAGAACACTTGCAGGGCTCACGTGGTAGACTGTACACTTGTAGAGCTGTTATCTGATTGTAAACTTGATGCTGATCACATTTGTATGTATGTTATATGATGTAGCAATGATGTAGCAGATTGCTTCTTGCTATTATTTGAAGTATTGCGTCGGTTTTCTGTATTGGTATATTGAAATATGAAGAACATGACCTTGACAGAACAAAGAAAAACAAAGGCTACAACCCAAAAACAAAGGTCCATAAAAAAAGAAAAAAAATGGCTACAGCCCAAAAATAAAAAGGCTATAATGTTGGGCCTGGCCCATGTAGCTGACCAAAATTATAGGGAAAAAATATATAAAAGGCTGAATTGTTGGGCTCGGCCCATCTAAAACACCTAATCGGACCGGGCTGAATCTTGTCAGTGACCTTTTAAATTGGTCGTAATTTTGCCACGTCAGATTGCCACGTTGGATCCGACGTGGCCTGGGCAGACAGCCAGTGACCAAAACAAAAGGTCATGGGTTCAACGACCTTTTGTTTTGGTCGTAAACGTCTACGACCTTCTCACAGAGAAGGTCGCTATAGTCAGTTAATGACCGCCAGCTTTTGACCTTCTCTTTTTGGTCACAAAAAGTTTGCAAATGAAAAACCATGACCTTTCAGTGACCAATAGTCAAGGTCACAAGTTGACATATTTCTTGCAGTGCCCGCTTGCGCCGTTGGGGTTACTCGAGCGGGTTTCCATCTACGCCGGCGACGTCATGATCTACCTCAAGCCAACATCACGAGAACTACAACTTTGTGTCTCCATTCTTGACATCTTTGGACAGGCATCAGACCTCAGAGTGGAACCTGACCAAAACCTTGGAAGTGCCAATCCGATGCTCGGACGACCAAAAAGGCCTCATTGCAGCAACGTTGGGCTGCTTCATGGGGACTTTTCCATGCAAATACTTGGGCCTCCCTTTGTCCGTCCTGAAGCTGTCGGCCTCGCAACTCTCTAAGCTAGTTCTTCAGGTGGCGAGCAAGCTGCCCCACTAGAAGAGGGCAACTCTGCCCAAGAGCAGCTGACTCATGCTGATCAAGTCTGTTCTATGTGCTATCCTGGTACATGCGATGCTGGCACTTAATATCCCGCAAAAGATGCTCAAGGCTATCTTGAAGATCTGTAGGCAAATTCTATGGTGCGTGATAGATGTGGCTAATGGAGGGCACTGCGTGGTTGCTTGGAAACTGGTGTGCACGCCAAGGTGGGCGGGCGGACTTGGCATCTCGGATCTCACGTGGCGAAATCTTGCTCTTCAGGCCGGCTTGCCTTGGTTGCAACGTGTGAACACCTCATGGCCTTGGGCTGACTTTGACATCAAGATCCCAGAGGAAGCGCACAAGATCTTTCATGCCACGGCGCACACCATTCTTGGCGATGGTAGGAAGACGCTGTTCTGGGAGGATAGGTGGATCCAGGGCATGAGGGTGCAAGACATTGCGCCAGGGCTATACTTGCGGGTGAGAAAGAGGATTCGTGCAACTTGTACGATGTTCGAAGCATCCCATGATGGCGCCTGGGCTCGGGATATTGGACCGGACGTTGACCACACCTCACTTACGGAAGTTTTTGGGCTATGGGAGAAGGTAGAAGAGGTGCAGCTAACGCCTACGGTGGAGGACTCCGTAACTTGGGCATGGGAGGCGAGTGGCTCTTACTCTGGGCGATCGGCCTATGCGGCCATGTTTTGGGGCATGGAAGTAGCACCATATGCAGAGATGTCTCGGAGCTCGAAGGCTCCGAATCAATGTCGTTTTTTTCGCTTGGCTTGCAGGGAGAAACAGGTGTTGGACCTCGGATCGGTTGGCATGCCGTGGTCTGCCACATCAAGCTGCTTGCCCCTTCTGCAGCCAAGAGGCAGAAACACTGAACCATGTGCTGCTTGGATGTGTTTTGGCCCGGACAGTGTGGCATCGAATCCTTGATGCATACGGAAAACCGGAGTGGACGCCAATGGTGGACCACGAACTGGTAGACTGGTGTAACTCTTGCAGTGAGAGGGCCCGCTCGGCCAAGGAGGCAAAGGATATCCAGACTTTGACATCCCTAGTTATGTGAGAGCTCTACAAGCACTGGAATGTGATTGTTTTTGACAATGCAACTCCCTCGGTTGGTGGTGTACTTGCGGGAGTAGAAAGTAAGGCTCAATCATGGACGGCATCAGGGTTGTTGAAGGGAGACACCGGGCCTTTCCTCGGGTCTCTAGCTAGGTGGCTAGTCGTAGGGTAGATAGCCATAGGCGTGCACGTAGTGGACGGCGGGCCTTTGCGTAACGGCTTGTAGTCGCTTGTAAGATGGTGGTTGGGGCTCTTTACCCCCTCTCCTTCTCTAATATATGATACACACGCTCGTGTGTATCCTAAAAAAGGTTCTTCCTAAGTGCTAGAGAACAGTCGACTACAGCAGAACCAGCGCCAAGGCGGGTAAGAAGTCTTGCAGATTTTTATGAATCGTGTACTGTTCTCTGTAGTTGAACCAGAAACACAATGGATTTATGTTAGAGGTTGATAAGATATATAGAACATGGCATCTCAGAGTGGTGCTAAATATTGAGCGAGGCAATGGCTGTGATCCTTGTGCTCAAATATTGAAAAAAATGCACTAATATGCTGAAATTAAATTATTTGAGTATGTATCAGTTTAGTTTAAATGTCACTTTTATTTTTGGGTTATAGGCTCCATCGTAGGGTTGTCTGAGTCAAAGTATCTGTTGGCATTCTGGGAATTGGGGTACCCGACTTGCCTGCCTGCAGCCCATGGCGTGGCTCCATCAACGGCCTGGTACGACCCACCTTCAGCACCAACAACACAGGACCCTCGCGAGGCGGACGACGCCAAGACCTCCAGACGGAGCGGCCTCCTTAGGATGGCTCCTGAGGAGCGGAAATTTCTATGCGAGCCCTCACCTCGTGATGCTCGGATGATGCAAGCCATGACGACCAAGGCCAGGAGGGCGCCAGCGAGCGCAGTACGGCAGTTTCCTCTTTGGTGCTAAAGAGGCAAGCATAGGCGCGGAGTGCCGAGGAACCAGCAAAAAGTTTCCATTTCCATGCAACAAGACCAAGACCGCCAAGACGGCAGGACGGAGGTCACCGCCGAGCCCACCAAGTCGACGAGTTGGCTTACTGGGGAGGTTGAGTTCTTCGCATGCACCCTAGAGTTCGAATCTATCTTGGGTCTGTGGAGTCCTGAATTCGACATTTGGCATGCCAGGTAGGGGTGCATCTGAGCCTCTCGTCCTCCGTTCTATTCGCGACCGCTCCGCCGTTCTCATGCCTGATGCTCCTCGAGCTCACACTGAGCACTGGGCCGCAGGGATGGCAGCTGCAGGGTTTGGGTACGGGTGGAGCCACTCCATACACTTACCCATCATCCCAAATCTTACCCATTACCCGTACCCATACCCGTTGACGGGTACAATTTTTCCCCATACCCGTGACCCATTAGGGTAAATGGGTACTCGTGGGTAAAATTACCCAGACTTGCAACACATTAATTTGAGCATTACATAGTCATAAAAAACAACTTATACCAATAATTTATAAACAACAACACATCATGACATCAACGCATACTCGTTTGTGGGCTAGCTATTGTGGTGTGCCGGCCTAACATGAATGCATGATAATGTTTTGTTATGGTTTTCTGATTTGTGTACATATAATATGTTTAATATGTTGGTAAATAATATATAAGCTCTCTTTGTCAGAATATATGCGGGTACATGGGTACATGGGTATGGGTTATACTAAACCATACCCATACCCACTATACCCGATGGGTTTGAAATTTTCCTATTTATGTACCCACGGGTATATTTTTGACCCAAACCCTTGCCCTAATAGGGTTTTTACCCGCAGGGTACGCGGGTAATGGGTACCCATTGCCATCCCTAGGGCCGCTCGGCCTACCCGGCCAACGCCTTTTGCCCAAGAAAATCTCCACACCGTGCTCCTCGCGGCCCGCACGCCGCCCAGCGGCGTAAGTCGTGGGTGGCGCGGACCACCACCACCCGCTCGCGCTGTGCCGCAACTGCGCCACCACGCGATCTTCGAGCTATGCCATGACAACAACACTACACACCCGCCGGGAGCAGGCGAACACACGAGCCGTGCTCATCATGGCACGAGAGCTGCTGCGATGCAGGCTTGCAGAAGGCAGCCATGACGCCCTGCTGGAGCGGATCGCCGAGCTGATCGACGCCTCCTGCAGGGGGTGCGGCACCTTTCTGCACCCTGCCTATGTTGCAAGCGGTGCCAGGGGCACAGGTCGGCCCCCGCTACGCCCGCGCACCCTTCCTTGAGGGACCCGGAGGACCTCGCGTCGCCAACCCGGCCCGCTACGCCGCTCATCCTACCCAGGACACGTTACCTCTGGGCGTGGTGACGCCGGTCGGCCCCTCCTGGGGCGACGCCGAGATTCCACCCCTACGGTCGTCATGACCTGGCGCCAGGCCTTGACAGCACCGATGCCAGACGGGCATTGGATGACTCGCGGATGGTGGCTTCAGGCACCCCTGTACCTCCCCTAACGGACTTGCTATACGCACCAAGAAGAAGCCCCTGCCCACTTCCCTCGCCAGCCTAGGTGTCGATGGCACGCGAGGCCGAGGCTCTTCGCGAGCCACCCCGGAGCTTCACCGACGCCTTCGACGACAATAGCCGCTGGGTACAACCGATATCTCAGGAGCACGATTACGCTAACCATAAACCGCAGGTGAACCAAGCCACGACAACGGCCGTGGACCTTAGGATGGTGGCCCCGCTGCAGGTGGACGCGATGCACTGGGAGCTACGGGGGGGAGCCCCGTGCCATGGCCTCCCCCGCGCCGCATGGAGCAAGGCGCCGCCATGACAGAGGCGCATGATGACCCACAAGTATAGGGGATCAATTGTAGCTCTTTTCGATAAGTAAGAGTAACGAGGAGCGGAAGGAAATGAAAAGTGGTTTTCAGCAAGGTAATGTCTGCAAGTGCTGAAATTCTAAATAACAGAGTAGTTTGATAGCAAGGTACGTTGTAACGAGCAAGTTACAATAGTAGTAAAAAAAGTGCAGCAAGGTAGCCCAATACTTTTGAGGCAAAGGACAGACCAAAACGGTCTCTTATGATAGGCAAAGCGTTCTTGAGGGTACATGGGAATTTCATCTAGTCACTTTCATCATGTTGATTCGATTTGTGTTCGCTACTTTGATAATTCGATATGTGGGTGGACCAGTGCTTAGGTGCTGTTCTTACTTGAAAAAACCTCCTACTTATGATTAACCCTCCCGCAAGCATCCACAACTACGAGAAAAGTATTAAGAATAAATTCTAAGCATATCATTAAACTTTTGGATCCAATCGGCCCTTTACGGAATAGCACATAAACTGGGGTTTAAGCTTCTGTCACTCTCGCAACCCATCATCTAATTTCTACTCCACAATGAATTCCCTTAGGCCCAAATATGGTGAAGGGTCATGTAGTCAACATTCACATGACAACATTAAGGGAATCACAACATACATACTATCAAGATATCGAACACATATCAAATTCATATTATTACTTGCAACATGATTTCTCCCGTGACCTCAAGAACAAAACTAACTACTCACAAATGATAAACATGCTCATGATCAGAGGAGTATTAAATAGAATATTAGACATGAACATATAATCTTCCACCAAATAAACCATACAGTAATCAACTACAAGATGTAATCAACACTACTAGTCACCCACAAGCACCAATCTATAGTTCCGGTAACAAGATTGAACATAAGAGATGAACTACGGTTTGAGATGAGATGGTGTTGTTGAATATGTTGATGGAGATTTCCCTCCCCAAGATGGGAGAGTTGTTGGTCATGATGATGACGATGATGTCCCCCTCCTGGAGGGAAGTTCCCCCGGCAGAATCACTCCACCGGAGGGTAAAAGTGCTCCTGCCCAAGTTTCGCCTAGAGGCGGCGGCGCTCTATCCCGAAAGTCTTCTCCTTATTTTTTCTAGGTCAAAATGACCTATATACCAGAAGATGGGCACTGGAGGTGGGCCTTGGTGAGCACTACCCCCCAGGGCGCGCCTAGGTGGGTTGTGCCCACCTAGTGGGCCCCCTCAGGTAGTTATTTGCTCCAACAATTCTTATATATTCCATAAAAAATCCTCGTGAAGTTTTAGCTTGTTTGGAGTTGTGCAGATAGGTAGCCTGATGTAGCTTTTCCAGGTCCAGATTTCCAGCTGCCGGAATTCTCCCTCTTGGTGTGTACCTTGCATATTATGAGAGAAAAGGCATTAGAATTACTCCAAAAAGCATTATTCTGGATAAAAACATCATAAATAACAGTAAGAAAACATGATGCAAAATGGATGTATCAACTCCCCAAGCTTAGACCTCTCTTGTCCTCAAGCGAAAACCGAAATCGAAGAACATGTCCACATGCTTTGAGAGAGAGGTGTCGAACATAGAAGCATCATGTTGATTATTATAACAGCAAGAAAATTAAACATCAGACTTTTATCATATACTTGTCATGAATAAGTATTAGTTCATCACACAATCAAAGTATAAAGCAAAAACTCTATTTGAAACCAACAAACTGTGTTCTCAGTCAACTTTGCAACTACAATTCATCATCTTTTCAGGAAGGGTCATGTATCGGAGCCTTTAGGCAAGTCCACATACTCAACCATCATATAGTATTCTATGATTGCTAACACTCACCGCGTACCCATGAGCAACACGTTTCCACTGGACACGTAGAAAGATAGGGGCTTATAATGTCGCCTCCCAACATATTCACCTCAAGGGTGATGTCAACAATAATAACTCATGCTATCTATATTCAACTCGACATATGTGCCTAGATCTTTCCTCACCACATGATGCTTGCCAAAGGAGAAAAATAAAAAGGAATAGAGGAAAAACTTTGACTCTTCGCATAAAAGTAAATACATAAAAGTAAAAGTTAGGCCCTTCACAGAGGGAAGCAGAGGTTGCCATGCACTTATTTGTTTGTATGCTCAACCCCTTAGTGCAAAAGAACGTCACGTTGCATTGCCCCTTGTGATAGAGACCTTTATTATGCAGTCTGTTGCTTTTATTCTTCACCAGCACAAGTTTGTGCAACGCTCAATTTACTCTTACACTAAATGATCTTACACTTTTAGAAGCAATTTTATTGCCTTTTTGCACCGCACTACTAGGAAAAGGCCTACTAATGGCGCACCTAATTTGGCCATTAATGGTGCATTAGTGGTGCGCCATTAGTGCCATGCCATTAGTATATTTTACTAATGGCGCACCATTGGTGCGCCATTAGTATCTGGTATACTAATGGCGGACCTCAGATGCGCGATTAGTATATACAACAGTGCACCATTAGTATGCCTCCCAGGGGCCATGTATACCCAGGTGCTTTGGCATACTAATGGCGCTAACAATAAGATGCGCCATTAGTAACTTCGGCATACTAATGGCGCACTGCTTAATGATGCGCCATTAGTATCCTTTGGCATACTAATGGCGCACTGTGATGTGATGCGCCATTAGTATGAATATTAGGGTTTTTTAATTTTTTAATTTTTTATTTTTTGCACAGGTTACAAAATGTATAATTGGACAAAATATAGACAGCACACATCAACAACAGATTCATCGAATACAATAGAAGATTAGTCTCTGAATACAATTCATCATATTAGTCTCGAATACAATTCATCATATTAGTCTCCGAATTGAAAAGACCGAACAAAGATAGAACATTATATTACAAGTCTCGAGACCGCGAGTAGCGAAGTTTGTCTTCACATTACAAGTCGATATCGATCATCTAAACTACCATCACATAGAAGAGAGCTGCGGTCATCACGATGAGCATCATCACGATGAAACTTCGTCTTCATCCGGTTCCTCCAACGCTCCCTCCCTCTCCCGCTAGATAGCGGGCGATTCTAGATTCGGCCTCGGCCCTAGTGGTGTACCCTTTGTAACTGTTACCGCTGAATCGGTGAACCTGTCTCCGACACTCCTCCCGATCGTCGTGAGACTCCGGGAACCTTACCCTTGTACACGACATACGACGGCATCGCTATGCAATAGCCAAACGAAACGTTAGTACCAATTCACAGACAATACATAAGCAATATATAAGTATGCAACAGAACAATCGGAAGAGAAAAGCAAGACATTAATAGCATTGATTACATCTAAGTTGAACGACTATCGAAACCAAAGAGACATACTACAAGTTCATTAAAGTTTAATTACAACATGAGCCAATCGATGTTTCAGAACTAGACACTGACATCACCGCTTCGACTCGACTCAAGGGACCGGAGCGTGGATGAAGCCGCCGTCTACCGTGGGAGTCATGAAATAACGGGCGTTATGCGCACTGCATTTGTAGCATTGTGTCGATGTCACCGTTGGACGGTTGATTTACGAGGTAGAACTGCCCCGAGGTACGAAGGACATCTTGATGGATGATTTCCGCAAACTCCGACCGGATGCGAAAGAATTCTTGTCTGATGTCCGCGTCCTGGATTGCCGACACGCTCGCGGCCCAATCTTTGAGTTTACTCGGTAGCAGAAGTTGATGATGGTCCCGTACGATCGCCCGCATGTGATGGATGGCGTAGTAGGCACTCTTCTGACCGCCAGGCGGCTGCTTGACGCAGCAGAACATCGTATTATGGGAGAACACATGCTTGCCGTACTTACGAATAGGCCTGGTGAAGGTGCCTCCAGATTTGGCGTAGCCGGGGAGAACATCATCAAGAACCTTCTTGACATTTGTGTAGTCTATGTTCGACTGACGGTCCGGGTCGAAATACGTGGCCATGGAATATTTGGGGCTTAGGAGGATGGCGTGCAATGTGTGTCACTGCAGAAAAAACAGAATGTTAAAAGAAAAACCATCGAAATCTAAGAATTCATATGTTACGCGACGGTAGAGGGGAGGACATACTCGGTAAAGTAAGGCACAAGGAAGTTATCCTTATCAAGGTATGCCAGAATGGCGCGCCGAGGTAAGAACTTCGCGACTTGCCGGTCCCAGCGCTGCCCAAGATCTTGGCACGCATGTAGAAGGGGTCGACTATCACGATGTCCGGGTCTTGTCGCGAATGATCCGCATCTCCATACTCAAATAAAATAGCCGAACGAAGGTGTAGTGCAGCGGATGAAGGTTCAACATAGCGTGGATGTCATCAAACCGCAGGACGATCGTACGCCCGATGGAGTTATCCACAAAGCCCTTGCCCTTCGGCACCTTGCCCGCGAAAAACCGGGTATGCCACATCCTTCTCTGAGACGCCGCTTCTCCAAAGAAAGAACACTGTCATGCACACTCCGCATGGCACCGGTTGCAGCATTGAGCATATTTGTCGGTAGCATCGCCCTACCCGCCACATGCACCCTCCTCGAGATATCCTCAGGTGAAGGTGGCCCGTCCTAAGCACAGATCGTACTCGGTGCCGTCTGGCCCGCACCCTTGTTAGTCTTTCATTTGCGTGCCTTCTTCTTCTCCTGTAATGGGACCGAGTACTACTCACAGACCGCCTTCTTGAGTGTGTTGGGGCTGATAATATTTCGCACCTCGCCTATCTGAGGCTCGGTGAAGTCGGCAGCTGGAGGCGACTCCTGAGAGCTGAACAGCAGACGACGCCTGTTGCAACTTGGCTTCTCCGTGGTACCAGCTAGATCGCGCACGTCTTTTGTTGGGTTGGGTTCTTGAGAAGGAGGCCCCATGAAGTCGCCACCATACCCATGATCGGCAAAGTAATCTTGATCGAGGTTGCCAAATGTATCGTTGTCGCCGTCGTTACGATCCCGTGCCATATGCATGTTTGGATCGATGGCATAGGGATGTCCGGCACCGTTGCGGCAGTCTTGCCATGGGGCCGACTTGGCGCCGCACGATGGCGGTGTTGTCTTTGGGGTGGTGTCCCCGCCCCAAACGAATCTGGCTCTTCGCCAAAGCAGGGCCAGCTCAGCAGGCGCTGAGGGTCATCACATCATCATCGTCGGCCCCGACGGGTCGAACTGGAGGTAACAACTCGTCGCAGCCTGGCAGCACCCAAACCAGTTGAACCCTAAACAAGTTGGGTGGCATCTGGGTACCATGGAACAAGGGGTTGCCCGGTTGAACGATTTTGCCCTTGGCGACATCGACCAACTCATTGTTCACGAAGTGCAGGAGAGTGCACGGAACGTTGGCGGCGCCCTGCGAAAACATGTAAGGCGTCAGGGATGCCCAGTCAAAGGCAAGGAGATGAAGTCCTCGGCCGAGAGAGGCTTAATTAGTTACCATGATGATGGCATCGAGCTAGGCTAATGTCGAGGCACCGCCAACGGCGGGCGTGCAGTTGACGGAGGGGCCGCTTGCTGCAGAGGTGGCTCATTTTTCGCGGTGACATTTGCGCTCGCGGTCTTGGATTTGGCTTCGGTTATAACCATGGTGGTGAAATACCGGTCTTCTTTTAGGACGCTCTTCGCCCATCTGACACGGAACATCGGGACCTTCTCTCCAGCGTAGCTCAGCTCCCAGATCTCCTCGATCCTTCCGTAGTATCTGTCCTTGTCATTACCGGTGTAGGATTCCATCGTTACCCAGAGTTACGATAACCATCGCTCTTCATGTCCTTGGCCTCGGTGTAGAATGTGTAGCCGTTGATATAAATGCGGCTCATAGGTCATCAGGTTGTGCTCGGCGCCTGTGACAAGGCGAATATGAGTTGTTCTTCCACGGAAGAATCATCATGTAAAGGGTACGCATGAAGCCTCTCGCTTGAACCAACGCGTGAAACATGAGTTGTGCTCTTTGATTATATCTCCGTCCGTCCTCTGTTGGCCTCGGTCATTGTCGTCTTCTTAATAAAGGTTTTGTGCTCTACCACCCAAGGATCGACCACGTCTATGTGTTGTAAGCGCGACTAGGTTTGCTCTTTCAAAGTCGGCGAGTCGACCCTCTAAGTCGACATGCATTTCGTGGCGACCCTCACGGTGACCCCATCCAGCGAGCCTGCCGAGGTGCTCGCTGACGGGCAGACCAACGGGGTTCTCGATGCCTAGATAATTCGTGCGATAGGAGATGCACTCTCGGTCGAAAAGCCCCTGGCTATACTTCCCTCTGGGCGTGACATGTTGCGTAACGTATCCTTAGATGACACCATTCATCCTTTCGAACGACATCATGCTGTGCAGGAACGTCAGCCCGAGTTGGATGATATCCTCCACTAGATGGACCAGCAGATGCACCATAACGTCGAAGAATGCGGGCATGAAGTACATCTCAAGCTCGCATAGTATCACCACGATCTCTTCCTGTAGCCTTCTGAGTTGCCTCACGCCAATCGACTTCCAAGAGATGACGTCGAAAAAGTTGCATAGGCCAAATAGCGTTTCACGGACGTGCGCGTCCATGATCCCACGGATTGCAACTGGAAGTATCTGCGTCATCAAGACGCGTGATACCGTCGTGAGACTTCATCCCATCGAACTTCTTCGCTGGGTCTAGGTATCCGCTTATCTTCCTGCGTAACCGTAAGGGAAGTTTTACTCCTAGGAGGCAGGTGAAAAACTACTCGATCTCCTCCTCGACTTAGAGTGAAGCGGCGGAGGGTAGTCATTTCTAGTCTTCTTGGCCTTTTGCCTTTGCAACGACTTTCATCGTGTCCTGCTTCGCCTCATCATCATCATCATCATCATCATCATCATCATCATCATCATTAGCGTGAAGCTCCTACCGATGCCCATTGATTTCAAGTCTGCCCTTGCTTTCGGCCCATCTTTGGTCCTCTACGGCATGTTGAGCGGGTAGCAAGCAGACTCTCGCACACGTTCTTCGTGATATGCATGACATCAAGGATGTGAGGCACACGGTGGATCTTCCAAGACGGCAAGTCCCGGAAAACAGACCTGCTTTTCCATACCTTCAGCAGCGGCTCTGGCGCCTTTTCGCTTCTTTCCGGCTCTGGCGCCTTTTGCTTCTTTCTGGCGGTGGCAGTCTTTCCAATTTTTCAACAGCTTGTCTATTTCCTCGCCGCTCCTCGTGACATCGGGCGTTTTCGGGTTCGGTTTCACCATCGAACAGATCCTTGCGTTTCCTCCACGGGTCATCGTCGCGAAGCCACCTTCGATGTCCCATGAACACGGTTTTCAAGACCCGGATATCTATCTAGCCGGAGATACGTTGTGTCATCCATGCACCTTACGCATCCAGAAAATCCGTGGACTACCCGCCTCATGAGATATCCGTGAATCGAGATAGTAGTGCACCGTCGTGAGCGATGCGGCTCTCATAGGGAAATATACTTTCTCTGCGGCCCCACGTATTGGCTGGCGTTTTCCACAGCGTGTCAAGCTCCTCTTTCAGCAGCCCCGAATCTGATTGATGTCGTTCCTGGTTGTTTCGGCCCTTCAATTAGCATACTCATGTGAATGTACTTCCTCTTCATGCACAAACTGTGGGGAAGGTTCTACATCCACACAAACACAAGCCAGGTGCTATGTGTGCTTCTCTGGCTGCCAAACGGATTGACTCCATCGGTGCTCGCGCCAAAGACGATGTTCCTTGGATCGTTCCCAAATTCTGGGTCTTGAAGTTCAACGCTACACCGCTCGCATCCTTAGGGTGACTCGGCATCTTGTGTTTTTTATCTATCTCCGGATCATTTGCGTCATCTTCTCGCTTCTTCTCCTCCCTATCCGGCGTGCTAACGCAGGAGCTTTGCTACCTTAGGGTCCGTGAAATACCGCTGCAGACGAGGAGTGATCGGAAAGTACCACACCACTTTTCGAGGAGCTTTCTTCCTCTTCTTGTATCGAGTGACGCCAAGACACTGGACATATGGTAGACTCCGCGTGCTCGTCCCGATAAATGATGCAATTGTTCATGCACACATGGTATTTCACGTGCGGTAAATCCAGAGGACACACGATTTTCTTCGCCTCCTCCAAACTGGTCAGGCACTTGTTCCCCTTGGGAAGACGTTCGTGCCAGAATGACATGTTCTCGTTGAAGCATGTGTCGGTCATTTTGTGTTTTACCTTCATCTCCGAGCCATGAGCGTTACTTTCAGCGGGTATCCTCGGCCTGCATCCTTCATACAATGGAGTAACCGCGTCTAACTCAAGTTGATCCATCTTGGCTTTCTCTCGGGCGGCAGCTCTTGCGTTATCCGTCTGCTTGAGAAGCAGCTCTTGAATATGAGGGTCCCGCACCCAGCCCATCGATGGTCCAGCGTCGTACGCTCGCCGCATCATCATCTTCATGATCATGCCCGCTGCCCGCTTCCGGCATCTTCCTCATCATCATGTCCTGCATCTTCTTCATGATGACTGTGTACAACATCACCGTCTTGATCATCTCACAGGGATTCTTCGTCCTTCTCGCCAGCCCGAGCCGCGGTGGTTGTCTTGCTGCCCTTCCTCATTTCTTGCCCGCCCCCATGGACGACTTCGTAGTCATCTTCATCACCTTGCCACCGATAGCCATCCATGAAACCACGCAAGAGCAGGTGGTCCCAAGACCTGCCGGAATCCGGGACCGCAATAAGGCTCTTGACTTGCATCTTCGACACGGACATCTTATCTCCGTCTCGTTCTTTTGAAGCATCTCGCCTTCGCGGACCTCAAAAACCTATTCACGATGCCTTCGGGTCATCGTGGCGGACCATGGTCGTCAAGGGGTAGAGCAAAAGCGATATTTTTGAACCAAGAAAAATTTGGCATGACTTTCCCTAAAAATAGGACCAAAAGAATGCTTAATGCCAAAATTCTCGCGAAACGGAAATGAATCAACATTCCGCAAAATATTGGCAACTATCGCATTTCAAATACCCCAGGTACACCTCCAAACACAAACACATATGCAACACCACAAACATATGCAACACCACGAACATACATAGATCTAGCTAGGCCATAAAAAGTGCAGGTGCACATTGTTGTAGGGAGAACAACATAAATATAGCATCCCCCCTTACTTACCTATCAAAACAAGGTAATTTAACCACTTAATTTGAATGAATCTATGGTGGAAATGAGGTGAAAAAGAGGAGGCACCCGAGACAAGGAGGAGGTGGAGAGAATGAAGTGGGGAGAAAGTGAGTGTGGGTAGGAGAGGCTGTCCAAAATATCTTGTTGGTGCCCACTTACTAATGACACACCAACTCTAAATGCGCCATTAGTAATCCAGGTTACTAATGGAGCACCCTCTGGTGGTGCGCCATTAGTAGTTTTGCAAAAAAAAAACATACTAATGGCATCGTTCCACAAAGGCGCCATTACTAGTTTAAACTAGTAATGGCGCATGGTGGAACAGTGCGCCATTAGTAGTTTTGCAAAAAAAGGAATAAAAAGTATAATAAAAAAAACAACATTAGGGCGCACTCTCCGACAGGTGCGCCATTACTAGTTACAAATAGTAATGGCGCACTGAGTCTAGATGCGCCATTAGTATGTTTGGACAGGCGCACTAGTTCAAAATTTTTTTTGATACTAATGGCGCACCTTGGGCCAGGTGCGCCATTAGTAGTTTCAACTCTAATGGCGTATCAGAAGGTGGTGCGCCATTAGTAATACTAAAGACGCACCGCTTGTCTGGTGCGCCATTAGTGTCAATCCCATCTATAGCCCTTTTTCTAGTAGTGCCGATGACAACTTACTTGAGGGATCTTGCTCAATCCCTAGGTAGGCATGGTGGACACTTGAAAATAAGATTTGGGTTTAAGGGTTTTTGGATGCACAAGTAGTATCTCCACTTAGTGCGGAATTTTTGGCTAGCAAAGATAGGGGGAAAGCACCACATGTTGAAGGATCCATGACAATACACTAGTAGAAAAAGGGGCTTTTGTTCGGGCCTGGCCAGCCCATTAGTCCTGGTTCTTATACAAACCGGGACCAATGGGTGCATTCGTCCCGGTTCGTGAGCCCATGTGGCCGGCCGTGGCCTCGTGTGCTTTGGTCCCGGTTCGTCTGGACCCATTTGTCCCGGTTCTAGGCACGAACCGGGACCAATCAGCCTTGCTCCTAGCCCACATCCATTGGTCCCGGTTCCAGCCACGAACTGGGACAAATGATTTGCCTATATATAGCCCATCACTGGTGAGCAGAGCACTCCACACTGCTCTGTTTTTTGCTGGCCGGCGAGGGGAGGGCATTTTGGTGCTCTAGCTCACCTCCTATGCACATGAGGTGTTCGATGAAATGTCCGAGCCACACTAGTTAATATTTCTTCGCTCGAAACTCAACCTCCGAGCTCCATTTTCCCCGAGATTTTTCTAGGTTTAGCGGTCTGTCACGTCCCGTCCCTGTCTTCACCGCCGTCGATCGCCCGCTCCTATCTCGTCGCTGGCACCACCGTGGTGAGCCTCTTGTTCTGATCTTCTTTCTGAAAGAAAAAATTCTTACTTCAGATAGATACTTTTCTAATTTTCTTACTTTTATTATTTCCTTGTTATTATATAGTGCGATGGTTTTTGTATCCGCCCCCGTCGGCCCTCGTCCTGTCTATGATTCGGATGTGGTATATATTATGTTTTTATAACTATTTGGTTCATTTATTGTTTATGACAATTATGCTGACCAACGTGACATAGATTTTATTTATGTAGGAGGTGGTTGAACCGGAAATTCCAACTGACCCTATTGTCGAGAGGTTAAATTTAGTTGAAGAAGAAAACAATTACTTGAAGGAAAAATGAAAAAATGAGGAGGAGAAGATGATATTGGAGTTGCATGTTGCGGATGTCGTCGATGATCACAAGATCAAGATGGATGCAATGTGGTTGAAGATTAGAAAGATTAGAAAATATGCCATTCATACCGAGGCTTGGTATCATTATGCCGTTGGATCAATCGTTACCTTAGATGTGATTATGATCGCATTTGTTGTTGCATTGAAAGGATTTACATAGATTCAATGTATGGTTTAACTAGATGCTCTAGAGAGCTATATGTTGTTCAATTTTAACTATGTGTGTACTTTGGTTTTAATGTGTTGATGAACTACTAATAATTTGGTCACTTATCTATCCATGTTCATTTGTAGTGCTTTTCAATTTCAGGGTCTTATAGCTGAAAAAACAGTAAATGCATGAAAAATAACAAAATGAAGTCAGAAAGGGTTTAAAATTGATGATGTGTCTTTGAATGGTGCATTTTGAACACAGAAAAACTATGGAGTTCAAATAAATTCAAAAAAATGAAATCCCTTTGTAACGGACGAGTTTCCGTACGAAACCATAATACTACGAAAGAGATTGTCCGTTTTGTACATGAAGTGCATCCAGTTTTTGCCGTAAGCCTCTCTACTTTCTTGCACATGCTATGTGGGTTAAATGATGATACCATGCCAACTTTCAACCTTTTCAGAGTTCATTTGTAGTGCTTTTCAATTTCAGGGTCTTATAGCTGAAAGAAATCAGTAAATGCATGAAAAATAACAAATGAAGTCAGAAAGGGTTGAAAATTGATGATGTGGCTTTGAATGGTGCATTTTGAACACAGAAAAACTCTGGAGTTCAAATAAGTTCAAAAAAATGAAATCCCTTTGTAACAGACGAGTTTCTGTATGAAACCCTGATACTTCGAAAGAGATTGTCCGTTTTGTACATGAAGTGCATCCAGTTTTTTCCGTAAGCCTCTCTACTTTCTTGCACATGCTATGTGGTTGAAATGATAATACCATGCCCATTTTCAACCTTTTCAGAGTTCATTTGTAGTGCTTTTCAATTTCAAGGTCTTATAGCTGAAAGAATCAGTAAATGCATGAAAATTAACAAATGAAGTCAGAAAGGGTTGAAAATTGATGATGTGGCTTTGAATGGTGCATTTTGAACACAGAAAAACTATGTAGTTGAAATAAGTTCAAAAAATGAAATCCCTTTGTAATGCATTTAGTTTCCGTATGAAACCCTGATACTTCGAAAGAGATTGTCCGTTTTGTAGACGAAGTGCATCTAGTTTTTTCCATAAGCCCCTCTACTTTCTTGCACATGCTATGTGGGTGAAATGATGATACCATGCCAACTTTCAACCTTTTCAGAGTTCATTTGTAGTGCTTTTCAATTTCAGGGTCTTATAGCTGAAAAAAATTAATTAGTAAATGCATGAAAAATAACAAATGAAGTCAAAAAGGGTTGAAAATTGATGATGTGGCTTTGCATGGTGCATTTTGAACACAGAAAAACTATGTAGTTCAAATAAGTTCGATAAAACGAAATCCCTTTGTAACAGACGAGTTTCCGCATGAAACCCTGATACTTCGAAAGAGATTGTCCGTTTTGTACACGAAGTGCATCTTGTTTTTGCCGTAACACTCTCTACTTTCTTGCACATGCTATGTGGGTGAAATGATGATACCATGCCAACTTTTAACCTTTTCAGAGTTCATTTGAAATGCTTTTCAATTTCAGGGTCTTATAGCTCAAAATAATCCGCAAATGCATGAAAATTTAATAGCAAAATGAATTATCATAACTAAAATAAATAAGTAATTTGAAATAAAATAATATAAACTTTAATAAAATATATAAGTAGAAACAAAATAAATTAAAATAAAATAAACTTTAATAACATAAATAAAATTTATGAAACTAAAATTATCAAAGTATTTTTTGTTCAAAACATTATAAGAACCACTAAAATTTATGAAACTAAAATTATATAAATTGATGCAACTACAATTATCAAAGTATTTTCTGTTCAAAATCATTAAAAGCAAAAGGAATTTTCATAAAGAACTTTTTTGTTAGAAACTTTAATAGCAAAAAGAATTATCATAAAATAAAATAAATAGGTAATTAGAAACAAAATAAAATAAAATAAATAAGTATTTTGTTGTAAGTAGAAACAAAATAAAAACATAAAGCAAAAAATAAAACAAAAAACTGGGAAATAAAATAAAATATTTGTCACCTACTCGGCCACCACGGCGTGAAGACGACAAGAAATCCATCCATGGACCAGGACTCAGGGCCGTAGAAGGCCCAGTAGGCCCATCAGGCATAGCAGTCACAATTAGGACCGTAAGCCTGCAATGGAGAGGTGCTCGAGAGGGGTGCGGCAGTGGGGCTTATAAACCACTGCACGCCTCTCTCAACTAGCGAGGTGGGACTAAACTCCCACCACCACCCCGCTGTGCAAGGCCCTTGGTCCCGGTTGGTGGCACCAACCGGGACTAAAGGGGTGCATTGGTACCGGTTCATGGCACCAACCGGGATCAATGCCCCCCTTAGTCCCGGTTGGTGGCACCAACCAGGACCAAAGGCCTCTGCATCCCGCCCTTTGGGCTGCTGAAAAGAGACCTTTGGTCCCGGTTGGTGGCACCAACCGGGACTAAAGGGGGCATTGGTCCCGGTTGGTGCGACGAACCGGTGCTAATGCCCTGGGTATGTAGGAAAACACTTAGCAGTTTCGATCAAATCCATCACTTCTTCCCCCGACGCCCCTGCTCCTCCTCGCCGTCGCCGCCCGACGCCCCTACTCCACCTTGCGGTCGCCACCGCCACCAACGCCGTCAAGCTGCTCGACATCGCCGTCGTCGCCGCCACCGATGCCGTCACGCTGCTCAACGCCGCCGCCGCCATCGACGCCTTCTTCCCGACGACGGCGCCGACTTGCGCTTCGCTGCCCGGACGCTGCCGCCCACCGTGGCCCGCCGCCTCGTGAGGACCAGCCTGCCCCGCCTCCCTTGTCCCGCGCCTCCTGCAGCGCCTCTTGCGCCTGCGCTGCCTGCCGGGCGCCGTGGCTGCCCTTCCGCCGTGGCCCTCCGCCCCAAATACTGTGCTAGCTATTAGATTTGTAGATGTTTTTAGATGCTGTTTTTAGATGTTTTTACATTTTTTAGATTATTTTAGTTTGTGTTTAGTTTAGTTTTAAGATTAGGAAAATTTCAGATGTATAGTTATATTTATTTAGATCTATAGTTAATTTAGATGTTGTAATTTGTTCATAAAAATTGTGCACTTTTGTATTGAAACTTATTTTTTTCATATGTACGAAAATGTAGAATGAAAACAAAAACAAACATATAAGGAAAAACAAAGGAAAAATGAAGAAGGAAAAGAAAACCGCCCGGCCTGGCCACCACCGCATTTTCATAAACTGTTTCCACCGAGTCCACGTCGCACCGATCGAGCACCCGCAGCGAAGCAAGTCTTTTTTTTAAGGTAGTTCATTGTTAAAGTGAGGTGGGTCGTCGGGAGCACCCACCGGCCCTCTCGCTCGACCAAAATTCTCGAGGAAAAGAAAACCGCCTGTGCCGGCCACCATCGCATTTTCATAAAGTGTTTCCACCGAGTCCACATCGCACCGATCGAGCACCCGCGGCGAAGCAAGTCTTTTTTTAAGGTAGTTCTTTGTTAAAGTGAGGGGGACGTCGGGAGCACCCCTCAGTCCTCTCGCTCGACCAAAACTCTCGAGGACACCCAAACCCTAGAAAAAACGATGTCGGTCTCCTACCCCCTCCCGCCGCGCCCCAACCCGATCGACAAACTCTCTTGAGGCCACCCAAATTTACCAAGTTAAAAGAGCGTTGTCGTCGAGGCCACCCCGAACCCTTGAAGAATTGTTGAGGCCACCCCAAACCCTTGAAGCGTTGCCGAGGCCACCCCAAACCCTAGAGAAGCGTCGAGGCCAGGCCACTAATATGATTCCTTATTGTGCTTAGCTAGCTAGTTCTACGTTTGCCACTAATATATCCATCTGTCATGTTTGAATAATAATTGCCATGTTGTAAATATTTGCAGAAACTATGGATCCGCACCCCCGAGATGAAGCAAAAAAGCGGTGTTGGGGAGATAATCGCACACGGAAGTGATGCCGTCTTGTCGTTTCTCAACAACACATGCACTGATGGTCTGGAAAGACAGGATGAAGTAGCAGGCTACGACGATGATCAAACAATAGAGGAGGAAGGACACTGTCGGGGATATACCCCGCGGTGTAACCCGGCCGGAAGTATAACCCGGCCGGACTTGGCGACTCACTAATGACCCGCCCTGACTGGACGACACACTAAGTGACCCGCCCGACCCTGGCGACTTACGGGTGACCTGGCAAGTGGATCAGAGGAGCGACAAGACCCGGGGGCCCAGGAGGCTCAAGGCCCAGAAGGCCGGATTACGTTATGATAGGCCGGCTTAAGAGGAAAGGCATAAGGAATATTCTCCTACAAAGGAAACAAGAGTAGGACTCCACTTGTAATAGAGTAATCCTAATCTTCCTAGGACTAGTCATGTAAACCGCCCCTTCAATATATATAAGGAGGGGCGGGGCTCCCCAAATAAGGACAAGCAACAAGAACAATCTCTAGGGCTAGACACAAAGAGCCGGCTTACCGGTGACTCTCTCATGATCATAATGAGACCTAGCATAAACATAATGTAGGGTTATTACCGGATGATGTTTCCCAGGGCCCGAAGCTATATAAATCTTTGTCTTGTGTGTTGATCTGCCCTGCGTCTCTCGTCCCACTCAACCCCTCTCAAGCTACCACATAGATGCGTTGGCCTCGCGACTAAGTCCTCACACTAAGGACATCTGACATGGTAATTCCACGACAGTTGGCGCCCACCGTGGGGCTTGCGCCGATGGTGAGTTCATGAAGGATCTCTTCAGGGATTGAGAAGCTCGTCATGAGCCGGATAAAAAAGGGAGCCGACGCAGAGGATCTATATCATCAGCAGGCAGTTGGAGACGGCCTGTACAAGGTTCAATTGGACGAGTTAGGGTTTATGGCCGCGCGGCGCCGCAAGTCGCCGAGTCAAAGACGGTCGCTGCGTATTCTATCTGAGTGGTGGCCATGTCCGACTGGTACTACGCGTTTTCTTCGTCTACATATAAATGCAGAGGGTCAAGAGCAAGCTGAGTTGGTCAAATCGCCACGTTTTGTTGTGATGTTCCCTGCACAGAGTATGTCCCGAGAGGATTAAAGCTGCTACTGTTCTCTGAGATCAAACAAAAAGGTAATACCGATAGCTGCCAGTATCAAGTGCGCATACAGGCGAGAGTATATTTTCCCGTCACGTCACGCGATTAAATCAAGCAATCAGAGTGCTAGTTTAATTCTCAGAATTGCTATCTCGGATAGCTATACATACATGGAGGCAGGCTGTACAAGGAAATATGAGCAGAGACGTCCAATCAACAGCGTTGCACACCAGAAAGAAAGAAAAGGGCGTGGGGTTGCCGAGTCAAAGTACGACCCGCAGAAAGACAGGGACGTGGCCGTAGATTCGGCCCTGGCCTATGATGCTCAAGCTTCTGCCTGTGAGCCGGCCGAGCGAACATCTGACTCGCCCACGTCAAATCACCGCCTTCACCATTAGCCGGGGCTACCTCTGATGTGCCTCCTCTGCCTCGGCCCACACCTCGTCGCTGCTCCATGGTTGTGCTGCTGCCTTGAGACGGCCAAGCTGCTGTTCGCCTACACGCCTCGCCGTTGCTGCTCCTTCTACGAGAGCTACAGCTGCACCTCCACTCTAGCGGAGCTACCAGTACGATCTGTCGTTGCTGCTTTGTGCATAAAGACCAAAATCTAGTCATCAACTACTACTCCATCATCCACTATGGCGTATGAAGGCACTAGTCAAACTGATGGGTCAAACCAAGCACGACCCGGAGGAGATCTCGGTCGCACGGTGTCGGCCTCGACTTCACGCGCCGCATCAAGATATCGCCGCGCCTCTGAACTGATGGGTCCTACCGTCGCCGCTGCTGCACTTTTTAACTGCCGCTGCACTGGGTCATCGTCTTCCACCGTCATCGACCTGAGGGTGCTGCCGCTGCTGTTTTGAGCCGCTGGCCCCCAAGCCTCCCAAACGGCCGGCCTTCAAGTGTTGCGAGCCGCCCCGACCGAGTTGCCATTGAGCCACCCCGGCCAAAGCGACTTCATCTACGGCCTTCACACCTCTGAACCGGCCAAAGAGTATACTACAATTTGCACGCAATGGAGATTATACAAACTACGCAAAACTCTCGCAAGGCCTTTGAATGGATCAACACAAAAATTCTTGGTTATCTACGGATGCCATATCGTGATCATCTGTCGCCTAAAAACATGTGATATTTATCTTACATATATTGTTAAGTACAGGTTGATTTTCTTCGACAAACAACTACTCCGCCCTGTTGTATGTTTGGTATGCAGGACAATTGTGGTTTATACCATGGGTATGGAGCACATATTTGCAACATTGCGCCCGGTGTTTGTCCGTGCCTCACTACCCGGTAAATGGACGCGCAAGCCGCCACCCTTGCGGCCCGGATTACTTCAACTCACCGGAACCGTCCCTGTGGTTGACTCGTTCATCCGCGCCGCCTTACAATGCCACGAACGACTCGCCCGTCCGCCCTCGCGGCCGGTTCAGCCGGGAGCGACTTCAACTTCACCTAGCGATCATCAATTTCATGGTGGATTATTTCCGGCCTAGCACTCAGGTGATATCCATCTAAAATATATTTCATTGGTACATATTATTTTTTGTCAAAGAGCAGTTTATCTTTGTCTTGGTTTGCAATATTGTTGATGCAGGACAATTGTTCACTACATCAAAATGACGTGGCTCGCCCGTACGCACCGGCTTACAACGCCGTGGCCGTCTCTCGCGACCGCGCCGGCTTACAATGTCGTGGCCGTCTCTCGCGACCGCGCCGGCTTACAACGCTGTGGCCGTCTCTTACGACCACGCCGGCTTACAACAAGGAGGACCACTTACCCGCCCTCACCTGTTTACAGCACCACGGTTGATTCATCTGTCTGAGCTGCCTTTTATGTTGCGGTCGTTTTTACGGTCCGTCTCTCGCGGCCTGGTCTAAATCAACACACCGGGCCGAATTTTTCTGGATGAGCTGTTTTATTGAGTATGAGCAAGTCACTACTTGGGAAGCCCGGTTTCTCTTCCAACAAATTGGAGGCAAATTATCATATATTATCAACCGCCGTATGCACTGGATGGCTCAATGGATAGGTGCACAAGTCGCCGACACTACGGGTTGGTTAACTTCAAACAACCAATTGGAAGGAACCATTGGTCGAGTTGCTGACACGGCTCATACGGGATCATTTATAACCCGCCGCAGTCACCTCAACCTTCTGTGGATAATCACTAGCTTAACATATCAGGTGAAATCCATCCAATATATTTTATATTACATATTATTTTCTTCAAAAGAGCAGTTACTTTGGTTTGCAAGTTGTCCCATGCAGGATTCAAACCGGTCTATATCACGGTTAATTATGGAGAATCTCAAGCCAACTCCTCAATTCGTCTTGAGACTCGGGGGCTACAATGGTATGACTCGGCAAAATTAGCCGGTTTCAATATATTCAAGATCATTGAAGGGAAAAATAACCCGGCCACGGAGATTACTGCTAGAACGATGAAAATTTAAAAGAGGTCAGAAGATTTCCGGTTCAAAATAAGGACTCTGGTTTAAAATCCGGCTCAAGAGACATCTTTCTCCCACAAAGCACTGAAGCGCTAAAATCCGGTTCAAAATCCGGCTCAAGGTAAATTTGTCCCTCACAAATTTTTGAAGCTTTTAAATCCGGTTTAAAGTTCCGGTTTAAAAAGAATTAGTCTCTCGCAAAGTTCGAGTTCTCAGACAAAGTAAAGGTTGCCAAAAAGAATTTGCTGCCATGATGCGCGGTTCAAACATGGGTATCCTGCCTTACGGCTTATCTTGTTATGGTCACTTGGGGGCTTCCTGCTCATCAAGCATAGCTGTGGGTACCCTCTTGATCGGTGTGATGCCAAATTTATGGTCACTTGGGGGCTTCCTGTTCAAACATAGGTCGTATTCGAACTAAAGAGGACATAGCTGTCGATACCCTTTTGATTAGCAAACTGCTGAACCCACTTGGGGGCTTCTTGATCGTATCCGAATCATAGCTCAACCCCTTTGGGAATCGACGTGGATCGTATTCGAATCAGCCGCTAAACAACTCTTAAGGTCATTTGGGGGCTTCTGTTCAAACATAGGTCGATTTATTGAACCAAAGAGAACATAGCTGTCGATACCCACTTTGATCGGCAACGCCAACGCCACTGGGGGCTATGTGATCGTATTCGAATCTTAGCTTAACCCCTTTCGAACGGTTTACTGATCGTATTTGAATCAGAAGCCTCAAACTTTTTTAGCTGTTTTTATATAATCGCAAGTATTTGAGTTGTCACAAATATCATATGTGCCGGCTCTTACAGAGTTGAGTTATCAACTTCACTGTCCGGGTCACATAAGCCGGCGGTATCATTCAAAGGATCATAGGGATCTTGTGAACTACTTGTGTGCAGGATAAGACTACATTTGGGTGGTTACCCGCCCTGGTTTTTGACGTTAAGTCACCAGGGCGTATGTTGTTTAAACTCTATGAAGGATTTGCAGAACTATGACTTATATAAATGCTTCAGCCCAAGCTCATCACTGAAATTGGTGTCTCAAAAGGGTTATCAATTATTGATTTTCTCAAGGGCTATAGGCCACCGGGTTACAAAAAATTCGGCTTACAATGAATGCACATTAAGTCGTCATCGGCCAAGAGCCTCCAGGTATTTAAACTCTGGATTTACTTGTCAACCGATGAGGTATTCAAATCTTTAATAGCTAAAACTGGCTGGATTTTCATGATGATATTGAATGATTGAGGTTTTCATACATGATTATATTATTCAACTCTTTAATAGCCAACATGGCTGGATTCTTATTATGGTTATAAATAGCCAATATTATGATGGAGGTCTTCAAAGTCGCTTCAGCGCAATGGCTATTATTTTATTAATGGATATGATTTATTCTACAATGGAAGGAATAGTCCCGAGTCGCTTCAGGCTTACGACCCGGCACTTGGGGGCTACATTATTCAATTTGAGATTACATCAAATATGCAAGTATCATGTCGCTGCAAGCATGCACCATGACACTTGGGGGCTAATACAAAGTCATTTTTGCTCACCTCATTGAAGACCCGGCCCTTGGGGGCTACCAATTTCTCCTGTCAACAATTCAAGGTACACAAGTCTTAATCCATTATATTGAAAGGTCCACTACTCAGTTGGTAGAGTACAAAGCTCTTAACCTTATGGACGTGGGTTCGAGCCCCATGGTGAGGATTACATCATATGGTATTATTTTCAATGAAGTATATATAAAGTCCCAGCTCAGTATTATCTTACTAAGCTGGCCCTTGGGGACTACATGTTGATCTTCAAGTCTACATGATCATATTTATGAAGTCCCTGCTCATTATTGCATAATGACTCGGCCCTTGGGGGCTACACTGGTTGAAATTTTTCGAGCATAAGGCAATTACAAGTTCCAGGTTGCTGCAAGCATGACAACCCGACACTTGGGGGCTACATATGTGGAATATTCAGTTTTATGACTAATGATTGAGATGAATAACCCAGATTTCTTCAAGGTTGCAACCCTTATATTGAAGCAAGTCTTAAGTTATCACTAGGTTCTCCTCTTAAGACTTGGGGGCTACAGGTATTATGCATATAAAGAGGGAACAGCTTCAAAATTCTCAGCTTTGAGTAAATTAGGAAGATCAATTACATGACCCGGTGTCAACAACAATTCTGACTCGACATCATCAGTCTTTTATAACCCGGAGTTTTAGGAAATTATAACTCGGCAAGATCTACATCTTTAAGCCGGTTGAAAATCAGATGAGTATATCAAGACCTATATTTTTTAAGCCGGTGCTTTGGAAGCCGACTCAAATGGATTATTTGTTTACAATATTTCTTCTACAAGCAAATTGATTGTGAAGCTGGTCTATTGACCCGGATTTTCTAGAAGAAGGAAATGACAAGGACTTAAGGATGTTCACGTGCCGGTTTACAAGAATTCTTAACCCAGAGCACAACCTGTCAAATATGTTCTTGTGTTTATTTTGCAGCATAAGTTTACCATGGATAAATCCAAGCTAAACTTGGGGGCTAATGTCGGGGGTATACCCCACGGTGTAACCCGGCCGGAAGTATAACCCGGCCGGACTTGGCGACTCACTAATGACCCGCCCTGACTGGACGACACACTAAGTGACCCGCCCGACCCTGGCGACTTATGGGTGACCTGGTAAGCGGATCAGAGGAGCGACAAGACCCGGGGGCCCAGGAGGCTCAAGGCCCAGAAGGCCGACTTACGTTATGATAGGCCGGCTTGAGAGGAAAGGCATAAGGAATATTCTCCTACAAAGGAAGCAAGAGTAGGACTCCACTTGTAATAGAGTAATCCTAATCTTATTAGGACCCCTTCAATATATATATAAGGAGGGGCAGGGCTCCCCAAAGAAGGACAAGCAACAAGAACAATCTCTAGGGCTAGACACAAAGAGCCGGCTTACCGACGACTCTCTCATGATCATAATGAGACCTAGCCATAAACAGCATGTAGGGTTATTACCGGATGATGTTTCCCAGGGCCCGAAGCTGTCTAAATCTTTGTCTTGTGTGTTGATCCGCCCTGCGTCTCTCGTCCCACTCAACCCCTCTCAAGCTACCACATAGATGCGTTGGCCTCACGACTAGGTCCTCACAATAAGGACATCTGACGTGGTAATTCCATGACAGACACCGTGATGATGGCTCCAGTGACCGAATGGAGGAGGAAGGACACCGTGATGACGGCTTCGGTGACCGAATGAAGGAGGAAGGACACCGTGATGACGGCTCCGGTGACCGAACGGAGTCCGGCGAAGTATATATATTAATTAATTAAGCATGTGCTAACTATAGCTAATTAATGCATTAATTGTTTTTGGTATGTACACATATTAACTCTCTTCTTTTTCTTCTTTTCTAGCCCTCCGGATCGAGCAACACTTCGGTAACAAGACGAGGCCCGAAGAGAAAGTTGCCTGCGGATGAAAGGTACACGATCATCGAAATTGATCGCGATGGCCAACCGATTGAACCCCTCCGGACCAAGCAAAAATTTAATGCTCAGTGCGGGGTTCTAGTTAGGGACACGATCCTGATCAGCATTGAGCAATGGTTGAACCTAAGGCCAAAGACTCTCAGGTGTCTTATGTCAGCGATAGGCAGAAAGTTGATCTTTGGACCGTGCTGCATGAAAATTTCACCTTCCCGCCAGATGAGGATCCGGAGAATCCAGTTAAAAAGCCAATGATCAAGTCTTATGCTCTTAAGTAGATGGCTGAGCTATTCAGGAGGTGGAAGAATGAGCTGAAATCATCATTTGTCGACCAAGACAAGACTCCAGAATTCATCAGACGATTTGAGAAGATCAAAGATCAGTGGCCCGCATTATTCACCAAAAAGAAATCTGAGAGAGCAGCGCAGATGTCTGCGGCAAACAAGAAGAATGCTGCAAAGAAGAAGCATCACCATCGCACGGGGTCAGGTGGCTACCTGAAAGCTCGGCCGTTGTGGGACAAGGCTGAGAATGACCTCATTGATAAAGGGTTCGAACGAGAGACGCGACGCTGGACAGACCGTTGCAGGACTTGGTTCTTCGGGGTTGGAGGAAAATTGGACCCTGTAACAGGGAAGTGCGTTTGGACCAACAAGCAGCTGAACACACCCATCGAGAAGCTTCAAGAGTATATCGAAAAAGCGCAGCAAGGGACCTTCGTTCCAGACAGAGAGAACGATGAGCTCACAGAGGCCCTCGGGAATCCTGAGCACCCCAGACGGACACGAGGCACGCCAGGATCCCTTTCGTGGAAGGCTGGATTTCCCGACGCAGGCGGTTACAAACACCGGGAGAGGGAGAAGAAAAAGGAGTTGACCCAACTATAGGCGCTACACGCAAGGGTACAAGCGCTAGAGGAACGAGACGCAGTTCGCAGCACGCGACCTGCCGAAGCTACCCCGCCTTCTCAGTGGAGAAGCAGCGTGGCTTCCACGGAGCTGCTTCAGGAGCCTGTCTTCAGGGCTCCTGCTAGCTACACCGTGGATGCTATCACGGAGTCTCAGCATTGCCACCTTATGACGCCGTGGATGGCATTGAAAGTCAAGGCGGCTGTTGGCTCTGTTGCACCTCCTAAACATGGCGCAACTTTTCACTGACGGCCGATTCCAGAAGGATATGCTAGGGTGATGGTGGCTGAAATCATAGAGGGATTTGAGGACCTCCAGCTTGACCACCCTACGGGTGACGGGGAGACTCGGCGTCGGGGCACGACAGGGGTGCGGCGACGGCGTCGGGGCACGGCAGGGGCGCGGCATCGGGGCAGGCAGGGCGCAGCGACGGCATCGGCGTCGAGGTACGGCAGCCTGGCGGCGTCGAGGTGTTCGTCGGTGTTGAGGCGTTCGGCGACAGAGAGGCAGATCGAACAAGTGAATGAAAAATTTCACAAGTCCAACTTATATACACAGAGCATTGGTCCCGGTTCTTGCTAGCAACCGATACCAATGCCCCCCTTTAGTACCAGTTGGTGTCACCAACCCGGACCAAAGGTCTCTTTTCAGCAGTCCAAAGGGCGGAAGCGGTTTGGTCGGTTAGTGGCACCAACCGGTACTAAAGGGGAAAATTGGTTCGGTTGGTGGGACGAACCGGTACCAATACTCCCCTTTAGTCCCGGTTGGTGCCACCAACCAGGACCAAAGGCCGCGCACAGTGGCGTGGTGGTGGGAGTTTAGTCCCACCTCGCTAGTTGAGAGGGGCGCGAAGTGGTTTATAAGCCCCACTGCCGCACCCCTCTCGAGCTCCTCTCTATTGCAGGCTTACAGGCCTAATTATCACTGCTATGCCAGATGCGCCTACTGGGCCTCCTGCGGGCCTGAATCCTGGCCCATTGATGGGTTTTTCGTCGTATTCAGGCCGTGGTGGCCCAGTAGGTGGCAAATTTTTTATTTTTTCCCAGTTTTTTTGTTTTATTTTTTGCTATTTTTTGTTTTGTTTCTACTTACAACAAAACACTTATTTATTTTATTTTATTTTATTTTGTTTCTAATTACTTATTTATTTTATTTTATGATAATTCTTTTTCTATTAAAGTTTCTAACAAAAAGTTTTTTATGAAAATTCTATTTGCTTTTAATGATTTTGAACAAAAAATACTTTGATAATTTTAGTTGCATGCATTTTATATAACTTTAGTAGAGGTTGCTTATAAGGTTTTGAACATAAAATACTTTGATAATTTTAGTTTCATAAATTTCATTTATGTCATTAAAGTTTATTTTATTTTATTTTGTTTCTACTTATATATTTTATTATACTTTATATTTTTTGTTTCTAATTACTTATTTATTTTATTTTATGATAATTATTTTTTCTATTAAAGTTTGTAACAAAAAAGTTGTTTATGATTTTCAACCCTTTCTGCACTACTAGGAAAAGGGCTAAAGATTGGATTGACACTAATGGCGCACCAGAGAAGTGGTGCGCCACTACTATATAAAAATGGCGCACCTGGTGGAGATAAACCAAAAGTGTGGAATAACTAATGGCGCACTGTGCATAAAAGGTGCGCCACTAGTAAAACAATTTTTTTTCATTTTTTCAAACATTCTAATGGCATGATTCGGGCAAAGTGCGCCATTAGTAGTTAGAACTACTAATGGCGACCGGAGACAGAGTGCGCCAGTAATTTTTTTCTTTTGGCAAAAACTTATTCCTCCCTCCTTCCTCCCAAGACTCCAACAGACACGCCCCCACGCCCCCACGCCCGCCTCAATCAGACGTCACACAGGCCCCACGCCACATCACTGCCGCTGCCACACATGGCCACTGGCCGAACCCTCCGCTGCCCGCCTCAGACAGCCCCTCCAGCCTCAAGTCGCCCTGGCCCACCTCCTCCTCTTCTCCCGCTGACCTCCCCTTACCCCTCTCCACCGCCCGTCCCCTCAAGACCGCCCGCCATCTCCTCAACCCTAGCTCACGGCGTGGGGCGACCACCTCGTCGGCCTCACCAGGCCGCAGGCCCTCAAGCCCCACGCCGTCCTCGGCCTCACCCTCTCCACCGGCAGTGCCCCTTCCTCCGCCCCTGCAGTGCAGCAGCAGCAGTAAACAGCCAGGTAAAACTGTGTTGTGAAGCTAAGATGATGATGCTATTTTCTTATATGGTGAAGATATACTGTGTAAAACTGTGTCATGGTATAAAGACGCCATATTTAGCTCAACCGTACCTGTGTAAAACTTTTCTGTTTTAGTATTGTTTGCATCAGAGGTGGGCTAAAATCATTTTCCTTGCTACCTCTTTATAGTCTAAGTTTGTCAATTTGTAGAACAACTAAGAATAGCATGGAACATATAAATACCATGGACCACAGGCATTTTATTCTTCAGAGTTGTATAATACTACCTTGTACAATATTAATAGTAGTACATCAGTAAATAGCATAACACTCCAGCACACCATCCAGGTCTTACAAGGCTTACACTACACACGCATATAATGAAGGCCAGCAATGACCAATGTGCGTCTCTAGAAAGTTAATGGGTTGTTAATTTGAGGACACAATCTGACTTTTAGTCTCCAACTGTGCTTCCTTCTAGTTTATGTAGTTTTCTTAATCGTGTTATGCATGTGGGATCATACAAGCTTTTGCATCGCTTCGCTGGTACTGCTGTTACTAAGATAAGCATTATTAGATGCTCATCAGGTTTGGATATGTTAGTATTTTGATTTGCATGCATAGCTTGGGAACTATAAATTATAGTGAAAGTAAGTAGAAATTATAGTAGTTTGGTTCTGTTTTTGCTGGTGTTTGGTTCTAAAGATGAGTAGCAATTATAGTAGGAAAATGATGCATAGTAGTTTTATGTTGTTGTAGTAGTTGTAGTTGTAGGAACATTAGATACAAAGAATAAGTGTCATGTTGTTGTATTAGATACAATAGTAGTATCATGTGCTGCTGAAGATGAGTAGTTGTAGGAAGATGATGCCCTAATGGAAGTGGCATAAATATTTGGCCTACCTTTTTTTCGATGTTGGTTCATTAATCTTAAGCCCATCATGTTTGTTGGTTGTTTGCTGTCATGTTGTTATTACTTCCATTAGGGCATCTGTTGGTTCATTAACCTGTCTAACATCTGCATATTTCAGGTTTCCGAGGAGGTAAAGGAAGTGAAGTTTAGACAAAGGCAAAGAAAGAAAGAACACCTCCAAGGTGAGAAATATGTTCCTATTTATCTTTTTTTGCTCAAGTTCTTCAAAGACATCATCATATAATATAGAGAAGTGCAGGTCAAGTGGTGCAATCATATACATCGCCACTTAAGTCATCCTTCCCTTTAAGTAGAGTGATGCCTTCGATGTCACACAATAATGTTTGTTGCAAGAACATTCTACTCTTAGTGTTCGCTTTGTTTATCGCATAAAAATATATAGTTTTGCTGCTGTTATGCCTGTATTCACTGCTGCTGTACTTGTGATGATGTTGTAGGTACCCGAGAGGCCCTTGAGTTTGCCGGAATGTCGATTAACTTCCGTTAGGCAAATTCGGTACTCCATATGTCCTATTTTCAGCAAAGGTAATGCTGAAATTTTCCGTGAATTTTAGCATTACTTTGCTAAAAATAGGACATATGGGGTACGCGACTAATGCCCGTTATCATGCATGTTTTATGATCTGTTGTAAGGGTACTAATTGATCTCTTCTCGCTGCTTAATTATCGAGATGGCGGAAGCAGCCACCGCCGTCTCATGATAATCATAGACGATTTGGATGCTTTCGATTTCTTCACTATCATACTTGGGACTTCAAGATCATCCATGACGCAGTATATAAAATGAGAGATCTCCCTAGCTTCACCCATCTCATTATGATATCTGTTGTTTGCCTACATCACTCATTGTCCCAAATCGCAGAGGCTGCCCGACAGTTTTAAGAACATGCCGATGGGTGAAGATCTGCCAAATAATGTGAAGGTGCGACAGTCGGCTGGGTTTCGCAAACTGTGGGATGTGGAGTTGGTGATCAAGGAGGGCCACATGTACTTGTCTCGTGGGTGGGAGAAGTTCTACCGTGCCTTCACGACCGTGGCTGGGGTACTTCCTTCTCTTCACGCATTTACGCACGACGCCACCATGCTCATCGTGAAGGTCTTCAATGCGACTATGTGTCGATGCGCCACGTCAAGATTATGATGCCAGACGCTCTGCCTCTTCTTATTCCTCTACATTTGGCTTTGTCTCACATCGATTGTTAACGGTCATTGTTGCATTTGGGCAGGTCATGGGAGCAAAGAAGAATGACAATGGCTACAGCCAAAGCAAAGGCGACCATGGTCAGAAGCGAAAGCAAAGACCATGGTCAGAAGCGTAATGCAGCAGCGATTCGGGTCAGAGCGAAAGCAGCAGCGATTCTCGCCGCAAGATAGACAACAAGAAGGATGATCCGGACTGGAGTGCGGGAGTAGAGGAGCAGAGTGGGGATGAGGAGCTGCAGGATGACGATGGGCATCGGTGAGGATGACCTAGGCGGTGGTGGCTGACCAAGGGCAAGAGATGGTGGTGGCTGACCATGGGCAAGAGACATTGGTGGCTGACCATGGGCAAGAGATGGTGGTGGCTGACCATGGGGAAGAGATGGAGGTGGCTGAGGATGACCTAGTGATGGTCGTGCCTGAAGGTGGCCTCGCGATGGTGGTGGTGGCTGACAATGACCTCGCACCGGTGGTGGCGCCGGCGATCCCACAGCTGGGCGACATGACCACGCCAATTGAGGTACAAGACTACATCCCACTGCCTCCACCGCCTCCACCGCCTCGCCGCTCTTGGCGCATCAGACTGAGGAAGGAGAAGGAGAAGAACAATGCATGAGAACTGAACTTTGTCAGGTATGTCAGATCTCCAAAATGATATATATATATATATACTTAGTTACCTATGTTATCTCTAATTGCTTAGTTTCCTATAGGTTAGCTTCATTTTACCTAAGTTGGCTCTAATATGCTAACTTAGAGCTTATATGCTTAGTTTCCTATAGGTTAGCTCCAAAATAACTTATGCTAGCACAAAATGATCAAGTTTACATAATAAGCTTATAGTCTTTTCTTATTCTTCTTCTTTTCCAAAATGACATAGGTTAGCTTCATTTTACCTAAGTTGGCTCTAATATACTAACTTAGAGCTTATATGCTTAGTTTCCTATAGGTTAGCTCCAAAATAACTTATGTTAGCACAAAATGATCAAGTTTACATAATAAGCTTATAGTCTTCTTCTTATTTCTTTTCCAAAATTCTTCTTATTCTTCTTATAGTGTTCTTCTTCTTCTAGTATTCTTCTAGCCTTCTTCTTTTTCTTCTTCTAACTTCTTGTTTATCATTTTGCAGATTTGATTTAATTCACGGAAGCTTGCATGGATGGAGTGCTTCTTTTCCATTTGTGTTTTTATTTTATATCAATGTGAAACTTTTGTGAATTGATGGATAACGGTGTTGGATGAACAATGTGAAACTTTTGTAATATGTAACGATGGAACTTGTGTGTTGGCTATGTATGTATATATGATGGAACTTGTGTGTTGGCTATGTATGTATATATGATGGAACTTGTGTGTTGGCTATGATTGTTATATGGATGCTTGTTATATATATATGTGTTGGATATCTCATAGGTGAAATAGTGACCTGAGATTAAGAAAAAAAATTAAAAAAATTGTTACTAATGGCGCATTACAGTGTGATGCGCCATTAGTATAGCGTACTAATTAGTGGCGCACCATGGGCAAAACTAATGGCGCCTGCACAGTGCGCCATTAGTATACCAGATACTAATGGCGCACCAGTGGTGCGCCATTAGAAAAAAATTCTAGTGGCGTGATACTAATGGCGCACCAGTGATGCGCCATTAGTAGGCAAAACTGGTGCGCCATTAGTAGCCCTTTTCCTAGTAGTGCTGACTTCATTTGATATTTTTCGTGCACTTACTGATTTTTTTCAGCTATAAGACCTTGAAATTGAAAAGCACTACAAATGAACTCTGAAAAGGTTGAAAGTTGGCATGGTATCATCATTTCACCAACATAGCATGTGCAAGAAAGTAGAGAGGCTTACGGCAAAAACTTGATGCACTTCGTGTACAAAACGGACAATCTCTTTCGAAGTATCAGGGTTTCATACGGAATCTCGTCTGTTACAAAGGGATTTCATTTTTTGAACTTATTTGAACTGCATAGTTTTTCTGTGATCAAAATGCACCATTCAAAGCCACATCACCAATTTTCAACCCTTTCTGACTTCATTTGATATTTTTCGTGCATTTACTGATTTTTTTCAGCTATAAGACCCTGAAATTGAAAAGCACTACAAATGGACTCTGAAAAGGTTCAAAGTTGGCATGGAATCATCATTTCACCCACATAGCATGTGCAAGAAAGTAGAGAGGCTTACGGAAAAAACTGGATGTACTTCGTGTACAAAACAGACAATCTCTTTCGAAGTATTAGGGTTTCATACGGAAATTAAATGCATTACAAAGGGATTTCATTTTTTTGAACTTATTTGAACTCCATAGTTTTTCTGTGTTCAAAATGCACCATTTAAAGCCACATCATCAATTTTCAACCCTTTCTGACTTCATTTGATATTTTTCGTGCATTTACTAATTTTTTTCCAGCTATAAGACCCTGAAGTTGAAAAGCACTACAAATGAACTCTGAAAAGGTTGAAAGTTGGCATGGTATCATAATTTCACCCACATAGCATGTGCAAGAAAGTAGAGAGGCTTACGGTAAAAACTGGATGCACTTCGTGTACAAAACGGGCAATCTCTTTCGAAGTATCAGGGTTTCATACGAAAACTCGTCTGTTACAAAGGGATTTCATTTTTTGAACTTATTTGAACTCCATAGTTTTTCTGTGTTCAAAATGCACCATTCAAAGCCACATCATCAATTTTCAACCCTTTCTGACTTCATTTGATATTTTTCGTGCATTTACTGATTTTTTTCAGCTATAAGACCCTGAAATTGAAAAGCACTACAAATGAACATGGATAGATAAGTGACCAAATTAATAGTAGTTCATCATCACATTAAAATCAAAGTACATACATAGTTCAAATTGAACAACCTATAGCTCTCCAGAGCATCTAGTTAAACCATACATTGAAACTATGTAAAACCTTTCAATGCAACAACAAATGTGATCATAATCATAACTAAGGTAACAATTGATCCAACGGCATAATGATACCAAGCCTCGGTATGAATGGCATATTTTCTAATCTTTCTAATCTTCAACCGCATTGCATTCATCTTGATCTTGTGATCATCGACGACATCCGCAACATGCAACTCCAATATCATCTTCTCCTCCTCAATTTTTTTAATTTTTTCCTTCAAGTAATGTTTTCTTCTTCAACTAAATTTAACCTCTCGACAATAGGGTCAGTTGGAATTTCAGGTTCAACCACCTCCTACATAAATAAAATCTAGGTCACGTTGGTTGGCATAATTGTCATAAACAATTACTGAACAAAATAGTTATCAAAAGATAATATATACCACATCCAAATCATAGACAGGACGAGGGCCGACGGTGGCGGAAACCATAACCATCACACTATATAATAACAAGTAATAATAAAAGTAAGAAAATTAGACAAGTATCTATCTGAAGTAAGAATTTTTTTTCTTTCAAAAAGAAGATAAGAACAAGAGGCTCACCAGGGTGGTGCCGGCGACGAGATCGGCGCGAGCGATCGACGGTGGTGAAGACGGGGACGGGACGTGACGGACCGCTAAAACTACAAAAATCTCGCGGAAAATGGAGCTCGGAGGTCGAGTTTCGAGAGAAGAAATATAAACTAGTGTGGCTCGGACATTTCATCGAACGCCTCATGTGCATAGGAGGTGAGCTAGAGCACCCAAATGCCCTCCCCTCGCCGACCAGCAAAAAACAAAGCAGTGTGGATTGATTTGCTCGCTGGTGATGGGCTATATATATAGGCAACTCATTTGTCCCAGTTTGTGGCTGGAACCGGGACCAATGGTTGTGGGCGAGGAGCGAGGCCCATTGGTCCCGGTTCGTGCCTAGAACGAGGACAAAAGGTTCCAGACGAACCGGGACCAAAGCCCACGAGGCCCCGACCGGCCACCTGGGCTCACGAACAAGGACGAATGCACCCATTGGTCCCGGTTCATATAAAAACCGGGACTAATGAGCTGGCCAGGCCCGAACGAAAGCCTCTTTTTCTACTAGTGGGAGGAACTGATTCATTTTCATCTTCTTCGGAGGTCCAGCTATAGTGCCCCACATCCCCATAGGATTTAGGGTTTGCGATGAGATCAGCAACATAATTTGAGATCTACGCAGAAAACAGCAAGAAAAGAGAACAGAGGATTTCTCTTTGATACGGTGATCAACAGGTTCGGGAAGTATATATAGATTTTTTATCTTGGAGGACAAGCATACGGAAGAAAAACGGAGTCCGTATAGGAAATTGAGGTGAGCACAACCCACTGAAAGGCATAGGCAAGTTCGGCGCGCCCTAGTGTCTTGTGCCCACTAGGGGAAGCTTCCTGGAAGTTTCTTTATTTCCAAAATTCTTAAATATTCCAAAACTGATAAAAATATTGTTGCGGATTTTTTGGAGTCCATTTACGTACCTCCTTGTTTTCACGATTCTGGAGTGTTCCGGAAGGACTCTTTTATGTGTTCTTCCGGTGTCAAAGTTTGGATAATATTACTTTAAACATTAATTGGCGTACCTGAGATATAATGCTTTATTCGTGGCCCATTGACAACCTTTGGCTTAGTACCTTTGAGATTATTTATTTTGATGGCTCAAGACCGATAAACCTCCTCGATGACATATGGGCCTTACCATTTTGAGAGGAGTTTTCCTGCAAAGAATCTAAAACAAGAGTTGTACAAAAGAACATATTCTCCAACTTCAAACTCACGCTTTTGGATTCTTTTGTCATGCCATCTTTCAAGTTTTTCTTTGAATAATTTTGCATTTTCATAAGCTTGGGTTCTCCATTCATCTAGAGAGCTAATATTAAATAACCTCTTTTCACCAGGAAGCTTGAAGTCATAATTGAGCTCTTTGACTGCCCAAAATGCTTTATGTTCTAACTCAAGAGGCAAATGACAAGATTTTCCATAAACCATTTTATAAGGAGACATACCCATAGGATTTTTATATGTTGTTCTATAAGCCCAAAGTGCATCATCTAATTTCTTAGACCAATTCTTTCTAGACCTATTGACAGTCTTTTGCAAAATTAATTTTATTTCTATATTGCTAAGTTCAACTTGACCACTAGACTGAGGATGATAAGGTGATGCTATTCTATGGTTAACATCATACTTGGCAAGCATTTTACGGAAAGCTCCATGAATAAAGTGTGAACCACCATCAGTCATTAAATATCTAGGGACTCCAAACTTTGGGAAAATAACTTCCTTAAGCATTTAAATAGTGGTGTTGTGATCAGCACTACTAGTTGGAATCGCTTCTACCCATTTAGTAACATAATCACGGCAACCAAAATATGTGTATACCCATTAGAGGAAGGAAAAGTTCCCATGCAGTCAAATCCCCAAACATCAAATTGTTCAATAGCAAGTGAATAATTCATAGGCATTCCTTGACGCTTATCGATATTACCTATTCTTTGACATTCAACACAAGATAAGACGAACTTACGGGCATCCTTGAAGAGAGTAGGGCAATAACACTACTAGGAAAAGGCTAATTAGTGGCACACCTGTTTTGGCCATTAATGGTGCACTATAGGTGCGCCACTATTATCACGCCATTAGTAACAAATAGTAATAGCGCACCTCTGGTGCGCCATTAGTATCTCAGATAGTAATGGCGCACCTATAGTGCGCCATTACTATGCCTATCTGGTGCGCCATTACTATCTGACTTAGTAATGGCGCACCACATGGAAGTGCGCCATTACTAACAAATTTTTTTCCAGAATAACCCTCCGTGGTCAAACTTCCCGAAAGGTCACCCATCCTCACACTATTGCAGCCCGAGCACGCTTAACTTCGCAGTTCTGTCCAACCCCAGCACCAGCTCACTTCACAGGCACTTGTTAATATATCTATCATATCAATCCTATTAAACCTTGTTGATGTCTAGGACATTGTTCATGTTCATGAGTGTGATGAAATTTTGAAAAAATATTGAAAACTTCCCGGTCATATTACGTATCATATTTTGAAAAAAAATTCCAGAAAAAAAAAATTTGAAACCAATTTTTTTTCTGTTACTACTGGCGCACCTAGCAAATGGTGCGCCACTAGTAAGTTTGAATTTTTTTCCATTTTCCCCCTCTAGATCTTAAAAGCCCCGTATCTTTTATTCCGTTAGGTTTTTGGGGATTCTGAAAATCATGAACGGAGTTTCCCCGTTCAATTCGGATGTAACTTTTCGAGTAGATGATTTTTCATATAAAAACTTTTAATCCGAGTTCGTATGCAAAAGTTATGCCCATTTTACTAAATTCCGGAGAGATTTTGGAAATAAAGTCGAAATTCATATTTGTAAATTTTCCCAACAACTAGACCACATATCACGTGGAAACTTATTTTCTTTTATTTTTTTGACATTTCCATCATTTTCTTTTATTTTTTTAAAACTGAAAAGGCGGTCCACAGGATGGGGTGCATTTGGTTAGCAGTGGCGCACCAGGTGATAGTGCGCCATTACTATGTGTATCACTTGGTCAAACCTTGGTCAAAGTTAGTAATGGCGCACTTTGTGTAGGTGCGCCATTACTAAGTTTGACATAGTAATGATCAAGACATAAGCAAAGTGCGCCATTACTAAGTTTGACCAAGGTTTGACCCAGTCATACACATAGTAATGGCGCACTTTGTACATGTGCGCCATTACTATGTCAACTAGTAATGGCGCACTATGCCCTGGTGCGCCACTGCTAACAATTTTTTTTAAATTTTTTTTCAAAACTAGAAATGGCGCACCAGACACCAGGTGCGCCATTAGTAATATGTCAATAATGGCGCACTTTGTATTCCGTGCGCCATCGCTATATAAAGGCGCACCATATACATGGTGCGCCATTAATGTCCATATTAGCTATAGCCCTTTTCCTAGTAGTGTAAAATCCAGACTGCAATACCTTATGAGCAGTTCTATCTCTAGCATGATGCCCTCCATAAGCTTCGGAGTGACATTTCCGTAGGATTTGTCCCTGTTCATGCTCAGGTACACAACGTCTAATAATACCATCTACTGCTTCTTTATAAAGATGTGGGTCATCCCAAAAGTAATGTCTTAAATCATAGAAGAATTTTTTTCTTTTGTTGGTATGTAAAGCTAGGTGGTAAATATTTAGCAACAATCACTACTGCAGGATGTTGCTAACGCGACACTACGATCAGAGACCTTCGATGAAACTGTGTGTGATGCCATAATCGCAAATCGTCAAAAAGCTGCAAAACGTTTGCGATGGAGGATGCATCAAACACGGTTCAGATTTTAGTTGTGTGTGCGATGCAGGGCGTACGGTTCAGCTCAATTAACTATTTGCGATGAGGAGGAACAAAATAAACGGGCAGCCAGATGAAGGTGTGTGCGATGTACAGCATACGGTTCACTCGGATGAACTGTTTGTGATGAGGAGGAATAATAGTAACAGGCAGCTAGATAAAGGTGTGTGCGATTGAGGGCATACGCTTCAGAAGGATTAACTGTTTGCGATTAGGCAACATAATAGAAACGGGTCAGCCAGATCAAAGTGTCTGCAATTGATGGCATACACTTCACACAGATGAACTGTTTGCGATTAGCCACAACAAACTGAAACAGTTATATAGATCAACGTGTATGCGCTAGACGGGTACACACATTCTAATTAAAAGAAGCATGCGCGATGTTAATAACGAGCGCGCACGGTTGTTGGAACAAGACGTGTGCTGACATTGCCTATCGCGGTGCACCCTATGGTGCAAACGCCATGTACGCGGCCGATAAGGCGTACGTGCCCATATTACGTCTTCCGGGAATACTGCCGCACTTATAACCGTCAGTAAATTTTGAGCATGCGTCCCGTCACATTCCAAATTGCAAACCTGTTCACACCGATCAAAACATAAACGGTTTCCCACTTAGGAGCGTATTAATACTCGGTTATAAATACTACTACTCCAAGGTCACTGAACATTCCACCTCAACTCCTCATCCACAAAAACAAACAAGTCATTCATCATCATTCCCTTTGCGTCTGCCATGGCCAGCGTGAGTTCTGGGTCGAGAGATTGCCACCATGGAGATGCGAGCATGGAAGCAGAAGCACGAGAGATGTCTCGCCTCACCACGAACGCAGCCGGCATGTCCCGCCATGCTGCTGTAGCAGCACAGAGGTCCCGCCGCGCCGCCAAAGAAGCACACAGGTCCCGCCGAGCCGTTGATGTGGTAGACTGGTCCGACCACGCCGCGGAAGCAGAAGAGATGTCCCGCCGCGCCGCGAATGCAGTAGAGATGTCCTCCCGCGCCGCAGCAGCCTGGGAAAATTACTCGTAGGCAGGCGATGACGCTTACAGGTGCATGCATGCGATCGTCCATAGCTAGATGGATCAGATCTCCGGCTGGGCGAGGTTGCAGGATGACATGAAAACCTCTTTCGAACAGGCTACCGGCGTCATCCGACAACTAAATGAGAGCAATGCAAAGCTCCAGGCCGAGCGCGACCTGCTGAGGGCGAAGATCGTCGGAAGTGCACAGCAGCAGGAGGAGACCACTACCTTGTTGAAGGGGACCGGCGTCATCGTCGAGAAACTTATGGATGAGAATGCCATGTTGCGCATCGAGCGCATAAGGCTGGTGGAGGAATCTATGGATACTCTCAAGCAACACCTTGAGGACAAGAAAGAGCTCATCGCCGCTCGCCGCGGAGACTAGTTCCCGTGGCCTGCAGCAACACATCAAGAAAGTAGAGATCAGCGAGCCAGATCATTGTATTCCTTCTTCTTTTGCCCTTGTGTGTTTCGGGCGTTGCCGAATGTTGCTTTTTTAATTATGTTCCTAAATATGTATGACAACTATTATCCATTGTCACCGTCTTTATATTCATCATGCTTGCTATAAGCAGCAGTCAATGCTATATAGGTCTGTCGGTTCTTGCGTCAAGATCCGTGCAAAACTTTCTTTTTAGATTTTCATTTTTCTTCCTTAAATCTCAGTCCAGTGAGATATATCACCATTAATGGAGACGCTGGGAGGGAGGTGTGTGGCTGGTAGCGGCCAAAGGGATCTCCTCAAGATGAGCACGCGCAGGGTCTGATCGCATGCATACCGTACTCAAATAGCTACCCTGCATGACACCTCCTAGCCAATAAAAAAGGGGACGTGTGGTGGCACGTAATTGGTAAGTAGAACACCCACGGTTTCAATACTACTTGTGTTTCCGATTTGTAACGTGACAACACTTGTTCCAAAATGACTTTGTTGATTGTTAATGTGTGTGCCTTCACAAATGGGACAGAAAAATTACCACACCATGTTGGTGCCATGTCATGACACCATGCAAAGTTTCATGATTTTCAGGCGTGTTTTGGATTTACAGGAATTAAAAAACCAAGTTTCTCAATCTTTTCGACCGAGCGATGATGCCCAGATGTTTCAATTTCATTCCCATCTCTCGCATGGGACCAAGAAATTCACCCAAGGACACACATGTGATATTTCAACCAATTTGGTGCACTGGAGCATGTGCCAGTAGTTCAAATTTGAATTATGCACATTAAATGCCTAGAAACTCAATTAATATATAAAAAGCCAAAACGAACCCGGAATAATTCCAAAGTTTAGCACGATACTTCTATTTGGTCTAATCTGCCTATGTAAAAAAATTAAGGCGGGAGAAGGTAGTGTACGTATGTTGTTTCGCACACGGAGCTGACACGTTCCCTCTCGGAACCACGAGCCTTCTTGAGGGAAGCTCCGGTTTGCAAGAAGCTTAGACCAAAGCTTGTCCCAATTCGGTCAAAAAACTTACCGCAGCATGTTGGTGCCATGTCATGACACCTTGCCAAGTTTCATGCTTTCCAGGCGTGTTTTGGATTTACAGGAATTAAAAAACCAAGTTTCTCAATCTTTACGGCCGAGCCACGACGCCCACATGTTTGAATTTCATTCCCATTTCTTGCATGGGACCAAGAAAGTCACCCAAGGACACACATGTGATTTTCAACCAACCTTGGTGCACTGGAGCATGTGCTTGTACTTCAAATTTGAATAATGCACAATAAATCCGCAGGAACTCAAGTAATGTAAAAAAAGGCCAAACGAACCCGAAATAATTCCAAAATTTAGCACGATACTTCTATTTGGTCTAATATGCCTGTGTAAAAAATTTAAGGTGGGAGAAGGCAGTGTACGTATGTTGTTTCGCACACGGAGGTGACAAGTTCCCTCTCGGAACCACGAGCCTTCTTTAGGGAAGCTCCGGTTTGCAACAAGCTTAGACCAAAGCTTGTCCCAATTCGGCCAAAAAATTTACCGCAGCATGTTGATGCCATGTCATGACACCATGCCAAGTTTCTTGATTTTTAGGCGTGTTTTGGATTTATAAGAATTAAAAAACCAAGTTTCTCAATCTTTCCAACCGAGCCACGACGCCCACATGTTTGAATTTCATTCCCATTTTTTGCATGGGACCTAAAAATTCACCCAAGGACACACATGTGATTTTTCAACCAATTTTGGTACACTGGAGCATGTGCTTGTAGTTCAAATTTGAATTATGCACATTAAATGCCCAAAAACTCAATTAATGTATAAAACGCCAAATGAACCCGAAATAATTCCAAAATTTAGCACGATACTTCTATTTGGTCTATCTACCCGTGTAAAAAAATTAAGGCGGGAGAAGGCAGTGTACGTATGTCGTTTCGCACACGGAGGTGACACGTTTCCTCTCGGAACCACGAGCCTTCTTGAGGGAAGCTCCGGTTTGCAAGAAGCTTACAACAAAGCTTTTCCCAATTCGGCCAAAAAATTTACCGCAGCATGACACCATGCCAAATTTCATGATTTCAGGCGTGTTTTGGATTTACAAGAACTAGAAAGCCAAGTTTCACAATCTTTCCGGCCTAGCCACGATGCCCACATGATTGAATTTCATTCCCATTTCTTGCATGGGACCTATAAATTCACCCAAAGACACACATGTGATTTTTCAACAAACTTTGGTGCATTGGAGCATGTGCTTGTAGTTCAAATTTGAATTACGCACATTAAATGCCCAGAAACTCAATTAATGCATAAAAAGGCCAAACGAACCCGGAATAATTCCAAATTTAAATACGACACTCATGTACTAGTTGTATGTTCACTGTACGTAAATGTTTTAGCAATTCAAACACCATCCTTTCCCTCCGCAACACCTTTTTGTCTTTGAAAACATAATGAAAAAATCAGGTATACCACAAACAATTTACTAGAAAGAATCATGTGGGATGCGATATAAAATATCTTGGCGCACCATCTTGTCTGGCTTGCGTACGAAGCTTCGTCGTCTACAGTCCACCGCCCCCGCTTGAACCACACTTGCGCACTAGTTTCTCGCGGCACCAAGCGAAATTTTTTGCCACCGCGGAATTATCTATCTCCCCGCCCCCTCCCTCCCACCAAAAGCCACATTTCCACTGTTCCTCCTTGCTTTCCAAGTTCAATCCTTCACTACAGCTTACTGGCAGCTCAGCCTCCTCGCCGGCGCTCCTTCTTCTTGCAGGGCCGCCTCCTCGCCGACTACCCTTCTTCTTGCAGCGCCACGTCCTCGCCGACGACCCTTCTTCTTGTAGTGTCGCCTTCTCGCCGACGACCCTTCTTCTTGCTGCGTGGCCTCGTCAATAAGGTCAGGTAATTCACACCCCACCCACACCTCCCTCCTCCTTTCCCGTCCCACATGCCCCGACCGACGGCGCGACACCTTCCACCGAAATCACTAGCCCCCTCCTCCAATTAAGCGCCGCCCACAGCCATTTTGCACGCACTATAACGTGGAGCTCAGTAGCATGCCGCCGCATGCGCGCACGAGGTCGTTGTGGCTGCCATGCGTGTCGACCGCCAGGTCTTGGAGGAGCACCTCATCTTCGAGGCCACCGTCGACACCGCCACGTGGCTATCTACCTTAAAATACAGTTTGTGCTGTTTTTCCGAGGCAACCGCCAGTGCCTTCTAGTGATTTGTCCTGTGTAATGTCAATATGCAACCTGATGTTCAGTTAACAGTTTGGTCCTCTGGAATGTAATGTTCAGTTAACACTTTGGTCCAACAATTGCTACATTTGGTAGTACCGTTCTCAAGCATTCTTTGTTTTGTTAACTGTCTCATCTTCTAGTACATGTTTCTATTCTGCAATGTCATGCTCAGTTAATTATTTTGGTTCGTTTGGTCTGCTGTCCACTTAACTGTTTGATTCAGTTCTGCAATTTCATTTTCATTCGCTGTGGGTACAATTTTGTATTGTTATGCATGTGACACCAATCGAATTTGGCTGTACTCACTACAAAAAAAAAAGACACATCCATGACATTTTGGGCCAAACAAAAAAAAATTATGTCATACTTATGACACTTCTATGACGATAATTGTGAAAAAACCCGGTATCATCATAGATGTGGTGGGGTCCTACTTCTATGACAAAAAATCGTGATAGAAAATGGGTTTTTCATCCTGGGAGGGCCGGAGACACAGCTGCATGACATTCTTTGGGCCGTCGATGACGGAAAAAACCGTGGTAGAAGCGAGGGCGAGGAAAATATCATGGAGTTCCCGTTTACGGTGGGTGGTCAGGGGCCGAGTGATGCACGTTTCTCATGTACATACGCGCGTGTGTGCGAGGCGTTGGACTCTAACTGAACCCGAGTGAGACATTGGGCTCTAACTGAACCCGAGCGATTGCACTGCAGGCTACGCGTTACTGAACCGAGCGATCGATTGATCCCTTGCTGCTAAATGAACTCGAGTGATTTCTTTGCTACTGCTGCTAAACTGAAGCCGATCGATGCTTCCTTTGGATGAATAGTGAGCGTTGTTGGGGGCTTTGGATGAACAGTTCCTGGTGGGGGTTTGGATGAACAGGACGCTGTGGTTGTAGACGCTGTTGCCGCTGGATGAACAGTACCCCGATCGATCGAGCCGGTGGATGAACATGATCCCGTGGAGGGCTGGATGAACAGGACCCTGTGGAGGGCTGGATGAACAGTAGCTGGTGGAGGGCTGGATGAATGATAGCCCCGTGGAGGGGTGGTTGAATAGGACCCCGTGGAGAGGGCTAGTTCAATAGTAGCCGGTGGAGGAGCGCGCGGTGGAGGCTGGATGAACAGGAGCCCGTGGATGAACAGTCGCAGGTGGAGGCTAGAGGAGGTCGACGGTGGATGAACAAGAGCCCGTGGTGCAGTCGATGGTGGATGAACAGTAGCCTGTGGAGGCAGTCGACAGTGGAGATGAACAGTATCCTGTGGAGTCCCGTTTTGCGGTACGCCACACCCCTCCCGATGAACAGGACCCCCGTTTCGACCGTTGCGCTGCAACACAAGTTTGTTTCCTCTGTTTTGAGGTACGCCACACCCCTCCTGATCAACAGGACCCCGTTTCGACCGTAGGAGGTCCGTTTCCTCCATGTTGTGGTACGCAAGACCCTTCCCAATGAACAAGATCCCATTTCGACCGTGGTCGGTCGAACACAAGGCCGTTTGTTCTGGGGTACGCCAGGCCTCGTTTCGATTGGCTGTTCCGTCCAAGACGGTTGGCTCCTGATGAACATGATGACGCATGTTGTTATGACCCAGTCGATTGCCTGCCCATGAACACGACAAAGGCAAAGCTTCCCCATTCCGACCCAGCCATGTACACGAGCCCTGTCCGCACGTATGCGCGAGTAGGCGTTCAAGACCCCGCCCGTATGTACGTACGTGGTCGTATTTTCTTTCTTGCACCCTGGCTACTGTACGTACGTGTACATACTACGTTTGCGCCTCTACTACGACATGTGCGCGCCTCTACTACGACACGAGCCCTTCCTTATTCGGCCACGATTCATCACTGCAGCCTGCAGACAGACCGGTCGACCAAAGATATACGCATAATGCTCGCCACCGTAATGACAACGCTACGTACGCTTCGACCAGGTGGGTCCCGACTATCAGGCACTTCCTTGCGTGCGAAGATGTAGCTAGGTGGGGCCCAGCAGTCAGTGGGAAACGTTTTTTTTTGCAAAATACGGTGGCCCGTCCGGTGGGTCCCTGCTGTCAGGTGGAGGAATAATTATTTTGCGCGTACTAAGGAGGCACTTCCTTGCTGCGGCTGTGGACCCAGCTGTGAGCCTCTCCATGTATAGTACTCTTCCGATGGAAGTCGTTCATTGACCACATTGACCACGCCGTGCCGAGAGCACCATGGCAGTGGACGATGGCGAGGCCTAGAAAGGGGACGACGCGGAGCCGGGGAAGACGGCAGAGGATGCCCATGCGGAGGGGACTATGTGGGTTGACTGCTTTGGCTGTGGTGTGAGGCTGCCGTCGCCGGAGAATAATAGGAGGTGTGGGTGAGTATAGAAGGACGGCATGGCCAGCGGTGGCAGCACAGCCGGACATGGGAGGCAAGAGCAGGCGGCACGTCCAACGCTTGTTTGGGCGGCTGGAGCAAGAAGAACAGAGGTTGAAGAAGCACTACGACCATTGGATGGACATCGTATGGTCACTGGAGCTAGAATCGTTCATATTGACTAAGTCGATAAAGCCCTCCGTCCGCCTCAACTTAGTAGGCCCAGAAGTCAGCCTCCCAGTAAAGTGGGTCCCAGCTAGCAGGGCGAGTATTCATTTTTTTGTGCGTAATAAGGAGGCACTTCCTTGCGTGCGAAGATATAGCTGGTGGGTCCGAGCTGTCTGTGGCAGTATTCATTCTTTTTGGCGTAATAAGGATGCACTTCCTTGCGTGCGAAGATATAGCTAGTGGGTCCCAAAGAAATGTGGAGATAAAACGTTATTTTTCGTGGTAAAAGGATGCAATTGCATGCATGCGCCCATGGAATGGTGCGCCCCCACCGTCGACCTCTCATGTACAAATCATCTTCCCATTTAATTTCGTTTATTGACCACGTTGACCACACCATGCCGGGCGCACGAAGGCCGGTGGACGATGGTGAGGCCCCAGACTGGAACGACCCGGAGATGGGGAAGATGAGGCAGTGGAGTCGTAGATGGAGAGGAATGAGAAACTTGACTGGTTCGGGTGCGCGGCAGCACTGCCGCCTGATGACCCACAAGTATAGGGGATCTATCATAGTCCTTTCGATAAGTAAGAGTGTCGAACCCAACGAGAAGCAGAAGGAAATGACAAGTGGTTTTAAGTAAGGTATTCTCTGCAAGCACTGAAATTATCGGTAAGAGATAGTTTTGTGATAAGGTAATTTGTAATGGGTAACAAGTAATGAAAGAAAATAAGGTGTAGCAAGATGGCCCAATCCTTTTTGCTGCAAAGGACAAGCCTGTACAAACTCTTATATAGAGAAAAGCGATCCCGAGGACACATGGGAATTATCGTCAAGCTAGTTTTCGTCACGCTCATATGATTCACGTTCGTTACTTTGATAAATTGGTATGTGGGTGGACCGGTGCTTGGGTACTGCCCTTTCTTGGACAAGCATCCAACTTATGATTAACCCCTATTGCAAGCATCTGCAACTACAAAAGAAGTATTAAGGTAAACCTAACCATAGCATGAAACATATGGATCGAAATCAGCCCCTTACGAAGCAACTCATAAACTAGGGTTTAAGCTTCTGTCACTCTAGCAACTCATCATCTACTTATTACTTCCCAATGCCTTCCTGAGGGAGTCCTGGACTAGGGGGTGTCCGGATAGCCGAACTATCATCACGGCCGGACTCCAAGAGTATGAAGATACAAGATTGAAGACTTTGTCCCGTGTCCGGATGGGACTTTCCTTGGCGTGGAAGGCAAGCTTGGCGATACGGATATGTAGATCTCCTACCAGTGTAACCGACCTTAATCGTGTAACCCTAACCTATCCGGTGTCTATATAAACCGGAGGGTTTTAGTCCAGAGGATCTAACAACAATCATACCATAGGCTAGCTTCTAGGGTTTAGCCTCCTTGATCTCGTGGTAGATCTACTCTTGTACTACCCATATCATCAATATTAATCAAACAGGAGTAGGGTGCTACCCCCATCGAGAGGGCCCGAACCTGGGTAAAAACATCGTGTCCCTTGTCTCCTGTTACCATCCGCCTAGACGCACAGTTCGGGACCCCCTACCCGAGATCCGCCGGTTTTGACACCGACATTGGCGCTTTCATTGAGAGTTCCTCTTTGTCGTCACCGATAGGCCCGATGGCTCCTTCGATCATCAACATGACGCGGTCCAGGGTGAGATTTTTCTCCCCGGACAGATCTTCGTATTCGGCGGCTTTGCACTGCGGGCCAATTCGCTTCGCCATCTGGAGCAGATCGAAAGGTACGCCTCGCCATCAGTCAGATTTGGAAGTTTGAACTATATGGCCGATATCCGCGGAGACTTGATCTTCGACGGATTCGAGCCGCAGCCAAACATGCCAAGATTGTCTCGATGGGCATGATCTAGCTCTGCGAGCGAACATTGCCTCGAGGCCGCATCAAAGATCCGCCTCGACCCTTACTCCGGAGCCGGATTCCCCGACCGAGGACGAGTGGTTGGACACCGCCTCGGGGGCTATGATCTCTACGGCGATTGAGCCGAACTCCATCCCTGCCCTTATGCGAAGACCTCGACCTGTGGTGCCGGACTCTCTCCGGACTCAACCCTCCGCTACCTGCTAATCAAATCCGATTGGGCGCCAAATCATGGAGTTCATCGTCATGACATCTTTCAGCACTCGCCCTTTGGCGACATCCTGAATTCACTAAAGTCTCTCTCTTTATCCGGAGAGCCCTGGCCGGACTACGGACATGAAGGTTGGGATACGGACGATGAAGAAATTCAACGCCCACCTACCACCCACTTTATAGCCACTGTCGATGATCTAACCGACATGCTCGACTTTGACTCCGAAGACATCGACGGTATGGACGACGATGCCGGAGACGACCAAGACCCAAATACTTAAAGGGCACTGGAAGGCCACCTCATCATATGACATATACATGGTGGACATCCCAAAAGATGGGAACGGCGATGGAACAACGGAGGATGACCCCTCCAAGAAGAAACCGAAGCGCCGACGTCAGCGGCGCCTCTCTAAATCCCGCCACAATAAAAACGGTGATTCTGGCACGGGAGATAATAACACCGGACAAAGGTTGAAGACAACCCTCCAAAGCAGGACTTCAGCGCAGGAGGAGGGAGAAGCAAGTCCGCACGACAAAGGCGGCAGAAAGAGAGGTCGAGGACGATAATTATGCGCCTCCATCTCAAGATGAGGCAAGCCTCGATGACGCAATTTAATTTGTCGTGCCCGAGGATCCCGCCGAACATGAGCGCTTTCAAACACAGGCTTATAGCCGTGGCAAGCAGCCTCAAGAAAAGCAGCAAAATTAGAGCTGACCAAGACACCTTAGCTGACAGATGGATCAAGTCCTTGCACCAAGAGTATGAACTCGAACGCCTGGCCCAAAAGCTATCCCAAACGCAGGCCGTTGCCTCGATCGAGGAGGGAGCACCCAAGTCACCAACAAGACGACATGGCAGACCGGCCACCCTGCGGGCCGTGACAGAAGCCTCTCGCCCTCCGCTCAAGCCACACCCCGACGCCGCTCAAAAGTACCAAGGCACGGAAAACGCTACCGGACTTGTGAGATATATTGAAGGATAAGGCAAAACATACAAGATCGATCTACGGATCGTAGGGCACCCAACGACGCGGGATGATTATCGCCACGCTGGATACAAAGAAACCCGCCGGGCCGAACATGTGAGACAAAGCTCATATGAGCTACGCCGTGATATAGCCCAATACAGAGGCGCAGCACACCCACTATGCTTCACTGATGATGTAATGGATCTTCAAATCCTCGAGTGCTTCAAACCCTTAACCATCGAATCATACGATGGTACCACAGATCCTGCGGTCTGGATCGAGGACTATCTCCTCCATATCCACATGGCCCGCGGTGATGATCTACATGCCATCAAATACCTCCCACTCAAGCTTAAAGGACCAGCTCGGCATTGGCTTAACAGCTTGCCAAGAGAATCAATTGATTGTTGGGAGGACACGGAAGCCGCATTCCTTGATAACTTCCAGGCACATATGTGCGACCACCAGATGCTGATGACCTTAGCCACATAATTCAGCAGCTGTAAGAATCGCCGCACAATGGACACGGTTCCTAACAAAGAAAAATCAATTCCGGATGCAGAGGCCCTTGCAGCCTTCAAACATAACATCCACGACGAGTGGCTTGACCGGCACCTAGGACAGGAAAAGCCGAAATCCATGGCAGCCCTCACAACACTCTTGACCCGCTTTTGTGCAGGAGAGGACAGCTGGCTAGCTCGAAGCAACAACTTGGCCAAACACCCCGATAGTTCGGATACCAAGGACAGCAATGGCAGGTCGCGTCGCAACAAGAACAAGCGCCGCATTAACAGAGACAATGCTGAAGATACGGCCGTCAATGCCGGATTCAGAGGCTCTAAACCCGATCAGCGGAAGAAGCCATTCAAAAGAAATACCCAGGGCCCGTCCAACTTGGACCGAATACTCGATCGCTTGTGCCAGATACATGGCACTTCAAAACCAGCCAATCACACCAACAGGGATTGTTGGGTGTTCAAGCAAGCAGGCAAGTTAGGTGCCGAACTCAATGACAAGGGGCTACATAGCGATGACGAGGAAGAGCCTCGGCCGCCGAACAATAGAGGATAGAAGAGTTTTCCCACACAAGTGCGGACGGTGAACATGATATACGCAACCCACATACCCAAAAGGGAGCGGAAGCATGCACTATGGGACGTATATGCGATGGAGACAGTCGCCCCAAAGTTCAACCCATGGTCTTCCTGCCCGATCACCTTCGATCGAAGGGACCACCCCACTAGCATTCATCACGGCGGTTTCGCCGCATTGGTTCTTGACCCAATTATTGACGGATTTCACCTCACAAGAGTCCCCGATGGGGCGGCAGCAGCAACTGAACTCGCTTTATCGTGATACAAAGGCGCAAAATGGGCATAGACCCCTCAAGGATTAAACCTACAAAGACGACCTTTAAAGGCCATATACCGGTGTAGAGGCCAGTTGTACGGGCTCAGTTACACTCGAAGTGGTCTTCGGATCCCGGATAACTTCCAAAGCGAAGAGTTAATCTTCGACATCGCCCTGCCCGCAGCGGCTATCATGCATCGCTCGGACGAACCGTGACGGTAAAGTTCAATGCGGTGCCGCACTACTCATACCTCAAGCTCAAGATGCCAGGCCCTCAAGGAGTAATCATGGTCAATGGAAACACCGAACACTCTCTCCGAACGGAGGAGCACACGGCGGCCCTCGCGGCGGAGGTACAAAGCAGCCTCTCACAACAATTCTCGAGTCCGGCCACTAAGCGTCCGGACACTGTCAAGCGCTACCGAGTAACCTACAACAAGACCGCCGCACGATTCAAGCACGCCAGAGTAATCCGCCCCAACCCCAGCCCTCGCGAAATTGCGAAGCCAAGATTACGCTGCACATAACTACGCTCTTGAGATACCATGGGCATAAGGGGAGGGGCACGACCATGGCACGTCCGGAATGCGGCTCAACCGCACCAGGGGCTCCTGATTGTGTCATTCTTTTTATTTTTTCCTTTTTCTTCCTTTTTTCTTACTTTCAGGACTCCGTTTTCCAGAAGTCATGTCCGGCACTATAATTGCCGAACTCACGATGCAATAGCTGTGGAAGCGTAAAGCCACGCCGAGTGTCTGTGTGGTCTCTATTACGAGCATTATACCTATTTTACATACCATCCCGCAGCTTACCCCTGGAGGGGGACATGTTAGATAGTCCCATCCCTTGCTTATCGCACTATTTGTATCGTTCTGCTTTCATTGCAGTACCCTTTTGAATAAACAATACATACCTTTTGCCTATTATTGCACTCTTTTCTTTATCTATATATATGTTCATTTCATGACATGCTGCACCCGTACACTTTGGTACGGCCAATACACTAGGGGCTTAAGTACCCCAAAATTACGGTGTGATAAGTCCGAACACTTTCACAAGTGCGGCACCCCGAACTTATAGCATTATATGAATCGGCTCCGAATCATGACTTGGGTCAATAGTTCGGTTTGCCTGCCCCGTGTTTTGGTACCTTACGTTCCGTTATATCGGCTAAGGTAGCACTGGAGAACCATCGCGATTGTGCCTCAGCTTGAGCTGGGTCGAGCACCTCAGTGGAGAAAGCTAAAACTGACCGTCATGATAGGGCGAGAGCCGGTCGCTGTTCGAGAGGTTTTTTTGGGTCCCTAAAGAGTTATGCCGCTTAGAGCGAGGAACAGGAATTGTCCGGCCAAGGCGTGTATAGCGCCCCGAACTCGGTCTTCCGAATACTAGGGGCTTCACCGAAATTTAAAATTATAGAATTCTATGGCTAAGTGAGAGTGTTCAAGCATTATAAGTCAGGTTGCCTTGTTCTTTGCGATGAGCGCCTCCCTAGATGGACCCAAGAATGGGAACAAGAGTGCTCAAGTTTATCCCGAACACCCCAAAGACTTTCGTGGCATGGGGGCTGAAGCCAACGACTTGCCATCTCTCAATTTTGATAAATGGCAGCACAGAAGGTAATATTTTAAATTAGTAAGCGTTGCTTAGCGCATATGAACAAGTTTTCAGCGTATAGGATAACAAATGCGAGTCTATTCAAAAATTACATCTTTGGAGCACTCATCCGCTATTCAGCGGGCACCCTTCAGGAGGCCCTCATAGTACATTTCGGGCGTGCGATGCTCCTTGCCCTTCGGTGGCCTATCCGTCACAAGCGTCTCAGCATCCAGCTTGCCCCAGTGCACTTTAGCACGGGCAAGGGCCCGACGGACACCTTCAATGCAGACGGAGCGCTTAATGACTTCAATCCATGGACAGGCGTCCACAAGCCGCTGCACTAAGCCGGAGTAGCTCTCAGGCATGGCTTCCAATGGCCACAGCCGAACTATAAGGCCCTTCATGGCCTGTTCGGCGACCTTGTGGAGCTCGACCAGCTGCTTCAGCTGGTCGCTTAGGGGCACCGAATGTCCGGCCTCAGCATACTGAGACCAGAACACCTTTTCCGTCGAGCTCCCCTCCTTGGCGCGATAGAATGCGGCGGCATCAGACACATTACAGGGAAAATCTGTGAATGCTCCTGGAGAGCTCCGAATCCGGGTAAGTAATAGGTAATTCACTTTCACATGCTTGCTTTGCATAAACAATGCCTTACCCACCGCTATCTTCTTTAATGATTCAATTTCTTGGAGGGCTTTTTGGGCCTCGGCCTTAGCAGCTTTGGCACTCTCAAGAGCCGAGGCGAGCTCGGACTCTCGAGTCTTCGCTTCACGCTCCAAACTCTCGTGTTTTTCCACGAGAGCTTGGAGCTCTTGCTGCATCTGTAGCCAGCTGCGCCTCCCTTTCTCTCTCGCTTCAGTGCGCTCCGCGGCCGCTTTGTTTTCGAGCCACAGACACCGCTTCCTTGTGGTCGCCACCTCATTCGTGGCCCTGCAGTACCTATGTTATTCCTGTTATTTTTGCAACCGAAACCTTTTCTATAAGGTATTTCTTTAATAAGGTATTACTTACCTTCCTTGTCCTCGAGCTGCTTCTTGGCAAGGCCGAGCTCGTTCTCGGACCGCTCGAGGCTCTGCTTCAATGCAGTGACCTCCGCAGTCAGCAGCGCAGCCTGCATTCCCATATTGACATACTTATGTTAGAATCCTGCGTATATCTTTTTAGATCCTTAGTCCGGCTTTTCTTTCCGAACACCGAACTAAGCATCAGGGGCTACTATCTATGCGGTAATATTTTTTACATATTCTTCTTACCTCAAAGCCCATTAGAAGGCTGGTATTAAGCTGGGTCAGCCCGCTCTTGGCGGATCGAACTGTCTCGATCACCGCACTCATAACAGTGCGGTGCTCCTCCTCGATGGAAGTGCTATTAAGCGCCTCCAGTAAGCTATCCCGTGCCTCCGGTTGGACAGAGGACACCGGCGTCTTACCATTCTTGCGAAGGGACCGCTTGCCGGACTCCGGAACCGCTGAAGGTTCCGGCATGGAGTCCGGACGAGGGTCGGAATTAGAGCCCCTGGGGGTCTCGCCCACGCCTGAGTCCGGGAGGTTGCCTTGCGGCGCCTCCTGCGCCACCTCCTCTTGACCAAGCCCCCTTGGGGCCCCACCAAGGCCGTCGTCTGGCGTGAGGTGAGGAGGCGGTCGGAAGTGAAGTACTCTCCATTTCCGAAGAACTCAGGGACCCGCTTGACGAAGCGGCGAACTCGCCCTTGGGCGGGCTGCATGATGGTTCGGTATTAGAGAACATTATGCAATGATAAAAAAAGCCATGGGTATCCGGACACTTACGATCACGCCAGGGGCTTGGCCCTTGTTGGCCAATCCTCCTCGTCGCCGTCGACGTTGGTGGAGAAGTCCGGAGGAAGGGTTCTTCCCTTCTTCGACCCTCCGGCCTCCCCAGTTGGGGCGGCCTTCCTTTTCCTCTCCTCCCCCGCTGGGGGAGAAGCTTCTTTTTCCTCCTCCTCGTCCTCAGGAGAAGATTCTGCTCGTAATCTGACAAAGACTGGCGTCGGGAGCTCCTTCGAGATCCCGTGGCCTCCTTCTTGGCCTTCTTCTCCGGCACCACATGGGGTACCAGAGCCAGTAGCCCCGTCAATCGGGCGTCCGCTGGGTCTTCCGGCAAAGGAGCGACAGTTAATCTGTCTCGACGTCTTCACCAGTCTCACAAAGATTAGGGAGTTTTAGATCCCACATAGAGTCAATATATGAAAAAAGAGTCCCGTAAAGGGTAAAATAACTTACCTCGCCGGTTTGACGCCGCGAGTTGTATCCGCGATCTTTGTTAGCGGATGCGGGGGCTTCGGCGCCCTTGAAAAACACCTTCCAGACATCTTCGTACGTAGTGTCGAAGGGCCGACTCAAGGTTCAGTGTTGTGCCGGATCGAACTCCCACAAATTGAAGGCCCGTTGTTGGCATGGGAGAATCCGGCGGATGAGCATCACCTGGATTACGTCGACAAGCCTGAGATTCTTGTCCACCAGGTTTCGGACGCATGTTTGGAGTCTGGATAGCTCGTCCGAATTCCCCCATGTCAGGCCCGTCTCTTTCCATGACGAGAGCCGTGTGGGGAAGCCAGATCTGAATTCAAAGGCCGCCGCCCATTTGGGGTCGCGCGGCTCGATGATATAGAACCACCCCGATTGCCACCCCTTTATTGTCTCCACAAAGGAGCCCTCGAGCCATAGGACTTTGGCCATCTTGCCGACCATGGCGCCTCCGCACTCCGCTTGACGGCCGCCCACTACCTTCGGGCTCGACATTAAAGGTCTTCAGCCATAGGTCAAGTGGGGCTGGATGCAGAGGAAGGCCTCGCACACCACGATAAACGCCGAGATGTTGGGATGAAATTGGGGCGGTGGTGGAAGTCCAGGCCGTAGTAGAACATGAGCCCCGGACAAATGGGTGAAGTGGAAAACCTAGTCCATGGAGGAAGTGGGGAGAAACACCACCCTCTCATGAGGCCTGGGTTGGAATGAGCTGCCCTGCTTCGGGCAGCCTGTACGCGTTGTCGCCGGACAAGTATCCGGCCTCCCGCAGTCTTGTGATGTGCCCCTCCGTGACGGAGGAGGCCATCCACCTGCCTCCCGCTCCGGACATGGTTGGAGAAGGTTGAGGTGGGATGTGCGGACTTGGGCGCTGGAGCTCGAGTGCGCGGAAATGGATGAGCAAAGGAGGAAGAAGGCGTAGGTGAAAAGGTGGATCCTTATCCCCTTATATGGACGGACAAAGTTATGCTTGCCCCACCAGCCTGGTAAAACTCGCTTATCTCCCAAGCGCCGTAATCAATGGCGCGGTTGGGTTACCCACGTCCGTATTGATGGGAATCCCAGAATAAGGGGGCACGATCTATGCTTTGATAAGACGTGCCAGGGAAACCGCCTCGCTAAATGCGCTGAGGTGGAACAGTAAAAAACAATTCATATAAAGGCATGGTCGTGGTGTGATGTCACGCCACAGAATACGTCAGCAGATCTGTGCAAAATTTATTCTCTCTACGGAGGTATGTGGAACTTGTTTTGCAGAGCCGGACACTGTCCTTGTGTTCAAAACCTTCTATGAAGTATTCGGAGGAGGAATCCGCCTTGCAATGCCGAAGACAATATGCGCGCCGGACTCGTCGTCATTGAAGCCTGGTTCAGGGGCTACTGTGGGAGTCCTGGACTAGGGGGTGTCCGGATAGCCGAACTATCATCACAGCCAGACTTCAAGACTGAAGATACAAGATTGAAGACTTCGTCCCGTGTCCGGATGGGACTTTCCTTGGCGTGGAAGCCAAGCTTGGCGATACGGATATGTAGATCTCCTACCATTGTAACCGACTCTGTGCAACCCTAACCTATCCGGTGTCTATATAAACCGGAGGGTTTTAGTCCGTAGGAGGAACAACAATCACACCATAGGCTAGCTTCTAGGGTTTAGCCTCCTTGATCTCGTGGTAGATCTACTCTTGTACTACCCATATCATCAATACTAATCAAGCAGGAGTAGTGTATTACCTCCATCGAGAGGGCCCGAAACTGGGTAAAAACATCGTGTCCCTTGTCTCCTGTTACCATCCGCCTAGACGCACAGTTCGGGACCCCCTACCCGAGATCCGCCGGTTTTGACACCGACACTTCCTCTAGGCCCAAATAATGGTGAAGTGTCATGTAGTCGACGTTCACATAACACCACTAGAGGAGCGACAACATACATCTCATCAAAATATCGAACGAATACCAAATTCACATGACTACTTATAGCAAGACTTCTCCCATGTCCTCAGGAACAAACGTAACTACTCACAAATCATATTCATGTTCATAATCAGAGGGGTATTAATGTGAATAAAGGATCTGAACATATGATCTTCCACCAAATAAACCAACTAGCATCAACAACAAAGAGTAATCAACACTACTTGCAACCCATAGGTACCAATCTGAGGTTTTGAGAGAAAGATTGGATACATGAGATGAACTAGGGTTTTAGACGAGATGGTGCTCGTGAAGATGTTGATGGAGATCGACCCGCTCCCGATGAGAGGATCTTGGAGATGACGATGGCGATGATTTCCCCCTCCTGGAGGGATGTTTCCCCGGCAGAACAACTCCGCCGGAGCCCTAGATTGGTTCCGCCAAGGTTTCGCCTCGTGGCGGCGGTGTTTCGTCCCGAAAGCTTTCTTATGACTTTTTCCAGGGTAAAATACTTCATATAGCAGAGGATGGGCACCGGAGGCCTGCCAGGGGGCCCATGAGGCAGGGGGCGCGCCCAGGGGGGTAGGGCGCGTCCCCACCCTCGTGGCCAGGGTGTGGGCCCCCTCTGGTTGATTCTTTCTCCAGTATTTTTTATATATTCCAAAACACGCCTCCATGAAGTTTCAGGACTTTTGGAGTTATGCAGAAGAGGTCTCTAATATTTGCTCCTTTTCCAACCCAGAATTCCAGCTGCCGACATTCTCCCTCTTCATGTAAACCTTGTAAAATAAGAGAGAAAAGGCATAAGTATTGTGACATAACATGTAATAACAGCCCATAATGGAATAAATATCGATATAAAAGCATGATGCAAAATGGACGTATCAACTCCCCCAAGCTTAGACCTCGCTTGTCCTCAAGCGGAAGCCGATAACGAAAAATATGTCCACACGTTTATAGATAGAAGTGTCGATAAAATAAAATACGGACATGAGGGCATCATGATCATTCTTATAACAGCAACATATATGGATATTGTCACATGATTTCTTATGCTCATGTAATAATCTATTCACAATGTAAAGTATGAATCAGAAATTTCATTGAGAACCAACAAACTAAAATCTCAGTCATTGAAGCAATTGCAATTTATCATAACATTGGAAAGAGTCAATATAAGAGCTTTTCAGCAAGTCCACATACTCAACTATCATTTAGTATTTCATAATTGCTAACACTCACGCAATACTTGTGGGTATAAAGTTTTAATTAACATAGAGAAAGATAGGGGCTTATAGTGTTGCCTCCCAACCTTTTACCTCAATGGTAATGTCAACAATAATAATTCATGCTAACTTACATCCAATAGGATATATATATATATATATATATATATATATATATATATATATATATATATATATATCGGGATCTTTCCAACACAAAGTGCTTGCCAAAGGATAAAATGTAAAAAAGAAAGGTGAAGATCACCATGACTCTTGTATAAGGTATAAGACAAAAGTAAAAGATAGGCCCTTCGCAGAGGGAAGCAGACGTTGCCATGTGCTTTTATGGTTGGATGCTTGAAATCTTAATGCAAAAGAAAGTAACTTAATATTGCCACTTGTGATACGGACCTTTATTATGCAGCCTGTCGCTTTTATTGCTTCCATAGCACAAGATCGTTTAAAGCTTATTTTCTCCACACTAATAGATCATACATATTTAGAGAGCAATTTTTATTGCATACAACAATGACAACTTACTTGAAGGATCTTACACAATCCATAGGTAGGTATGGTGGACTCTCATGGCAAAACCGGGTTTAAGGATATTTGGAAGCACAAGTAGTATCTCTACTTGGTGCAAAGAATTTGGCTAGCATGAGGGAGAAAGGCAAGCTCAACATGTTGGATGTTCCATGACAATATACTTTATTTCGGATATAAGAAAACATAACCCATTACGTTGTCTTCCTTGTCCAACATCAACTCCTTAGCATGTCATATTTTAATGAGTGCTCACAATAATAAAAGATGTCCAAGATAGTATATTTATATGTGAAAACCTCTCTTTCTTTATCACTTCCTATTAATTGCAACGATGATCAAAAATATGTTTGTCAACTCTCAACAAATTTTATTAATCATACTCTTTATATGTGGAGTCATTACTCTCCATAAGATCAATATGATCTCTTTATTTCCTTTTGTTCTTTCTCTTTTCTTTATTTTTATTCCCTCAAGATCATAGCAAGATAATCAAGCCCTTGACTCAACACTTATCTTTATTATATATATCTCACGGACTCGATTACATAGAAGGATCATAAAAAAGCTCAAAACTAGATCATACTAAAACTTTATTCTACTAAATCAAGATATTACCAAAAGAATCGAACTAAGAAAAAGGTAAAGATAGGAGTGTGATGGTGATATGATACCGGGGAACCTCCCCCAAGCTTGGCAGTTGCCAAGGGGAGTGCCCATACCCATGTGTTTATGTCTCTTTCCTCGGAGGTGAAGGAGATGACGATGAAAATTGTGCCTTCAGCTTTTTCATATTGTAATTGAGAAGAGCAATTTCCTCCTTTAAATCATCGACCTCTGATTCCAGCTTTAAGATCTTGTCACTTAGATCTCCTTTGCTTTTCTGCCGAAAACGAGAAGGAATAGATCGGTTGTTAGAAAATTTAGCCCTCTTAGGGAGACTGGACTTCTTGAACTTCACGTGCATATCCCCAGGTTGAGGTAGAGGAACATCCTCCTCCTCTGAACATGAATCATCGATCCTCATCAAATGAGCATCCTCCTCCTCATCCGTAGTTCGACCACAAGGAGATAGATCCCCATAGGTCTTTGGGTCAGCAGTGAGATGGGAAACATAGCTCTCTCCGTCGGAATCCTGAGATGACATCTTGCTCTAAATGTTCTACATAAACTACTCAAAACAAAAACAGAGGATATTTGCGTGGTACGGTGGTCAAAACCTTCCAGAGATTATATAATGAATTTTTACCAACAAAAAGAGGTATCGTGCAAGAAAACAGAGTCCGGAGGGCACACGAGGTGCCCACGAGCGCGCCCAGGGGGGTAGGGCACGTCCACCACCCTCGTGGACGCCTCGTGTCCTTCCCGGACTACTGCTTATTTTCCTATTTTCTTAAATATTCCAAAATGGAGAAAATTGCCATTAGAACTGTTTTGGAGTCGGTTTACTTACAGTACCACATACCTATTCCTTTTCGGAGTCTGAAGCGTTCTGGAAAGTGTTCCTTATGTATTCCTCCAGGGTTACGGTTTCAATAACATTGGTTTCAACATTGATAGGATTACCTGAGATATAATGTTTGATTCTTTGACCGTTCACCACCTTCGGATTTGTGCCTTCAAAGTTATTGATTTTTATGGCACCAGAACAATATACCTCCTCGACGACGTAAGGACCTTCCCATTTAGAGAGAAATTTTCCTGCAAAAAATCTTAAACGAGAGTTGAATAGCAACACATAATCACCTACATTAAGCTCACGCTTTTGTATCCTTTTGTCATGCCATCTTTTAACCTTTTCTTTAAACAGTTTGTCATTCTCATAGGCTTGTGTTTTCCATTCATCAAGTGAGCTAATGTCAAATAACCTCTTCTCACCGGCAAGTTTAAAATCATAATTGAGCTCTTTAATGGCCCAATATGCCTTATGTTCTAGTTTGAGAGGTAAGTGACATGCCTTTCCATAAAACATTTTATACGGAGACATACCCATATGTGACACTCAAAAATCATTTTATTTGGTTTTCAACAAAAACTTTGTTGGATTTGAAGTAGGTCATTTAAATTCTTCCAAAATCTTCTCTCTCAAAAACTTTTTCCCTTGGCAAGGATTTTATTTTTTGTATCTTATCCAACCCTGGTGTTTAGTTAATGAGAACCTTCCTTCTGATTGTTCCCTCCTCAAATATATTTACTTGGAAATTATTTTATTTTAAAAAGAAACCCTATGAGTTTTGGGGCTTCTTCCATTTTGAAACCACCCACGGTTTTACCATGCCTCATGTGGTAAAACCTCCCAAAACCCCTCCTTCCTCTTTGGAGCAATCTAAACTTTCTGTTCCAACAAGTCCAACCCATTTTTGGATTTTATTTCATTTATTTTATTTCCCAAAACAATTATGTCATTTATTTTAAGCCTAGGTGATTTACAAAGCAAGTACCTAATTCCCTTTGAGTTTTGATCTCAAACCAACTCCTCTGGATAGTCTTTAGCACCCCCAACCTAGATCCATCAAGATCCACTCTTCCTCTTTTCAAAAAATTTCAAGTTTCATCCTCTGCAAGTTTGGACCAGATTTATCAAATTTGGTGAAATTCATATTTCCTCTTCCCCAAAAATTCTACCAAAATTCAGGCAGCCCCCATATGCAATGAGAGGCCACCCCACCAAAAATCAGCTCAAGGAAAATTCCCCACATGCCAAAATCATTTCGTCGAACACTTGGCCGGCACTGTTCCTGTACACTTTCAGAAAGTTCAGAGTTTCAGAGATTTGCAGTGTCGTTTTTCGTCAGAGAGTTGTCATCGATCACCCGTGCGCCCTGGCGCGTTGCGCACGGCCCCTTCTCCTTGACGAGTAATCAAGACGCCCTCGGACGGACGCAGGTGTCGATGGCGGCGAGCATCGCCAACGCCGGCAGCCTCTGCGGTGGCAGAGCCACCCGTGGCGGCCAACGGAGCCAGCGCCGGCTCGCTACGCCGTTCTGCGCCGCCCAATGCCCCCTAGCCCTCCGCGTGGCCTCATGCATGCCAGCGCACCCCCGCAGCACCGTCGCCGTGGCCCGGCAAGTAAAGGCACGCCCTCTGCCGCCGACAGGCCCGCTCCGCCTGCTCACACTGACCACCTGTGGAGCCTAATCCAAACCTGGTTAGCACCTAAATGGAACCGGTGAACCTCCACGTTGACGCCCAACTCCCTAAAACCCCCGACCAAGCACAGCGCCGCCGTAACCATCGCCGGAGATCCCCGTTCACGGCCACCGCCTCGGATCGCCTATAAAAGGGGCCCCGAGCTCGCTCTCGAGCACGCACCACCACTCCACCTCACCAACACCCTGCCAAGCCACTCGGAGGACCTCGAGGAGGTCTCCGCCCCCAACTCCGGCCGCCCCGATCCGCCTCGGCCACCAGCTCGAATCACTCTGGTGAGGCTATCCCCGCCGCCCAAATCTCGCCAGTAGCCTCCTCGGGAGCCCAGTGGTCTAACCCCGGCTTCAATTTGACCTTCGCAGCCCTACCCGACGAGATCCAACTCCACCCGAGCCGCCGTCCACCGGAGCAAGGGTCGCCATCGACGTGGTGCTCGCCGACGACCACCACCACCACCCACCGATGTGGAAGGACACGCTGAACACGTAGGTACCGCCCGATCCCCCTGCCTCGCCGTGGATCGCCGCCGGCGACCACCGCAGCTCTCGGGCGTCGGCGGGCTCTGTTCTTCCCCGTTTGAAATTTCAAACCTGACGGGTGGGACCCGCCTGTCAGCCTCTCTTTTCTTTTAAATGAATCGTTTTATGAAACGCATTCGGGCAAATACGCTTTCAGTCTGAAGCGTTTTTCTGGTCTTTTCTGTTCAGCCCCCTGAGAAGTTTCTGTTTCATTACAGAAAGGTCCCTGGATTAAAACCCTTATAACTTTTAAACAGGAACTGATTTTTTATTGATTCTTTTTCTGTCATCTTTATTTTTCTGTCTAGTTTTTTTCCAAATTTATTTGAAAAATATTTGGAACACTTTAATGAGCACTCACGGTATTTACGATAAGTACGTATTTTCTTATACCGTAATACCGGAGGAGGTGACGAAACCGCGAACTTCGCCAAGCTAGACTCCGACTACTCCGAACCAGGCAAGCATGTTTGAACTTTTGATATGATGAGTGTCTTTGGCATGTTTGCATTAAGTAGTTCATGGCATGTTTATGAGCATCTCGATGAATGTCATATTTCATGCAAAGTTGAGACAGGTGAGTTTCGATAATCCATAAGTCGTTGGATGTGAGTTGGCATGGCCATGTGATGGCATGAGGATGGGTAAGATGGCAGTGTTGTAGCATGCTAGTCTTATGCCAGACTATTTGACTCCAGTGTCAACGTGAAACATGTCACATTTCTATCCATTTTCCTTCCCGTACTACCACATGTTTTCCACAAGGGATATGGCTTAGTAAGTTGCAAACCGCTTTCCTGTTACACATCAAATAGAGAGGCCGGGATGAGGGTTCCATGGCCTGGATTAAAGCCCGTCATCCGGTCAGGGGCATGGGTGTTTCCGGTTGGGATCGAGAGGGGGCACCCTTAGAGCGCCACAGATATAAATTTGATCCCATGCTATTCGAGGTTGTGATCTCCCCGTCTCAAAGTTTTTCTTGAACGTCGTCTAGGGTGATTCCTGGCATCGTGACGTGGGATGGGTGTGTACTGGTTAGATGTGTTTCTATCGAAATACAGTAAACGGAACTAGTCCTCGTGACTACGGAAATCCGTTGGCTGTGGGTAATTAGTACAAACTCTGCAGAGTCAAAAAAATCCTTTGAATCATCTTATCCATGTCCAAGTACTGTGTTCAACTTATTCCGTCAAGTGTCAGCCTCAGTGACAAAAACTCCGGTGAACCACATGAGTGATAAGTCCGGTTAAATGTTTATTCCTATGGATGGACTAACCCGTTTATTATTGTGTGTTAAATATTTCTTATGAATATTATATCGTGTGAATTTACCAGATATGTATTATAAGCCCTTTCTGCGATGTCGCTCAGACGTCCGACTGTGGCACACTTGTTGTTTACTTATGATATAAGCCCTTTCTGTAATGTCGCTCCGACGTCCGACTATGGCACGCTGGTTATTTACTTTCGATATAAGCCCTTTCTGTGATGTCGGTCCGGCGTCCGACTGTGGCACGCTTGTTATTTACTTTTGATATAAGCCCTTTCTGCGATGTCGCTCCGACGTCCGACTGTGGCACGCTTGTTATTTACTTTCGATATAAGCCCTTTCTGCGATGTCGCTCCGACGTCCGGATCGCGGGGCACGCTTGTTATTTACTTTCGATATAAGCCCTTTCGTGATGTCGCTCCGACGTCCGATCGCGGGCACGCTTGTTATTTTACTATCGATATAAGCCCTTTCTGCGATGTCGCTCAGACGTCCGATCGTGGCATGTATGTCATTTATTTTCAATATAAGCCCTTTATGTGGTGTCGCTTAGACGCTGATCATGCATGTTTATTTATTCGTTTACCCTTCGAGGCGCCGCTCCGCATAATTCGATCGGTTTTTCTTTTATTTTGTTGGAAATTTCGGGAGGACTACCGCCCGACTTCCTTTTTACATACCATGTTGGGCAATATTTATTATTTGAATGTGCACTGTTGTTTTACTCATGATGCATTCATGCATGCATTTGTTATATCTCATGTCTGAACTGTCTTGCGAGTACTTTCAAAGTACTCACCTGGCTTGTTGATTTGGCCAGATGTTGATGAAGGCGATCTCATGGATGAAGAGTTCGATAGCGAGTCCGACGCCTAGAGGAGTCCTCGATCTCGAGCGATCTTGGATTTGGTCATCATATTATATCCTCTTCCGCTACCCAAATAAATTCATCGAGCCTCACCTCGGCGCCGATGAGCTGCCGCTTAGGAGTCATATTACCCACTCCATTGTGTTATTCCACTACCGCTTTATCCTCGAGTCAGTAGTATGCCACCCCACACCATTGTGTCATATCCGCCATTATGTATAATTATTGGCGTGCTTGTAATAATTTGTTGAGCAGCCTCAGCTCAACCCTGTAATATATTTAATGCTACTGGCTTTCTATATCAAGATTTTGTCTACCAGTAAGGAGGATTTTCCTCATACTGGACTCAAAAGATCGGTTCTCAATAATCATTTTATTGGAAAACCGGTCGTGACACCATAGGATTTTTATATGCAGTTCTATAGGCCCATAATGCATCGTCAAGTTTCTTGGACCAATTCTTTCTCGATCTATTAACAGTCTTTTGCAAATTTAATTTGAGCTCTCTATTACGGAGTTCTACTTGACCACTAGACTGCAGGTGATATGGAGATGCAATTCTATGATTAACATCATACTTAGCAAGCATTTTACGAAAATCACCATGAATAAAATGTGAACCACCATCAGTCATTAAATATCCAGGGTCTCCAAACCTTGGAAAAATAATTTCTTTAAGCATCTTAACAGAGGTGTTATGATCAGCACTACTAGTTGGAATAGCTTCTACCCACTTAGTAACGTAATCAACGACAACTAAAAGATGTGTATACCCGTTAGAGGAAGGAAACGGTCCCATATAATCAAAGCCCCATACATCAAAAGGTTCAATAACAAGTGAATAGTAAATATGCATTTCTTGACGTCTACTAATATTACCAATTCTTTGACATTCATCACAAGACAAGACAAACTTACAGGCATCTTTGAAGAGAGTAGGCCAATGAAAACCGGATTGCAATACCTTATGTGTAGTTCTATTTCCAACGTGATGTCCTCCGTAAGCCTCGGAGTGGCACTTGTGTAGGATCTGTTCCTGTTCATGCTCAGGTACACAACGTCTAATAACACCATCTACTCCTTCTTTATAAAGGTGTGGGTCATCCCAGAAGTAATGTCTTAAATCATAGAAAAACTTATTATTTTGCTGGTATGTGAAACTAGGTGGTATAAATTTAGCAACAATGTAATTAGCATAATCAGCATACCATGGAGCAATATGAGAAGCATTTATGACAGCTAATTGTTCATCAGGAAAGCTATCATCAATAGGTAGTGGGTCATCAAGAACATTCTCTAACCTAGACAAGTTGTCTGCAACGGGGTTCTCAGCTCCCTTTCTATCAATAATATGCAAATCAAATTCTTGTAGCGAGAGAACCCATCTAATAAGTCTAGGTCTAGCATCTTTCTTTTCCATAAGATACTTGATAGCAGCATGATCAATGTGAATAGTTACTTTAGAATCAACAATATAAGGTCTGAACTTAGCACAAGCAAATACAACTGCTAAAAATTATTTTTCAGTAGTAGCATAATTTCTCTGGGCACTGTCTAGAGTTTCACTAGCATATTGGATAACATTTAGTTTCTTATCAACTCTTTGTCCTAGAACAGCACCTACGGCATAATCACTAGCATCACACATAATTTCAAAGGGTAAATTCCAATCAGGTGGCTGAACAATAGGTGCAGAAATCAAGGCTTTCTTAAGTATTTCAAATGCTTCTACACAATCATCATCAAAGACAAAAGGAACATCTTTTTGTAAGAGGTTAGTCAGAGGCCTACAAATTTTTGATAAGTCTTTAATGAACCTCCTATAAAAACTGGCATGACCAAGGAAACTTCTTATACCTTTAATGTCCTTGGGACATGGCATCTTTTCAATAGCATAAACCTTAGCTTTATCAACTTCAATACCTCTTTCAGAAATTTTATGCCCCAAGACAATACCTTCATTAACCATAAAGTGGAACTTCCCCCAATTCAAGACAAGATTAGTTTCTTCACATCTCTGCAAAACTCGATTAAGGTTGCTTATGCAATCATCAAAAGAAGTGCCATAAACAGAGAAATCATCCATGAAAACCTCAACAATCTTTTCACAAAAGTCAGAGAATATAGCCATAATGCATCTTTGAAAGGTAGCAGATGCATTACATAAAACAAAAGGCATAAGTCTATAAGCAAAGGTACTGAAAGGGCAAGTAAAAGTGGTCTTTTCTTGATCTCTTTTGACACAGGTATTTGTGAGAAACCAGAATAACCATCTAGAAAGCAAAAATGTGTATGTTTGGATAATCTTTCTAGCATTTGATCAATAAAAGGTAAGGGGTAATGATCCTTTTTAGTAGCTTTATTTAATTGCAGAAATCAATTACCATTCTATAACCTGTAATAATTCTTTGTGGGATCAATTCATATTTATCATTAGGAACAACAGTAATACCTCCCTTCTTAGGGTCACAATGGACAGGGCTTACCCACTGACTATCAACAACGGGATAAATTATACCTACCTCCATAAGCTTTAGTATTTCTTTTCTTACCACTTCTTTCATCTTATGATTTAACCATCGTTGGTGATTAACAACTGGTTTAGCGTCTTTCTCCAATTTTATTTTGTGCTGGCATAAAGTGGGACTAATGCCCTTAAGATCATCAAGAGTATATCCAATAGCAGCACGGTGCTACTTCAGAGTTTTCAATAATCTGTTTTCTTCATGCTCTGAAAGGTTAGCACTAATAATAACAGGATATATATTTTTCTCATCAAGATAAGCATATTTAAGAGTATCATGTAATGGTTTAAGCTCAAACACGGGATCACCCTTGGGTGGAGGAGGATCCCCTAGGATTTCAACAGGCCAGTTTTGTTTCAAAATAGGTCCCTGTTTAAAGAATACTTCATATATTTCCCTTCTTTCATTCATAAACATATCATTTTCATGGTCAAGAAAATATTGTTCTAAAGGATCATTAGGAGGCACGTCAATAGAAGCAAGACCAATAATTTCATCTTTACTAGGTAATTCTTTATCATGGGGTTGTCTACGAAATTTAGCAAAATTAAACTCATGAGACATATCCCCCAAACCAATAATAACAACATCCTTTTTATAGTCTATCCTAGCATTAACAGTATTCAAGAAGGGTCTACCAAATATAGTGGGACAAAAGTCATCTTGTGGGGAACCAAGAACAAGAAAATCAGCAGGATATTTAACTTTCCCACACAAGACTTCAACATCTCTAACAATCCCAACTGGTGAAATAGTGTCTCTATTGGCAAGTTTAATTGTAACAACAATTTCCTCTATCTCAGCAGGTGCAATTGCACTTGCACTAGCACCCATATCACATAAGCCATGATAACAATGATCTCCTATTTTAGCAGAAATAACAGGCATGCCTACAACAGGACTATGTTTACCTTTAGTATCAGGTCTAGCAATTCTAGCAGCTTCACCATAGAAGTAAATAACATGCCCATCAGTATTATCAGCCAATAGATCTTTAACCATAGAAATACTAGGTTCAACTTTAATTTGCTCAGGGGGTGTCGGTGTTCTAGTATTGCTCTTACGAACCACAGTTGAAGCTTTAGCATGATCCTTTATTCTAACAAGGAAAGGTGGTTTCTCAATATAAGCAGTAGGAACAACAAGATCGACATTATAAGTGATAGTATTTTCTTAAACTTCAATAGGTGCAACTACTTTTACTTCAATGGGAGGATTATATTTAAACATCTTCTCCTTAGGTAGATCAACATGAGTAGCAATGGATTCACAGAAAGAAGATACTATCTCAGAGTCAAGTCCATATTTAGTGCTAAATTCACGGAAAACATCGGTATCCATAAAAGATAACACAATCAAACTTAGGTGTTATACCTGACTCCTTACCTTCATCGAGATCCCAATCTTCATAGTTGCGTTTAATTCTTTCCAATAAATCCCATTTGAATTCAATAGTCTTCATCATAAAAGATCCAGTACAGAAGTATCGAGCATGCAGCGATTATTGAAAGAAAGCCGAGCATAATTTTTTTGAATAATAATTTCTCTTGAGAGCTCATGGGGCATGAATATAACATTGACTTAATCCTCCCCCAAGCTTGAGCGATGCTTTCTCCTTTGCGAGGCCAAAAATTATATATATAATTATGATCACGATGAACAAGATGCATAGGATAAAACTTCTAATGAAATTCCAATTTCAATCGGTTGTAGTTCCATGATCCCATATCATCACATAGCCTAAACCATGTCAATGCCTTTCCCTTTGAAGATAAAGGTAATACTTCTTCCTGATAACATCCTCGAGCATACTTGCAAGCTTAAATAATCCACAAACTTCATCCACATAGATTAAGTGCAAATCGGGATGTAATGTTCCATCACCTATGAAAGGATTAGCTAGCAGTTTCTGTATCATACCCGAAGGAATTTCAAAGTAAACATTTTCAGTAGGTTCAGTAGGTTGAGGAGCAACTCTTTTCTCTACTGGTCGGGGTGAAGATACCCCGAACAAGCCCCTCAAAGGATTATGTTCCATAGTTACAAGTGACAGTAAATTTCAGCACACTATATAAATTTTTCCTTACCAAATTCCACCAACCAAAGGCGCTTCACTCCCCGGCAATGGTGCCAGAAAAGAGTCTTGATGACCCACAAGTATAGGGGATCAATCGTAGTCCTTTCTATAAGTAAGAGTTTCAAACCCAACGAGGAGCAGAAGGAAATGACAAGCGGTTTTCAGTAAGGTATTCTCTGCAAGCACTAAAATTATCGGTAACAGATAGTTTTGTGATAAGGTAATTTGTAACGGGTAACAAGTAACGAAAGTAAATAAGGTGCAGCAAGATGGCCCAATACTTTTTGTAGCAATTACAAGCCTGGACGAACTCTTATATAGAGAAAAGCGCTCCCGAGGACACATGGGAATTATCGTCAAGCTAGTTTTCATCACGCTCATATGATTCGCGTTCGTTACTTTGATAATTTGGTATGTGGGTGGACCGGTGCTTGGGTACTGCCCTTTCTTCGACAAGCATCCCACTTATGATAACCCCTATTGGAAGCATCCGCAACTACAAAACAAGTATTAAGGTAAACCTAACCATAGCATGAAACATATGGATCCAAATCAGCCCCTTACGAAGCAACTCATAAACTAGGGTTTAAGCTTCTGTCACTCTAGCAAACCATCATTTACTTATTACTTCCCAATGCCTTCCTCTAGGCCCAAACAATGGTGAAGTGTCATGTATTCGACGTTCACATAACACCACTAGAGGAGAGACAACATACATCTCATCAAAATATCAAACGAATACCAAATTCACATGACTACTTATAGCAAGACTTCTCCCATGTCCTCGTGGAACAAATGTAACTACTCACAAATCATATTCATGTTCATAATCAGAGGGTATTAATGTGCATAAAGGATCTGAACATATGATCTTCCACCAAATAAACCAACTAGCATCAACTACAAAGAGTAATCAACACTACTAGCAACCCACAGGTACCAATCTAAGGTTTTGAGACAAAGATTGGATACAAGAGATGAACTAGGGTTTTAGAGGAGATGGTGCTGGTGAAGATGTTGATGGAGATTGACCCCATCCCGATGAGAGGATTGTTGGTGATGACGATGGCGATGATTTCCCCCTCCCGGAGGGATGTTTCCCCGGCAGACTGGCTCCGCCGGAGCCCTAGATTGGTTCCACCAAGGTTCCGCCTCGTGGCGGCGGTGTTTCGTCCCGAAAGCTTGCTTATGATTTTTTCCAGGGTAAAGACTTCATATAGCAGAAGATGGGAACAGGAGGCCTGCCAAGGGGCCCACGAGGAGGGGGGCGAGCGCCCAGGGGGGTAGGGCGCACCCCCCACCCTCGTGGCCAGGGTGTGGGCCCCCTCTGGTTGATTCTTTCTCCAGTATTTTTTATATATTCCAAAACGTGCCTCCATGAAGTTTCAGGACTTTTGGAGTTATGCAGAATTGGTCTATAATATTTGCTCCTTTTCTAGCCAGAATTCAAGCTGCCGGCATTCTCCCTCTTCATGTAAACCTTGTAAAATAAGAGAGAAAAGGCATAAGTATTGTGACATAACATGTAATAATATCCCATAATGCAATAAATATTGATATAAAAGCATGATTGCAAAATGGACATATAAGCCCACGGGAGACAGGAGCAAGAATAGAGGTTGAAGAAGGAGCACGGTTGTTGGATTAACATCCAACGGTCTAGCTGCTAGAATCATTTCTTGATTAAGTTGACAAAGCCTTGCGTATACATCCGCTTAGTAGGCCCACAAGTCAGCCACCAAATCTGACGGGTCCCAGCTGTCAATGGGAGGAATAGTTTTTCGCATAACAAGGAGGCACTTCCTTCCATGCGAAGATACACCCGGTGGGTCCCAGCTGTCGGGGGAGGAAACATTTTTTTCCAGCTTAATAAGGAGGAACTTTCCTTGCGTGCGACCATGGACCTCCTCGGTCCCAGCCGTCAGGCTCTCCAGTCCTCTTCTGATGACTCTCGTTTGTTGACCATACCGCGCCGAGCGCAGCGAGGCGGTGGACGACGGCGAGGCCCCGGACGGGAACGACCTGGAGATGGGAAGACACGGCAGTAGAGTCGCAGATTGAGAGGAGTACAAGGGTTATAACTGGTTCTGGTGCGGGGTGGGGCTGCAGTCGGTGGAGAATAATAGGAGGTGTGGAGGGGTGGAGGGATAGCCTGGCCGGCGCTGGGGTAGCGCTTCACAGGGATGCGTTCTAAGCAGAGCCGCTAGCCGCCATAGGCCATACCAGGCTGTCCCGGCGACGCCGGAGAAAGAAGATGAGAGATTGAAGGTGCATGCCAGCCGTTGGATATAAATCCAATGGCTGTGGACGTCATAATCATTTGTTGACCAAGTTGACAACGCCATGCGTAGGCTTTGACCTACTGTCCCACATTTCAGCCTGCAAAAATGTGTTATATATTTAACCCATGTTTTCTAGAATGTACAGTTCATTTGCTGGGCTGGGTGAACAAATAATTTCTCGTCAATGCGGCCCATTTAATATTTTCTAAGAAATCCCATCCCATTTGCACTTTCTTGAAATACATGAATTAGCTGGGCTCATTCTATATATAATGTTAGGTTAGAAGGAGCAATTAATATCAAAAAACTAAACCGTTGCGACACATTTTTTATATATAAAATTAACAAATTAGCGAGTTATTGCTCAAAATAAAAATGAGCGCGTTATTATTACATTGGTCCTTAAAATCTTCGCAAGCTTTTGTACGCAATCACCAGGATTTTCCTACCTGTGAGTCAAAAACAACCAGGATTTTCCTTGCCAACTTCTGTTAAACATTTACTTTTATAAGTTAATAACACATGGAATGTTTTTATAATGTATATATAAGTCTCTATAAAATATGTGATAATAGTAATAATATAAATATATATAATGTGGTTAGAAGGGAAAACATAAATTGGACACAACATTATTATTCTTATATATAGATAAATAGAACAGAGATCTGCGTTTTATTAAGAAAATACATTGGGTTGCCGATCTTTAAGAAAAAGTAAAACCTACGCTGGGAGGCTCATAGGCCGGTATGGACCTGAAAAAATAAGTTGAAACCAATGTCTCTGTATGTCGTGGGCTACGCATACCTAGGCCTAGCTGATACTTGTTCGCCCTTTGGAAAAAATGATAGTACCAGCTAGATCCCCGAGCGAACTGGATTAAAGAGGGGGCCGGCATCCCGACTGAAGAAGCACATCAGATGTGATTTTTGTTCTTTAGTGGATGGCTCTCGATGGTGTCTTTTTACTTGCCTCTGCACCATACAACTTGTATTTTGAGCCTCCCAATCCGTGGTGGAGAAGCAACCCATTTGCTGGGCGGGCCAACCTACAGAAACCAGCACTCGATTTTTCATCAAGCCCCAAAAACAACGCACCCCATTATGCTTGTTTTGTAGACGAAAACATTATGGTAGGGGTTGAGCGGGGGAGGGGGAAGACAGAGCAAAAATATTAAGAAGAGGTGATGCGCCGTTGCTACCCTAACAAAGAAGGTGCAATTCTTCTCGGGAAGAAGGTGTGCCGTTGACACCCACACGTCACAAATCCCATAGTAGACATACTAACAAGTTCACACACAAGTACAACAGAATAGGTAAACATTCGTATCAAGCTCAGGTTCACAGGACACGTTCATATTCTTAGCCAACATTCACAATCAACAACTCAAAAGATTCATATATACACAAGTTTAGCATGTCTATGCATCCAAATGATTGATAGATCACACGACAATATTCATAGATAATTCATAAAAAGATTCAGATATACACATGTTCAGTATGTTTATGCAACCAAATGATTGAGATCACAGCCAATATCATCCATGGACGAACTTTAATTACGAAGGGTACGGACTGGTAAATGGTGTTCAATTGGAGGTACTTCTTGCTAAAATTAATGCTTGTACGAGTAAACTTTCGAGTACATAAGAGGCAGCATAGACAAACTGAACTTTGCTTGTAGGTTTATCCTCAAATAGTGGCCTCGTGCCAAGGGAGGTTTGAGAAACTTGGCCACTACTTTCATCCAACTACTTTACTAGCTCATCTTGGTCCTCTAGCTCGCCAAAATTCTATATTGCAGACAAGAAAGGAGGCGGTTGAGAAAATGAACCACCCAAATTTTTTGTGCAGTTCAACTGAAATGGAGCATCCCTGGCGTGCAGACTAATTAAGTGCCAGATGAATATACGCGTCAACCAACTTGTCTGGAATCTTTAGACTCCATGCCATACAGTTCGCTACCATATGTGTCGATAACCAAAAGGCACAAATTGGGACCAAAGACTGGACCGCATTTTTCTGGGCTATGCGCCAAGCAATATTTTTTGTGTTCACTCTCCTAATACTTGGAGTCTGACAACTGGTTGACGCCGGTTGATACTCGAATGAATATAGACACTTCTTCTTGTCAACATCGATGCTTGCCTGAGTGAACTTTGGAGTACATAGCAGCAGCATAAGTACATGTCCATCTGATCTTTTTGTGCAGTTCTACTGAAATCACCCAATGTAAAGATTTTCCTATGAGTTCAGGCTCCAAGTTACACCTTTATGCAATCGGCAAACAGTAGCACAATATCAAATTACCAATACATATGACAAGCACAATAATTAGGATAAAGACCAGTACCAACCTGTGTGAGGTAGCATATCAATTACTATTTCCTTTGACCGAAGCCGAGATAAGCCAAGCGATCGACAAAGAAAGGAAGGAAGCAAGCCGATATTAGCGACTAACAGGAAAGGAAGGAAGCTGTCGAGGCAATGAAGCACCCAAAGTTTTTGTGCAGTTCCACCAAAATCGAGCATCCCTATTGGCACATATATTGAGAGAGTGACATTACTATAATAGTGGGCCTAGTTGATGAAACATACACTAAAAAATAGAAGCACCCTCATTATCTTAATGGGTAAAGTTAGTAACATAGTAGTCTTTCTTAAAGAGAGTTATTAGTTTATTTATTCAGTGCCAATTAGCTCAACACTCAATGCATTGCCATGTATCATAGGTTGCAAAACTTTAACGTGCAAAGATAAAGGAGTTTCTCATGACAGTAGCACGATACAAATAGAGATGACATCAAACTAATATGGATGAAGGACTTAGGCTGGTACCAACCTGAGCAAAAAAACTTATTCATGTAGTCCCAGAAGTGATGATAAAGCACTCACTGGAATCACTCAATAGTATATATTTTTGTGCACTTCAAATGTATGGTTGAAATCACTCTTGTTCACCAGTGCTGAGATTATATCGAAAGATTATCAAGAACTTCCATCAGAGTTAAAGCACTGGCTGGGATACAGTTCATTGTATTGTCTTGTGTAGTTCCACTAAAATGTATGATTGGCACAACATGATCCATGTTTGCACAAGTAGGAACAAGGTGAAACCTTCATTAGCTTACTAAGAAAGGATAGAAAGACATTAGCATATTACTCTAACAGTAGCATCAAATTCATCATGGACAATACGCAGAAGTGGAAGGGCTACTTCGAGGATCGCCTCACATGTAAGGTAGACGTTGCCGTAGCCCTTGAATGGCCTCGACTGAGGCCTCGGCTTCAACAATATCACCTTGGCACTGTTTATTCTTCTTCTTCTTCCTCTTCATGCTCTGTTTCTCTTTCGCCTCACCAGTTGGTGAAACCAAGTACATGATTGGCCTTCTATTTCAGAATTGGTTTTGTGAGTGAGGGAGTACAAGTGTACTAGTAAACAATAGCATTATTTTCTCATGGCAATGCATAAAATAGAGATGAACACATGCATTAAATATCATTCTTACCTAAAGGAAGGTTATGGTGCCAATTTGGATGATGAGAATTGGAACACAGATCTCCCTTTGTGCAGTTCCACCGAAATGAACCAACTGTTCCATTCTGACATTCCAGTTAAACAACACAAAAGTCACTTATTTTAAGAAGTGTTTTGTGCAGTGCACCAAAAGGTCACAACAAAGAACTGTGTGAAATGGATATCCCTGTTTGCACAAATAGCTACAGAGGAAACAATCAGAGTCTCAAACAATTACAAGCAAAAACATTTGGCTAAACTTGTCATGGCTTATAACAGTGGCATGGCTTCATTTACCAAGGCATTAGATTAAGAATAGCTACATATTTGGTATAAGGGGCATGGGACAGTGGGTGCACTAATACGTCTCCAATGTATCTATAATTTTTGATTGCTCCATGATATATTATCTACTGTTTTGGGCAATATTAGGCTTTATTATCCACTTTTATATTATTTTTGGGACTAACCTATTAACCGGAGGTCCAGCCCATATTTGCTATTTTATGCCTATTTCAGTGTTTCGAGGAAAAGGAATATCAGACGGAGTCGAAACGGAACGAAATCAACTGGAGAAGTTATTTTTGGAAGGAAAGCCACCGGATAGACTTGGACTCTACGTCAGAAGATACGGGAGCTGGCAACGAGGGTGGGGGCACGCCCACCCCCCTAGGGCGCGCCCCCTGCCTCGTGGGGCCCCCGAAGCTCCACTGACATACCCCTTGCACCCATATATACCTACGTATCGTAAAACTTCCAGAACAGAAGATAGATCGGGAGTTCCCCCGCCGCAAGCCTCTGTAGCCACCAAAAACCTCTCGGGAGCCTGCTCCGCACCTCGCCAAGGGGAACCCTCACCTGTGGCCATCTTCATCATCCCGACGCTCTCCATGACGAGGAGGGAGTAGTTCACTATGGGTATGTACCAGTAGCTATGTGTTTGATCTCTCTCTCTCTGTCGTGTTCTCTCTCGTGTTCCCTCTATGGCACGATCTTGATGTATCCCGAGCTTTGCTATTGTAGTTGGATCTTATGATGTTTCTCCCCCTCTACTCTCTTGTGATGAATTGAGTTTCCCCTTTGAAGTTATCTGATCGGATTGAGTCTTCTATGAGAACACTTGATGTATGTCTTGCCGTGCTTATCTGTGGTGACAATGGGATATCATGTGCCACTTGATATATGTTTTTGTGACCAACTTGCGGGTTCCGCCCATGAACCTATGCATAGGGGTTGGCACACGTTCTTGACTCTCCGGTAGAAACTTTGGGGCACTCTTTGAAGTACTTTGTGTTGGTTGGATGAATCTGAGATTGTGTGACGCATATCGTATAATCATGCCCATTGATACTTGAGGTGACAATGGAGTATCTAGGTGACATTAGGGTTTTGGTTGATTTGTGTCTTAAGGTGTTATTCTAGTACGAACTCTTTTATAGATTGATCCGAAAGAATAAGTTTGAGGTGGTATCGTACCCTACCATAATCTCTTCGGTTGTTCTCCGCCATTAGTGACTTTGGAGTGACTCTTTGTTGCATGTTGAGTGATAGTTATATGATCCAATTATGTTATTATTGTTGAGAGAACTTGCACTAGTGAAAGTATGAACCCTAGGCCTTGTTTCCTATCATTGCAATACCGTTTACGCTCACTATTATCATTAGTTACCTTGCTTTTTTATATTTTAAGATTACAAAACCTTTATCTACTATCCATATTGCACTTGCATCACCATCTCCTCACTGAACTAGTGCACCTATACAATTTACCATTGTATTTGTTGTGTTGGGGACACAAGAGACTCTTTGTTATTTGGTTGCAGGGTTGCTTGACAGAGACTGAGGGAGTCCCGGACTAGGGGTTGTCCGGATAGCCGGACTATCGTCACGGCCGGACTGCAAGACTATGAAGATACAAGATTGAAGACTTCGTCCCGTGTCCGGATGGGACTTTCCTTGGCGTGGAAGGCAAGCTTGGCGATACGGATATGTAGATCTCCTACCATTGTAACCGAGTCTGTGTAACCCTAACCTATCCGGTGTCTATATAAATCAGAGGGTTTTAGTCCGTAGGACGAACAACAATCATACCATAGGCTAGCTTCTAGGGTTTAGCCTCCTTGATCTCATGGTAGATCTACTCTTGTACTACCCATATCATCAATATTAATCAAGTAGGAGTAGGGTATTACCTCCATCGAGAGGGCCCGAACCTGGGTAAAAACATCGTGTCCCTTGTCTCCTATTACCATCCGCCTAGACGCACAGTTCGGGACCCCTACCCGAGATCCGCCGGTTTTGACACCGACATTGGTGCTTTCATTGAGAGTTCCTACGTGGTCGTCACCGATAGGCCCGATGGTTCCTTCGATCATCAACAACGACGTGGTCCAGGGTGAGATTTTTCTCCCGGACAGATCTTCGTGTTCGGGCGGCTTTTGCATCAAGCGGCCAATTCGCTTGGCCATCTGGAGCAGACTGAAAGCTATGCCCCTGGCCATCAGGTCAGATTTGGAAGTTTGAACTATACGGCCGATATCCGCGGGGACTTGATCTTCAACGGATTTGAGCCACAACCAAGTGTGCCGCACTGTCTCGATGGGCATGATCTAACTCTGCAGCCGAATAGTGCCTTGAAGGCCGCACCAGTATCCGCTCCGACCCTTAATCCGGAGCCGGATTCCCCGATCGAGGACGAGTGGTTGGACACCGCCTCGGGGGCTACAATCTCTACCGTGATCGAGCCGAACTCCATCCCTGTCCTTTGCAAAGACCTCGACTCCAGGGTGCCGGACTCCTCTCCGGACTCTAAACCCTCCGCGCCCCTACCAATCGAATCCGATTGGGCGCCGGTCATGGAGTTCACTGCCGCGGACATCTTTCAGCACTCGCCCTTTGGCGACATCCTGAATTCACTAAATTCTCTCTCTTTATCAAGAGAGCCCTGGCCGGACTACGGACAGGAAGGTTAGGATGCGGACGACGAAGAAATTCAACGCCCACCCATCACCCACTTCGTAGCCACTGTCGATGATTTAACCGACATGCTAGACTACGACTCCAAAGACATTGACGGTATGGACGACGAGGCTGGGGACGACCAAGACCCAGCGCCTATAGGACACTGGAGGCCACCTCGTCATATGACATATATATGGTGGACATCCCAAAAGATGGGAACGGCGATGGAACAACGGAGGATGACCTCTCCAAGAAACAGCCGAAGCGCCGACGTCAGCGGCGCCGCTCTAAATCCTGCCACAATAGAAACGGTGATTCTGGCACGGGAGATAATAACACCCCGGACAGTGCCGAAGAGAACCCCCTCCAGCAGGACTCAGCGCAGGAGGAGGGAGAAGCAAGCCAGCACGATAGCGCGGCAGAAAGAGAGGTTGAGGACGATAATTACGCGCCTCCCTCCGAAGATGAGGCAAGCCTCGACGACGACGAGTTTGTCATGCCTGAGGATCCCGCCGAACAGGAGCGTTTCAAACGCAGGCTTATAGCCACGGCAAGCAGCCTCAAGAAAAAGCAGCAACAGCTTAGAGCTGATCAAGACCTGCTAGTCGACAGATGGACTGAAGTCCTTGCAGCCGAAGAGTATGAACTCGAACACCCCTCCAAAAGCTACCCCAAACGCAGGCCGTTGCCTCGACTAGAGGAGGAAGCACCCAAGTCACCGGCGCACGACATGGCAGACCAGCCACCTCGTGGCGCTGGCAGAAGCCTCTCGGCCCTCCGCTCAAGCCACACCCCGACGCCGCTCAAAAAGTACCAAGGCATGGGAAAACGCGCCGGACTTGCAAGATATATTGGAGGATAAGGCAAAACATACAAGATCGATCTACGGATCGCGTGGGCACCCAGCAATGCGGGATGATTACCGTCGCGCCGGATACAGCAAACCCGTCCGGGCCGAACACAGTAGACAAAGCTCATATGAGCTACGTCGTGATATAGCCCTATATAGAGGCGCCACACACCCACTCTGCTTCACAGATGAAGTAATGGATCATCAAATCCCCGAGGGCTTTAAACCCGTAAACATCGAATCATACGATGGTACCACAGATCCTGCGGTCTAGATCGAGGATTATCTCCTCCATATCCACATGGCCCACGGTGATGATCTACATGCCATCAAATACCTCCCACTCAAGCTTAAAGGACCAGCTCGACATTGGCTCAATAGCTTGCCAGCAGAATCAATTGGTTGTTGGGAGGACCTGGAAGCCGCATTCCTTGATAACTTCCTGTGGCACGTACAAAGCGACCACCAGACGCCGATGACATTAGCCACATAATTCAGCAGCCAGAAGAATCGGCCAGACTATTCTGGACTCGGTTCCTAACAAACAAAAATCAAATCGTTGACTGTCCGGATGCAGAGGCCCTTGCAGCCTTCAAACATAACATCCGCGACGAGTGGCTTGCCCGGCACCTAGGACAGGAAAAGCCGAAATATATGCAGCCCTCACAACCCTCATGACTCGCTTTTGTGCGGGAGAGGACAGCTGGCTAGCTCGAAGCAACAACTTGGCCAAACATCCTGATAGTCCAGATACCAAGGACAGCAATGGCAGGTCGCGTCGCAACAAGAACAAGCGCCCATTAACAGCGATAATATTGAAGATACGGCCGTCAATGCCGGATTCAGAGGCTCTAAACCCGGTCAGTGGAAGAAGCCATTCAAAAGAAATACCCAGGGCCCGTCCAACTTGGACCGAATACTCGATCGCTTGTGCCAGATACATGGCACCCCCGAAAAACCAGCCAATCACATCAACAGGGATTGTTGGGTGTTCAAGCAGGCAGGCAAGTTAAGTGCCGAACTCAATGACAAGGGGCTGCATAGCGATGACGATGAAGAGCCCCGGCCGCCGAACAATAGAGGGCAGAAGGGCTTTCCTACACAAGCGCAGATGGTGAACATGATGTATGCCACCCACATACCCAAAAGGGAGCGGAAGCGTGCACTAAGGAACATATATGCGATGGAGCCAGTCGCCCCGAAGTTCAACCCATGGTCTTCCTGCCCGATCACCTTCGATCAAAGGGACCACCCTACTAGCATCCGTCACGGCGGCTTTGCCGTTAGTTCTTGACCCAATTATCGACGGATTTCACCTCACCAGAGTCCTGATGGACGGTGGTAGCAGCCTGAACCTGCTTTATCAGGATACAGTGCGCAAAATGGGCATAGACCCCTCAAGGATTAAACCTACAAAGATGACCTTTAAAGGCGTCATACCGGGTGTAGAGGCCAATTGTACAGGCTCAGTCACACTCGAAGTGGTCTTCGGATCTCCGGATAACTTCCGAAGCGAAGAGTTAATCTTCGACATCGTTCCATTCTGCAGCGGCTATCATGCATCGCCGGACGAACCGCATTTGCCAAGTTCAATGCGGTGCCGCACTACGCATACCTCAAGCTCAAGATGCCAGGCCCTCAAGGAGTAATCACGGACAATGGAAACACCGAACGCTCTCTCCGAACGGAGGAGCATACGGCGGCCCTCGCGGCGGAGGTGCATAGCATCCTCTCACGGCAATTCTCGAGTCCGGCCACTAAGCGTCCGGACACCGCCAAACATGCCCGGAGTAACCTGCAACAAGACCACCTGGCACGATTCAAGCACGAGTAGCAATCCAACCCCAGCCCTCGCAAAATTGCGAAGCTAGTATTACGCGTACATAATTACGCTCTGGAGATACCATGGGCATATGGGGAGGGGCAAGACAATGGCACGCCAAGAATGCGGCTCGACCGCTCCTGTGGGCTCCGTTTGTGTCATTTCTTTTTCTTTTACCTTTTTCTTCCTTTTTTACTTTCAGGACTCCGCCTTTGAGAAGTCCTGTCCGCACTTGAATCGCCGAACTCACGATGCAACAGCCAGGAAGCGGAAAGCCACGCCGAGTGTTGGTGGTCTCTATTACGAGCATTATACCTGTTTTACATATCATCCAAAGAGCTGGCCCTCGGAGGGGACATGTTAGATAGTCCCATCCCTTGCTTATCGCACTATTTGTATCGTTCTGCTTCCATTGCAGTACCTTTTTGAATAAACAATACATAGCTCTTGCTTATTATTTCTCTACTTCCTTTATATATACATATGTTCATTTCACGACATCTTGCAACCGTACACTTTGGTACGGCCTGTACACCAGGGGCTGTAGTATCCCAAAATTATGGTGTGATAAGTCCAAACACTTTCACAAGTGCGGCACCCCGAACTTATAGCATTATATGAATTGGCTCCGAATCATGTCTTGGGTCAATAGTTGGGTTTGCCCGGCTCCCGTGTTTTGGTACCTTACATTCCGCTATATCGGCTAAGGTAGCACCGGGAGAACCACTGCGATTGTGCCCCAGTTATGCTGGGTTGAGCACCTCAGTGGAGAAAGCTAAAACTGACCGTCATGATAAGGCGAGAGCCGGTCGCTGTTCGAGAGGTTTTTTCGAGTCCCTAAAGACTTATGCCTCTTAGAGCGAGGAACCGGAATTGTCCGGCCAAGGCGTGGAGAGCGCCCCGAACTCGGTCTTCCGAATACTAGGGGCTTCGCCGAAATTTAAAATTATAGAATTCTATGGCTAAGTGAGAGTGCTCAAGCATTATAAGTCCGGTTGCCTTGTTCGTTGTGTTGAGCGCCTCCCTAGATGGACCCAAGAATGGGAACACGAGTGCTCAAGTTTATCCCGAACACCCCAACACTCGTGGCATGGGGGCTGAAGCCAACGACTTGCCATCTCTCAAAATTGATAAACAGCCGCACAGAAGGTAATATTTTAAATTAATAAGCGTTGCTTAGCACATATGAACAAGTTTTCAGCGTACAGGATAACAAATGCGAGTTTATTCAAAAATTACATCTTTGAAGCACTCACCCGCTATTCGGCGGGCACCCTTCAGGAGGCCCTCATAGTACATTTCGGGCGTGCGATGCTCATGGCCCTTCGGTGGCCCGTCCGTCACAAGCCTCTCCGCATCCAGCTTGTCGCCGTGCACTTTAGCACGGGCAAGGGCCCGACGGACACCTTGAATGCAGACGGAGCGCTTGATGACTTCAAGCCGCGAACAGGCATCCACCAGCCGCTGCACCAAGCCGAAGTAGCTCCCGGGCATGGCCTCCAATGGCCACAGCCGCGCTATAAGGCCCTTCATGGCCTGTTCGGCGACCTTATGGAGCTCGACCAGCTGCTTCAGCTGGTCGCTCAGAGGCACCGGATGGTCGGCCTCAAAGATACGAGACCGTAACACCTTTTCCGCCGAGCTCCCTCCTGGGCGCGGTAGAATGCGGCAGCATCGCACGCACTACGGGCAAATCTGTGAATGCTCCCCGAGAGCTCCGAATCCGTGTAAGTAATGTAATTGACTTTTACATTCTTGCTTTGCATAAAGAATGCCTTACCCGCCGCTATCTTCTTTAGTGCTTCAATTTCTTGGAGGGCTTTTTGGGCCTCGGCCTTAGCAGCTTTGGCACTCTCAAGAGCCGAGGCAAGCTCGGACTCTCGGGTCTTCGAGTCACGCTTCAAACTCTCGTGTCTTTCCACGAGAGCCTGCAGCTCTTGCCGTACCTTGGCCAGCTACGCCTCCCCCTTCTCTCGCTCGGTGCGTTCCGCAGCCGCTTTGTTTTCAGCCACGGACACCGCTTCCTTCAGGGCGCCACCTCGTTCGTGGACCCTGCAGTACCCAAGTTATTCCTGTTATTTTTTGCAACCAAAACCTTTTCTGTAAGGTATTTCTTTAATAAGATATTACTTACCTTCCTTGTCCTCAAGCTCCTTCTTGGCTTGTCCGAGCTCGTTCTCCGACCGCTCGAGGTTCTGCTTCAATGCATTGACCTCCGCAGTCAGTGCGGCAGAGGTCAGCAGCGCAGCCTGCATTCCCATATTGACATACTTATGTTAGACTCCTGCGTATATCTTTTTAGATCCTTAGTCCGGCTTTTCTTTCCGAACATCGAACTAAGCATCAGGGGCTACTGTCTATGCGGTAATATTTTTACATGTTTTAAACTTACCTCAAAGCCTGTTAGAAGGCTGGTACAGGCTTCGGTCAGTCCGCTCTTGGTGGACTGAACTGTCTGGATCACGGCACTCATAACAGTGCGGTGCTCCTCCTCAATGGAGGCGCCGTTGAGCGCCTCCAGTAAGCTATCAGGTGCCTCCGGTTGGACGGAGGACACCGGCGTCTTACCCTTCTTGCGAAGGATCCGCTGTCCGGACTTCGGAACCGCTGATGGTACCGACATGGAGTCCGGACGAGGGTCGGGCTTAGAGCCCCTAGGGGTCTTGCCCCCCGCTTGCCTGGAGTCCGGGAGGTTGCCTTGTGGCACCTCCTGCGCTACCTCCTCTTGACCAAGCCCCTCTTGGGGCCCCACCGCGGCGTCGCCCGCAGCATGAGGTGAGGAGGCGGTCGGAAGCGAGGTACTCTCAATTTCCCGACGAGCCCAGGGACCCATTCGATGAATCGGCGAACTCGCCCTTGGGCGGGCTGCACGGTTGTTCCACATTAGAGTACAGTATACAATAATAAAATGCCATGGGTATCCGAACACTTACGATCTCGCCAGGGGCTTGGCCCTTGTAGGCCAATCCTCCTCGTCATCGTCGATGTTGGTGGAGAAGTCCGGAATAAGGGTTCTTCCCTTCTTGGACCCTCCGGCCTCCCCCGTTGGGGCGGCCATCCTTTTTCTCCTCTTCGCTGGGGAGGAGCTTCTTCTTCTTCCTCCTCGTCCTCAGGAGAAGATTCTGCTTCAGAATCTAACAGCACCTGGCGTCGGGAGCTCCTTCGAGTTCCCGTGGCCTCCCTCTTGGCCTTCTTCTCCGGCACAACATGGGGCGCCGGAGCCAGCAGCCCCGTTAATCGGGCGTCCGTCGGGTCTTCCGGCAAAGGAGCCGGACAGTTAATCTGTCCGGACGTCTTCAGCCAGTCTTGTCAAAGATTAGGGAGTTTTAGATCCCACGTAGAGTCAATCTATGAAAAAAGAGTCCCGTAAAGGGTAAAATAACTTACCTCGCTGGCTTGACGCCGCGGGCTGTATCCGCGATCTTTGTTAGCGGATGTCGGGCTTCGGCGCCTTGAACAGCACCTTCTAGGCGTCTTCAGACGTAGTGTCAAGAGCCGGCTCAAGGTTTGGTGCTGTGCCGGATCGAACTCCCACAAGGTAAAGGCCCGTTGTTGGCATGGGAGAATCCGGCGGATTAGCATCACCTCGATTATGTCGACAAGCCTAAGATTCTTGGCCACCAGGTTTCGGACGCATGTTTGAAGTCCGGATGTCTCGTCCGAATTCCCCCACGTCAGGCCCGTCTCTTTCCATCATGAGAGCCGGGTGGGGAAGCCAGATCTGAACTCGGGGGCCGCCACCCATTTGGTGTTGCGGGGCTCGGTGATGTAGAACCACCCCGATTGCCACCCCTTTATTGTCTCCACGAAGGCGCCTTCGAGCCATGGGACTTTGGCCATCTTGCCCACCATGGCGCCCAAGACTCCGCTTGACGGCCGCCCACTACCTTCGGCCGGATGTTGAAGATCTTCAGCCATAAGCCGAAGTGGGGCTGGATGTAGAGGAAAGCCTCGCACACGACAATAAACGCCAAGATGTTGAGGATGAAATTCGGGGCCAGGTCGTGGAAGTCCAGGCCGTAGTAGAACATGAGCCCCCGGACAAATGGGTGAAGTGGAAAACCTAGTCCGCAGAGGAAGTGGGGGAGAAACACCACCCTCTCATGGGGCCCAGGGGTCGGAATGAGCTGCCCCTCATCGGGAAGCCTGTGCGCGATGTTGCCGGACAAGTATCCGGCCTCCCGCAGTCTCTTGATGTGCCCCCCGTGACGGAGGAGGCCATCCACCTGCCTCCCGCTCCTGACATGGTTGGAGAAGGTTGAGGTGGGATGTGCGAACTTGGGTGCTGGAGCTCGAAAAGTGGAAATGGATAAGCAAAGGAGGAAGAAGGCATAGGTGAAAAGGTGGATCCTTATCCCCTTATATGGACGGACGGAGCTATGCGTCCCCCACCAGCCTGGTAAAACTCGCTTATTTCCCAAGCGCCGTAATCAATGGCGCAGATGGGTTACCCACGTCCGTATTGATGAGAATCCCGGAATGAGGGGGCATGATCTATGCTTTGATAGGACGTGCCAAGGAAACCGCCTCGCTAAACACACTTAGGTGGAACAGTAAAAAATGATTCATATAAAGGCCTGGCCGTGGTGTGATGTCACGCAGCGGAATACGTCAGCAGATCTGTGAAAAAATTATTCTCTCTACGGTGTTATGTGGAACTTGTTTTGCAGAGCCGGACACTATCCTTGTGTTCAAAATCTTCTATGAAGTATTCAGAGGAGGAACCCGCTTCGCAATGCCGAAGACAATCAACGCACCGGACTCATCGTCATTGAAGCCTGGTTCAGGGACTACTGAGGGAGTCCCGGACTAGTGGGTGTCCAGATAGCCGGACTATCGTAACGGCCGGACTCCAAGACTATGAAGATACAAGATTGAGGACTTCGTCCCGTGTCCGGATGGGACTTTCCTTGGCGTGGAAGGCAAGCTTGGCGGTACGTATATGTAGATCTCCTACCATTGTGTAACATCCCAAAATTCTAAATTTTGGAATGTTATAAATAAATAGATAGATTTGATTGATTGACTGAAAGTGAGTGAATTCGAAATCTTTTTGAAAGTTAAATGAGAGGCAGTAAAAGGACTTTCCCAAACTTTCATTTTGCTTTTATGATTTTCGGGAATTCAAATTCTTTTCATCACAAAACCCTGGAGAGAAGATGACATGACTTCTTCCATTTATTTAAATGACAAGGTGTTGAAAATATATGAATTTCATTTGAGAATATTTCCAATTCTGAAACTTTATGCAACTCAATGATTTTCACGAGAGAAGATAAAATGACTTCTTCAAATTATATGAAATATGAGTTGGGAGTTTTAAAAGAATTAAATTCAAAGTTCTCTTGAATTTATTTCCAATTTGGAGTTAATTTAGTTTGATTCAAATTATTTTTCTTCAAAAAATAAAATATATGGAAAATAGGGTAACATGATTCCCTACATCAAAAAAGTTGGAGAGAAATAAATTTGAATTAATTTTGGTATTTTAAAAATGATTTTTGTTGGATTTTATTGGACCAGTAGCACTATTTGAATTATTAGAATTTTTGTGGATTTTAATTGAAACTAGTATAATGTTCATCATGTAGGAAATCTTTTTCTGAAAATTTTGATATATTATATGCCTATATAATATTTTTATTTATTTGGTTTTATTATTTTTATTTGTCTCTGTTTAAAAAAAACAAATGTTAAAAAAAAAGTCGCGCGCAGCCGCACCGGGCCGGCCCAGCCTAGCCACGCCGCGGCCCAACAGCCCGCGCCCGCACCACCTTCCTCCTCCCGACCGGACTCCGCCGCCATGACCGACCAGGCCACCTCCGCGCCGCCTTGCCCCTTCCTCCACGCAACCCCACGCCCCCCTCTATATAAACCCGCGGCGCCGCCGCCTTTTTCCTCTCTGCCGCGCCGCGCCACCGCTCCCGCATCTCACCGCCGCCGCCGGAGGTCCGCAGTCGCCCTTCGCCGCCGTCAACCGCCGCCGACGCCACCACCGCAACCGCCGCTCCACGGCGCCCCTCCCCGCACTACAAGAAATCTGTTAATACGTGACGGATCTAGTCCGTCACAGATAAACGAAAAACTATCATGGGTGTCCATCCTTGACGGATTTGAAATCCGTCATGTATATCGCTTCATAATTTGGTACCGTTCCAGTCATGATGGATCTTGGCCGTCATGGATCCGCCCTAGGCCCGCCCAGGCCCAAGTCTTTGTGACGGAACAATCCGTCATGGACTAGCGCCACGTAGGATTTTCAGTTGACTAATTCGAATGATGTGGCTACCTACGTGGATACTATTTTTCGTCACGAAATTCATCATGGATTTAGGCTAAATTTAAAGGACAATTTATATTTGGTTGAGACCATTAGCCCATTTCTTTTGGCCGAAATTTGACCCAATATGTTTTATTATACATAATGCATTACACAAATCCTAATGCCAATTTTGGTCGGCCAAAAAATATTTACAAGGTGTGAAACATTACAAAGTTTATCACATCCATCTGTACGTATCTACAACATAGCAGTCCAAAAAATCCTCTACAAAATGATAATATTCAACATATATTGAGAACATATATCACACAGCAAAGTTATGAACCAAGACAATCCATTTTACATCGTAACATATAAACTATTGAGGGTGTTGTTATTCAGGCTCTTCTTTGTTGACGCTCTTGATGGCAACTATCATCCTGTGGCTAATTGTGATGGGCAGCACCAAGTAGCACGCTATCCAATCTTACCTACCATATTTACAAGAATATTAGATATTTGCAGATATGAATGGACAATAAAAATAAGAGAATTGCAACAAAAATAAAAAATGAATTACATATTTTCCAGAATTCCTAAATCTTATAATGCCTACAAATGAGAATAACATCGTATCTACTATAAAACAAGAGTAAACATGTGGTTTCTTAAAATTGATCCAAAGAAAAGTGTGTCAAATGGAACTCAAATGACAAAGGTGACAAAATACACATCACAGAACTCCAAGTAATATAACAGCGATAGTTGAGGCCGTATAAACCTGCCAACGAAATGGCATATCACTAACAAACAATATCCCCCATGATGTGTAAACTTGTTAACACATGAACATTTGAAGTTTATGTCATCCGAATTAAATGACGTTGAATTACATATTTTCCAGAATTCCTAAATCTTATAGTGCCTACAAATGAGAATAACATTGTATCTACTATAAAACACGAGTAAACATGTGGTTTCTTAAAATTGATCCAAAGAAAAGTGTGTCAAATGGAACTCAAATGACAAAGGTGACAAAATGCACATCGCAGAACTCCAAGTAATATAACAGCAGTAGTTGAGGCCGTATAAACCTGCCAACGAAATGGCATATCACTAAAAAACAATATCCCCCCATGATGTGTAAACTTGTTAACACATGAACATTTGAAGTTTATGTCATCCGGGTCGACAAGCAGCGGCAATGTTTATGTTGCAACTACATCTCAAAGGGCTGAAAATAGTAAATGATACTTGCTTGCCAAGTGAACTTCAAATGGCATGGAAACTTTCAACAAAGAATATGATATAGTTTCCTTGAGAGATCGCCCACACTTAGTTTTATTCATTGAACATTAATCTATGTATTTGTGATTAGATGAAAAATAAAAATTTGTAATGTAGTGGACTATGAAACTTGAAAATACTTGATAAAAAATGAAATAATTGATAGGGAAGTGCAGCTTGAAATGATCATGCATCGTTTATATTCATTCGGAATATACAGAAAAGCTTTTCTATCATAAACCCATTAATTTTATTATCTGTGTTACTTCTGTGCATACCAATTTTATAAGCAACCCCACTTGACCAGCATAGGTGTAGCGACCCGACCTCAGACGGTCAAGCCTCTGTGTATCTGAGTTTTGTTTGCGTAAAAGCTGATTTTATTTTCCCTACATCAAAGGAATAAATGAAGTCTGTACTATGGAGTTTTCTATCATGACATGGTTCCGCCAACCGATGTCTCATAGCCCAAAATTCATCATAAGTTGCCCATAATTAAGTTATCAGTCCGGTGTTGAGAGTTCCGAGATAGATCCAAGTCCAGATGCTCAAATTGCCCGTAACCGGGGACACGGCTAATCAATTAGGTTTAAACCCTCTGCAGAGGTTTGTACACTTTACCCGCAAGATTCGATCCCTCTCTTTACGTTCTCGCACTTCAGGGTGTTTGAGAACAAGATGACCGAAACATGGTCTTAGAAGAGTTCCTCGACCACCGTCCGGTGCCCATCCAATCCTACCGTAGTTCTACATCTGCTAGCACCGTCCCAGCCAGAGTCACAACTAAGGTCAACCAAGCCAGAGCCCATAATGACTTGCGGTTGCATGTAAGCTTCCGGTCATGAAGTATTCTTCCGTCTCTTTGAGTCGGTGAAGCTTTCGCAAGATGTCATGGCGCTTCTCCATGCATCCCGCCAACCACTGGGTTCTCCAGGTGCCCACAACCGTCCTTCACCCAGTAGTGTGTATTGAATTCTTGTCTCGAGTCTTGAAGTCTTGAGGTCTTGAAGATGCAGTCCTTGCAGATTCCATCATGGAGTTGTCGTCATTGACGTAGGGTCCTCCTTCTTCACACCACTCTCTTGCACTCATACCAAACCCGTCTACTATAGCGTAGCATCAAAATAAAATATCGTCCGGGCTTGGTAACAGGGTGATGGGTTCCTACCTCATGCATACTACTCAACTACAAGGATTCAATAACACTATCGAGGGGTGATTGCAAAGATGTCACTAAATGCAATAAAACATAGGTATGAAAGCATGGTCAAGTGAACTTGCTCGGTTGACGATCTTGAAAAACTAGGGTTTACGTAGTAGAAATCTTCGCACTCGGAAATTCTACCGAGGCAAACAATAACTATAATAAGCACATAGCAATAGGATCACATAACACAACATAACAAAAGTAACATAACACAACAAAACAACCAAAACCAAATCCAAAAGAAAAACTCAAAGAAAGGCCACTCAAGTTTCCTACTTCAACAAATAACAAAATAGTTTTATATCATAGAAATTTTCTAACATAACCTAATCATGGTTTTAAGTTAACTAAACAGAAAAGGATTCACTAAGTAACTAGGAGCAAAAAGAATTAATTTAAAAGCTATTATAAAACTCATAATAGGCCTAATCCAATTTCTATTAAGAAAATAAATTAAAACTTTTATTAATTATAAATAAAAGTTCATCTACTAGAGTGACAGAAACTAACCTAGAATAACCAATCACAAGTTAAAAATAAATTAATTTACTAATTAATTTAATAGGAAAAACAGGAGCTAGCTAATTAATTAGGATTAATAGGATTCTGCTTAAAACTAATTATTTATTAATCCTAAAATACCCAAGTTAATTTCTATAGTTTGGCAATGTCAAAATAAAGTTGGGGCAAAAAGAATCATGCAAAAATAATTTTTCTAACTCAAGTTATAGCAGATTTACTATTCTGACTAAAACTAAATTAAAGCATTTTAAATTAATTTTAACATAGCTAAATATATATTCTACAGAAACTACATAAAATTTTCAATCCAACAAAAAAAGGAATCACTCAAAAATATTGAACAGAATAAAAGATATGAATTTTTGAAATCAGAAACTATTCTGCTAAAACAGAAAATAAAAAAAAAAGAAAAAGGCCTAATGGGCCTATACTGTGCCCTGGGCGTTAAATAGTCTAAACGAGCCCTAGGGTTAACTAAAACGGACCGGGCCTAAAAATAAAAAAAAACCTAACTAATACTAAACCGGAAAGAACCGGCCGGTTTTCTAAATAAAACTTACCCCTTCGGGGTTCTAATCGTGGCCGTTGATCTAGATCGGACGGAGGGGGAAGATTCCGGTGGCTTACCGGAGTCCGGCGACGGCGGCGGCGGCGGCGAGAGTGCGTTGGGGCTTCCGGGCGTCGGGGAGTTTGGGAGTCGCCATGGATGCGGGGAGCACGGGGAGTGGTTCGTGGGGTCGGGGTGCTCGGGAGGGTCAAGGCCGACGGCGGCGACTATGGCGGCGGAGCGAGCTTGGGCTCCATGATGTCGAGCGGGAGGAGAGGGGGGTGCGAGGTCTCGAGGAGGGAATGGGTGCGGGGCTCCGGCTTTTATAGCCTGGGGTCGGCCTCGCTTGGGGATCGGGGCGATCGGGGATCCCGGATCGCCGGGATCCGCGATCTCCCATGAGCTGCGATGCGTGGGCGAGGGAGAAGATGGGGCGGGGCCCACGGGTCAGAGAGAGAGAGGGAGAGGCGAGGCGAGCGGGTGGCCGATGCCTAGGGGGTTCGGGCGAGGGGAGGGGTGAGCTGGGCCGGCTCGGCTCGGCTGGCCTGGCCAGGTGGGCCGGCGCTGGCTGGGCCTGGGGTGGCCTGGCTGGCGCCCGAGGGGGTTTTTCTTTTTTAAAGTTTATTTTTTTGATAAAACCAAAACAAAAATAAAACAAAATCTATAAATATTTTATATAGGGTATATATATACCAAAATGATCAGGGGAATATTCCCTATCATTTGAACATTTTTCCAAAGGCAAAATCCAAACTTTATAAAAATCCATTTTTATCAAATTCAAATAAAATTCAGATTTGAATACAAATCTATTGGCATTGTTTACACTGATATTTTTGGGGTGTCATGTTTGCTCCTCTCATACTTTTGATCAAGTATTTATCAGGCATAGTTTTTGAAACAATTCCAACTTGCCAAAGTTTTGAATTCAAATTCAAAACTCAAAATTTGAAAGAGGGTTTCAAGCACTTTCAAATGACTTTCAACTTGATACTTTTTAACTTCCAACTCATATTTCATATAATTGAAGAAGTCATTTTATCTTCCCTCATGAAAATCATTGAGTTGCATAAAGCTTTGAATTTGAAATCTTCCCAAATGAAATTCAAATCTTTTCCAAAACCCTATTCATTTCAAAATGGAAGAAGTCATGTCATCTTCACTCTAGGCTTTGGTGTTGGTATGAATTTGAATTCATTGGGATCCAAAAGGCAAAGGGAAAGTTTTGGGAAAGTCATTTCATTCCCTCTCATTCAACTTTCAAAAGTTTTCAAATTTCACTCAGTTTCACTCAATCAATCAAACAAACAATCAGACAACAAGCATAGTTATTTATTTAATATAACATTCCAAAATTTAGAATTTTGGGATGTTACAATAGGCTAGAGCAGAAGAGCATCAACAACTTGCATAAACATTTTAAACACATGACTTTCAGGAAATATTAGACAAACACATGTAAATTTCTTCACACGACCATCGAGTGTGTGAATGCAAACAAGTACCAAATGAAAAGGGACAATTTTTCTGAATCTTCTTCATATATAATAAGCTCCAACTTACGGAATGAAAAGAGATTGATGAATCTAACAAATTGTTCATGTTTACTTAAATTGGCTCATGATTATGTTACCTCATTAACACACACACACACACACACACACACACACACACACACACACAGAGACCTTCCATGGTGTCGGGGTCGACCCTCCTCTCCCAGTATGCCCTTGCAGCTGCTCCATGTCATTACCCTCTTCCCTTCCCTTGACACAACCCAACCAGACATTGCTCTCGTCCCTTCTCTTCCCTTTAGACAGCCCAAACAGATTAGATGGGAGCAAAGTTCCTGCACAAACAAAAAGAACGGAGGTTCTGCTTCAGACTATTGCAGCAGCAAAATTGTTCGAATCAATAGGGAAACTAAAGATATTGCAGCAAAATTGTCCAAATTATATCAGCCACTAAAACTCCCAGGTCTTGCAGCAGCAAGATAGCAGAAAAAGATGGGCCGGTAATATAACATAATTTGCTCTTCCAATATGTCAAACCGGGAAGTGGAAAAAAAGACAGAACCGAACAAAGAGAGGAGAGGAGCATCAGTACAATAAATAATTTATTTTCATTTCTGAATGCAAGCAAGCAGAAAATAGCATTCATTATAAGGCCCATAAACTCAAGGGAATGATAAATGATACCAGGACATGGTCCACAAAGATATGGCAACTCTAGTTGTGTAACAGTGCGATGCATGATATCAAGGAGATGATCCAGTTCAGATGTTACGCACAGACAAATATACATGCAGTTATAATTTTACTGAAACCACACAATAGTCCAGACCTTTAATAGAAAAAAATCTAACTCCTAGCTAATTCACATCAAGAATAGAACAACCGGAAGAATGGAAGGGTCTCAATCTCATCCTGTTCTTCTCGAGGATAATGGCATCGACGTCGATCAGCAGGAGATGTGCCGACTACAATGTCCAGATCAAAGAAATTAGTCCGACAATCATATGTGCCGTGTTAAGAGGTCTGAATGTAACATCAATTTCTAGCTCCTAGAGCATTCAAAATCTATTGAGATATGTCCCCATGTGATAAAAGGACTGCCTCTCAACTATGAAAAATCACAATCATAAAATTTATTCAGTTTCATCGCAGGTCTATTATTTGGATTTAACATTATGCCTTAAATATAATGCAAGAGTACAATTGTCGAGTTCATTCGTGTCTATGGCAGCTTCAATTGTACCGCAAACATTACCGGTTTTAATATTTATCTTTGTTAATGTGAGCAACTGAGCTATGTTCGAACGTTCTAAAAAGTAGATGGTTAATCCAATGTATTCTGTTTGTACATCAACATTTGACACGCCCAACTCACTTTGTATATGTCATTTACGGATGTTCAAATTACAGTTTGTATCTTTGTTACGACGCAATACTTGAAATCTTTATGTTTTCAAGAAATAATCTATTACACTTCTACAAAGGAATGAAAATGTACAATTCCGTTTGCGGACATGCTTCTTCTACTTCTATTTAAGGATTGCATTTACTATTATTTTAGAAGATAACACCGACCAAAAATCTGAGAATGCATTAGTACGTACATGATAATTAAAATGTAAATATTCAGACCAAAACATCAGATCAAAGGAGATTATATTCACATAAACTTGACTGAAATTAAATTGGAAAAAAGCCATGTAGTACAAGACGACAGCAACAATGGACATGTAGTGCTAGCTTCCAAGGATTCATTTCAAAGACAGAAGAATTAAGGGCAGTTTTGTTCAAAATAACAATCAAGGAGTGGCCGGTTACATACTGATGGACGCATACAAATGGACAACCAAGGAGCGGCCATATACTGCAAGTGTCATTCACATCCAGATGCATACAGACTGAATACAAATTGAACCAAAGTACCAAACCAAGGAGCTTATCCATATGTATGTATGTAACAGATAATAGTGCCATCCAGATTTGGGGGTAGAGAGAAGGGAAGCTCACCACGTCCACATTTCAAGTGTCGAATTCACGAGCGTGAGGATGAGCTGAACAATGCTGGATGGGTGGACGGGATTTGGGGACGGGGGTGCCTGAGTTGTACCGGTCTTGGCGTCCTTGGAGGTAGAAACACGAGAAGGAGCACCGGCGTTCGCCGCCGCCATCGTCGGCCGGGACGAGGCTGTCGCGCCACGCTCATCCCGAACAGCCGCTGCAGCGCGCCGCGTCAGCACATCCTATGGGAGGAGGTCCTCCGCGGCCCTGTTCGAGGAGCAGCACCATCCAGCGGTGGCGGGGATGGAGAGAATCATAGAAGCCACACCGTGACGAAACCCTAGCTAAGAAGATGGGTTGAGAGCGGCGTTGGTGGCAGGCGTGGTGAATCTAACGAAGGGGAGGAAAGAGCGGGCGAGGGAAGATGGAGGTGTCTGGGCGCCGACCATAGCCGATGTAAGTCGCCTGAATCGGGCGGCGGCGGCGGGGGGTCGCAAGGAGTTGCGTGGGAGAGAGATTGGGGGCTGGCTGCGCAGGGGGAAGGGAGGGAGGATTGGCCGAGCAGGTTTAGGGTTAGCATTTTATACGCAGGACTGTTAGTCGGGCTTGAGCGGGCTTGAGCGGGCCTGCGGGGCTGTAGCAGTCCATCCATGACAGTTTTCGAGAACGTCATCAGAAATCCGTCATGCATTAACATCTTTCTTGTAGTGCCGTGTTCCTCCCTGCCTCCTCCGACGCCGGAGCAACCGCCCCGAGTTCGCCGGAGCCGCCGCCTTCTCGCCGGAGCCGCTGCCCCGATCCAAACCGCCATCGCCGGTTCTCCGCCGAAGACCGCCGAACCGCCGTGGACCGGTAAAACCCGCGCAAAAACCCGCCCGGTTTTTTTAGTTAGATCGGTTATATATTTTTTGAGCAGTTGATTTTTTTAGGTTAAGTTGCGAACGTTCACCGGTTAGGCACACTCAGTGAGGGATTTTCGTTCATTAACGTTCTGTAACGAACGTTCACTGTCTAGCTTTTTCCTTTTTTCTGTTTATTTACGTCAGGGACCCATCCATGAATATTTCTTTTACAGAATAGTCCCTAATTTTCAAACGGCTATAACTTTTTACTCATTAGTCCAAATCCAACGAAACCAACGCCCACTTCTTCGTTACGATCTCCTCTATCCAGTAATCCAACTTAGACATGTTTTTGAAAGTTTTAAAATTTGAATTCAAACTGATTTGTATTTAAACTTCGTTTGATCATAACGTGAGTTTTATAACTCCGTTTTAGTCGATCCTTTTGCAAATCGAAGCTCTTGACCTAAACTTTCTGATAAGGCCAAATTCACATAATGTTGGTACTTTTAGAAATTGTTTTATGTTGCAAGAGTTATTTGCTTGGTTTTGATATTTTCCGATTCGTTTTCTTCGTTCTTTCCGATCTTTTGAGTGATTGTTTATGTGTGGTTACCATTGCTTGATTACGATAGATTGACCAGAGTGTGACGAGTAGAACTATCAAGAGTTTTGAGTGCGAATCATCTTCATCAACATTGCAGGCAAGTAACACTTGATCATACCCTTTTCCTACCCAGTTTTATGCATTAGCTCAATCCTCAAAACATTGCATGATTAGGATGTCATTAATTTGTGGGTTGGGAAGTAGATGATGAGGTAGGAACCTATTGCCCTGTTTCTATCAAACCCTTGGGAGTTACTTCCACGTGTTTTTTATATTGCTATGCTATGCTCGTAGACGTGGCTTGGGTTTGAGAGATATTCATGACAGATGTGAGATTGCTAATTAATGGTTTACTTTAAGGTGGCAACTTAAATACACATCTGGGTGGATTGAGGCACCTGGGAACCCAGTGTTGTCTTTTTTTTTTTGAAATCCCGGGGTACCCGTGTGATCTTCCTATGGACCGCCACCCAGGCTCAAAGGGAACTGAGATTATTCATGCTAGAAACTTCCATGTACAGCCACAAGCTATTATGGGCGCTAGCATAGTTGAGTAAGTTACGTGAAGCTCTTGAAGAGGTAGATCAGCAGGTAGTGGGTTTTATAGGTTTGGTATGATCTATCCGGAGTAGAGAGTTAACGTTTACGAAGACTGTGTCTCGGTCATCCGTTCTCAAACACCATGTAGTCACGAGAAACCAACGGAGGCGATCGAGTCTTGTGGGGAAAAGTCATAAACCTCTGCAGAGTGTACAATCTAATCATGGTTAGCCGTGTCCCCGGTTATGGACAATTCTGAGTATCTAGTACTTGAGTATTCACATGTATCTCATCACTCTAAATTAATATTGCTGGGTTGTTAATGAAGGAAATATGCCCTAGAGGCAATAATAAAGTTATTATTTATTTCCTTACATCATGATAAATGTTTATTATTCATGCTAGAATTGTATTAACCGGAAACATAATACATGTGTGAATATATAGACAAACAGAGTGTCACTAGTATGCCTCTACTTGACTAGCTCGTTAATCGAAGATGGTTATGTTTCCTAACCATAGACATGAGTTGTCATTTGATTAACGGGATCACATCATTAGGAGAATGATCTGATTGACATGACCCATTCCGTTAGCCTAGCACTTGATCGTTTAGTATGTTGCTATTGCTTTCTTCATGACTTATACATGTTCTGTAACTATGAGATTATGCAACTCCGTTTACGGAGGAACACTTTGGGTGCTACCAAACGTCACAACGTAATCTGGGTGATTATAAAGGAGTACTACAGGTGTTTCCAAAGGTACATGTTGGGTTGGCGTATTTCGAGATTAGGTTTTGTCACTCCGATTGCTCGGAGAGGTATCTCTGGGCCCTCTCGGTAATGCACATCATTATAAGCCTTGCAAGCAATGTAGCTAATGAGTTAGTTACGGAATGATGCATTACGAACGAGTAAAGAGACTTGCCCGAACGAGACTGAACTAGGTATTGAATACCGATGATCGAATCTCGGGCAAGTAACATACCGATGACAAAGGGAACAACGTATGTTGTTATGCGGTTCGACCGATAAAGATCTTCGTATAATATGTAGGAACCAATATGGGCATCCAGGTCCGCTATTGGTTATTGACCGAGAATAGTTCTAGGTCATGTCTACATAGTTCTCGAACCCGTAGGGTCCGCACGCTAAGGTTTCGGCGACAGTTATATTATGAGTTTATGAGTTTTGATGTACCGAAGGAGTTCGGAGTCCCGGATGAGATCGGGGACATGACGAGGAGTCTCGAAATGGTCGAGACGTAAAGATCGATATATTGGACGACTATATTCGGACATCGGAAAGGTTCAGTGATTCGGGTATTTTTGAGTACCGGAGAGTTGCGGGAATACGTATTGGGCCTTATTGGGCCATACGGGAAAAGAAGGAAAAGGGCCTCAAGGGTGGCCGCACCCCTTCCCTTGGTCTGGTCCGAATTGGACTAGGGAAGGCGCCCCTTCCTTCCTTCTCATTTTCCATTCCCTTTACTTCTCTCCTTCTCCTACTACTTGGAAGGTTTCCTTGTTGGACTTGGTATGGGGGTATGCTACTCCCGGTGGGAGTAGGACTCCCCTAGGGCGCGCCATAGAGAGGGCCGGCCCTCCCCTCCTCCACTCCTTTATATACGGGGGCAGGGGGCACCCGATGAAGACACAAGTTGATCTACGGATCGTTCCTTAGCCGTGTGCGGTGCCCCCCTCCACCATATTCCACTTCGGTCATATCGTCGCGGAGCTTAGGCGAAGCCCTGCGCCGGAGAAGTCATATCGTCGCGGAGCTTAGGCGAAGCCCTGCGTCGGTGGAGCATCATCATCGCTACCACGCCCGTGCTGGTCTTGTGGAACTCATCCCGACACTTTGCTTTGGATCGGAGTCCGGGGATCGTCATCGAGCTGAACGTGTGCAGAACTTCGGAGGTGCCGTCGTTCGGTACTTGGATCGGTCGGATCGTGAAGACGTGCGACTACATCAACCGCGTTGTTATAACGCTTCCACTTACGGTCTCACGAGTGCGTGGACATACACTCCCCTCTCGTTGCTATGCATCACCATGATCTTGCGTGTGCGTAGGAAAATTTTGAAATTACTACGTTCTCCAACAGTGGCATCCGAGCCTAGGTTTTTATGGTTTGATGTTTTGCACGAGTAGAACACAAGTGAGTTGTGGGCGATACAAGTCATACTGCCTACCAGCATGCCATACTTTGGTTCAGCGGTATTGTGAGATGAAGCGGCCCGGACCGACATTACGCGTACGCTTACGCGAGACTGGTTTCACCGTTGCGAGCACTCATGCTTAAAGGTGACTGGCGGGTGTTTGTCTCTCTCACTTTAGTTGAACCGAGTGTGGCTACGCCATGTCCTTGAGAAGGTTCAAACGGAGTCTATTTGACGAAGTATCGTTGTGGTCTTGATGCGTAGGTGAGATTGGTTCTTGCTTAAGCCCGTAGCAGCCACGTAAAATTTGCAACAACAAAGTAGAGGACGTCTAACTTGTTTTTGCAGGGCATGTTGTGATGTGATATGGTCAAGACGTGATGCTATATTTTATTGTATGAGATGATCATGTTTTGTAACCGAAGTTATCGGCAACTGGCTGGAGCCATATGGTTGTCGCTTTATTGTATGAAATGCAATTGCCCTGTAATTGCTTTACTTTATCACTAAGCGGTAGCGATAGTCGTAGAAGCAATAGATGGCGTAGCGACAATGATGCTACGATGGAGATCAAGGTGTCGGCGCCGGTGACGATGGTGATCACGACGGTGCTTGGAGATGGAGATCACAAGCACAAGATGATGATGGCCATATCATATCACTTATATTGATTGCATGTGATGTTTATCCTTTATGCATCTTATTTTGCTTTGATTGACGGTAGCATTTTAAGATGATCTCTCACTAAAATTATCAAGTAGTGTTCTCCTGAGTATGCACCGCTGCCAAAGTTAAATCGTGCCGAGACACCACGTGATGATCGGGTGTGATAAGCTCTACGTCCATCTACAACGGGTGCAAGCCAGTTTTGCACGCAGCAGAATACTCAGGTTATACTTGACGAGCCTAGCATATGCAGATATGGCCTCGGAACACGGAGACCGAAAGGTCGGCGTGAATCATATAGTAGATATGATCAACATAAGATGTTCACCATTGAAAACTACTCCATCTCACGTGATGATCGGTTATGGTTTAGTTGATTTGGATCACGTGATCACTTAGATGACTAGAGAGATGTCTATCTAAGTGGGAGTTCTTAAGTAATATGATTAATTGAACTTAAATTTATCATGAACTTAGTCTGGTAGTATTATGCAAATTATGTTGTAGATCAATAGCTCGTTGTTGCTTCCCTATGTTTTTATATGTGTTCCTAGAGAAAATTGTATTGAAAAATGTTAGTAGCAATGATGCGGATTGGATCCGTGATATGAGGTTTATCCTCATTGCTGCCTGTAAGAATTATGTCCTTAATGCACCGCTAGGTGACAGACCTATTGCAGGAGCAGATGCAGACGTTATGAACGTTTGGCTAGCTCAATATGATGATTACTTGATAGTTTAGTGCACCATGCTTAACGGCTTAGAACCGGGACTTCAAAGATGTTTTGAACGTCATGGACCATATAAGATGTTCCAGAAATTGAAGTTAATATTTCAAGCAAATACCCGAGTTGAGAGATATGAAGTCTCCAACAAGTTCTATAGCTAAAAGATGGAGGAGAATCGCTCAACTAGTGAGCATGTGCTCAGATTGTCTGGGTACTTCAATCGCTTGAATCAAGTGGGAGTTAATCTTCCAGATAAGATAGTGATTGACAGAATTCTCTAGTCACCATCACTAAGTTACTAGAACTTCGTGATGAACTATAGTATGCAAGGGATGACGAAAACGATTCCCGAGCTCTTCGTGATGTTGAAATCGACGAAGGTAGAAATCAAGAAAGAACATCAAGTGTTGATGATTGACAAGACCACTAATCTCAAGGAAAAGGGCAAAGGGAAGAAGGGGAACTTCAAGAAGAACGGCAAGCAAGTTGCTGCTCGAGTGAAGAAGCCCAAGTCTGGACCTAAGCCTGAGACTAAGTGCTTTTTCTACAATGGAACTGGTCACTAGAAGCGGAACTACCCCAAGTATTTGGCGGATAAGAAGGATGGCAAAGTGAACAAAGGTATATTTGATATACAGATTATTGATGTGTATTTTACTAGTGTTCGTAGCAACCCCTCGGTATTTGATACTGGTTCGGTTGCTAAGAGTAGTAACTTGAAGCAGGAGTTGCAGAATGAACAGAAACTAGTTGAAGGGAAATGACGATGAGTGTTGGAAGTAGTTCCAAGATTGATATGATCATCATCGCACACTCCCTATACTTTCGGGATTAGTGTGGAACCTAAATAAGTGTTATTTGGTGTTGAGCATAAATATGATTTGATCATGTTTATTGCAATCGGATTATTCATTTAAGTAAGAGAATAAATTGTTGTTCTGTTCACATGAATAAAACCTTATATGGTTACACACCCAATAAAAGTGGTTCATTGGATCTCGATCATAGTGATACACATATTCATAATATTGAAACCAAAAGATGCAAAGTTAATAATGATAGTGCAACTTATTTGTGGCAATCGCCGTTTAGGTCATATTGGTGTAAAGCGCATGAAGAAACTCCATGCTGATGGACTTTTGGAATCACTTGATTATGAATCATTTGATGCTTGCGAACCGTGCCTTTTGGGCAGGATGACTAAAACTCCGTTCTCCGGAACAATGGAACAAGCTACTGACTTATTGGAAATAATACATTGCGATGTATGCGATCCAATGAGTGTTGATGCTCGTGGCAAGTATCGTTATTTTCTGACTTTCACAAGATGATTTGAGCAGATATGGGTATATCTACTTGATGAAACATAAGTCTGAAATAGTTGAAAGGTTCAAAGAATTTCAGATTGAAGTGGGAAAATCATCGTAACAAGAAAATAAAGTTTCTGCGATCTAATCGCAAAGACGAATAATTGAGTTACGAGTTTGGTCTTCAATTAAAATAATGTGGAATAGTTTCACAGCTCACGCCACCTGGAACACCACAATGTTATGGTGTGTCCGAACGTCATAACCGCACTTTATTTGATATGGTGCGATCTATGATGTCTCTTATCGGTTTACCACTATCATTTTGGGGTTATGCATTAGAGACAGTTGCATTCACTTTTAATAGGGCACCATCTAAATCCGTTGAGACGACACCATATGAACTATGGTTTAACAAAGAAACCTAAGCTGTCGTTTCTTAAAAGTTTGGAGTTGTGATGCTTATGTGAAAAAGTTTTCACCTGATAAGCTAAAAACCCAAATCGGAGAAGTGCGTCTTCATAGAATACCCAAAGGTAACTATTGGGTACACCTTCTATCACAGATCCGAAGGCAAGTTTTTCGTTGCTAAGATGGATCCTTTCTAGAGAAGAAGTTTCTCTCGAAAGAAGTGAGTGGGAGGAAAGTAGAACTTGATGAGGTAATTATACCTTCTCCCTTATTGGAAAGTAGTTCATCACAGAAATCAGTTCGATGATTCCTACACCAATTAGTGAGGAAGTTAATGATGATGATCATGAAACTTCAGATCAAGTTGCTACCAAACCTCGTAGGTCTTCCAGAGTAAGATCCGCACGAGTAGTACGGTAATCATGTTCGGAAGTCATGTTACTAGACCATGATGAACCTACGAACTATGAGGAAGCGATGATGAGCCCAGATTCCGCGAAATGGCTTGAGGCCATAAAATCTGAGATATGATCCATGTATGAGAACAAAAGTATGGACTTTGATTGACTTGCTCGATGATCAGCAAGCCATGTTAAATAAATGGATCTTCAAGAGGAAGACGGACAACGATAGTAGTGTTACTATCTACAAAGCTCGACTTGTCACAAAAGGGTTTTCGACAAGTTCAAGGTGTTGACTACAATGAGATTTTCTCAACTGTAGCGATGCTTAAGTCTGTCCGAATCATGTTAGCAATTGCCACATTTTATGAAATCTGGCAAATGGATGTCAAAAATACATTCTTTAATAGATTTATTAAAGAAGAGTTGTATATGATGCAACCAGAAGGTTTTGTCAATCCTAAAGGAGCTAACAAAATGTGCAAGCTCCAGCGATCCATCTATGGACTGGTGCAAGCATCTCGGAGTTGGAATAAACGCTTTGATAGTGTGATCAAAGCATATAGTTTTATACAGACTTGCGGTGAAGCCTGTAATTACTAGAAAGTGAGTGGGAGCACTACTAGCATTTACGATAAGTATATGTGAATGACATATTGTAGATCGAAATAATGTAGAATTATTCGCAAAGCATAAAGGAGTGTTTGAAAGGAGTTTTTCAAAGAAAGACCTCGGTGAAGCTGCTTACATATTGAGCATCAAGATCTATAGAGATAGATCAAGACGCTTGATAAGTTTCTTCAATGAGTACATACCTTGACAAGATTTTGAAGTAGTTCAAAATGGAACAGTCAAAGAAAGAGTTCTTGCACGTGTTACAAGGTTTGAAATTGAGTAAGACTCAAAACCCGACCACTGCAGTAGATAGAAAGATAATGAAAGTCATTCCCTATGACTTGGCCATAGGTTCTATAAAGTATGCCATGCTGTGTACCAGATCTATTGTATACCCTACACTAAGTTTGGCAAGGAGTACAATAGTGATCTAGGAGTAGATCATTTGGACAGCGGTCAAAATTATCCTTAGTGGAATAAGGATATGTTTCTCGATTATGGAAGTGACAAAAGGTTAAATGCGTAAAGGGTTACGTCGATGCAAGTTTTGACACCGATCTGGATAACTCTAAGTCTCGATCTAGATACATATTGAAAGTGGGAGCAATTAGCTAGAATAGCTCCTTGCGAGCATTGTTGACATAGAAATTAGCAAAATACTTACGGATCTGAATGTGCCAGACCCGTTGACTAAAAATATCTCACAAGCAAAACATGATCACACCTTAGTACTCTTTGGGTGTTAATCACATAGCGATGTGAACTAGATTACTGACTCTAGTAAACCCTTTGGGTGTTGATCACATATCGATGTGAACTATGGGTGTTAATCACATGGTGATGTGAACTATTGCCGTTAAATCACATGGCGATGTGAACTAGATTATTGACTCTAGTGCAAGTGGGAGACTGAAGGAAATATGCCCTAGAGGCAATAATAAAGTTATTATTTATTTCCTTACATCATGATAAATGTTTATTATTCATGCTAGAATTGTATTAACCGGAAACATAATACATGTGTGAATATATAGACAAGCAGTGTCACTAGTATGCCTCTACTTGACTAGCTCGTTAATCGAAGATGTTATGTTTCCTAACCATAGACATGAGTTGTCATTTGATTAACGGGATCACATCATTAGGAGAATGATCTGATTGACATGACCCATTCCGTTAGCCTAGCACTTGATCGTTTAGTATGTTGCTATTGCTTTCTTCATGACTTATACATGTTCTGTAACTATGAGATTATGCAACTCCGTTTACCGGAGGAACACTTTGGGTGCTACCAAACGTCACAACGTAACTGGGTGATTATAAAGGAGTACTATAGGTGTTTCCAAAGGTACATGTTGGGTTGGCGTATTTCGAGATTAGGTTTTGTCACTCCGATTGTCGGAGAGGTATCTCTGGGCCCTCTCGGTAATGCACATCATTATAAGCCTTGCAAGCAATGTAGCTAATGAGTTAGTTACGAAATGATGCATTACGGAACGAGTAAAGAGACTTGCCAGTAACGAGATTGAACTAGGTATTGGATACCGACGATCGAATCTCGGGCAAGTAACATACCGATGACAAAGGGAACAACGGATGTTGTTATGCGGTCTGACCGATAAAGATCTTCGTAGAATATGTAGGAACCAATATGGGCATCCAGGTCCCGCTATTGGTTATTGACCGAGTATAGTTCTTGGTCATGTCTACTTAGTTCTCGAACCCGTAGGGTCCGCAACAAGGTTTCGATGACAGTTATATTATGAGTTTATGCGTTTTGATGTACCGAAGGAGTTCGGAATCCCGGATGAGATCGGGGACATGACGAGGAGTCTCGAAATGGTCGAGACGTAAAGATCGATATATTGGACGACTATATTCGGACATCGGAAAGGTTCCGAGTGATTCGAGTATTTTTCGGAGTACCGGAGAGTTACGGGAATACGTATTGGGCCTTATTGGGCCATACGGAAAGAAGAAGGAAAAGGGCCTCAAGGGTGGCCGCACCCTTCCCTTGGTCTGGTCCGAATTGGACTAGGGAAGGGGGGCGCCCCCTTCCTTCCTTCTCCTTTTCCCTTCCCTTTCCTTCTCTCCTTCTCCTACTACATGGAAGGTTTCCTAGTTGGACTAGGAAAGGGGGAATCCTACTCCCGGTGGGAGTAGGACTCCCCTAGGGCGCGCCATAGAGAGGGCCGGCCCTCCCCTCCTCCACTCCTTTATATACGGGGGCAGGGGGCACCCCATGAAGACACAAGTTGATCTACGGATCGTTCCTTAGCCGTGTGCGGTGCCCCCCTCCACCATATTCCACCTCGGTCATATCGTCATGAGCTTAGGCAAAGCCCTGCGCCGGAGAAGTCATATCGTCGCGGAGCTTAGGCGAAGCCCTGCGTCGGTGGAGCATCATCATCGCCACCACGCCCGTCGTCTTGTGGAACTCATCCTCCGACACTTTGCTGGATCGGAGTCCGGGATCGTCATCGAGCTGAGCGTGTGCAGAACTTCCGGAGGTGCCGTCGTTCGGTACTTGGATCGGTCGGATCGTGAAGACGACGACTACATCAACCGCGTTGTTATAACGCTTCCGCTTACGGTCTACGAGGGTACGTGGACATACACTCTCCCCTCTCGTTGCTATGCATCACCATGATCTTGCGTGTGCGTAGGAAAATTTTGAAATTACTACGTTCTCCAACAGTTAATCACTTTAATTGGGATTGAGTTGGGGTTATACCTTCTCAATGATGTTTCAACCACCATGATAGTTAAAATAAAATGTATTCCTTTGATATAGGGAAAAATTGTCTTTATGCAAAACTGTAACCATAGAGCTTTTCCACCAGCCATATATGCATGTAATATAGGCTTATTCCTTCATTATTCTATATGTGTTACTTTGCCAGCATATTCCATGTGCTGACCCGTTTTCGGGCTGCAACGTTTCATGTTGCAGACTTTTCAGACGACGAGTAAGTGATACGTTAGGGTTACGATTACCTATACTCAACTTTGCCGTTGGTGTTGATGGGAATCCACAACCTTGTCGCTTTCGCTATACTTTGGATTGAGGTAATAGTATTTACGTTACTTTATACATGTGATTTACCTCTGTTATAAATCCTTCGAGTACTGTGTGTGTCAGCATACCGATCCAGGGATGACACCTAAGCACAGAGACTTGATCCATTCGGGTCGCGTCGCTACACATTGTAACCGACTCTGTGTAACCCTAACCTATCCGGTGTCTATATAAACCGGAGGGTTTTAGTCCGTAGGACAAACAACAATCATACCATAGGCTAGCTTCTAGGGTTTAGCCTCCTTGATCTCGTGGTAGATCTACTCTTGTACTACCCATATCATCAATATTAATCAAGCAGGAGTAGGGTATTACCTCCATCGAGAGGGCCCGAACCTGGGTAAAAACATCGTGTCCCTTGTCTACTGTTACCATCCGCCTAGGCATACGATTCGGGACCCCCTACCCGAGATCCGCCGGTTTTGACACCGACAGAGACCATCTTCATCCTACTCCTCCCACGGATTGATAAACCATAGGTCATCCACTTGAGGTAAATTTGCTACTGTCCTACAAACCTATGCACTTGCAGGCCCAACAACGTCTACAATAAGAAGGTTGCGTAGTAGACATCAAGCTCTTTTCTGGCGCCGTTGCCGGGGAGGTGAGTGCTTGAAGGTATATCTTTAGATCTTGCAGCCAGATCTTTTTGTTTCTTGTTTTATCACTAGTTAGTCTATAAAATAAAATTACAAAAAAATGGAATTGAGTTTACCTCATACGCTTCATCTTTTTAATATCTTCCGTGAGTATGATGGAAAGGAAAATTGTGCAAAAGTGTTAGAAGAAGAATGCATTAAATTGTTTGGCACTAAATCTTTGAAGGATGAGCATGATTGCAATGTTGTTAGTATGAATTCCTTGAATATCCATGATGCTAATGATATGCAAAGCCACAAGCTTGGGGAAGCTATGTTTGTGAAGGCGATATTTTTGTCCCCAAGCTTTGATGACTAAATTTACTATGACGAAAGCATGCCTCCTATCTATGATGATTATTATGATGACATGTGTAACATCCCAAATTTTCAATTTGGAATGTTATACATTAGGTCATCATGCATATCATATTTTTCTTGCATTTTTCGATCCTAGGAAATTTCACGCAACTCAAGGACCCTCGGAGAGTTGGAAGTTTCATTATTTTCATATTTGGGATTTCTCAAATTTTGGAAATAGGATCATTTGGATTTATTTAAAATTATCTTCATAAAGTTTTTCCTATAAAAATCTCAAGAGAGGGAATAATATGACTTTCCCAATATTTAGGAAAAATGAAGATATTATAAATAAATCAAATTTGGTTTTGGAAGATTTATTTTGCCTAGGCAAAAATGAGCATTTAAAATTTTTATGCATGTTGCAGTTTTAAAAGTTCATTTTGTTCGACTCATTTTAGGAGTCGGGGAAAATTTGTTTTACTTAAATCGGAGTTCGTTTGATATTTTATTTAATTCGTTTTGTTTTAATTTAAAAAAAAGCAGCGCCTTCAGGCCAAGGCCAGCCCGGCCCAGCCAGCCAGGCCCGGCCAGCGCCCGCCTCCCTCTCCCTCGCGCGCCCTTGCGCGGACTCCGCCGCCGCCTGGCCGCCGCCCGAGTCCGGCTCCGCCCTTGAGACCCGTTGCCCCCTCCCCAAGCAACCGGAGCCCCCCTATTTAACCCGGCACCCCCTCTCTCCTCACCCCGCCCGCCCTCACCCGAGCCCGACCGGAGCCGCCGCCCTTGAACGCCGCTTGCCGTCGCCCTCGTCGCCGGAGCACGCCGCCGTCGCCGGAGCCCCTCGCCGACCCGCCGCCACCCGCCGACCCGCCCGACCGCGGAGACCTCGCGAGCCATGGCGATCACGGAGGTAGCCCTCGCGCCGACCCGATCCGATCCGATCCGATCCGGTTTCTCTAGAAAACCCGGTCCGTTTTTGCAAAAGTTCGGTTTTTTTAAAAAATCTAGATTGGTTTATTTTTTTTCGGTTTCTTATTTAGTGAACGTTCACCGACCCGTTCGTTTCAATGAACGTGTTCGTTGGATTAGTTCTGTTAACGAACGTCCGTTATTTAATCCGTTCGTCGTTTTCTTTTAAATCGGATTTAATCCGTTAATTTTCAGATTCGATTTCTGATCCGATTTTCAAATCTGTTTAATTTCTTGCTCGTTTATCGAATCAGGTGATTCAAGCGCTGGAGTTTAAATATGAAACCGCCGTTCGACTAACCTACTTTCACAGAGTTTTGCTACTGTGAAATTTTGACTTAATTTCAGATTGCTAAACCGAGTCGTTCTCTCTCGAGTTCCGACTTTCGATGCTTTATTTGATTCGATTCTTTTGCAACCAGGGTTCTTAAGTTGAACTATCTGGTTAGATCTTTTATTCGAGATTTCCTGTGCATTAGATGAGTACTTATTGTATGCTTGTTGTTTGTCTGCGTTAGATCACCGGAGTGCGCCGCTTGTTACTTGAATCTCTAGGACTCGCGGATCATCGACAAGGCAAGTAACACTTTGATCATACCTTTTCTACTACCCAGTTTTATTGCATTAGATCAAACCCTCAAACACTTGCATGTCTAGGATCTAATTAAATTGTGGGTTTGGGAAGTAGATTGAGGTAGTACCTATTACCTGTTTACTTATGAAACCTTGGGAGTTACTTCTACGTTTGCTTATTACGCCATGCTATGCTAGTAGACGTGGATTGGGTGAGTGAATATCCATGACAGATGTGAGATTGTTAATTAATGGTTTATTTAAGGTGGCAACCTAAACACACATCTGGGTGGATTGAGGCACCTGGTTTCTATCAGGACTTGCCTGTATTTCTTCGGACCGCCACCAAGGCTCTAAGGGATCATGAGATTATTCAAACTAGAAACTTACGTGTGCAGCCACAAGCCAATTATGGGCTCTGGCGTAGTTGACTAAGTTGTGCGAACTCTTACGGGTAGGCTAGCTGATGTAGGGGATGTAGGTTGGTACGGTCTACCCACATGTAAGGTGCAAGCGCTTCTGAAAGACTATGTCTCGGCCATCCGTTTCTCAAACACCATGTAGTGCGAGAACCAAGCGGAGGCGATCGAGTCTTGTGGGGAAAAGTCATAAACCTCTGCAGAGTGTAAAACTAATCATGATTAGCCGTGTCCCCGGTTATGGACGTTTTGAGTATCTAGTACTTGAATATCATGTGAATCTCAACATGTTACTTCAAATAAAAGTTCTTGGGTTTTAATGAGTATTTTTAATTGGGATTGAGGATGTCAACCATTCTCAATGTTTAACAACCACCATGATAGTTAAATAAAATTATTCCTTTTGATGTAGGGAAAAATCAGCTTTATGCAAAAATGTAACCGTGAGAGCCTTACCACCAGCCAAATATGCATGTAGTATAGGCTTATTGCTTCATTGTTCTCTATGTGTTACATTGCGGCATATTCCATGTCTTGACCCGTTTTCGGGCTGCAACTTTTCATGTTGCGAGACTTTTCGCATGACGAATAAGGTGTTAGGTCGTGGTTCTATACTCAGTGATGCCGTTGGAGTTGATGGACTCACTCGTTTTCCAAGCCTTCCGCTGTTATTGTTAGATGGCCTTAAGCCATATTATTGTATTAAGTTCCCTTGTGGACAACGATGTAATAAGTGTGTGATTGCTACTCTGCTATAAATCCTTCGAAGTACTGTGTGGTGTCAGCATTACTGATCCAGGGATGACACTGAGCACAGAGCGCTAGATCCATTCTGGTCTGGTCGCGACAGAGAATGGTATCAGAGCACACGCTGACTATAGGACACGACCACTAAGATAAAGCCATAGATCACTACTCTCTTCTCATTTTCTAACTCCTCATCTTTTCTACTCTCTTAGGATGACGGACGCGAAGATCAAGTACACCCAACCAGATGAAGGCACACCTTTTGGATTTCACTTGAAGGAAGTTACCAAGTACCTAAACATTGGATTACCAAGTTTCACCGAACTTTCAACACCACTCTGCACGAAGAGGAGCTGGAAGATTCACGCTCACGTTCGGGAAGGACATTCGCTCCAATCACCAAGCCAATAGATAGTATTTTCAGTGCACCAACTTGGAGTCTGGGAAAGAGCATGGCAGCTCACATCACCATGGGACGCATTGGAGAAGTTTATCAAGAAGACCTCAAGGACACAATCTACCAGATTTGCGGACGCCGAGATGACAAATGGGAAGTCGTCAACACTAAGAAGGATAGATCCATTGCAGCATTTATCCAGGAGTTAAACCAGCACATTCGACGCCAGGAGAACCAGATGTGCAATGATATGTTGGAGTTGCAGAATGCGAAAGGAAGGATCATCGAACTTGAAGAAGAACTAAAGGAAACTCGCAAGGACTATATGGACGAGATCGTAGCTCTAGCAAGACAAAATAACGATCTTAAGTACGAGATTGAAGAACTGAAGAAGAAGTTGGCGCTCAGGAATGAAGACCAGTATGTCGACTACCCAAGCGACTACATCAACATCGACGACACCGATTCGGATCCAAGTGAACCCGACTTTGAAGACGAAGCTGGAGCAGACATTATGGAGTCTTCCACCGGTTCAAGTTAGTAGAAGTCCCCCACATATTAGTAGTATTCCCTCCATGTAAACATTATAGTACACGCACTTTTGCGATAGTTAGATCGTTGTAAGCCTTTGTTTGATTGAATGAAGTGATTTTGTGTGTATTTGCTCATGTGCATTTGGGTAGTGATTCCCTTAGACCTCATTCTATTCTAAATTCTCATCTTTTCTAAACACATCAGATGCCTCCGAGACGCGACCCCGGATTCGTTTTCCCGCCAGAGATCACCCAACTGATCCAGCAGCAGAATACCCTGATTCAAACATTGGTGCAGAACCAGGGCAACAACAACAACAACAACAACAACAACAACCCACCACCACCACCACCTGCGGATCATCTGACTCGTTTCCTTAGACTAAACCCGCCGGTGTATTCCAGTAGCACCGAGCCAATTGTAGCAGATGACTGGCTCCGCAAGATAGGAAGGGAGCTGACCACTGCAGGATGCACGGATGGTGAAAGAGTGAAGTTTGCAGCACATCAGCTTGAAGGACCCGCAGCATGGTGGGAGAATTTCACAGCCACTTACCTGTAGAGACACCATCACATGGGATCAATTTCAGCAAGCTTTTGACCGCCCATGTTTCGCAGGAGCCATGGCCATGAAGAAGCGTGAGTTTCGCAACTTACGCCAAGGAGGAAGGATCATTGGCAAGACGTGGATGACTTTAGTAAACTAGCACGTTATGCCCCGGATGACGTTGCTACGGATGCAGCTAAGCAGGAGAAGTTTCTAGAAGGACTGAATGATGAGTTCAACATGCCGTTGATGGTAGCCAGTTTCAATAACTACCAGGAGTTAGTAGACCGAGCCCTCATGATTGAAGGAAAGCAGCAGCAAATTGAGAACCGCTAGCGGAAGTATGGGCAAGGGAAGTATAACTCTGGAGCTCAGCAGAAACCTCGTTATACCCTAAGTCAGGAATTCAGTTTGACATACCCATGGAGGAGGTAATTCGCATAACCATAACAGCACCAAGAATGGGAACGGGAATGGAGGAAGCAATGGACAGAATCGCACCAACCCGTCAACACCATCCAAAGTAGACCTAAGTCATATTACTTGCTTTAAGTGCCGCAAGACTGGGCACTATGCCAATGATCGGCCCGGAAGGCCGTAATGGAAATGGCAATGGAAGCTACGGAAAGAAGCCCAACCCTTTCAATAGAGGACGGTGAACCACCTTGAAGTGGAGGAGGTTGAAGATCAGCCCGATGCAAGAATTGGTAAGTTTTTGGTTAAGTCATTTACTGCAGCTTGTTCTTTTCGATCTTGGTGCATCGCATTCATACATATCAAGGGGATTTGTGGATAAGTACAAGTTACCAACCCAAGCCCTTAGGTCACCCATGCTAGTAACCTCACGGGAGTGAGTACATGGCTAGTAAATGGTGTGATCGATCGCCATTAAGGATTGGACACTATGTTTTCCCCTCGGACCTAATAGTTCTGGAATCCCAAGGATTGGATGTGATATTAGGTATGGATTGGTTATCAAAGTATGGAGGAAACATTGATTGCTCCACTAGATCAATTTTGCTCACCACACCTGAAGGAAGAAGGATTAAGTATGTATCACGACACGAGCCGAGGAGAGCACAAGTTAATTGCTTATCAGGAGTGGTACAGGAAGAAGTACCAGTGGTGAAGGATTTTCCTGATGTATTTCCGGATAAGTTGCCAGGAATGCCACCGGATAGAGACATTGAGTTTTTGATCGAGCTGTTGCCAGGAACAGGCCCTATATCGAAGCGGCCAGTATAGGATGCCAAAGACAGGATTTGGCGGAAATCAAGAAGCAGATTAAGGAACTATTGGATAAAGGTTTTATACGCCCAAGCTCTTCACCTTGGGGATCACCCGTTTTGCTAGTGGAGAAGAAGGATGGATCGTTAAGAATGGTTGTTGATTATCGTGGATTGAATGAAGTAACAATCAAGAACAAGTACCCACTACCTATTATAAATGATCTGTTTGATCGCTTGCAAGGAGCCAAGGTGTATTCCAAGATCGACTTGCGATCGGGGTACCATCAATTGAGGATTCGGGAGCAGGACATACCCAAGACAGCATTTACCACGAGATATGGACTGTACGAGTATACCGTTATGTCATTTGGACTGACTAACGCACCAGCCTATTTCATGAACCTGATGAACAAAGTGTTTATGGAGTTTTTGGATAAGTTCGTTGTGGTGTTCATCGATGACATTTTGATTTTCTCGAAGAATGAAGAGGAACACAAGGAACATTTGCGATTGGTTTTGGAGAAACTGAGGGAACACCAATTGTATGCCAAGTTCAGCAAATGTGAGTTTTGGTTAAAGGAAGTTGGATTTCTTGGACATGTTATATCCGGAGAAGGGATAGCAGTTGACCCCACAAAGGTTGAGACCGTAACCAAATGGGAAGCACCAACGGAGTTGGAGAGATTCGGAGTTTCCTTGGACTCGCAGGATACTACCGAAGGTTCATTGAGAATTTCTCAAGGATTGCCAAGCCTATGACAGAATTGTTGAAGAAGGAAAACAAATTCATATGGACTGAGGACTGTGAGGCTAGTTTTCAGGAGTTGAAGAAAAGATTGGTTACCTCACCAGTTTTGATATTGCCAGATCAGACTAAGGATTATGAGGTGTATTGCGACGCTTCACGTCGAGGACTTGGAGCAGTGCTTATGCAGGAAGGAAGAGTTGTTTCGTATGCCTCCACGACAACTTAAGCCCCATGAGTTGAATTATGCCACTCATGATTTGGAGTTAGCAGCCGTAGTGCATGCCACGAAGACGTGGAGACATTTTCTCATTGGAAATCATTGTGAAGTATATACGGATCACAAGAGTTTGAAGTACATCTTCACACGTATGAATTGAATCTCGGACAAAGGAGATGGTTAGAGCTTATTAAGGATTATGACATGAGATTGCATTATCACCCGGGAAGGCTAATGTCGTAGCAGGGCATTGAGCCGTAAAAGCCACGTCAATACCCTAATGATGGGAGGGATACCCAATGAGTTAGCCGAGGACCTTCGGGAGCTATGTTTGGAAATAGTTCCGAGAGGCTATGTAGCAGCATTGGAGATTCGATCCAACACTGATGGACAAAATCAGAGAAGCCCAAAAGGCAGATAAGGAAGTTGCCTCTATAAAGGAGAAAATGAGCAAAGGAAAGGCTAAAGGATTTCGTGAGGACGAGCACGATACCCTATGGTTTGAGGACCGTGTTTATGTGCCCAATGACCCGGAGATCAGGAAGTGGATTTTACAAGAAGCCCATGATTCACCCTATTCGATTCACCCAGGAAATACCAAGATGTACTTGGATTTGAAGAATACTACGGTGGACCGGAATGAAGAAGGATATTGCGGAGTACGTAGCAGTTTGCAATGTATGTCGAAAGTAAAGGTAGAGCATCGAAGCCAGGATTGTTACAACCATTGCCGATACCGAATGGAAGTGGGATAAACTAGGCATGGATTTTATCACAGGATTGCCAAAGACTCGTTCAGGATATGACTCGATTTGGGTTATAGTCGACCGTTTGACCAAGGTAGCTCATTTTATTCCAGTCAAGACTACCTATAGCAGTGCTAAGTTGGCAAATATATACATGACCAGAATTGTGTGTTTACACGGAGTTCCGAGGAGCATCGTATCAGATAGAGGAACCCAGTTTACCTCGAAATTTTGGAAACAGTTACTTGCGAAACATTGGGAACTAGATTGGAATTGATACAGACTTTCCACCCACAGACCGATGGATGCACCGAGAGAGTCAATCAGATTTTGGAAGACATCTTTGAGAGCTTGTGCCCTAGATTATGGATCTAGCTGGGATGACAATTTGCCGTATGCAGAATTTTCCTACAACAACAGTTACCAAACCAGCTTGAAGATGGCACCTTTCGAGGCTTTGTATGGAAGAAGGTGCAGGACACCATTGTTATGGGACGAAACTGGAGATCGTCAGTTGTTTGGACCAGATTTGATTAAAGAGTCTGAACAGAAAGTTAAGTTGGTTCGAGACAGGCTCAAGGTAGCCCAGTCCAGACAAAAGAGCTATGCCGATTCAAAGCGCAAAGCGATTGAGCATGAAGTTGGAGACAGAGTATATCTCAGAGTATCCCCGCTTCGAGGAGTTCAGCGTTTTGGAGTTAAAGGAAAGTTAGCACCCCGTTTCGTTGGACCGTATAAGATTTTGCAACGCATGGGAGAAGTTGCTTATAAGTTGGAATTACGGAAGGACTGTCGGGGAGTTCATGATGTATTCCATGTTTCTCGATTGAAGAAATGTCACCCGAGATAGCAGAGAGGTACCGTTAAGAGATCTTTGTACCATTGGAAGCAATTCAGTTGAAGGATGATTTGACATATGAGGAGAAACCGGTTAAGATTCTCGATTATGCCGCAGAGTTACCCGCAGCAAGGTTATCAAGTTTTGCAAAGTTCGGTGGAGCCACCACACCGAGGATGAAGCCACTGGGAAAGAGAGGAAGTTTTGCTCAAGGACCACCCTCACCTATTTTCTAGCCAACCCGAATCTCGAGGGCGAGATTCATCTTAAGGGGGTAGGTTTGTAACATCCCAAATTTTCAATTTGGAATGTTATACATTAGGTCATCATGCATATCATATTTTTCTCGCATTTTTCGATCCTAGGAAATTTCACGCAACTCAAGGACCCTCGGAGAGAGTTGGAAGTTTCATTATTTTCATATTTGGGATTTCTCAAATTTTGGAAATAGGATCATTTGGATTTATTTAAAATTATCTTCATAAAGTTTTTCCTATAAAAATCTCAAGAGAGGGAATAATATGACTTTCCCAATATTTAGGAAAAATGAAGATATTATAAATAAATCAAATTTTGTTTTGGAAGATTTATTTTGCCTAGGCAAAAATGAGCATTTAAAATTTTTATGCATGTTGCAGTTTTTAAAAGTTCATTTTGTTCGACTCATTTTTAGGAGTCGGGGAAAATTTGTTTTACTTAAATCGGAGTTCGTTTGATATTTTATTTAATTCGTTTTGTTTTAATTTTAAAAAAAGCGGCGCCGCCCCAAGGCCAAGGCCGGCCCAGCCAGCCGAGCCCGGCCCGGCGCCCGCCTCCCTCTCCCTTCTTGCCCTTGGCCTTGAGACTCCGCCGCCCGCCGACAGCCGCCGCCGCCGAGTCGGCTCCGCCCGGGACCCGTTGCCCCCTCCCAAGCAACGGAGCCCCCTATTTAACCCGGCACCCCCTCTCTCCTCACCCCGCCGCCGCCCTCACCCGAGCCAGCCGGGCCCGCCGTCGACCTCGTCGCCGAGCACGCCGCCGTCGCCGGAGCCCTCGCCGACCCCGCCGCCACTCGCCGACCCCGCCCGACCCGCCGGAGACCCCGCCGGAGCCCGCCGGCGACCGCCGGAGGTAGCCCCTCGCGCCGACCCGATCCGATCCGATCCGATCCGGTTTTCTCTAGAAAACCCGGTCCGGTTTTTTTTGCAAAAGTTTGGTTTTTAAAAAAAAAATCTAGATTGGTTTTATTGTTTTTCGGTTTTCTTATTTAGTGAACGTTCACCGACCCGTTCGTTTCAATGAACGTGTTCGTTGGATTGGTTCTGTTAACGAACGTCCGTTATTTAATCCGTTCGTCGTTTTCTTTTAAATCGGATTTAATACGTTAATTTTGATTCGATTTAGGATCCATTTTTCAAATCTGTTTTATTTCTTGCTCGTTTATCGGAATCAGGTGATTCAAGCGCCTGGAGTTTCATAACGAAACCGCCGTTCCGACTAACCTACTTTCACAGAGTTTTGCTACTGTGAAATTTTGACTTAATTTCAGATTGCTAAACCGAGTCGTTCTCTAGCGAGGTCTGACTTTGGATGCGTGATTTTTTTCGATTATTTTGCAACCAGGGTTGTTAAGTTGAACTATCTGGTTAGATCTTTTATTCGAGATTTCCTGTGCATTAGATGAGTACTTATTGTATGCTTGTTGTTTGTCTGCGTTAGATCACCCGGAGTGCGCCGCTTGTTACTTCGAATCTCTAGGACTCGCGGATCATCAGCAAGGCAAGTAACACTTTGATCATACCTTTTCTACTACCCAGTTTTATTGCATTAGATCAAACCCTCAAACACTTGCATGTCTAGGATCTAATTAAATTGTGGGTTTGGGAAGTAGATTGAGGTAGTACCTCTTACTGCTTACTTATGAAACCTTGGGAGTTACTTCTACGTTTGCTTATTACGCCATGCTATGCTAGTAGACGTGGATTGGGTGAGTGAATATCCATGACAGATGTGAGATTGTTAATTAATGGTTTATTTAAGGTGGCAACCTAAACACACATCTGGGTGGATTGAGGCACCTGGTTTCTATCAGGACTTGCCTGTATTTCTTGGACCGCCACCTGTGCTCTAAGGGATCATGAGATTATTCAAACTAGAAACTTCGTGTGCAGCCACAAGCCAATTATGGGCTCTGGCGTAGTTGACTAAGTTGTGCGAACTCTTACGGGTAGGCTAGCTGATGTAGGGGATGTAGGTTGGTACGGTCTACCCACATGTAAGGTGCAAGCGCTTACGAAAGACTATGTCTCGGTCATCCGCTTCTCAAACACCATGTAGTGCGAGAACCAAGCGGAGGCGATCGAGTCTTGTGGGGAAAAGTGCTAAACCTCTGCAGAGTGTAAAAACTAATCATGATTAGCCGTGTCCCCGGTTATGGACGTTTTGAGTATCTAGTACTTGAATATCATGTGAATCTCAACATGTTACTTCAAATAAAAGTTACTGGGTTTTAATGAGTATTTTTAATTGGGATTGAGGATGCTGTCAACCATTCTCAATGTTTAACAACCACCATGATAGTTAAATAAAATTATTCCTTTTGATGTAGGGAAAAATCAGCTTTATGCAAAAATGTAACCGTAGAGCCTTACCACCAGCCAAATATGCATGTAGTATAGGCTTATTGCTTCATTGTTCTCTATGTGTTACATTGCCGCATATTCCATGTCTTGACCCGTTTTGGCTGCAACTTTTCATGTTGCAGACTTTTCTGCATTTACGAATAAGGTGTTAGGTCGTGGTTCTATACTCAGTGATGCCGTTGGAGTTGATGGACTCACTCGTTTTCCAAGCCTTCCGCTGTTATTGTTAGATGGCCTTAAGCCATATTATTGTATTAAGTTCCCTTGTGGACAACGATGTAATAAGTGTGTGATTGCTACTCTGCTATAAATCCTTCAAAGTACTGTGTGGTGTCAGCATTACTGATCCAGGGATGACACTGAGCATAGAGCGCTAGATCCATTCGGGTCTGGTCGCGACAACATGTATGCTTTAAATAATAATGACAACCATGAAACTTGTCATCTTGATCTTAATTTTCAATCACATGATAGTTATTTTGTTGAGTATACTACCACTATTCCGAATGAGAAGAATTTTGCTTATGTGGAGAGTAGTAAATTTTCTATGCTTGTAGATCATGAAAAGAATGCTTTAGGTGCTGGTTATATTGTTGAATTCATTCATGATGCTACTGAAAATTATTATGAGGGAGGAACATATTCTTGTAGGAATTGCAATAATATCAAGTTTCCTCTCTATGTGCTTAAAATCTTGAAGTTATGCTTGTTTTACCTTCCTATGCAAGTTGATTATTGTTCCCATAAGTTGTCTGCTCACAAAATCCCTATAAATAGGAAGTGGGTTAGACTTAAATGTGCTAGTAATATTCTTCATGATGCTCCCTTTATGTTTTGATTCTTATCTTTTATGTGAGCATCATTAAAATCATCATGCCTAGCTAGGGGCGTTAAACATTAGCGCTTGTTGGGAGGCAACCCAATTTTATTTTAGTTTCTTGCTTTTTGGTTATGTTTAGTAATAAATAATCCATCTAGCTTCTGTTTAGATGTGTTTTCATGTTTTAATTAGTGTCTGTGCCAAGTAGAACCTTTGGGAAGACTTGGGTGAAGTCTTTATGATCATGCTGTAAGAAACAGAAACTTTAGCCTTCACGAGATTAGCTTCAACTTTTTACTGGAGAGCGATATTTAGTTGATTCGTTTTGCAGATGATTACTAGACAAATTTCTCAGGTCCACCAATTTATTTTAGAATGTTTGGAGTTCCAGAAGTATACGTTTGATACAGATTACTACAGACTGTTCAGTTTTTGACAGATTCTGTTTTTCGTGTGTTGTTTGCTTATTTTGATGAATCTATGGCTAGTAAAATAGTTTATAAACCATAGAGAAGTTGGAATATAGTAGGTTTAACACCAATATAAATAAATAATGAGTCCATTACAGTACCTTCAAGTGGTGTTTTGTTTTCTTTCGCTAACGGAGCTTACGAGTTTTCTGTTAAGTTTGGTGTTGTGAAGTTTTCAAGTTTTGGGTAAAGATTCGATGGACTATGGAATAAGGAGTGGCAAGAGCCTAAGCTTGGGGATTACCAAGGCACCCCAAGGTAATATTCAAGGACAACCAAGAGCCTAAGATTGGGGATGCCCCGGAAGGCATCCCCTCTTTCGTCTTCGTTCATCGGTAACTTTACTTGGAGCTATATTTTTATTCACCACATGATATGTGTTTTGCTTGGAGCGTCATTTTATTTTGTTATTATTTGCTTGATGTTATTTAGAATAATGTTTTTCATCTTTAGTTTCAATAAAAATGTCAAGGATAGCCTTTACCATGCTTATTTTGCTAGTATGCATGTTGCTGTTTGAAAACAGAAAGTTTACCGCTGTTGCAAAAATTCCCTAGAAAAGTCAGAAAATGATATAATGATGAAACCTTTTTCATAATGAGCTCTTATAAATTTACTACAGTGGGAATTTTAGCTCATAATTTTTGGAGTCAGGGAAGTATTGATACTTTTGCACTCTTTACAGACTGTACTGTTTTGGCAGATTGCTGTTATGTTTGCGTTGTTTGCATATGTTTGCTTGTTTAATGATTCTATTTGAGGATAGGAGTATTAAATATGCAGAGGAATTTAGTATGCAATGTTGAATAATAATTTAAGTGCTTTGTTACAGTAGAAAATGATTAGGTTTTTCATTGGTTTATACTAACCTATCTCACGAGTTCTTGTTGAGTTTGTTGTGAATGAAGCTTTTGATAAAAAGAGAAACCATGATATGAAAGGAATTAAGGAGACACAAAAGTTCAAGCTTGGGGATGCCCAAGGAACCCCAAGATAATATTACAAGAAGTCTCAAACATCTAAGCTTGGGGATGCCCCGGTAGGCATCCCACCTTTCTTCTTCAACAACTATCGGTTAGTATCGGTTGAGCCTAAGTTTTTGCTTCTTCACATGAGTTGTGCTATCCTTGCAATGTAGTTTTATTTATCTTTGCTTGCTGTTTGAATAAAATACCAAGATCTGAAATTATTAAATGGGAGAGTCTTCACATAGTTGCATAATTCTTCGACTACTCATTGATCTTCACTTATATCTTTCGGAGTAGTTTGTCATTTGCTCTAGTACTTCACTTATATCTTTTAGAGCACGGCGGTGGTTTTATTTTGAAGAAATAGATGAACTCTCATGCTTCACTTATATTATTTTGAGAGTCTTAAATAGTATGGTAATTTTCTTAAATAATCCTAATATGCTAAGCATACAAGATTTGTAAGAATTCTTATGAGTGAGTTGAATACTAAGAGAAGTTTGATGCTTGATAATTGTTTTGAGATATGAAGATGGTGATATTAGAGTCATGCTAGTTGAGTAGTTGTGAATTTGAGAAATACTTGTGTTAAAGTTTGTGATTCCGTAGCATGCACGTATGGTGAACCGTTATGTGATGAAGTCGGAGCATGATTTATTTATTGATTGTCTTCCTTATGAGTGGCGGTCGGGGACGAGCGATGGTCTTTTCCTAGCAATCTATCCCCCTAGGAGCATGCGCGTAATACTTTTCTTTGATAACTTGTAGATTTTTGTAGTAAGTATATGAGTTATTTATGACTAATGTTGAGTCCATGGATTATACGCACTATTCTTCCTTCCACCATTGCTAGCCTCTCTAATACCGCGCACTTTTCGCTGGTATCATACACCCACCATATACCTTCCTCAAAACAGCAACCATACCTACCTATCATGGCATTTCCATAGCCATTCCGAGATATATTGCCATGCAACTTTCCACCGCTCCGTTTATTATGACACGCTCCATCATTGTCATATTTCTTAGCATGATCATGTAGTTGGCATTGTATTTGTGGCAAATCCACCGTTCATAATTCTTTCATACATGTCACTCATGAGTCATTGCACATGCCGTACACCGCCGGAGGCATTCATATAGAGTCATATTTTGTTCTAAGTATCGAGTTGTAATTGTTGAGTTGCAAATAAATAAAAGTGTGATGATCATCATTATTAGAGCATTGTCCCAGTGAGGAAAGGATGATGGAGACTATGATTCCCCCACAAGTCGGAATGAGACTCCGGACGAAAAATATAAAAAAAGAAAAAGAAAAAAAAGTGGCCATAAAAAAGAGAAAAGGCCCAAACAAAAAAAATAAAAAAATGAGAGAAAAATAGAGAAGGGACAATGCTACTATCCTTTTACCACACTTTTGCTTCAAAGTAGCACCATGATCTTCATGATAGAGAGTCTCCTATGTTGTCACTTTCATATACTAGTGGGAATCTTTCATTATAGAACTTGGCTTGTATCCTCTAATGATGGGATTCCTCAAAATGCCCTAGGTCTTCATGAGCAAGCGAGTTGGATGCACACCCACTTAGTTTCTTTTGTTGAGCTTTCATATACTTACAGCTCTAGTGCATCTGTTCCATGGCAATCCCTACTCATTCACATTGATATCTATTGATGGGCATCTCCATAGCCCGTTGATACGCCTAGTTGATGTGAGACTATCTTCTCCTTTTTTTCTTCTCCACAATCACCATTCTATTCCACCTATAGTGCTATGTCCATGGCTCACGCTCATGTATTGCGTGAAGATTGAAAAAGTTTTGAATATCAAAAGTATGAAACAATTTCTTGGCTTGTCGTCGGGGTTGTACATGATTTAAATACTTTGTGTGGTGAAGATAGAGCATAGCCAGACTATATGATTTTGTAGGGATAACTTTTTTGGCCATGTTATTTTGAGAAGACATAATTGCTTTGTTAGTATGCTTGAAGTATTATTATTTTATGTCAATATGAACTTTTGTCTTGAATCTTTCGGATCTGAATATTCATATCACAACTAAGAAGAATTACAATGAAATTATGCCAACTAGCATTCCACATCAAAATTCTGTTTTATCATTTACCTACTGGGACGAGCAGGAATTAAGCTTGGGGATGCTTGATACGTCTCCAACGTATCTATAATTTTGATTGCTCCATGCTATATTATCTACTGTTTTGGGCAATATTGGGCTTTATTATCCACTTCTATATTATTTTGGGACTAACCTATTAACCGGAGGCCCAGCCCATTTGTTGTTTTATGCCTATTTCGGTGTTTCGAGGAAAAGGAATATCGACGGAGTCAAACAGGAACGAAATCAACTGGAGAAGTTATTTTTCGAAGGAAAGCCACCAGATAGACTTGGACTCTACGTCGGAAGATACGGGAGCTGGCCACGAGGGTGGGGGGCGCGCCCACCCCCTAGGGCGCGCCCCCTGCCTCGTGGGGCCCCCGAAGCTCCACCGACGTACCCCTTGCACCCATATATACCTACGTATCGTAAAACTTCCAAAACAGAAGATAGATCGGGAGTTCCACCGTCGCAAGCCTCTGTAGCCACCAAAAACCTCTCGGGAGCCTGTTCCGGCACCCTGCCGGAGGGGGGAACCCTCACCTGTGGCCATCTTCATCATCCCGACGCTCTCCATGATGAGGTGGGAGTAGTTCACTCTCAGGGCTGAGGTTATGTACCAGTAGCTATGTTTTTTATCTCTCTCTCTCTCGTGTTCTCTCTCGTGTTCCCTCTATGGCACGATCTTGATGTATACCGAGCTTTGCTATTGTAGTTGGATCTTATGATGTTTCTCCCCCTCTACTCTCTTGTGATGAATTGAGTTTCCCCTTTGAAGTTATCTTATCGGATTGAGTCTTTTATGAGAACACTTGATGTATGTCTTGCCGTGCTTACCTGTGGTGACAATGGGATATCATGTGCCACTTGATATATGTTTTGGTGACCAACTTGCGGGTTCCGCCCATGAACCTATGCATAGGGGTTGGCACACGTTCTTGACTCTCCGGTAGAAACTTTGGGGCACTCTTTGAAGTACTTTGTGTTGGTTGGATGAATCTGAGATTGTGTGACGCATATCGTATAATCATTCTCATGGATTCTTGAGGTGACAATGGAGTATGTAGGTGACATTAGGGTTTTGGTTGATTTGTGTCTTAAGGTGTTATTCTAGTACAAACTCTTTTATAGATTGATCCGAAAGAATAACTTTGAGGTGGTTTCGTACCCTACCATAATCTCTTTGTTTGTTCTCCGCTATTAGTGACTTTGGAGTGACTCTTTGTTGCATGTTGAGGGATAGTTATATGATCCAATTATGTTATTATTGTTGAGAGAACTTGCACTAGTGAAAGTATGAACCCTAGGCCTTGTTTCCTATCATTGCAATACCGTTTACGCTCACTTCTATCATTAGTTATCTTGCTGTTTTTATATTTTCAGATTACAAAAACCTTTATCTACTATCCATATTGCACTTGTATCACCATCTCTTCGCCGAACTAGTGCACCTATACAATTTACCATTGTATTGGCTGTGTTGGGGACACCAAAGACTCTTTGTTATTTGGTTGCAGGGTTGCTTGAGAGAGACCATCTTCATCCTACGCCTCCCACGGATTGATAAACCTTAGGTCATCCACTTGAGGGAAATTTGCTACTGTCCTACAAACCTGTGTACTTGCAGGCCCAACAACGTCTACAAGAAGAAGGTTGCGTAGTAGACATCATGCACTAGCAGTCCAGCACCATGTACTTAAACAGGGGCATAAAGTGGAGATTCATAGTTTGTTGCCCCGAGAAACAAACATCCAAGAAACATATCTGGGTTGATCCCATTTTTGTTCACTCTAGCCACCTACTCCTATGTTTTTTGTTTGGAAATGGAGGCGTGCCCCCCGCCTCTGCATCATAATGTGTGGATAGCAAATCTAGTCCTGGCCATACCACTGTGTACAATGTTTCCCCTATATTTCCCTTTTCGACCAAGAGACCGGTTGGATGACCAGTCTGTACTACTTTCACCCCCTATCCTTCCTGTTTGTACCAAGTCCGATGCTCATACTAAATTCCCCCACCCCCAATTTATTTCTTGTTTGAACCAAGTACAAGATTAGACTCCATGATGTAGCTTTACCTCTAACAACAGAAGAAAAAAATATGTGTCGTTTGACCATCCGATCGAGAGGGGCTGAGAGGTAGAAAATGATGCACACGCAGCAACGTAGCGATCTGGGGGAGTAGAGCTAGTACGGTTTTGAAGAAAGATATACCTGAAGGTCATCGGGATGTGGATAGGTGGCGGCAGGAGGCCAGATCCGCCCACACTAGGGCAATGACGAAGGGTTCGGAGGACCTCCAGCGCCGGTGCTCAGCTGGAGAAAATGGTGCAGCCGGCAGTGGGTCTCCTTCCTCGCTGTCGATGATGGCCTAAACGCTGCCCCTCCTCCCCTTCACTGGCGGAGAGGGATACGTCCAGATCTGTAACCAACGGTGAGGATAGAAAAACAATGTTTTTTTGACGAAGAATGACAGCGTTACCACCACTATCTTGTTTAGATCTGGAGAGGATGAGAGTGTGTGAATAGAGCAACCAACCCTAGGAAGCAAGCGCGGAGGCTCCGGCCTATATATATGTAGTGGGGTAGTTTTCCTTTTTCACTCCATCAAAACAATCGTTTAAAATTGTGTACGTGCCAGATCACCGTTTTTTTGAGTTGTTGATTGTTTTTTGAGATAGCTATCCACTTATTCCAAGTGGTGCTACGGTGTGTGTCGGTGTCAAAACCGGCGGATCTCGGGTAGGGAGTCCCGAACTGTGCGTCTAGGCGGATGGTAACAGGAGACAAGGGACACGATGTTTTTACCCAGGTTCGGGCCCTCTCGATGGAGGTAAAACCCTACTCCTGCTTGAATAATATTGATGATATGGGTAGTACAAGAGTAGATCTACCACGAGATCAGAGAGGCTAAACCCTAGAAGCTAGCCTATGGTATGATTGTTGTTCGTCCTACGAACTAAAACCCTCCGGTTTATATAGACACCGGAGAGGGCTAGGGTTACATAGTGTCGGTTACAAATGGGAGGAGATCTACATATGTATCGCAAAGCTTGCCTTCCACGCCAAGGAAAGTCCCATCCGGACACGGGACGAAGTCTTCAATCTTGTACCTTCATAGTCCAGGAGTCCGGCCAAAGTTTATAGTCCGGCCATCCGGACACCCCCTAATCCAGGACTCCTCAAGAGCCCTGAACCAGGCTTCAATGACAACGAGTCCGGCGCGCAGATTGTCTTCGGCATTGCAAGGTAGGTTCCTCCTCCGAATACTTCATAGAAGATTTTTAACACAAGGATAGTGTCCGGCTGTGCAAAATAAGTTCCACATACAACCGTAGAGAGAATAATATTTACACAAATCCAATCTGCTGTCGTATTCTGCAGCGTGACATCACACCCCAGCCAAGCCTTTATTCAAACCGTTTTTACTATCGCACCTCAGCGTGTTTAGCGAGGCGGTTTCCTTGGCACGTCTTGTCGAAGCAGAGATCGTGTCCCCTTATTCCGGGATTCTCATCAATACGGACATGGGTAACCCAACCTTGCCATTAATTTACGGCGCTTGGGAGATAAGCGAGTTTTACCAGGCTGGTGGGGGCACATAGTTTCGTCCGCCCATATAAGGGGATAAGGATCCACCTTTTCCATCTACGCCTTCTTCCTCCTCTGCTTATCCATTTTCGCGCACTCGAGCTCCAGCGCCCAAGTCCGCACAGCTGAGGGAGGTCGGATACTTGTCTAACGACATCACGCACCGGCTCCCAGACAAGGGGCAGCTCATCCCCACCCCCAGGCCCCATGAGAGGGTGGTGTTCCTCACCCATTTCCTCCGTGGACTAGGTTTCCCACTTCACTCATTTGTCCGGGGGCTCATGTTCTACTACGGCCTGGATTTCCACGATCTGGCCCCGAACTTCGTCCTCAACATCTCAGAGTTTATCGTCGTGTGCGAGGCCTTCCTCCGCATCAAGCCCCACTTCGGCTTATGGTTGAAGACCTCCAATGTCAAGCCGAAGGTAGTGGGAGGCCAGCAAGCGGAGTGCGGAGGCGCCATGGTGGGCAAGATGCCCAACGTTACATGGCTCCAGGGCTCCTTCATGGAGACCATAAAGGTGTGGCAATCGGGGTGGTTCTACATCACCGAGCCGCGTGACCCTGAATGGGCAGCGGCCCCTGAATTCCAATCTGGCAACCCCACACGGCTCACCTCCTGGAAAGAGAAGGGCCTGTCGTGGGGTAATTCGGAAGGGCGGACCGGACTCCAAACCTGCGTCCAAGACCTGGTGGACAAAAAGGTTAAACTCGTCAACGTAGTCCAGGTCATGCTCATCCGTCGGATCCTCCCGTGTCAACTATGGGCTTTTAACTTATGGGAGTTCAACCAGGCTCTTTGACACAACACACGAGGATGCCTGGAAGGTGCTATTCAAGGGCGACGAGGTTCCCCCTCCCATCACCGAGGATCGCGGATTCCGCGCGAAGCGCAAAGCCAGCATAGTAAGCTTATTTTACCCTTTACGGGATACTTGCTTTTCATAGTTTGACTCTATGCGGAATCTAAGCTCCCGTTCCTTTGACAGGAATGGCAGAAGAAGACCGGACAGATCGACTGTCCGGCTCCTTTGCCCGAAGATCCAGCGGACGCCCGCTTGAGGCTCTTGGTTCCGGCACCTACGTGGTGCCGGAGAAGAAAACCAAGAAAAAGGCCACGGGAACTCGAAAGAGTTCCCGGCGCTCGGCGGTGTCGGATTCATCGTCCGATGACTCCGAGGCGCACTCCTCCCACGAAGACGAGGAGGAGGAAGAAGAGGCCTCTCCCCCTCCAGCGGGGGGAGGACAGAAAAGGAAGGCCGCCCCAACTGGGGGGCGGAGGGTCCAAGAAGGGAAGGACCCTTCCTCCGGACTACTCCACCAACGCCGACGACGGCGAAGAGGAGTGGCCATCCAGGGCCAAGCCCCTGGCAAAATCGTAAGTATCCGGATACCAGAATAACTCATGGCATTCCTTTATTGCCTAGTATCTTCTAACACAGAATATAATCATGCAGTCCGCCCGTGGCCCAGCTCGACGCTTCGTCGAGCGGATCCCTGGATTCGTCGGATGTGAATAGTCCTTCACTTCTGACTGCTACCTCCCCTCGTCCTACGGACGATGTCGAGGTGGAGTCCCAAAAGGGTCCAAGCCAGGAGGGGGTGGTCCTGAGGGCGCCGCAAGGTGACCTCCCGGACTCCAGGCGCAAAGGGGATAAAACCCCAAAGGGCTCTAAGTCCAGCCCTGGGCCGGACACCGCAACGGAACCTTCAACGGTTCCGGCATTCGGCAGGCGGCCCCCTACTAAGAAGGGCAAGCCTACAACGCCGGTGACCTCCGTCCAACCGGAAGCACTTGATAATCTTCTGGATGTGCTTAATGGCGCCTTCATCAATGAGGAGCACCGCACTATTATGAGTGTGGTGATCCAGAAGGTTCAGTCCGCCAAGAGCGGGCTGACTGAAGCCTGTGCCAGCCTTCTAACAGGCTTTGAGGTATGTATTTAAGATATGTAAAAATATTACCGCATAGACAGTAGCCCCTGATGCTCAGTTTGGTGTTCGGAAAGAAAAGCCGAACTAAGGATCAAAAAGATATACGCAGGAGTCTAATATAAGTATGTCAATATGGGAATGCAGGCTGCACTGCTGACATCTGCCGCACTGACTGCGGAGGTTGATGCATTGAAGCAGAGCCTCGAGCGGTCCGAGAACGATCTCGGCCTTGCCAAGAAGCAGCTCAAGGACAAGGAAGGTAAGTAATACCTTATTTAAGTATATATAAGAAAGATGTGGTTGCAAAAAATGACAGGACAAACGTGAGTATTACAGGGGCCACAACCTAGGTGGCGACCCTGAAGGAAGCGTTGTCCAAGGCCGAAGACAATGCGGCCATGGAGCGCGCCGAGCGAGAAAAGCAAGAGGCGCGGGTGGTGGAGGTGCAGCAAGAGCTCTGTGCTCGTGAAAAACACGAGAGTTTGGAGCTTGACTCAAAGACTCGACAGTCCGAGCTCGCCTCGGCCCTTGAGAGCGCCAAATCTGCCAAGGCCGAAGCCCAAAAAGCCCTCCAGGAAATTGAGGCGATGAAGAAGATAGCGGCGGGTAAGGCATTCTTTATGCAAAGCAAGCACGTGAAATTGAATTACTTGTTACTTACTCAAGTCCGGAGCTCTCCAGGAGCATTCGCAGATCTTCCCCGGAGTGTGTCCGATGCTGCCGCATTCTACCGAGCCGAAGATGGGAGCTCGACGGAGAAGGTGTTCTGGTCTCAGTATGCTGAGGCCGGACACCAGTTTTTGAGCGACCAGCTGAAGCAGCTGGTCGAAGCTTCATAAGGTGGCCGAACAGGCCATGAAGGGTCTCATAGTCCGGCTGTGGCACAGGGAAGCCACGCTGGGAGCTACTGGCCGGTGGTGAGGCGGCTGGTGGATGCATGTCCATGGCTTGAAGTCATTAAGCGCTCCGTATGCATCGAAGGTGCCCGTAGGGCCCTTGCCCGTGCTAAAGTGCACTGGGGCAAGATGGACGCTGAGAAGCTTGTGACGGGTGGACCACCGCCGGGCAAGGAGCATCGCAAGCCTGAGATGTATTATGAGGGCGTCCTCAAGGATGCCCGCCTTATAGCGGATGAATGCTCCAAAGATGTAATTTTTGAGTAAACTCGCATTTGTGATCTTGTACACTGAAAACTTGTTCATATGCGCTAAGCAACGCTTTTGAATTTAAAATATTACCTTCTGTGCGGCCATTTATTAAATTTGAGAGATGACGAGTCGTCGGCTTCTACCCCCATAGCATGAGTGCTGGGGTGTTCGGGATAAACTTGAGCGCTCTTTTTCCCATTCTTGGTTCCATGGAGGGAGGCGCTCAACACAACGAACAAGGCAATCAGACTATAATGCTTGAACACTCTCACTTAGCCATATAATTCTATAATTTTAAATTTCGGCGAAGCCCCTAGTATTCGGAAGACCGAGTTCGGGGCACTATCCAAACCTAGGCCGGACAAAGCCGACTCCTCGCTCCAAGCGGCATAAGTCTTTAGGGACTCGAAAACCTCTCGAACAGCGACCAGCTCTCGCCCTATCATGACGGTCAGTTTTAGCTTTCTCCACTAAGGTGCTTAGCCCAGCTCAACCGGGGCACAATCGCAGTGGTTCTCCCAGCGCTACCTTAGCCGATATAACGGAACGTAAGGTACCAAAACATGGGAGCCTGGCAAACCCAACTATTGACCCAAGACATGATTCGGAGCCGATGCATATAATGCTATAAGTTCGGGGTGCCACACTCATGAGAGTGTTCGGACTTCTCACACCATATTATGGGGTACGTAAGCCCCTGGTGTATTGGCCGTACCAAAGTGTACGGTTGCATAATGTCATAACTGAACATATTTTTATAAAAAAGGAATGCAATAATAGACGAAAGCTATGTATTGTTTATTCGAAAAGGCTGCGGTAAAAGCAAGACGATACAAATAGTGCGATAAGCAAGAGATGGGACTATTTGACATGTCCCCCTCCAGGGGCGAGGTGCGGGATGATATGTGAAACAAGTATACTGCTCGTTATAGAGACCACCTGGACACTCGACTTAGCTTTCTGCCTCCCTGGCTGTTGCATCGTGTGTTCGGTGATTGTACTGCCGGACAGGCCTTCCGTAGAGTGGAGTCCTGAAAGTAAGAAAAATAATGACAAAATCGGAGCCCCTGGTGCGGTTGAGCCGCATTTTGGGCATGCCGTGGTCGTGCCCCTCCCCCTATGCCCATGGTATTTCCAGAGCGTAGTTATGTACGCGTAGTACTGGTTTCGCAATTTCGCGAGGGCTGGGGTTGGGGCCGCATTGCTACGCTTACTCGGAACGTGCCAGGCGGTCTTGTTGTAGGTTACTCCGGGCACGCTTGAGAGGCTGCTTTGTACTTCCGCCGCGAGGGCCGCCGTACGCTCCTCCGTTCGGAGAGAGCGTTCAGTGTTTTCATTGACCGTAATGATTCCTCGAGGGCCTGGCATCTTGAGATTGAGGTATGCGTAGTGCGACACCGCATTGAACTTTGCGAATGCGGTTCGTCCGAGCAGTGCGTGATAGCCACTGCGGAATGGGACTATGTCGAAGATTAACTCCTCGCTTCGGAAATTATCCGGGGATCCGAAGACCACCTCAAGTGTAACCGAGCATGTACAGTTGGCCTCTACACCTGGTATGACGCCTTTAAAGGTCGTCCTTGTGGGTTTAATCCTTGAGGGATCTATGCCCATTTTTCGCACTGTATCATGATAAAGCAGGTTCAGGCTACTGCCACCGTCCATAAGGACTCTAGTGAGGTGAAATCCGTCAATGATTGGGTCTAGAACCAATGCAGCGAATCCGCCATCGCGGATGCTAGTGGGGTGGTCCCTTCGATCAAAAGTGATCGGGCAAGAAGACCATGGGTTGAACTTTGGGGTGACTGGCTCCAACGCATATACGTCCCTGAGTGCACGCTTCCGCTCCCTTTTGGGGATGTAGGTTGCGTATATCATGTTCACTGTCCGCACTTGTTGGGAGAAGCCCTTCTGTCCCCTATTGTTCGGCGGTCGGGGCTCCTCCTCGTCATCGCTATGCAGCCCCTTGTCTCTGTTTTCGGCACTTAACTTTCCTGCCTGCTTGAACACCCAACAATCCCTGTTGGTGTGATTGGCTGGTTTTTCGGGGGTGCCATGTATCCGCACGAAGCGATCGAGTATTCGGTCCAAACCGGACGGGCCCGAAGTATTTCTTTTAAATGGCTTTTTCGGCTGACCGGGTTTAGAGCCTCTGAATCTGGCATTAACTGCCGTATCCTCAGCATTGTCGCTGTTAATGCGGCGCTTGTGCTTGTTGCGGCGCGACCTGCCATTGCTGTCCTTGGTATCCGAATTACCAGGGCTCTTGGTCATGTTATTACTACGAGCTAGCCAGCTGTCTTCTCCCGCGCAAAAGCGGGTCATGAGTGTTATGAGGGCTGCCATGGATTTTGGCTTTTCCTGTCCTAGGTGCTGGGCAAGCCACTCGTCACGGATGTTATGTTTGAAGTTTGCAAGGGCCTCTGCGTCCGGACAGTCGACTATTTGATTTTTCTTGGTTAGGAACCGTGTCCGTAATTGTGCGGCCGATTCCTCCGGCTGCTGAATTATGTGGCTTAGGTCATCGGGCGTCTAGTGGTCGCACATAGGTGCCTGGAAATTGTCGATTTAATGCGGCTTCCAGGTCCTCCCAACAACCAATTAGTTCTGCTGGCAAGCTGTTAAGCCAATGCCGAGCTGGTCCTTTAAGCTTGAGTGGGAGGTATTTGATGGCGTGTAGATCATCACCGCGGGCCATGTGGATATGAAGGAGATAATCCTCGATCCATACCGCAGGATCTGTTGTGCCATCATATGATTCGATGTTTACGGGTTTGAAACCCTCAGGGATTTGATGATCCATTACTTCATCTGTGAAGCATAGTGGGTGTGGCGCCTCTGTCTTTGGGCTATATCACGACGTAGCTCAAACGAGCTTTGTCTACTTTGTTCGGCCCGGCCGGATTTACCATATCCGGCATGACGGTTATCGTCACGTGTCGTGGGGCGCCCACGCGATCCGTAGTCGATCTTGTTTGCCTTGCCTTGTGCTCCATTATATCTCGCAGGTCTGGCGCATTTCCCCGTGCCTTCATATTCTTTGAGCGACGCCGTGGTGTGGCCTGAGTGGAGGGCCGAGAGGCCTCTCTGTCGCGGCTACGAGGTGGCCGGTCGGCCGCATCATGCGTTGGTGATGTAGGTCTAGGTGCTTCCTCCTCTAATCGGGGTAGCAGCCAGCGTTTTGGGTAGCTCTTGGAGGGGCGTTCGAGTTCGTACTCTTAGGCCGCAAGGACTTCAGTCCATCTGTCGGCTAGCAAGTCTTGATCAGCTCTAAGTTGTTGCTGTTTTTTGTTGAGGCTGCTCGCCGTGGCCGTAAGCCTGCGTTTGAAACGCTCTTGTTTGACGGGATCCTCAGGCACGACAAATTCGTCGTCGTCGAGGCTTGCCTCGTCTTCGGAGGGAGGCATGTAATTATCGTCCTCTACCTCTCTGTCTGCCGCTCTCCCATGAGGGCTGGTTTCTCCATCCTCCTGCGCTGAATCCTGTTGGAGGGGGTTGTCTTCGGCACTGTCCGGGGTGTTATTGTCTCCCGTGCCGGAATCACCATTTTTGCTTTGGCAGGATTTAGAGCGGAGACGCTGACGCCGAAGCTTAGGCTGCTTCTTGGAGGGGTCATCCTCCGTTGTTCCATCGTCGTTCCCTTCTTTTGGGGTGTCCACCATGTATATGTCATATGACAAGGTGGCTTTCAAAGGTCTCTGTAGAGGCGCTGGTTCTTGGTCGCCTCCTGCATCGGGCGTCCATACCGTCGATGTCATCAAAGTCGAAGTCGAGCATGTCGGTTAAATCATCGATAGTGGCTACGAAGTGGGTGGTGGGTGGGCTTTGAATTTCTTCGTCATCCGCATCCCAACCTTGCTGACCATAGTCCGGCCAGGGCTCTCCTGATAAAGAGAGAGACTTTAGTGAATTCAGTATGTCACCGAAGGGCGAGTGCTGAAAGATGTCTGCGGCGGTGAACTCCATGATCGGCGCCCAATCGGATTTGACTGGCAGGGGCGCGGAAGGTTCGGAGTCCGGAGGGGAGCCCGACACCTTGGAGTCACAAGCTTCGCAAAGGACAAGACTGGTGTTCGGCTCGACCGCCGTAGAGATTGCAGCCCCCGAGGTGGTGTCCAGCCACCCGTCCTCGATTGGCGCAGTCAGCTCCGAGCTGAGGGTTGGAGAGGACACGGGTGCGGCCTCTAGGGCACTGTTCGGCGGTAGAGCTAGATCATGCCCATCATGACACTGCGGCGCGCTTGGCAGTGGCTCGAATCTGTCGAAGATCAAGTCTCCGCGGACGTCAGCCGTGTAGTTCAAACTTCCAAATCTGACCTGATGGCCAGGGGCGTAGCTTTCGATCTGCTCCAGATGGCAAAGAGAATTGGCCCACAGTGCAAAGCCGCCGAATACGAAGATCTGTCCGGGGAGAAAAATCTCACCTTGGACCGCGTCGTTGTTGATGATCGGAGGAGCCATCGGGCCTAAAGATGACGACACAGAGGAACCCTCAATGAAAGCAGCAATGTCGGTGTCAAAACCGGCGGATCTCGGGTAGGGGGTTCCGAACTGTGCGTCTAGGCGGATGGTAACAGGAGACAAGGGACACGATGTTTTTACCCAGGTTCGGCCCTCTCGATGGAGGTAAAACCCTACTCCTGCTTGATTAATCTTGATGATATGGGTAGTACAAGAGTAGATCTACCACGAGATCAGAGAGGCTAAACCCTAGAAGCTACCCTATGGTATGATTGTTGTTCGTCCTACGGACTAAAACCCTCCGGTTTATATAGACACCGGAGAGGGCTAGGGTTACATAGAGTCGGTTACAAATGGGAGGAGATCTACATCCGGATCGCCAAGCTTGCCTTCCACGCCAAGGAAAGTCCCATCCGGACACGGGACGAAGTCTTCAATCTTGTACCTTCATAGTCCAGGAGTCCGGCCAAAGGTTATAGTCCGGCCATCCGGACACCCCCTAATCCAGGACTCCCTCAGTGTGCCAGGTCGCACTTTGTATCATTCAAGTCTGGTACAAGACCCTCCTTTAAATGAACAACCACCCCCTCGTAAAATTTGTGAACAAGCCCACGACTAAAATTATTGGAAACGTGGGCTGCCCCAACATGTGAGTACAATATTTATTGGGCCCCTTTGTAATTGGTGCTAAATTTTGACCAAAGATTTAACTGACAAAATGTTAGTGCATGTTAACAAAAAATATATCGTTCGATTAGTATTTGAACATAGTTTTCAATTATGTAATTTTTTGTGACATGCATGAACATTTGGTTAATTAAATTTATAGTCAAAATTTGGCAAGGTGCATTAAATCAACAAATGCAAATATCAAAAGGAGAGTCACGTCATGCATGCATGCATTGTAGTTAATGCATCGGCAAACGCAAATTATTGAAATATATCGAGTGTAGTACTTTAATGTGTCGCGTCAACTCGTACAAGACCGAGAAGTTTGATTACTACAATGCCCTCTCGCCTTAACCGCACCTGCCTTTGGCTACATGACAGGTGGGCCACCCACCTGTCGTACACGCAAAGGCAGGAGCAGTAAGTCAATGAAGCTGCGTCCCTCCCTCGCCCATGAGCGTGGTGGATGGCAGGACTAGGAGAAGCTTTCATTCGCTACAGGCTCTCCCTCCCGCAAACGTGCACATGCTGCAGTTCAATCGGTATCAGATGGCCAGAAGCATACTATAGTACTCCTCGACTGCAGTAGTACTCTGTCATTGTTGGACTTCCCGAAGAGGCGAAGAGCCAAGCACAGCCCGTTCGCTCGCGTATATCGTGCCTATAAGCTTAAAATCATTGGGGTCGGCTCCATGATTTTTTATTAAAATAATCTTCTGGCCCTACCTGTCATCCTGGTGATTGTAGTTTGCACACTCATCTGGTCAAGACAGGTATATATATTTTAATTTGTGATGGGGTAAATGTTAGAGGTTGCAGCAAATATAGAGTATACAACAAGCTATCCCTCCCGCACGCGGTGGATGAACATGCAGCAATGGATTCGATACTGTAGAAGTACTAGTAACATCATTGTTCTTCTTATCGAAGAGGCAAAGAGCCAAGCGCAACCCAAACATGGCAGTTGCGAACGCTCGCCAAACTATGGTTGGTTGCATTCTCATCTCAGCATATTTGTCCCGTCTTCGTGCATGCTCATCCCATTAACCCTCTTCATGCATTCTCTTCCCATGCATGCTCCTAGTGTATTCGTGCTAAGCTAGTGTAGACTCATGCACCCTTCATACACCCTCCCAAACATCAAAGCATCAAAGCATATCACAAAGCATCCGGGCCCACGTGCCATCCACCAAATCTCTGCGAGGTGCTACAGTCGAGACTCACCGGTCACCCCGATGTGGCTGTCCTGACTCGTCATATCACAAAACCCACACCTTTACCAACAGTGGTAAAGTGGCCTCAAAGTTGGACAGGACGAAGCAACCATCATTTCACTGGAATGCTAGTTGAAGCCCTTTCTCCCCTTTCTTGAAGAAAACCTCACTTCAGGCTACTCACTTCTACCATTTTTCTTCTGTACCGAGGAAGGAAAGGTGGGCGAATCAATGATGCTACTATATTTTCATTCCAAGAATCTTCTTTTTGCGAAGCACCGACCGATTCTCACAGCCTATTCTATTCCCGTTTTCATTGTGGTTTCCATTCGATTGTTTTTTGTTTGTCAGTTCATTGATGGATCCTGGAGCACTAGGCAAAGAGTTGCTGGGGGACAACCCACTGGAGACAGCGTTCTCCAGGAAGCGAGAACCGCCCAACGAGTTGACCATGTTGGCGGGCCAACCCATGGAGACGAAGAACTACAAGAAACAAGCACTGGCCAAAGAGTTGACGACGTTGGCGGATGAACTCCTCAAAGAAAGTTGGAAGAACAGCAAGGGCCCCACCGTGCCTACCCCAGAAAATCTAATGGTCACCTATGCGAGGCTCAAGGCCGAGTTTGAGGAGATAGTCACCGTTGAGAAGCAGTATTCCCCTGGCAAGGTGATGGCCCCATCGAGGATGAGGAGATGGCCCCCCGGAGGGATGGGATCCCCCGGTGAGCTGCACAAGGTAAAAAAATAATGGCTTACCATAGTTGTGGTTTTTAATTATTTGCAATGTGCTTGCTAATATGTTAGGGTTGTGCAGGTGCCGGTGGACGTCCTTGATGATTCCGATGTCGCGGCCCGTCCTGTGGACAATGCCCCAGAGATCGTTTTTTATGTCGCGTTCCGTCCTGTTGACATCCCCCCAAGATCGATTCTGATGTCGTTGTCCATCTTGTGGACATCGCCCCAGAGATCGATTCCGATGTCGCGGTGGACATCGCCCCAGAGATCAATTCCCATGCCGCTGTCCGTGTTGTGCTCATTGCCTAAGAGATCGATGACAAGAAATAGTTGGTCGAGCTAATCCTTCAGGGTAGTTTTCATTGTGTTTAATTACCAGAATGATGCGTGTTATCAAACCATCTTAGGGCTAGTGCACTATCTTGTGTGGGCAGTACTTGCTACTTTTGTTTGATAGTGAATCATGTGAACCCTATCCGAGTTGTGGAAATAGATGTATCCTCACCAGCTTTTGATGTAATATATGGCATGCTTAGATGTAAGTTTGAACTGTTTATCATATCAGTAGGGCTTGTTTGATGATTCTTGGTGTTAGTAGGCTAGTTACTGTGCAAGCTATAGTACTTTCAAAACACTCACCGAAGATAAACGTTGGGGCTGATGAGCTCGTGGTATGCTTATACTGATCCGTCATCGATCGGCCAATAGCCCAAGCTCCTAAAATTGTAGGCTTAGCGATCGATCAGACAATAGTCGACACGGATACATTCGGCCTCCTTTGGTTTGTAGGAATTTTATAGGAATTCTATAGGATAGGATTTGCAAAGGAAAATTTCCTTTGAAGCCCTTTGGTTTGTAGGAATGGATTCCTATTCCTATGTAGGATAGGAATCAATCCTTCACATTTTGGAAGGAAAAGAACATTAGCCTAGACTCAATGGAAAATTCCTATCCTATGCACCAAATGACATCTCTTCCTCTACAGGAATTGAGATGCATGTCATCTCACTTCCTATGATTTTTCTATTCCTATAAAATGTATATCCTATGAACCAAAGGAAGCCTAAAACGGAGGGAGTACAAATCCTAGGCGGACTAGTTTGGCCTAGTGGGTTTCAGTGATATGACGTGGTACAGTGCCGTTCGCGTGTGGTAGCAGTATTGCGGGTACAGTAAGTTTTCTTGAAGAAACAAAGTCATGATGGTTCCTTCGTCCGACCAACTTACAGTGGGAGAGGTTGGGCCTGCGCTACGACCGGGGTGGACCAGGATAATTTTTTGCATGGCAGGTGGACCAGGATGGTCGATGTCCCACATGTCGGCGAATGAAAGTATTCTTTCCAATATAGTGGATGAGCAACAAGTATTCATTGTTCATTTTTTATGAAAGCTATTGTCTGCACCGTTACGACGAAGGAGTGTGAAACACGGTAGCCCAGTGAACTTGGCATGTGCACCTCTCCCTCCTTCCTCATGTAATACTACCATAGTGTTGACTATAAGGTTGTCTATAAGGTTACAACTTTTTCTCACTTTCTCTCTATCTATTTCCTCTCAAATGTTTTTTACCTTTCTTTTTTTAGACACAATTGTTTTTTAATGCCTCTTTTTTATAGAATTAATTTTTTTATACCAAGGAGCACGTGTAGAGATGGGCTCCTGCAGATCCCACTCCTTGACTTTGTCAATGCCTCTCTCTCCTCCACATAAGGCTGGTCATAGTGGGAGTAACTTAGCAAGTAACCTAACACACTTCAAGAAAAGTTTTCTTATGTGGCATATAGTTAATGAGGAGAGATATGTTTGGAGTAACATCATATGTTACTGTAACATAACGCGTCCCAAGACAAAATGAGTCTACGTCTTAATAAATGATGGCTTGCATGATACTATACATATGTTACTCCCCACTATAAATGTAGTAACATAGACTAGTAACATATGCATGTTACTAGTCTAAGTTACTACCCACTATGACTAGCCTAAGCGGGATTAGGGCATGTACAATGGTTCTATTGTAGGGATGCCACATAGGATAAATGACGAGGTGGAGGAAAGAGAAATCATAAGAAAAGGCTTGTCTTCTCTTATTTAAGAGAAGACAAGAGATGGTCTCTTAGCACAATATGTTTCACCATGTTTTTAGGAATAACTAGTTATTGAAGTTAAGGCTAAGAGATGATCCATTGTACACATGTTTTTTTGTTCATCTCTAAATTACATGCAAGAGTTATGATAAGACTATCTTATCAACCATGGTACAGTTATCAACCATGGTACTACTTGCTATGAATGCGGGCAGCTGGCGTCTGAGAGCATCCACAATGTATCATTCTGCTGCCTCTAGACCTTCCTCTAAGCCCTTAGAGGCTATAGCTATACACTACTGGACCAAGCCTATAAGGAAAATTCTCTAGCGCCGCCTCTAACACAAGAGGCTGCCTCTAAGCCATTTATTTGCACTAAAATAATTCCCTGGCCCTACTTACAATCCCTATAGCACATATATTTGTTCAGATTTGGCCTGAGATGGTTGGAGAGAGTAAATATTTTATGTTACATATGGGCTCCACCTTAGAGGTTGCATGCCATAGCTATACATTGCGTTTCTTTTAACACACTATATATTGCATTACATATGCCCTGAGGGTGGAGCGCGAGGGGGGAGGTGGTGGGGTGGGGGCTTCTGGTGGGCCAGGGCGGTCAGAAGCGGTCCGGACTCCTGCATGGCCCGCCTCACATTATCATCATATATATTTCTTGGAGTCTGTGCGTGGCGGGCAGGCGATCTCTTCTCCCTCCCCCGTCTCTCTCTTCTCAGCCGACGCCGGTCGAGCGATTAGATTTCGGCTATCGACGGTTTATTCAATTGCAGTCCTACATGTCAGTGAAAATGCGAGACAACGCGTGTCCCCTCTGGTGAGCGACGTGCGAGCCGGACTGTTGGGGGTGCGACGCGTACGAGTCGTAAGTGTGCCGCCTTTTCCTTTTAAACTTGCAAAGCGTAACATTTTCATGCGATCGATCATAGAAATCCAGAACAAAATGACGAGGGCGGTGCTTTCCCGCGCGTTAGGCGGGCTAGTTTGAGTGATATGACGTGCTACAATGTCGTCCACTTGCTCCATTTTTATGTAAGCAAGAGTCTACACTCTTACGTAGGAGGAGTGCGAAACACGGCGGATCTGATTTTGATCGAGGCATAACTTTTCCATGTGAAATAATGGAGCACTGTTAGCGATTATAGCATGATAGTTAGGGCATCTCCAGTGCTGGCCCTCAAATTTACACCGGCATCTGTCCGAGGACACTGATGGATGCAATCCAATGTTGCCCGCATACCTTTTGACAACTATATGAACTAACTGGACGAAATTCGTGCAAACAAAGAAAATTCCAAATTAACCGGATGAAATTCATTACATTTAGAAAACTTTTCATATAAACTAGACGAAATTCATTACATATTTCGCACAAACCATACTAAAACCTACTATAAACCTAATCTAAACGATCGCTGGTGCCCGACCACCATGACCAGCCATGAACCCGAGAAAGCCGGCCATTGCCTTTGCCTCCTCCTCATCCGCCTCGATAACCTCCTCCTCTGGAGCACAAGGTTATGAAGATTTATGCCTCCACGTTGCCGTCAAGCGGCTAATCGTCCGCCGATGTTTATCCCACCAAGCTTGGTGTCGACTGAGTGGAGGAGCGGTGGCCTTCCTTGGACCAGAGCGGCGGCAACCTACCATGTACTACTCTTCCTCGCAGCCTGCTTCGTGGTCATGGCGGCGGAGGGCGGCCGGGGGGAGCCGGCGATCTCCTTCGTCTGCTCCTAAAACAATACATCCAAGAGAGCTTTGGAGCGCGCCCGGAGCGGAGACGCCGATGTCCTTCGTCTGCTCCTACGATAGTATGTCCAAGAGAGCTTTGGAGCGCCAGGAGGCCATGGTTGGAGTGGTGCCGACAGAAGGATGGGACCGGAGGAGAATGATTGTTGGTCTTTGGCTATGGCTGGGAGCTGGGGCTCAAGTTAATATAGCGGGAGAATGGCAATGAGCCGTGGCAGACGGATGGACGGCTGGCGTCGGAGTAGGTTCGTCGGCAGCCGCGTGTCATTAATGTGTGCGGCAGACGGAAGGATAGCCATGGTGTTGTTAACGCGAAACAGTCGCTTGCACCGGGATGCCGCGCAGGTGGCGCTCTCTCGGCCGTCGCGCTGCTGCAATGTCGGCGCCAGAGAGAGGTCGTGTCGGGCGTGAATGCGGACGCTGCTTCAGTGACTTAACCGCAGGTGCATTTTATCACTGACATGTGGGACCAATGGGCATCTGGCCCGCATGTCAGTGATACACCAACTACACCTGCAGTTAAGGCTGGTGAATGTGGCATTGACGTTCTGGAGAGAGGGTGACCGTTTTAGGTGAGAAGCGCGCGCTAGCGATGGAAGGGGTTTTGGTAGGCCATGGCGGTCAGACGCTGGCGTGGTGGTAAAATGTGAACTCATGGATGACGAGCCTTTGAAGCATATGCGACACGTAGGCGTCCATGCAACCGCTCTTGTCGCCTGCTAGCCTTCGACGACCACCATTAGACATCACACAACCATGCATAACTTACGAATAATGGATGAATTGATCAGACACACACTCGTGTGCAGTGGCACTATGATTGGTTGCTCACGATAGTACATACTCCGTACCATTTTACCCTCCCTAGCTAGGCTGTTTTATAGATTGTCGTTGTGATGGACGATATACATGAGCAAGGTGCCGAGTCAAGAGTATGACCGTTGGTGTTGAGCCAGGTGAATACATGCTCGGTGTTCGCGGAGGCCTCCAGCAAACATCTAAACTGTAATGTCACATCCACATAATTTTGGTTTTTATTTCTTTCTCCACTGACAGGTAGGCCCGCATGGATAGATAGATAAAGAACACGAGCTGATGAGGCGCATGCAGACTGTTTGACTGGTCAACCAGACAAATACGGAGCTATACAATGAGCCAGTGACCATATAATCACCATATCTCGTATAAAATGATCAAAGTGAGCTATCAAGACAAGTTCGCTGACCGCCAGTGCATTTTACTCGGTAATAAATGACCAGGATTGAAGGGGAATCCAAATTTCCTTCGTCTTCTGTCCTTGAGCTCTTGACAAACCAATGCACTTTATGGTTGTCCGGCCACTCCATCCCAGAGCTGTCACCAAGCGTCGTTCATGCCACCGAGCCGCACACTAACAGGTAAGGAAGCGATGGCATCCCACCGCGTCGAGTTCCTCGCCGCCCACGACCGCACACAGAATGGTAGGGAAGTGGTGGCATCCCACTGTGTCGAGTTCATCGCCGCTCTAGACCTCACACCTATGTGGGCAGAATTTGAAGCTGCCAAGGCCGAATGTGCGGTAGAGAAAGAGGCGGCCAAAGCCGCACAGAGGGTGCTGAAAAGTTAGAAAGCACTCAAGAAAAGAGAGGCCCGCCGCCACAAGAAAGAAGAGGAGGCACGCGCTGCTGCAGAGAGGTCGGCGGAGATCCAAGCACGGTGGGGTGTCGCCGACAAAGCCGGGAAGGGGAACGACGATGTCTAGCCATCATGTGAGAAGTAGTAGTACTAGTAGTTAGTGTGTGTGTCTGTGTTACCCGTACGTTTGTTTAATTAATTACGAGCATGTACGAGTACTACTAGTTACTACTGTAGTTTTTAGAGCAAATTACCAGTACATTAGCCTAGACTCAATGGAAACATTCCTATCCTATGAATCAAATGGCATCTCTTTCTCTATAGGAATTGAGATGCATGTCATCTCACTTCCTATGATTTTCATATTCCTATAAAATTCCTATCCTATGAACCAAAGGAGGCCTCTGCTGGAGTAACTACTCTAGCTAGTAGTACTGCTGGTACAGTAGTTTTCTTCAAGAAGAGGAATTCAACGAATTCATGATGGTTCCTTCCTTCGAGCAACTTCATAGTGGGAAAGGTTGGTCCTGTGATTTGATGGCTCATTAGTAATTACAGCGGCGCGACGACCGGGGTGACTCTTCCTTGGAGTTCTGCGGGTATGGCAAGTGGACCAGGATGGTCGACATTCCACATGTCAGTGAACAGAAATATTCTGTCCAATATCGAGGAGCAAGGAAACCGCGTGGTATAGTATCACTGGTGATTTATATTTATTTTTTATTTCTGATGAATGCTAGCGTTTCAACTCTTACGACGAAAGAGTGCCAAACACGACACGTGCTAGATGTCCCACACGTCAGCGAAAGGAGTGGGACATGAACAGCGTGGTAGAGCATCTCCACTTCTGGGTCGGAGACCACACGTAGTAGTACTCCTGTACTAGTGGTAAGAACGATACAAAGTGCGACCCGGAGAGAAATACATGTATATTTGGAAGGTCTCGGGGCATACACGTAAACAAATATAAAACCTAATATGTGCCTCCAATTAATATAGTAGTAGTAGAGTACTTAGGCACGTCCTCCATAACATCACCCGGCATTGCACGTACAACATTTAGTGGTAGTAAGAGTCAAATGCCTGTATGACACGCATGTTCGTACTATTTGTGCCTTTCTACTTCACTTACTGCGCTACATTACTCAGGTTCGTACGTCCACTCCTGGGTACATGTCCGTCTCATAGTTCCAGTCCCATGTGTTCTTCATAGATAGAACAATCCATAACTGTGGCCAACGGGAGTCCATATCATCGCAGTTAGTGTGGCTTCCCATGATGGAGACTCATCCAAACTATGGCCAGCCTCGACACGCAGCAGTCGCGTGCACCGGAAAGCAGCACTCTCTCTGCCGTCGCGCTACTTCAAAGCCGGCGTCTGTGAGAGGTCGCCTCCGCTCTGGTGTTCCGGGGCGCCGCTGACCGTTTCACGCAGGAAGCGCGCACCGGCAAGGGAGGGGATTGGGACGGCCAGGGCGGTCAGACGCGGGCGTAGTGGTGGTATTGGTTTTGAACCGTTTCAGGTGTAATACTGGTAGTTTGCAAAACTACACAATTATTTCACTCAGTTTCCTAAGGAAATATGGTAAAAAAAATATGACTCCACAACCTGCTTCCCTTCTCCTTCCTCTTCCACCGCTCGCGTAACTGGTGTGTGTGAGAGAGAGATTCCAAGAGGCAGAGTGCGTGTGCGACTCTACTCTTCGGACATGTACTCAACCTTTTGCATCGGGATATAAGTATAATGGTATTACACTTTAGCTAGTGATTTACGTGGCCATGTTAACGTGGTTGTGTAAAAAAATGTCACTTCCTGCTTGTGATTTGCGCTATATAATATCTAGCAAAATGCTCGTGCATTGCACGAAACATCAATATGCATCTTTTTACAAAACACCTATTGTGATTGACCCATGCATGAGTAATCCCATGTGTAAAAACTAATGATATCTCGAGAATTTTATTGGAAAACTGGTATCTCGACAATTTCATCGAAAAAATGAAAGATGAGAGATAAGGTGAGGAGGAGTGGAGCATGGTGGTGACTGGTGGTAGGACTGGGCGGAGGCATGGGGATGGACGGCGTGTAACATCCCAAATTTTCAATTTGGAATGTTATACATAGGTCATCCATGCATATCATAACTTATTGCGTCTTCGTTCTGCAATCCTCGAAATCCTAAGCAACTCAAGGACCCTCGGAGAGAGTTGGGAATTTTCCGATTTCTTGTATTTGAATTTTATCAAATATTGGAAAACGAGGATTTTTTATTTTAGTTATTTTTCTCTCCGGAAAATATTTCTTATTAAAATAAATGAGAGGAGATAATATCGGAGGAAAAATGTTAAAATCATTATTTGGATTTTATTTGTATTTTATTTGATTTTATTTGGAATTTTATTTGCCCTAGAAAAATTTGCATGTTTTAAAAATTGCATTTTAGGGGCCAAGAAAATGTTCATTTCGTTCTAAATATTTCGTTTAGACGGTGAAAATTTATTTTGGTATTTTTAGATTTTTATTTATTTTTCTAGGATTTTTTCTCGGCGGAATTTATTTAAAAAAATCTCACAAGGCTCAAGACCAACCGGGCCGAGGCCCACCAGCCGGGCCCACCTCCGCCGCTTTTCCTCACAGGCGTGCGCCAAGATGGACGCCGAGGGGAGCCCGAGCCGGACTCCTCCCCGGGCGCCCCCTTCCCCAAGCCACCGCCACCCCCTCCCCTCCTTAAATACCCCCCTCCCGTCGCCCCTCATCGCCACCACCGCCTCCCCGGAGCCCGCCGCCACCCGAGCCCCGCCGAGCCCCGTTGCCGCCTCCCGAGCCCCGCCGCTACCCGAGCCCCGCCGCCCAGAGTCGCCGCCGCCGCCTCCCGAGCCACCCTGAGCCCCGCCGAGCCCCGCCGGAGCTACCGCGAGGTAGCCGCCGCCGCCGCCCGGTTTTCCGAAGAAAACCGCTTTGGTTTTTTTTGAAAACCCTAGTTTTTTTATATAGATCGGTTTTTTTTTATTTTCTGGTTTATTTATTTAGCGAGCGTTTGCTCGTTCGTTCGTTCTAACGAACGCGTTCTTTGTTTAGTTTCAGTTATCAAACGTTCGCTCATTAAACTGTTCATCGCTTTTCTTTTATCGGATTTATTCCGCGATGTTCCTGATCGTGATTTCTGATCCGATTTTCGATCTGGTATAACTTTTCGCTCGTTTATCGGAATTAGGCGATTCAAGCGCCTAGAGTTTCATCTCGAAACCCTCTGTCCGAATAACCAACTTAAACCAGCTTTTGTTTCTGTAAAATTTGACCCTAGTTCAGTTTAGTAAACGGATCTTATTTCTTTCGCCGTTTGAGTTTCGTTGCTCAGTTTGGTTTGATTCTTTTTGCGAACCTGAGTTCTTAAGTTGAACTCTTCGGTCAATCTCTTTGAGTTGAGTTTTGCTTGTGCATCTTTGCGTGTTGCTTATGTATGTTATTGTTTGCTTGCGATAGAATTCCCGGAGTGTGAAGCGTGTTACTACGAGTCTCTAGGGTTCACTGATCGTCAGCAAGGCAAGTAACACTTTGATCATACTCTTTTCATACCCAGTTTTATGCATTAGTTCCAATCCTCAAACATTGCATGATTAGGATGTCATTAACTTGTGGGTTGGGAAGTAGTAGTTGAGGTAGAACCTATTGCCCTGTTAATATCAAACCCTTGGGAGTTACTTCTACGCTTGCTTATTATTGCTATGCTATGCTCGTAGACGTGGATTGGGTTTGAGTGTATTCCATGACAGATGTGAGATTATTAATTAATTGTTCAACTTAAGGTGGCAACTTAAATACACATCTGGGTGGATTGAGGCACCTGGGGAACCCAGTGTTGTCTGCTTCTTTTTGGAAATCCCGGGGTACCCGTGTGATCTTCCTATGGACCGCCACCCAGGCTCAAAGGGAACTGAGTTTATTCATGCTAGAAACTTTCGTGTGCAGCCACAAGCTATTATGGGCTCTAGCATAGTTGAGTAAGTTACGTGAAGCTCTTCAAGAGGTAGATCAGCAGGTAGTGGGTTTTGTAGGTTTGGTATGGTCTACCCTGAGTAGAGAGTTAATGTCTCTCAAAGACTGTGTCTCGGTCATCCGTTTCTAAAACACCATGTAGTGCGAGAAATCAACGGAGGCGATCGAGTCTTGTGGGGAAAAGTGCGCAAACCTCTGCAGAGTGTACAATCTAATCATGGTTAGCCGTGTCCCCGGTAATGGACAATTTTGAGTATCTAGTACTTGAGTATTCACATGTATCTCATCACTCTAAATTAATATTGCTGGGATGATAATTACTTTAATTGGGATTGAGTTGGGGTTATACCTTCTCAATGATGTTCAACCACCATGATAGTTAAAATAAATACATTCCTTTGTTGTAGGGAAAAATTGGCTTTTCGCAAAACTATAACCATAGAGCTTTCCACAAGCCAAATATTGCATGTAGTAATAGCATTATTCTGTTCTTGTTCTACTGTGTTATATTGCCAGCATATTCCATGTGCTGACCCGTTCTCGGGCTGCAACGTATTATGTTGCAGACTTTTCAGACGAGGAGTAAGGATCGTTAGGTCGTTATCGTGCAGCTCAGCTATGCCGTTGGAGTTGATGGACTCACTTTATCTTCCAAGCCTTCTGCTGTTATCGCATTAGATGGCCATAAGCCATATTATTGTAATAAGTTCTCTTTTGAGACTTTCGATGTAATAAGTGTGTGATTGCTACTCAGTTATAAATCCTTCGAGTATTGTGTGTGTCAGCATTACCGATCCAGGGATGGCACTGAAACACAGAGACTTGACCATCTGAGGTCGGGTCGCTACACGGCGCCGGCAGGCGGCAGCGGCCACCATGCTAGATTATTCCAGAGACTTCCTTTTTAATTGCTCAGCAATGAGGTTGTGGGAGATAAGGATGATGAACGAGGCAAGGCCTTGTCTGTAAATGTGGAGAGAGGTGTGGGTATCTTTTGTAAAATTGTCGTAGTTTGCTTTCTTTCCGTAAAATATAGATCGGATGGTCTATATTACAAGATGGCAGGCACACCATCATCACCAACTCGTTTTTCAATAAGAGTAGAGATGGTAAGTTTGCTAACTACCAAAGTAAAGTGGAATTTGTCCATGTTATACAAGTAAATTAGGGTGATTGCTCATCATACGGGTAAGCTTGGACGAAGGGTGGTAGGAACAAATGCCCCGCCTAGAGCATGTGTGTGTGAGATGGAGTCTTAGTGTGTGTGTGTGCGGGGGGGGGGGGGGGGTGCATGTGTGTGTTTTTGTGACACGGGGTCCTCGGTGGCGGATGTAATTTAAGTGTGTGTGGCTTCATCATAGTGTATGACAGGGGCCACCAATGAGGCAGTGCGAGAGAGAAAAGGCATGTAGAGAGGGAAGAGAAGGCTTGTGCGCGTGAGAGGAGTCGGCATCGAGAGAACGTGTTTGTTCGAGAGACACTGAGGAAGACTGATACGTCTCCAACGTATCTATAATTTTTTATTGTTCCATGCTATTATATTATCCATCTAGGATGTTTTATTTGCATTTATATGCTATTTTATATGATTTTCGGGACTAACCTATTAACCTAAAGCCAAGTGCCAGTTTCTGTTTTTTCCTTGTTTTTGAGTATTGCACAAAAGGAATACCAAACGGAGTCCAATTGACCTGAAATTTCACGGAGATTGTTTTTGGACCAGAAGAAGCCCACGGAGTACCGGAGATGGACCAGAAGAGTCCCGAGGCCACCACGAGGGTGGGGGGCGCGCCCTACCCTAGGGATGGCAATGGGGACAATCCCCTATGGGGATACCTACAACATCCCCATCCCCATATATTCCCTATCATCCCATCCCCATCCCCGTTTACATGACTGGGGATGAAATTTCCCCATACCCATGCCCCACTGGGGAACGGGGCCCCATTAGGGTCCCCATCCCCATAAACAAATACTCATATACATAATATGACACCCTATAATCAACATACATACATGGTGTTGTCCTTGTCCTACTAATGCCTATCTAGCTTGTATTGACTTCTTGGTCATGGTGGCAGCTGAGGTGAGGATGTGAGATAGGTTTAAGGTTTTTTTCAGAGCTTTTTTTTGTTTTTTGCAAGTTTGTTTGTGAATATTTTAAGGTTGACCGCAGTGTCACGGTTACTAACCAGGTCCCCGATGGGTATTGGATCTGGGGAATAGGATATTGTCCCCATCCCCGTTGTACCCTATGGGGAATAAATTAGTTTGGTAAGTATCCCCATGGGGATGTTTTTCGCCCATCCCTACCCCCTAATAGATGAAATCTCCACGGGTTTGGCGGGTATGGGGCCCCGTTGCCATCCCTACCCTACCCCCTGGGCGTGCCCTCCTACCTCGTGGCCGCCTCGTGGACCCCCCTGACTTGCTCCTGACGCCAACACCTCTTATATATCCCCAAACTTCCAGAAAGAAACCTAGATCGGGAGTTCCTTCACCGCAAGCCTCTGTAACCACGAAAAATCAATTGGGACCCTGTTCCGGCACCCTGCCGAAGGGGGAATCCCTCATCGGTGGCCATATTCATCATCCCAGCGCTCTCCATGACGAGGAGGGAGTAGTTCACCCTCGGGGCAAAGGGTATACTGAAAAAGGCTTACGCCCCGCTTTATATATAAAGCAACAACCCACAAGCATCCAGTACAACCACACGCTACGCCACCGCAACACACGCACACACCCAGGACGGGATACAAAGGCGCTGAGCGCAGCAACACTACTCCTAGCACTACCGCCTCGAAGATATGAAGCTACATCTGACGAACCATGCGTTCCAAGGCGGCGCCTTTAGGAAGGAAACGACGCCGGAGCGCCGCCACCGCCCGATCCAAGGATCAGAGTTTCCCCCGGAGCCGCATGATGGGCAATGAGAGCCGCGACGACGCCTTCAAGAAGGGAGCGATCTTCGCCGCCGCCGGTCCATCCAAAGATAGAGCAAGTTTTCACCTCGGCCAACATTCACCGCCACCGAACGCCACACCCCGGCTACCACGCCGCCCACACGGCCATGATGAGTGGGCAGCACTAAGGCACGGGCTTTGTCCAAGAGCACCGCGCCACCACCACCACCAGGGCCGCCGCTCCAGCATCCAAGAACTCAACACCACCTCACCCGTGACCTGGCGCATCCCAACGAAAGAGACGAGCGGAAAGGTCCCACCTTTCGCGCCCCTGGGCAACCCCCAGCGTCGAGACCCAATAGGTCGGCCAGAACCGGCATCCACCGACCCATCCTGCTACCCCAAGCGCGAGATGAACGCGGTCCTGCAGCATCGTGCGCGAGACGAGCTCGGTCCTGCTGCATCGTGCGCGAGACGAGGTCAGTCTTGCTGCATCGTGCGCGAGACGAGCCCGGTCCTGCTGCATCATGCGCGAGACAAGCTCGGTCCTGCTGCATCGTGCGCGAGACGAGCTCTATCCTGCGGCATCGGGCGCAAGATGAGCGGTGGATCGCAGCTGGGAAAGGACCAGCCCTTTGATGAGAGTAGCGCCCGGGTGACGAGGAGATGGGGTGAAGGACGAGACGGCCCGAACGCAGACAAACCGACTCCGGAGGAGCCGGCCGTTGCCGCGGACAGATCCGTCGAGACACCGTGAAGCCGCCACGACACCGGTAGGCCACCGAGACCTACCAATGTCGCCGCCCACGGCCGGAGCAGCAGCCACGCCCGACAGCTGCCCTACCCGCGTCGCCCGGCGGCTCAAGCGCCGGGCCGCCGGCACGCACCACCGAGCCAGCGCCACCGGCCGGCACTCCAAAGCCGATCCGGACGGATCCGCCCGAGACAGGTCGCACGCCACCTCCCGAGATGGGAGCACTGCAGCCGCTTCGCAGCAAGCAGCCCGAGGATCGCCGGAGCACCGCCACAAAGAGCCACCCCGCCACCCCACGAGACTGTCGCCGCACGCTGGAATCCGCGGCGACCAGCACCGTCGCTCAAAGGCCGCCCAGCCGGCGCCTCAAGCGGACGGGAGGAGGCCCCGCCGCCTCGCCCGCCGGGCTTTGCTCGACGGCGCCAGCGGCGGCGGGGAGGGGAGCGAGACGGGGCCGAGGGCCACGGGCCCTGTGGGGCCCCTGCTGTGGAAGGCCAAGGGAGAGGGAGGAGGAGAGGGGAAGGGATAGGGGAGGGAGCGGCGAGGCGGGAGGCGCGTGCCCGGCGGCCGGCGCCGGCGGGGGAGCGGGATCGCCGGCGGCGGCGGGGTGGGAACCCTAGGGAGACATAAGGCTTAGGGTTACTATCATCGCAGAGGGTATGTACCAGTAGCTATGTGTTTGATCTCTCTCTCTCTCTCTCTCTCTCTCTCGTGTTCTTGATTTGGCACGATCTTGATGTATTGTGAGCTTTGCTATTACAGTTGGATCTTATAATGTTTCTCCCCCTCTATCTCTTGTAATGGATTGAGTTTTCCATTTGAAGTTATCTTATCGGATTGACTCTTTAAGGTTTTGAGAACACTTGAAATATGTCTTGCATGTGCTTATCTGTGGTGACAATGGGATATTCACGTGATCTACTTGATATATGTTTTGGTGATCAACTTGCGGGTTCAGTGACCTTCTGAACATATGCATAGGGGTTGGCACACGTTTTCGTCTTAACTGTCATGTAGAAACTTTGGGGCACTCTTTGAAGAACTTTATGTCGGTTGAATAGATGAATCTGAGATTGTGTGATGCATATCGTATAATCATACCCATGGATACTTGAGGTGACATTGGATAATCTAGGTGACATTGGGGTTTTTGTTGATTTGTGTCTTAAGGTGTTATTCTAGTATGAACTCTAGGATAGATCGAACAGAAAAAATAGCTTCGTGTTATTTTACTACGGGCTCTTGAATAGATTGATCTCTACATTGAGGTGGTTTCGTACCCTACAATAATCTCTACATTGGTTCTCCTCTATTAGTGACTTTGGAGTGACTCTTTGTTGCATGTTGAGGGATAGTTATATCATCCAATTATGTTATTTTTGTTGAGAGAACTTGCACTAGTGAAAGTATGAATCCTTGGCCTTGTTCCAACGCATTGCAATACCATTTGTGCTCACTTTTATCATTAGTTACCTTGCTGTTTTTATATTTTCAGACTACAAAAACCTATAGCTATCATCCATATTGCACTTGTATCACCATCTCTTCGCCGAACTAGAGCACCTATACAATTTACCATTGTACTGGGTGTGTTGGGGACACAAGAGACTCTTTGTTATTTGGTTGCAGGGTTGTTTGAGAAAGACCATATCCATCCTACGCCTCCGACGGATTGATAAACCTTAGGTCATCCACTTGAGGGAAATTTGCTACTGTCCTACAAACCTCTGCACTTGGAGGCCCAACAACGTCTACAAGAAGAAGGTTGTGTAGTAGACATCAAGCAATTTCTGGCGCCATTGCCGGGGAGGTGAGTGCTTGAAGGTATATCTTTAGATCTTGCATCCAATCTTTCAGTTTCTTGTTTTATCACTAGTTTAGTTTATAAAAGAAAACTACAAAAAAATGGAATTGAGGGTGCCTCATATGCTTCAAATTTTTAATATCTTTCATGAAAATAAGGATTCTGATAATTGTGCCAAAATGTTAGAAGAAGAATGCATTAAAATGTTTGGCACTAAATCTTTGAATGATGAGCATGATTGCAATGTTGTTGGTATGAACTCTTTGAATATCCATAGTTGTAATGATGATTGCAGTAGTCATGATGAAAATGTCTCTTATAAGCATGTCAACTTCTTTGGAGTACATAGAGTTTGCAAGTACACACCAAATAGGGAAGATGGATTTTTGCAAGAGGCATAAGTATTTAGAATGTAAATGGTTGCAAGAAAGGCTAGATGTTTGTGCTGAAAATTTAAATTTTCTTAGCCATCCTTGTGAACTTTGCAATGAACATGGTCATTTAAATATCCAATGCAAATTGTTTCATGATCAAATCGTGTCCAAAAATTGTGATGACTTGATTTCCCTTGCGCATCATAATGAACTTAGTTTGCTTCTGGGTTATGAAGAAATGAAACGTATAACTAAGGATATTCCAGAATTTGCCCTTGATAAAGTTCTTGATTTTGATCTAGAGGAAATTTAGATGTATTGTGCGGTGAATTGCATTGAAAATCCTAATATTGCCAATTACATAAATACAAGAAAACAAATAGAAGATCAAGAGAATACTAATGAAAGCGAAGAGACTTCCCAATCTCCTCCTATTATTTCTTATGATGAATCAGATAACGAGGAGGAGCCTTCTATTCAACCAATCTCATTAATAATAAGCTCCAAAAAAAGGATTAAACCCACACATGATGTGAAGAAGAAAAAGAAAAGACGGAGAAGCAAAGGTAAAAAGGCATCCCTCTCAAATGATGTTGCTCCTACGACTCATTGTGATGATAATAGTTTCCATAATATTGGTGCTATCCATCTTATATTTACCAATTGAAAGCACCATTAGAGCCTCCACGTTAATCCTAAAAGATCACCTAAATAGAACCTTAGGATCTCAATTATGCGGTCAACATCTAAAAGAGTCTGTGGGGCCTGTTATAACAAAAAGAGTCCATGGGGCGTTATTTTTGTAGAGTCCTACAAGGTCACGAATATGTAATCCATCTCGATGGATCACCAAATGCCATCCAAATAGGTAAAGTCGGCCGACCGATGCCATGCCCACAAGAACCCATGCACACAACAGATTGATTTTCATGGTGATTATGAATGAGCTTGATGTGCTCACGCCTGGTGTTTTCTAACAATTGTCTCAATCGCTCAAAAGTCGCCATCTACACAAGTAAAGGTAAAAAGAAATATACCATGCCTCGGGCCGGCCGGCCGACGCGATGCGACTGCGTCCCATGCACACAACGGGTTGATTTTCCATGATAAAAATCAACTACATGTGTACACATTAGCTGTTTTGACGTCTCTCATCAATCGTTACTGCAGGGCATGAAGTTTGGCTTCTGCGAAATCATGTTGGCCGAAGAGAACCAGCGGCCGCAGACAACAGCAGTCACGTGGCCTGGCCCGATAATGATGGTGTACAACTTGATAAGTCCCAACAGTGATATACAGAGGCTTCGTGTGCATCAGTATTAACACCTAGTGGCTCTGTCTTGGACATGTCTCTTCCTCTATCAATTAATTCCTCAAGTGTTTCTTTCTTTAGTAGTTTATGGTAGCATTTTTGTTGAGCCACCTTGAAGGTCTGCAAAGCTGCATATCAGCGATAGAGCTGCGTCGAGCTCGGGTGGGGAGGTGATCTGTCAGTCTTTTCTTCGGTGGCTGCTGTGGTGGTGTCGGAGGCAGGTGATGAACGTTGGTGTCAACCTCAGTCATGTTCTGCTATCTTTTCAGTTTTGTCATGTCGGTCATTACGTGACTTGTACTTTGATCTTTATGATATGAATGAGACACATATTACCATGCAAAAAGTGTTTCCTTCTTTATGCTGGTACCCAAAGTATGCATGATTTCCATGCACGTATATATGTATATTTATTCAAGCATATGAATTGATTTTTTGCTACCATAAACAACTAAAGATGGAGTTATTCTCAATATATCAATATCTCGACTGAAAGAAACTAGAAGTTTTAGCATGAAAAATAAATAATAATATCAAGATGCCCCCACACGAAGGATATAATAAGCAAGCCATTTATCTGAATCATGATTCGGTCTAAGTAATCACATGTACACAGTATATCCATGTCCAAGTTTTTATACACATGTACGTAAATGTTACTCAAATTAATTAAGTTCACAAATTCTGACTCACGTTGTTTTCTATTTGTACCAAAGACTATTAATTGCAACACACTATGTTCGTATGGACCATCGGTTGTATACTGAACATTCTGCTAAAATTACCGCATAACTCTGGACCAAATTTTGTAAGCCACATTTTATGAAGAGCTACACTTTCCTAATAAAGCTTATTCATCGTGGAAAACTTATCTATGAGTTAAGCATTCTCGTAGTCAGCATGTGTATACGTGCACAAAATATATCTGTGTCACTAAAGATTGTACATTCAAGTCAGTGTCATTCAAATGCGGATAATCAAAATCTCTGTAGGACGCAATGGCAATGCCATAGTATACTAGATGCATATGTTCGTAGATAACCAAGTACAATAATACATGGTTTCAATCAATACCAATATTAAAAACCTAATTGATGTGTTTTCACATATATGTAGGCGTTTGTGATTTCACATAAATGTTATTTCGGAAAAGCAAATGTACCTGCACAACTAGGCAGTAGCTACCTCAGATAAAAAAGAACTGGCCAATATTTTCAGAATTAAAATTAGATGTGGACTCACTGGGTGTTATTTACAAGTTAATAATTTATGTGCTTAACATATTACTTTCCCGTGCAAATCTGCACCACCATAGGGAGTACAAATCCCCACATTTCAGTTACCCAAAATCCTCATTTAGATATATGAAAATCCTGAGTTTTTCCCTTACACGTAAATGTCCATACTAACGTGCCATTACGACAAGTCAAAAAAGCATGGTATTACGAAATATTTTCATATTTAGGTTACAAAAAAAAGAATAATGCTTAGATCTTAATAGAAAATAGTATGTATTAAAAAAATAACCATTTAACTATAAAGTATTGAAGTTATGATGTACACATCTACATGATTTTTTTAGTAACTTCACAATTGGCTTTATTTTTTAAACGAACTCAAAGGAGACTATGAGAGTTTTCGCAGAGGATCATCATATATTAGTGTCACTTGGGTTTTAAACTATTGATTTGGCAAGCACACAAGATTTTCGCTTGCAATATTGACCAAAATATACTTACCATTTTAAGGTATTACCTAATTATTTTTTCAATGAACAAGTTCAAATCATATACATCTTTCTAAAATAGACTAGCCCGTGCGGATGGCACGGGTTGACGACTATAGTACTATTAATGATGAGAGTGATTATGCTTATGATATGAAAAGGCCCAAGCTTGGGGATGCTATGTTTGATGAGAATGGCATGTTTGAGAATTTATTTGCCGCAATTAATGTTTGTACCAAGCTTGGGGATGCTATGTTTAATGAAGATGATATTTTTAGCCTCCCAAGTTTTGATATGCAAATTTATTATGATGATAGCATGTCTCCTACTGATGATTATATTGATGAAAAAGTGGGTTTGGAAGAGTGTCCACTTTAGGAAGTAATGATCCCACTATTTTGGAGGGTGTTGAATCTTATTGTGATAATTATAAAAGCGGATTTGCAGAGCTCATGACTTTATTTAGTAATGATTCCACTATCTTGGAGGAGGTTTCAATTGATTATGATGAGAACAAAGTTGCTACTTATGATGATTATTGTGATGACACTTATGCTATAAAAAGTACTGATGATTATATTAAAACTTGTCATGATTATGATTACCCTTTTCTGAACATTACTCTTTTAATGTGGAAACAATTTATAGTATTCGAGTTTCTTATGATACTCCCATTATTCCGAATGAGAAGAATCTTGCTTATGTGGAGAGTAGTAAATTTTCTATGCTTGTAGATCATGAAAAGAATGCTTTATGTGATGGTTATATTGTTGAATTCATTCATGATGCTACTGAAAATTATTATGAGGGAGGGACATATGCTTGTAGGAATTGCAATAATATCAAGTTTCCTCTCTATGTGCTTAAACTTTTGAAGTTATGCTTGTTTTCCCTTCCTATGCTAGTTGATTATGGTTCCCATAAGTTGTTTGATCACAAAATCCCTATGCATAGGAAGTTGGTTAGACTTAAATGTGCTAGTCATATTCTTCATGATGCTCTCTTTATGTTTCAATGCTTATCTTTTATATGAGCATCATTGAAATCATCATCCCTAGCTAGGGGCGTTAAACATTAGTGCTTGTTGGGAGCCAACCAAATTTTATTTTTGTTCGTTGCCTTTTGCTCCTGTTTAGTAATAAATAATTTAACTAGCCTATGTTTATATGTGGTTTTATGTTTTAATTAGTGTTTGTGCCAAGTAGAACCTTTGGGAAGACTTGGGTGAAGTCTTTGCGCTCACGAGATTAGCTGCCATGTTTTACTGGAGAGAGATTTTAGGTTGATTATTTTTGCAGATGATTAATACACAAATTCCTCAGGTACACCAATTTATTTCAGAATTTTTGGGGTTACAGAAGTATTCGAATGATACAGATTGCTACAGACTATTCTGTTTTTGACATATTCTTTTTTCTATGTGTTGTTTGCTTATTTTGATGAATCTATGTGTAGTATCAAAGAATATGAACCATATAGAAGTTGGAATACAGTAGATATTACACCAATATGAATTTTGAATGAGTTCACAACAGTACCTAAGTGGTGATTTATTTTCTTATACTAACGGAGCTTATGAGTTTTCTGTTAAGTTTTGTGTTGTGAAGTTTTCAAGTTTTGGGTAAAGATTTGATGGACCATGGAATAAGGAGTGGTGAGGGAGTCCTGGATTATGGGTTCTCCGGACAGTCGGACTATATCCTTTGGCCGGACTGTTGGACTATGAAGATACAAGATTGAAGACTTTGTCTCGTGTCCGGATGGGACTCTCCTTGGCGTGGAAGGCAAGCTTGGTGATACGGATATGTAGATATCCTCCCTTGTAACCGACTCTGTGTAACCCTAGCCCCCTCCGGTGTCTATATAAACCGGAGGGTTTAGTCCGTAGGACAACAACAGTCATACCATAGGCTAGATTCTAGGGTTTAGCCTCTACGATCTCGTGGTAGATCAACTATTGTAATACTCATATCATCAAGATCAATCAAGCAGGAAGTAGGGTATTACCTCCATCGAGAGGGCCCGAACCTGGGTAAATATCGTGTCCCCCGCCTACTATTACCATCTGCCTTAGACGCATAGTTCGGGACCCCCTACCCGAGATCCGCGGGTTTTGACACCGACAATGGTGCTTTCATTGAGAGTTCCATTGCGCCGTCATCGAAAGGAAGGATGGCTCGTCTCGTTGTCAGGGACAACATCACCTCTTGGGGAGCCCTGGCTGTCAGCCAAACTCTTAGGCTAGGCAGCTTTGTCATGACCGCCAGTTCGGTTGCTGCGTCGACGATGACTTCTCGGGTCATCGAAAACAGCCTCCATGTGGGCTCGGAACTTGCCGAGCAGATGAATCCAATGGAGCTCTCCTCTCTAAACGAGCTCTTGGATCGCATCGCCGCTTTGGGATTCGCTACGGACTATGATCGGATTGGGCTTATTCCCGACCAAAGCGAGATTAACTCTCCGCCGGTCACCCATCAGATAGTGGTGGTGGAGGAACAATGCGGCGATTCTTCCTCTATCTTGAGGACAAACTATGTCCGGATTCCCGAGCTCTCCGAGCCGGATACCCGTCTACGGGAGGACATCGCCCAAACCCTGAACCTAGAATCAGGCAGCGGGCTAGACCTATTGGGCAACATCCCGGAGCCCGAACTTCCGAGATCAGAAACTCCTCTGCCCCTGGGTCTCAGATCGGGTCAGGGTTCGGACTCAAATCCACCCACCCACCCAGATACAAACGATCTTTCCCACATTAGGCAAGAGCCCTAGGAAACAGTACATCACTATTGGGCCAGATTCCTCCTTGTAATGAACAAGGTCAAGGACTGTCGCGAGGAAGAAGCAAGTTCATTCTTCTGCAATAATTGCACGGACAAGGGAATCCTCAACGCAATAAGTCGCTGTGACATAGCACGCTTCGTTCACTTGGCGGCCATAGTACGGAAGTACTGTGATGGAAAGCGCCTGGAAAACCCAAAAAAAAATTGGGATAATCCGGCCCTGACAAAACCCTCAGTTCAAACAAAAAGGGTGCACTCTCATAAGTCGCCCAACTCAATTACAAAGAAGCAAAAGCCCACTACAGGGCGTGGAACTGTATTGGAGTGATGGCTTAACGGGCCCTGCAAAATTCACGGTACAGCGGATACCATACCAACACACAGCCTTAGAGCATGTTGGGTACTCCGGCAGGTGGCCAAGTGCGGTGAGGATCTCCTCATTCAAAACACCAGAGAGCACCATCCCGTGGATAACAATATAGTACTAACAGTCTTCAAGACCTTCGCCTCAAATAATAGGCGTAAGCGAGCACTCCGCATCCTTGCCGGAGTCTGCCACGTGGCAGCAATAAATCCATGGAGCGACACGGCTATCACCTTCAATGCTTGTGACGAACCCAAATTCCAAACAGTCTGAGCACCAGCCGCCTTGGTCCTCAGTCCAATTTTGGACGGCTTTCGGCTTACTAAATTACTCATGGACGGCGGCAGCGGATTAAACCTCATTTATGAGGAGACTCTTCAGAAAATGGAAATAGACAAACACCGCATTGAGCAAAGCAGCACGAGCTTTAGAGGAATCATCCCCAGTTAGGAGGCACGTTGCGCTGGTAAAATCACACTAGATGTGGTATTCGGCACTCCGGAGAATTACAGGTCCGAAGAAATTACATTCCAAGTAGCCCCGTTCAGCAGCGGATACCACGCCCTTCTAGGGCGGGAGGCATTCACGATCTTCTAAGCCATACCCCATTACGGGTACATGAAGCTCAAAATGCCCGGGCCCAATGGAATCATCACTCTAGCTAGTGATCCGGACATAGCGCTCCGTGCCGAAAACAAAACAGCCGCACTAGCCCTCGAGGCATTATCCGAAGCCCTTGCGGCGGAGGAATTAACTGCGCTGCGCTCCATAGTGGATAGGGACAACGTGATACTCGACAAGAGATCCAAGTCCACCTCTTCTAAACCAGTGGATGAATTAGTCAAATCCGAAGTCCACCCAACGGACCCTAAAAAAACAGCATCCATCGGGGCATAGTTAAACCTCGTTGTAGACGCCGCACTGCGGGAGTTCCTGCGCGAGAATTGGGACATATTTGCCTGGCATCCTTCAGACATAGCCTTAACATTCTAAAGGGATTCAAGCCGGTCAAGCAGACTCTTCGGCGTTTCTCTAAGCCTAAGCGTCAAGCCATGGGACAGGAACTAGCCAAGTTATTGGAGGAAGGATTCATTAAAGAAATAAAACATCCGGACTAGCAAACCTGGTGATGGTACCAAAGAAGGATAAATCCTGGCGCCTATGTGTCGATTTCAAGGACCTCAACAAGGCTTGCCCAAAGGATCCCTTCCCCCTCCCTCGCATCGATCAAATTATCAACGCTACCGCAGGACACGACTCATTGTGCTTCCTCGGCGCATACTCCGGCTACCACCAAATTAAGATGGCAGAGTCCGACATAGCCGCAACGGCATTTATCACGCCATACGGCCCCTTCTGTTGTAACACAATACCCTTCGGGCTCAAAAACGCCGGCGCAACGTATCAACGCATGATTCAGACATGTCTGGAAAAGCAGATCGGCAAAACAGTGGGGGCATATGTAGACGATGTGGCCGTTAAAACCAGACACGTCGACTCCTTAATAGACGACTTGAGGCTCACTTCGACAATCTCTGAACATACGACATTAAGCTCAATCCGGAAAAATGTGTTTTTGGCGTACCCGCCGGAAAGCTCCTAGGCTTCATCGTCTCCAGTAGAGGAATTGAAGCAAATCTGGCTAAAATCCGAGCTCTGTCGCAGTTGGCTATCCCAACTGACCTCAAGCAAATCCAGAAGCTAACTGGATGTGCGGTGGCCTTAAGCCGCTTTATCTCCCGATTAGGAGAAAAGGCACTCACCCTTTATCGCCTACTTCGGCGCACCGAACACTTCGAGTGGACGAACGCAGCCACGGCCGGATTGGAAGAAATACAAGCCATTCTGGCCACCAACCCAATCTTGGCCGCGCCAAATGTCGGCGAACCAATGCTGCTATATATAGCAGCAACTCACCAAGTTGTAAGCGCATTGCTCGTCATCGAACGAGAGACGGACGGACATAAATTCCCGCTTCAAAAGCCGGTATACTATGTATCTACTCTCCTCACTCCATGCAAATCACGGTACCCACATTATCAAAGGATAGCAGACACGGTATTTATGGCATCCCGGAAACTACGACACTACTTTCAAGAGTGTTCAATCACTGTGGCCTCGGAAGTACCACTCAACGACATAATAAAACAACCGCGATGCCACGGGCCGAATTGCCAAATGGGCCATTGAGCTCCTCCCGTTCGACATAACATATAGACCTCGGCGAGTCACTAAGTCGCAAGTACTGGCCGATTTTGTCGCCGAATGGACAGAAGCCGAACTCTCTAAATAGTATGGCGCGTACTCCAATTGGATCATGTACTTTGACGGCTCTAAAATGCTGGCTGGTCTGGGGGCTGGCGTCTTCCTGACGTCCCCCATCGAAGATACAATCCAGTACGTACTCCAAATACTATACACAGACTCCAACAACGCAGCCGAATACGAGCCCTTATTGCATGCTCTTCGGATGGCAGTTTCCACGGGCATTCAACGCCTGAAGGTGCGCTGGGACTCGAACCTCACAATATCTCAAATACATGGAGACTTCAATGCCAAGGATCCGAAAATGGCGGGTTATTGCAACGCCGTCCTCAAAATGTCAGCTCGGTTCAAGGGGCTTGAATTCCACCATGTGGCTCGGGAAAACAATCAGGCGGCGGATAATCTCGCCCGTATCGGCGCTAAGCGTGAACCTGTCCCACCTAACATCTTCTTGGAAAGGCTGTTTAAGCAATCCGTGGTATGGGAAGGGGACATCGATAACAATAGTCCGGTCCTGGCCACAACACCAGATACCGAACACTCTGGCACAATCGGAGGCTCTGCCACCGAAATAACACCTTCAGCCCACGTAATAATGGCCGTCATCGCCCCATGGACAGAACCATTCCTGGCCTACCTAACCAGGCAGGAACTTCCCGAGGACCAAAATGAGGCACGCTGCATAGTGCGGCGATCTAAAGCCTACAAGGTCCACGAGGGAGAGCTTTATAAGAAAAGCACTACCAGAGTCCTTCAAAGGTGCATCTCCGAAGAGGAAGGGCGAAAGCTTTTGGCAGAAAGCCATGCCGGACTTGGCAGCCACCACGCCGCATCCCAGGCCCTTGTAAGCAAGGCCTTCCGTACAGGTTTCTATTGGCCGACGGTCCGAGCAGATGCACAGGACTTGGTCCAACGCTGCGTCGGTTGCCAGCTTTTTGCAAACCAAAGCCATATGCCGCCCACCGCTCTCCAAACAATCCATTACCTGGCCCTTTGCGGTCTAGGGGCTTGATATGGTCGGACCTCTTAAAGGGGAACCCATAAGAAAAAATACTTACTGGTCATGGTGGATAAATTCACCAAATGGATAGAAGCCAAACCCGTTATAACGGCCGAATCCGGACCGGTGATAGACTTCATATCTGGGGTCGTAAACGGTTATGGCGTCCCCCACAGCATCATCACTGACAAAAGCACGAACTTTACAGGCAACGAGGTAAAACTTTGGTGCAGCAACATGGGCATCAATCTCGATTATGCTTCTGTCTATCACCCGCAAACTAACAGTCAAGTCGAGCGAGCAAATGGTATTATCATGAGCGGCATCAAACCCAGATCAGTGCGGTCCTTAAAGGAGTCTAACATGCACTGGGTAGAGGAGCTAGACTCCGTACTATTGGGGCTACGGACCAAGCCGAATCGCACTACCGGATACACACCATTTTTTATTGTGTACGACGCAAAGGCGGTTCTGCCCTGCGACATAATGCATGACTCACCTCGAGTGCGCATGTATGAAGAAAAAGAGGCCGAGCTTGATCGACAGGACAGTTTGGACGCCCTGGAGGAGGAGCGCGATGTGGCAAAAGCCCGTTCCACATTCTATCAGCAACAGGCTCGAAGGTATCAAAGCAGAGAAGTACGGGCCAAAACCTATAACGTTGGCGAACTAGTTCTACGCCTGCCGGAGAAGAAAAGGAACAAGCTCAAGCCCAAATGGGAAGGTCCCTTCATTATTGACCAGGTTCTGACTGGCGGAGCGTACCGTCTGCGAGATGCATCGGACAATAGACTCGAGCCAAACCCATGGAACGCAACCAGACTCCAAAGATTCTACGCCTAGTGTCGGACTCTGTGTTCGTCTCCTTACCCTCGTCCATTTTTTGCATATATGTTATCTGTCTTTTCTCTCTTTCTTTCTTTCTTTTTTTCCTTCTCCTCAAGGCCTTAAAAGGCTAACTTGTTTCTTGATTACACAATCTTGACGCGCTAACTATGCTCATTATACCTGGGGGCTTGTTATACAAAAGCTTGATATAACTATCCTCTAGGCTTTATGCCCCGCACATGTGTTATTCTTCCACATGTACCTTTTTTCGCCACTATATGCATCGATATGACTTATGTTTAGGCCAAGCTGGGTTGCCTAACTCTTGTATTTATGCCCTGCGTTCCCGTTAATTCGGCTAGGGCAAAAGGGGAGAACCTCTCTGCTTGTTACTGCTGGGTCAGCCGGATGTGTACCTCAGACTGGGTGAAGCCGAAAGCTAGCATTCTTAAGGGAATACTCCGTCGATGAACAAAAGATGACTTTTATTTATTTTTACATGCCCAAGATGTTTATAGCCTGCGTCTCTTTTCGCAGTTCGGACATGCACATTAGGGCATGCGTACCCAGGGAAAGGAACCCTTAACGGAACTATTCTCCCTGGAAGATGTTTCTTACTATCCATGCAATATAACATAGATAGTTGGGTACTTGTCTATTCAAGCACTTATGACCCCTACGCCTGGTTTCCACGTGTACCCCGGTTTTTACATAACTGAGCGGGTATTCGGAAGCACTCCGGACTATCGGGTCCAGAGGTTGAAGAGAAAAGGTCCGCCATGACAAATGATTTACAATCCGGCTAGGGACAATATATGTCATTTGAAGTACACAGTCACTTAGACTGACTAAATTCTTCTTCTATACCATCCAACAGGCTGTATAGCCTACAATCCTGTTGGGAATACTTTGCGACTAACTCTACTTGGTCATACACCAAACTGACGGGGATCTCTTTCCCATCGGGCCCCATATATAGGTCCGACCTCGGCCATGTGGTTTGGGTCAGCCTTGGTATATCGCGTCTTCACCATGGCCCAGGCTGGCCGAGCATAGCCTTAACATTCTAAAGGTTTTCAAGCCGGTCAAGAAGACTCTTCGTCGTTTCTCTGAGCCTAAGCGACAAGCCATGGGAGAGGAACTAGCCAAGTTATTGGAATCCGGATTCGTTAGAGAAATAAAACATCCGGACTGGCTATCAAACCTGGTGATGGTACCAAAGAAGGATAAATCGTGGCGCCTATGTGTCGATTTCAAGGACCTCAACAAGGCTTGCCCAAAGGATCCCTTCCCCCTCCCTCGCATCGATCAAATTATCGACGCTACCGCAGGACACGACGCATTGTGCTTCCTCGATGCATACTCCGGCTACCACCAAATTAAGATGGCGGAGTCCGACCAAGCCGCAACAGCATTTATCACGCCATACGGCCCCTTCTGTTTTAACACAATGCCCTTCAGGCTCAAAAACACCGGCGCAACGTATCAACGCATGATTCAGACATGTCTAGAAAAGCAAATCGGCAAAACAGTGGAGGCATATGTAGACGATGTGGTCGTTAAAACCAGACACGTCGACTCCTTAATAGACGACTTGAGGCTCACTTCGACAATCTCTGAACATACGACATTAAGGTCAATCCAGAAAAATGTGTTTTTGGCGTACCCACCGGAAAGGTCCTACGCTTCATTGTCTCCAGTAGAGGAATTGAAGCAAATCCGGCTAAAATCCGAGCTCTGTCGCAGTTGGCTATCCCAACTGACCTCAAGCAAATGTAGAAGCTAACTGGATGTGTGGCGGCCTTAAGCCGCTTTATCTCCCGATTAGGAGAAAAGGCACTCCCCCTTTATCGCCTTCTTCGGCGCACCGAACACTTCGAGTGGACGAACGCAGCCACGGCCGGATTGGAAGAAATAAAAGCCATTCTGGCCACCAACCCAATCTTGGCCGCGCCAAATGTCGGCAAACCAATGCTGCTATATATAGCGGCAACTCACCAAGTTGTAAGCGCAGTGCTCGTCGTCGAACGAGAGACGGACATACATAAATTCCCGCTTCAAAAGCCGGTATACTATGTATGCACTGTCCTCACTCCATGCAAATCATGGTACCCAGATTATCAAAGGATAGCATACGCGGTATTTATGGTGGCCTCGGAAGTACCACTCAACAACATAATAAAACAACCGCAATGCCACAGGCCGGATTGCCAAATGGGCCATTGAGCTCCTCCCGTTCGGCATTACATATAGACCTCGGCGAGCCATTAAGTTGCAAGTACTGGCCGATTTTGTCGCCGAATGGATAGAAGCCGAACTCCCTAAAGACTATGGCGCGTACTCCAATTGGATCATGTACTTTGACGGCTCTAAAATGCTGGTTGGTCTGGGGGCTGGCGTCGTCCTGACGTCCCCCACCAGAGATACAATCCAATACGTACTCCAAATACTATACACAGACTCCAACAACGCATCCGAATACGAGGCCTTATTGCATGGTCTCCGGATGGCAGTTTCCACGGGCATTCAACGCCTGGAGGTGCGCGGGGACTCGAACCTCACAATATCTCAAATCAATGGAGACTTCGATGCCAAGGATCCGAAAATGGCAGCTTATCGCAATGCCATCCTCAAAATGTCAGCTCAGTTCGAGGGGCTTGAATTCCACCATGTGGCTCGGGAAAACAATCAGGCGGCGGATATTCTCGCCCGTATCGGTGCTAAGCATGACCTTGTCCCACCTAACATCTTCTTGGAAAGGCTATTTAAGCCATCCGTGGTATGGGAAGGGGACACCGGTAACAATAGTCCGGACCCGGCCACAACACCAGATACCGAACACTCTGACACAATCGGAGGCTCTGCCACCGAAATAACACCTTCAGCCCATGTAATAATAGCTGTCATCGCCCCGTGGACAAAACCATTCTTGGCCTACCTAACCAGGCAGGAACTTCCTGAGGACCAAAATGAGGCACGCTGCATAGTGCGGCGATCTAAAGCCTACAAGGTCCACGAGGGAGAGCTTTATAAGGAAAGCACGACCGGAGTCCTTCAAAGGTGCATCTCCGAAGAGGAAGGGCGGAAGCTTTTGGCAGAAAGCCATGCCGGACTTGGCAGCCACGGCGCCGCAGCCCGGGCCCTTGTAAACAAGGCCTTCCATACAGGTTTCTATTGGCCGACGGTCCGGGCAGATGCACAGGACTTGGTCCAATGCTGCGTCGGTTGCCAGCTTTTTGTAAACCAAAGCCATATGCCGCCCACCGCTCTCCAAACAATCCATTACCTGGCCCTTTGCGGTCTGGGGGCTTGATATGGTCGGACCCCTTAAAGGGGGAACCCATAAGAAAAAATACTTACTGGTCATGGTGGATAAATTCACCAAATGGATAGAAGCCAAACCCATTAAAACGACCGAATCCGGACCGGTGATAGACTTCATATCTGGGGTTGTACACCGTTATGGCGTCCCCCACAGCATCATCACTGACAATGGCACGAACTTTACAGTCGACGAGGTAAAACTTTGGTGCAACTACATGGGCATCAAGCTCGATTATGCTTCTGTCTATCACCCGCAAGCTCGATTATGCTTCTGTCTATCATGAGCGGCATCAAACCCAGATTAGTGCGGTCCTTAAAGGAGTCTAACACGCACTGGGTAGAGGAGCTCGACTCCGTACTATGGGGGCTGCGGACCACGCCGAATCACACTACCGGATACACATCATTTTTTATGGTGTACGGCACAGAGGCGGTTCTGCCCTGCGACATAATTCATGACTCACCTCGAGTGCGCATGTATGAAGAAAAAGAGGCCGAGCTTGATCGGCAGGACAATTTGGACGCCCTGGAGGAGGAGTGCGACGTGGCAAAAGCCCGTTCCGCATTCTATCAGCAACAGGCTCGAAGGTATCAAAGTAGAGAAATACGGGCCAAAGCCTATAACATTGGCGAACTAGTTCTACGCCTACCGGAGAAGAAAAAGAACAAGCTCAAGCCCAAATGGGAAGGTCCCTTCATTATTGACTAGGTTCTGACCGGCGGAGCATACCGTCTGCGAGATGCATCGGACAATCGACTCGAGCCAAACCCATGGAACGCAGCCAGACTCCGAAGATTCTACGGCTAGTGTCGGACTCTGTGTTCGTCTCCTTACCCCCGTCCATTTTTTGCATAAATGTTATCTGTCTTTTCTCTCTTTCTTTCTTTCTTTTTTTTCCTTCTCCTCAAGGCCTTAAAAGGCTAACTTGTGTCTTGATTACACAATCTTGACGCGCTAACCGCGATCATTATACCTGGGGGCTTCTTATAGAGAAGCTTGATATAACTATCCTCTGGGCTTTATGCCCCGCACATGTGTTATTCTTCCACATGTACGTTTTTTCGCCACTATATGCATCGATATGACTTATGTTTTGGCCAATCTGGGTTGCCTGGCTCTTGTATTTATGCCCTACATTCTCGTTAATTTGGCTAGGGCATAAGGGGTGCACCTCTGCGCTTGTTACTGCTGGGTCAGCCGGATGTGTACCTCAGACTGGGTGAAGCCGAAAGCTAGCATTCTTAAGGGAATACTCGGTCAGTGAACAAAAGATGACTTTTATTTATTTTTACATGCCCAAGATGTTTATAGCCCGCGTCTCTTTTCGCAGTTCGGACATGCACATTAGGGCATGCGTACCCAGGGAAAGGAACCCTTAATGGAACTATTCTCCCTGGAAGATGTTTCTTACTATCCATGCAATATAACATAGCTAGTTGGGTACTTTTCTATTCAAGCACTTATGACCCCTACGCCTGGTTTCCAAGTGTACCTTGGTTTTTACATAACCGAGCGGGTATTCGGAAGCACTCCGGACTGTCGAGTCCAGAGGTTGAAGCGAAAAGGTCCGCCATGACAAATGATTTACAATCCGGCTAGGGACAATATATGTCACTTGAAGTACACAGTCACTTAGACTGACTAAATTCTTCTTCTATACCATCCAACAGGCTGTCTAGCCTACAATCCTGTTGGGAATACTTTGCGGCTAATTCTACTTGGTCATACACCAAACTGACGGGGATCTCTTTCCCATCGGGCCCCATAGGTCCGACCTCGGCCATGTGGTTTGGGTCAGCCTTGGTATATCGCGTCTTCACCATGGCCCAGGCTTCCCTTGCACCTTGTCGGCAGGCTGATATCTTCCATAATCGGAAGCGCCGCCACGCTCTCTTGTGCTTCTCTATAAGCTCCCACATGCCTCGTAGCGGGGAGGCGGACGGCCACAAGGCTTAGGCAATACTCTGCATCACCTGTGGGACTTGTTCGTGCAGTTGTGAGAGCTCTGGAAGAAGATCACCTGCAGACCCAGGCATCTCCTCCGCGGGACGACCTGTCAGCATACCTACAGACATAACTCTATTAGCCGGCTTCTTCGTCGAACTCTTTAAAATTTCGTTCGAGCACTCACTGAAAATGCCGCGTCGAAGCCGCTTATTCTCCTTTACGGAGTCCGCAAGCTAGGCTCGAACATCTTTCAGTTCCACGCCCAGATGGATATTGGCGTCTTGGAGATCATTTTTCTCCTGCCTAACCCGCATAATATCGCGCCGCCCTTGACATTTAGTCGCCGATTAGCACGTTGCGCATCTCCTGGCGCGGCCTCCGGATTCACTCCGGAATCATCTGCAACATCTATTGTTAGATTTGCATGCATGCCGCATACTACATGGTACCTGTCATTCTTTGAAATGGAAACAAGTGTTACCAGAGGGGGCCTTCTCGGACTCCTTCAATGCGGCAACTGCGGCCCGTAGCTAGGCTTTGCACTCTTCCAGCTCTTGAGACAATTGGGTATTCTTCTCTATAAAAACATGCACACGTTATGATCCTTAAATCAGTTGTGTCAACTGTTTCAAGTCTCAGGGGCTACTGATATATATAATCATCAGATTTTCTTACCCGTATATCCTTTACATACTGGTCCGTGGCTCTGGCAAGACCATTTTGAGCAGCACGGATGTACGCGTCTCCTGAGTTGAAGGCATCAAACGCCTATTGGGAGAAACAAGTGTCACGGAGTACGGCCCGACGGAGCCTGTGATTCATGGCGCTCTCCACTTCAGAATTTGTAGTGGATATTCTATCTGCATCCTCTATAGGAGGAGCGTCCGGCGTTCGCCCCGTGTTAGCTTCCGCCTCTATGTCCGGCCTCTGAGCCCGACTGGTGGAGGCATGATCGGCAACCTCTCCGGATATAGTCCGGCGAGCATTTTTCCTACTAGGAAACATGGACGTTATTATATTTTAAGGCGGCAACCATGGTGCGAGGTTCTGTATCATACCTCTGCCCCGGCGTCTCAGTCCTGACCACCTTCCTTTTTATAGTACCCGGCTTCGGTGCCCCTTGTTGATGAGTCACTGCAGGTTCGGCATGGCGTCCCGAGGGCCTTCCCTGTAAGACACCATATATGTGCGGTAGGTGAAGTGCATAAAAGGGGATCCTTTTCGGAAGTCAGGACTCTGGTTTTACTTACATGCGATGCGGGGAGTAGCCCAGGATAGTCAGCTATAATGGCCACCATGGCATCATCACAGCTTAATTGATAGAATATCCTGTCGATCAGCTCCACAAATATGTCCGGATCCTCTTCGAGTCCGGGATCGAGGGCCCGGTCACGGTCCTCCGGTTGTGGAGGCGGGCTGTTGACCTCCCTTACAGCTTTTCGCAATTCCTGCCATGAAACGGCAAGGTAAATACTTATGACGATGAATGCGGAAACGATGGGAGTAAAAAGTGACAACTCACCCAGCTTGGAGGGTTGTACATGGAGAATCCATCCCGTGGCTTAATGCGGGTGAACTCCTCTTCCTCTCCCTTGTACAAATCGGACAGAATATTTGCTAGAGCAGCAACTGAGTCCGGTCCCTTACGCCCGCAGTGGGTGGCATCATCTTCCCCGTTAAAGTGCCACATGGGGTGCCCTCGATATTGAAGTGGCTGCACCCCCCGCATTATGCATATTGACATAACCTCGATTATTGTCAGTCCTGATTGAGCCAGCACCTTTATCCGACCCATCACGTAAAGGACTTCTCCATTATCTTCCGCCTGAGGGCTCCGGGGGCGCCAGCTTCGGCGTTTCTTCAAAGCGGCATTTTCGAACTCGGGAAGACCAATCTGGATAGGATCTGGAAGGGGGACGTCCTCCATATAAAACCACTCCGAAGGCCAGTCTTTGGATGTCTTCTTCGGGGTACCGGACAGGTATCCGGTCCCGGCGATGCGCCATATTTCGGCTCCACCCACTTGATATATTGACCCTTTCTGTGTATGGGGCACAAGGCAGAATAGCCTCTTCCACAGCTCGAAATGAGCTTCGCAGCCTAGAAACAACTCACAAAGGGCAACATAACCAGCGATGTGTAATATGGAAGCAGGGGTGAGATTATGCAGCTGGAGGCCATAAAACACCAGGAGCCCATGGAGGAACGGATGGATTGGAAATCCAAGTCCCCTTAATAAATAAGGGACAAGGCATACCCGCTCCCCCATGGATGGGCTGGGAAAGATCTCCGCTTGTTCCCCGCCATTATAGGTGGCGAGCCCGGCTCGAACGGGAACCATATATGCTGGAGGGAGAAATCCCTGAGTCTGTAACTTCACTAATTGGCTGTGCGGGACGGAACACCTCTGCCAATCACCAGGCTTAGGGCGACCGGAGCGAGAGGAGGAGCTGCGGTGGCCGGCCATGTTGGAATGGATTTTTTCGAACGCGCTCCGATGGATACTCCTCGTGGGAGGATGGTGTGATTTGGATCTACTAATCCCCATCTCTTTCATAGAAAGTTTACTCACACGGCTAGGGTGGCAAATGCAAAAATTACATGGCTCCTCGCATTCGCTCGACACGTGGAAGACATCCATTACTGGGCGCGGGAGCCAAGAAGTGCAACATTTATGGGGAGCCGGAAACTACTCAACGGGTGTTCAGAATTTGGAGAAGAACCCGCCTTGCAATGCCGAAGACAATCTGCGCGCCGGACACATCGTCATTGAAGCCTGGTTCGGGGGCTACTGAGGAAGTCCTGGATTAGGGGGTCTCCGGACAGCGGGACTATATCCTTTGGCCGGACTATTGGACTATGATGATACAAGATTAATAATTCGTCTCATGTCCGGATGGGACTCTCCTTGGTGTGCAAGGCAAGCTTGGCGATACGGATATGTAGATCTCCTCACTTGTAACTGACCCTGTGTAACCCTAGCCCCCTCCGGTGTCTATATAAACCGGAAGGTTTAGTCCGTAGGATAACAACAATCATACCATAGGCTAGCTTCTAGGGTTTAGCCTCTACGATCTCGTGGTAGATCAACCCTTGTAATACTCATATCATCAAGATCAATCAAGCAGGAAGTAGGGTATTACCTCCATCAAGAGGGCCCGAACCTGGGTAAACATCGTGTCCCCCGCCTCCTGTTACCATCCGCCTTAGACGCACAGTTCGGGACCCCCTACCCAAGATCCGCCGGTTTTGACATTGACAAGTGGCAAGAGCCTAAGCTTGGGGATGCCCAAGGAACCCCAAGGTAATATTCAAGGACAACCAAGAGCCTAAGCTTGGGGATTCCCGGATGGCATCCCCTCTTTCGTCTTTGTCTATCGGTAACTTTACTTGAGGCTGTATTTTTATTCACCACATGATATGTGTTTTGCTTGGAGCGTCTTGTATGATTTGAGTCTTTGATTTTTAGTTTACCACATTCATCCTTGCTGTACACACCTTTTGGGAGAGATACACATGAATTGGAATTTATTAGAATACTCTATGTTCTTCACTTATATCTTTTGAGCTAGATAATTTTGCTCTAGTGCTTCACTTATATCTTTTTAGAACACGGTGGTGGTTTTATTTTATAGAAATTATTGATCTCTCATGCTTCACTTATATTATTTTGAGAGTCTTTTAGAACAGCATAGTAATTTGCTTTGGCTATAAAATTAGTCCTAATATGATAGGCATCCAAGATGGGTATAATAAAAACTTCCATATAGAGTGCATTGAATACTATGAGAAGTTTGATACTTGATTATTGTTTTGAGATATGAAGATGGTGATATTAGAGTCGTGATAATTGAGTAATTGTGAATTTGGGAAATACTTGTGTTGAAGTTTGCAAGTCCCGTAGCATGCATGTATGGTAATCATTGTGTAACAAATTTGAAGCATGAGGTGTTTCTTTGATTGTCCTCCTTATGAGTGGCAGTCGGGGACGAGCGATGGTCTTTTCCTACCAATCTATCCCCTAGGAGCATGCGGGTAGTGCTTGGTTTTGATGACTTGTAGATTTTTGCAATAAGTATGTGAGATCTTTACTACTAATGTTGAGTCCATTGATTATCTGTGATCTCACCTTCCATCATTGCTAGCCTCTTGGTATCGTGCATTGCCCTTTCTCACCTCGAGAGTTGGTGCAAACTTAGCGGTGCATCCAAACCCGATGATATGATACGCTCTATCACACGTAAGCCTCCTTATATCGTCCTCAAAACAGCCACCATACCTACCTATTATGGCATTTCCATAGCCATTCCGAGATACATTGCCATGCAACATCCACCATTCCGTTTATTATGACACGCTTTATCATTGCCATATTGCCTTGCATGATCATGTAGTTGACATCGTATTTCTGGCAAAGCCACCGTTCATCATACATGTCACTCATATAGAGTCATATTTTGTTCTAGTATCGAGTTGTAATCCTTGAGTTGTAAATAAATAGAAGTGTGATGATCATCATTATTAGAGAATTGTCCCGTGTGAGGAAAAAAAAGAGAAAGGCCAAATAAAAAAGAGAAGGCCAAGAAAAAGAAAGGCCAAATAAAAAAAGAGAAGGCCCATAAAAATGAGAGAAAAAGAGAGAAGGGACAATGCTACTATCCTTTTACCACACTTGTGCTTCAAAGTAGCACCATGATCTTCATGATAGAGAGTCTCTTATTTTGTCACTTTCATATACTAGTGGGAATTTTTTATTATAGAACTTGGCTTGTATATTCCAATGATGGGCTTCCTCAAAATGCCCTAGGTCTTTGTGAGCAAGCAAGTTGGATGCACACCCACTTAGTTTCTTTTGTTGAGCTTTCATACATTTATAGCTCTAGTGCATCCGTTGCATGGCAATCCCTACTGCTCACATTGACATCAATTGATGGGCATCTTAATAGCCCGTTGATTAGCCGCGTTGATGTGAGACTTTCTCCCACTTTGTCTTCTCCAGAAAACATCCATCATCATATTCTGTTCCACCTATAGTGTTATGTCCATGGCTCGCGCTCATATATTGCGTGAAAGTTGAAAAAGTTTGACAATACTAAAGTATGAAACAATTGCTTGGCTTGTCATCGGGGTTGTGCACGATGAGAGCATTTTGGGTGACGAAAATGACGCATGGACAAACTATATGATTTTGTAGGGATGAGCTTTCTTTGGCTATGTTATTTTGAGAGGACATAATTGCTTGGTTATTATGCTTGAAGTATTATTATTTTTATGTCAATATTAAACTTTTGTTTTGAATCTTATGGATCTGAATATTCGTACCACAATAAAGCAAATTACATTGATAAATATGTTAGGTAGCATTCCACATCAAAAATTTTGTTTTTATCATTTACATACTCGAGGACCAGCAAGAAATAAGCTTGGGGATGCTTGATACGTCTCCAATGTATCTATAATTTTTTATTGTTTGATGCTATTATATTATCCATCTAGGATGTTTTATATGCATTTATATGCTATTTTATATGATTTTTGGGACTAACCTATTAACCTAGAGCCCGATTGCAGGTTTACATTTTTCCTTGTTTTTGAGTATTGCAGAAAAGGAATACCAAACGGAGTCCAATTGACCTGAAATTTCACGGAGTTTGTTTTTGGACCAGAAGAAGCCCACAGAGTACCGGAGATGGACCAAATGAGTCATGAGGCCACCACGAGGGTGGGGGCGCGCCCTAGCCCCCTAGGCGCGCGCCCCCCTACCTCGTGGCCGCCTCGTGGACCCCCCTGACTTATTCCCGATGCCAACACCTCTGATATATCCCCAAACTTCCAGAAAGAAACCTAGATTGGGAGTTCCGCCGCCACAAGCCTCTGTAGCCACCAAAACCAATCGGGACCTGTTAGGCACCACACGGAGGGGAATCCCTCACCAGTGGCCATCTTCATCATCCCGGTGCTCTCCATGACGAGGAGGGAGTAGTTCACCCTCGGGGCTGAGGGTATGTATCAGTAGCTATGTGTTTGATCTCTCTCTCTGTCATGTTCTTGAGTTGGCACGATCTTGATCTATCGCGAGCTTTGCTATTATAGTTGGATCTTATGATGTTTCTCCCCCTCTATCTCATGTAATGGATTGAGTTTTCCCTTTGAAGTTATCTTATCGGATTGAGTCTTTAAGGATTTGAGAACACTTGATGTATGTCTTGCATGTGATTATCTGTGGTGACAATGGGATATTTACATGATCTGCTTGATGTATGTTTTGTTGATCTACTTGCGGGTTCAGTGACCTTGTGAACTTATACATAGGGGTTGGAACACGTTTTCGTCTTGACTCTCCGGTAGAAACTTTGGGGCACTCTTTGAAGTACTTTGGGTTGTTTGAATAGATGAATCTGAGATTGTGTGATGCATATCATATAATCACACCCACGGATACTTGATGTGACATTGGAGTATCTAGGTGACATTAGGGTTTTGGTTGATTTGTGTCTTAACGTGTTATTCTAGTACGAACTCTAGGATAGATCGAACGGAAAGAATAGCTTCGTGTTATTTTAGTACGGACTCTTGAATAGATCGATCAGAAAGGATAACTTTGAGGTGGTTTCGTACCCTACAATAATCTCTTCATTTATTCTCCGCTATTAGTGACTTTGGAGTGACTCTTTGTTTCATGTTCATGGATAGTTATTGAAGGAAATATGCCCTAGAGGCAATAATAAAGTTATTATTTATTTCCTCATATCATGATAAATGTTTTGTAGCGACCCGACCTCAAACGGTCAAGTCTCTGTGCTTCAGTGTCATCCCAGGATCGGTAATGCTGACACACACAGTACTCGAAGGATTTATGACACAGTGGCAATCACACACTTATTACATCAAATATCTCAGAAGATAACTTATTACAATAAATATGGCTTAAGGCCATCTAATACGATAACAGCGGAAGGCCTGGAAGATAAAGTGAGTCCATCAACTCCAATGACATAGCTGAGATGCACGACAACGATCTAGCAAACCTTACTCCTCGTCTGAAAAGTCTGCAACATAATACGTTGCAGCCCGAAAACAGGTCAGCACATGGAATATGCTGGCAATGTAACACAGTAGAGCAATGAACAGATAAATTATATCACTACATGCATATATGGCTGGTGGAGGCGGCTCTATGGTTATATGGTTTTTGCGAAAAGAAAAATTTTCCCTACAATAAAGGAATAAATTTATTTGACTATCATGGTAGTTGAAACATTGAGAACGGTACCCCCATCTCAATCCCAATTAAAGTAATCATTAACAACCCAACATATTAATTTAGAGTGATGAGATACGATAGGATAATCCAAGTACTAGATACTCAAGATGTCCATAACCGGGGACACGGCTAACCATGATTAGATTGTACACTCTGCAGAGGTTTGCGCACTTTTCCACACAAGACTCGATCTCCTCCGGTGGATTTCTCACACTACATGGTGTTTGAGAAACGGATGACTGAAACACAGTCTTTCAGAAGCATTAACTCTAACCCCGGGTAGACAGTACCAACCTACATCCCCTACATCTGCTAGCCTACGACTGGAAGAGGTCATGCAACTTACTCAAACTATGCTAGAGCCCATAATAGCTTGTGGCTGCACACGGAAGTTTCTAGCATGAATAATCTCACGATCCCTTTGACCCTGGGTGGCGGACCGTAGGATGATCACACGGATGCCCCGGGATCTCCTAGGACAACACTCGATTCCCCAGGTGCCCAAACAAGCAATCCACCAAGATGTGTATTAAAGTAGCCACCTTAAGTTGAACCATTAATTAACAACTCACATCTGTCATGGATACACTCAAAACCAATCCATGTCTACGAGCATAGCATGGCAATATAATCATAACGTAGATCTAACTCCCGAGGGTTTGATAATAAAACAGGTAATAGGTTCTACCTCATCAACTACTTCCCAATACCCACAAGTTAATCACATCCTAATCATGCAGTGTTTGAGGATTGGAACTAATGCATAAAAACTGGGAATGAAAACAGTATGATCAATGTGTTACTTGCCTTGGCCGACAATCCATAAAACCTAGAGACTCAGTAGTAGCACGCTTCGCACCGGGAATTCTATCGCAAACAAACAATAGCATACATAAGCAATCAAGCGAAGATGCACGGGTAAAACTCAAATAAGAAGATCTAACCAGAAAGTTCAACTTAAGAACTCTGGTTTGCAAAAAGAATCAAATTAAACGGAGCAACGAAACTCAAACTGCAAAAGAAACAAGATCCTCTTACTAATCTGGACTAAAGTCAAATTTTACAGTACCAAAATCTTGTTCATGTTGGTTAAGCAGAAAGAGGGCTTCGAGACGAAGATCTAGGCGCTTGAATCGCCTGATTCCGATAAACGAGCGAAATGATAAACTAAAATGAAAATCGGATCAGAAATCATGGTCAAAAATAATCGTAAAAATCAGAGAAAAAGTAAAACTGACGAACGGGCTAACGAACGAACGTTCGCTGTCTGCGACTAACGGCCGAAAACCATTTGTTTAAACGAACGTACGGAGGAATGACCGCTAAATAAACTAAACCGAGAAAACCGACGAACCGATCTAAAAAACGAACTTGGGTTTATAAAAACCGAACGGTTTTAGAAGAGGCGGCGAGGCGGGCTCCGGGCGGCTCGTGGGCGGTGGGCAGCGGCCACGGCGGCTCGGGCGGGCGGCGCGGCGGGCGGCTCATGGCGGCAGGCTCCGGCGGCGCGGGCGGCGAGGCCGCGACTCGGCCTAGGGTTTGCGAGGGGGCGCGGGGCGGATGGGTTGTCGGGGCCCCGGGGTCGCGGCTTAAAAAGGCCGGCCCGAGGTGTCCTGGCCGGGTACGGACCGTAGTCGGTTACACTTTTTTTGAAAACAATCTGACGTGTAGAAAAAGAAAGAAAAGAAATACTAAACGGACTCCAAAAATCCTGAAATAAATTTTTTCCAGTCGTCTTAAAATATGTCGGACAAGGTGAACATTTATTTGGGCCTATAATGCAATTTTGAAAAACACTTATTTTTCCTATCCAAATAAAATATCAATAAAATCCGAATAAAATCAAATATTTGATTTTAACATTTTCTTCCAATATTTCGTTTATTTTGGAGAAGTCATATTATCTTCTCTCATATATTTTAATATGAAATATTTTCAGAGAGAAAAATAAATTAAAACCAACGTGATCCTTATATCAATATTTGATAAAATTCAAATATGAAAAACGTGAAATCCCCAACTCTCTCCGAGGGTCCTTGAGTTGCTCAGAATTTCGAGGATCGCAAAATGAAATGCAATAAAATATGATATGCAAGAATGACCTATGTATAATATTCCAAATTGAAAATTTGGGATGTTACAAACCTACCCCCCTTATGAATCTCGCCCTCGAGATTCGGGTTGGCTAGAAAATAGGTGTGTGTGGTCTTTGCGAAGATCATCCTCTCGTTCCCAGGTGGCTTCATCCTCGGTGTGGTGGCTACACTAAACTTTGCAAAACTTGATAACCTTGATGTGTGTAACTCGGCTGGCAAACTCGAGGATCTTTCCGGCTTCTCCTCATAGGTCAGATCACTGTCCAACTGAATAGGGGCAGTGTATCTCTTATCGGTATATCGGCCATCTCTGCGTGGCACTTCTTCAACTCATAAACGTGGAACACATCATGAACTCCTGACAATCCTTCAGGTAATTCCAACTTGTAGGCAACCTCTTCCATACGTTCCAGAACTCGGTATGGCCCTACAAATCTCGGGGTTAACTTTCCCTTAACTCCAAAATGTTTCACCCCTCGGAGTGGTGATACACGAAGATATGCTCTGTCTCCGATTTCATAGGCTACCGCCTTACGTTTCGAATCTGCATAACTCTTCTGCCTGGACTGGGCTACCTTCAGTATGTCTCGAATCAACTTAACCTTCTCTTCAGACTCTTTGATCAAATCTGGTCCAAACAACTGTCGGACTCCCACTTCATCCCACATCAACGGTGTTCTGCACCTTCGTCCATAAAGGGCTTCGAACGATGCCATCTTCAAACTGGCCTGGTAGCTATCGTTGTATGAGAACTTCGTGTAGGGAAAATTGTCATCCCAACTAGATCCATAATCTAGCGCACAAGCTCTCAACATATCCTCCAGAATCTAGTTGACTCGCTCGGTCTGTCCATCTGTGTGCGGATGAATTTCTGTACTGAACTCTAGCCTCGTACCCGAAGTCTGGTGCAGCTGGTGGCAAAACTTTGAAGTAAACTGTGTTCCTCTATCTGATATGATGGTCCTCGGAACTCCGTGCAGACATACGATCCTGGTCATATATATCTTGGCCAACTTCGCACTGGTATACGTGGTTTTCACTGGAATAAAGTGAGCCACCTTGGTCAAGCGATCCACTACTACCCAGATATAATCATATCCCGATCAGGTCCTGGGCAATCTGGTGATAAAATCCATGCCAAGCTTATCCCACTTCCATTCAGGTATCGGCATAGGTTGTAGTAATCCTGCTGGCTTCTGATGTTGTGCCTTCACTATCTGACATACATCACATACTGCTACATACTCGGCAATATCCTTCTTCATACCGGTCCACCAGAAACGCTCCTTCAAATCCAGATACATCTTAGTGAAGGAGCAAAACATGATCAACATGCAGAAAAAAGAAAGAAAAGAAATACTAAACAGACTGGATGAAGGAGTTCATATCCTAAAACATACTCGGCAATACACACCTTTTTTTAAACAATTCAACATGCAGAAAAAGAAAGAAAAGAAATACTAAACAGACTCCAAAAATCCTAAAACAAATTTTCCCCGTCCTCAAAAAATATGCCGGACAAGGTGAACATTTATTTGGGCCTATAATGCAATTTGGAAAAATGCGTAATTTTCCTATGCAAATAAAATATCAATAAAATTCGAATAAAATCAAATATTTGATTTTAACATTTTCCTCCAATATTTCAATTATTTTGGAGAAGTCATATTATCTCCTCTTATATATTTTAATATGAAATATTTTTGGAGAGAAAAATAAATTAAAACCAATGTGATCCTTGTTTCAATATTTGATAAAATTCAAATATGAAAAACGTGAAATCCCAACTCTCTCCGAGGGTCCTTGAGTTGCTCAGGATTTCGAGGATCACAAAACGAAATGCAATAAAATATGACATGCAAGAATGACCTGTGTATAACATTCCAAATTGAAAATTTAGGATGTTACATGTTTATTATTCATGCTAGAATTGTATTAACCGGAAACATAATACGTGTGTGAATACATAGACAAGCATATTGTCACGAGTATGCCTCTACTTGACTAGCCAGTTAATCAAAGATGGCTGAGTTTCCTAGCCATGGACATGAGTTGTCATTTGATTAACGGGATCACATCATTAGGAGAATGATGTGATTGACTTGACCCATTCCGTTAGCTTAGCACTTGATCGTTTAGTATGTTGCTATTGCTTTCTTCATGACTTATACAAGTTCCTATGACTATGAGATTATTCAACTCCGTTTACCGAAGGAACACTTTGTGTTCTACCAAACATCACAAACAGAATCTGGTTGATTATAAAGGTGCTCTCTGGTGTCTCCAAAGGTACTTGTTGAGTTGGCGTATTTCGAGATTAGGATTTGTCACTCCGACTGTCGGAGAGGTTTCTCTAGGCCCTCTCGGTAATGCACATCACTATAAGCCTTATAAGCAATGTGACTAATGAGTTACTTGCGGGGTGATGCATTACATAACGAGTAAAGAGACTTGCCGGTAACGAGATTGAATTAGGTATTGAGATGCCGACGATCGAATATCGGGCAAGTAACATATCGATGACAAAGGGAACAACGTATGTTGTTATGCGGTTTGACCGATAAAGATCTTCGTAGAATATGTGGGAGCCAATATGAGCATACAGGTTCCGCTATTCGTTATTGACTGAGACATGTCTCGGTCATGTCTACATAATTCTCGAACCCGTAGGGTCCGCACACTTAAAGTTTGGTGACGATCGGTCTTATGAGTTTTTGTGTTTTGATGTACCGAAGGTAGTTCGGAGTCCCGGATATGATGACGGACATGACGAGGAGTCTCGAAATGGTCGAGATGTAAAGATCGATATATTGGATGAGTATGTTCGGACATCGAAAGTGTTTCGGGAGGTTTCGGACATTTAGCGGAGTACCGGGGGGTTATCGGAACCCCCCGGGGAGTATATCGGACCTAATGGGCCTTAGTGGGAGAAGAGGAGAGGCGGCCAGGGCAGCCGCGCGCCCCCTCCCCGTCTAGTCCGAATTGGACAAGGAGGGGGCGGCGCCCCCCTTTTCCTTCTCCTCCTTTCTCCCTTCCTTCCTTCTCCTACTCCAACAAGGAAAGGAGGAGTCCTACTCCCGGTGGGAGTAGGAGTCCCCCCTTGGCGCGCCCTCCTTGGCCGACCGCCTCTCCCCCCTTGCTCCTTTATATACGGGGGCAGGGGGCACCTCTAGAGACACAAGTTGATATGTTGATCTCTCCCAGCCATGTGCGGTGCCCCCCTCCACCATATTGCACCTCGGTCATGTCGTAGCGGTGCTTAGGAGAAGCCCTATGTCGGTAGCAACATCATCACTGTCATCACGCCGTCATGCTGACAGAACTATCCCGTGAAGCTCTGCTGGATCGGAGTTCGCGGGACGTCATCGAGTTGAACGCATGCTGAACTCGGAGGTGTCGTACGTTCGGTACTTGGATCGGTCGGATCGTGAAGACACACGACTACATCAACCGCATTGTGCTAACGCTTCCTCTTTCGGTCTACGAGGGTACATGGACAACACTCTCCCCTCTTGTTGCTATGCATCACCATGATCTGCGTGTGCGTAGGAAAATTTTGAAATTACTACGTTTCCAAAAAGTGGCATCCGAGCCTGGTTTTATGCGTAGATGTTATATTGACGAGTAGAACACAAGTGACTTGTGGGCGATACAAGTCATACTGCTTACCAGCAGGTCATACTTCGGTTCGGCGGTATTGTTGGATGAAGCGGCCTGGACCGACATTACGCGTACGCTTACGCGACACTGGTTCTACCGGCGTGCTTTGCACATAGGTGGCGGGCGGGTGTCAGTTCTCCAACTTTAGTTGAACCGAGTGTGGCTACGCCCGGTCCTTGAGAAGGTTAAAACAACACTAACTTGACGAACTATCGTTGTGGTTTTGATGCGTAGGTAAGAAAGGTTCTTGCTCAGCCCGTAGCAGCCACGTAAAACTTGCAACAATAGAGTAGAGGACGTCTAACTTGTTTTTGCAGGGCATGTTGTGATGTGATATGGTCAAGGCATGATGCTATATTTTATTGTATGAGATGATCATGTTTTGTAACCGAGTTATCGGCAATGGCGTGAGCCATATGGTTGTCGCTTTATCGTATGCAATGAAATCATACATAATTGCTTTACTTTATCACTAAGCGGTAGCGATAGTCGTAGAAGCAATAGTTGGCGAGACGACAACGATGCTATGATGGAGATCAAGGTGTCGCGCCAGTGACGATGGTGATCATGACGGTGCTTCAAAGATGGAGATCACAAGCACAAGATGATGATGGCTATATCATATTACTTATATTGATTGCATGTGATATTTATCCTTTATGCATCTTATTTTGCTTTGATTGATGGTAGCATTATAAGATGATCTCTCACTAAATTTCAAGATAAAAGTGTTCTCCCTGAGTATGCACCGTTGCCAAAGTTTGTCGTGCCGAGACACCACGTGATGATCGGGTGTGATAAGCTCTACGTTCATCTACAACGGGTGCAAGCCAGTTTTGCACATGCAGAATACTCGGGTTAAACTTGACGAGCCTAGCATATGCAGATATGGCCTCGGAACACTGAGACCGAAAGGTTGAGCGTGAATCATATAGTAGATATGATCAACATAGTGATGTTCACCATTCAAAACTACTCCATCTCACGTGATGATCCGACATGGTTTAGTTGATTTGGATCACGTGATCACTTAGATGATTAGAGGGATGTCTATCTAAGTGGGAGTTCTTAAGTAATATGATTAATTGAACTTAAATTTATCATGAACTTAGTACCTGATAGTATTTTGCTTGTCTATGTTGTTGTAGATAGATGACCCGTGTTGTTGTTCCGTTGAATTTTAATGCTTTCCTTGAGAAAGCAAAGTTGAAAGATGATGGTAGCAATTACTCGGACTGGGTCCATAACTTGAGGATTATCCTCATTGCTGCACAGAAGAATTACGTCCTGGAAGCACCGCTGGGTGCCAGGCCTGCTGCAGATGCAACTGACGACGTTAAGAATGTCTCGCAGAGCAAAGCTGATGACTACTCGATAGTTCACTGTGCCATGCTTTACGGCTTAGAACCGAGACTTCAACGACGTTTTGAACGTCATGGAGCATATGAGATGTTCCAGGAGTTGAAGTTAATAATATTTCAAGCAAATGCCCGGATTGAGAGATATGAAGTCTCCAATAAGTTCTACAACTGCAAGATGGAGGAGAATAGTTACATCGGTGAACATATACTCAAAATGTCTGGGTATAACAATCACATGATTCAACTGGGAGTTAATCTTCCGGATGATAGTGTCATTGACAGAATTCTTCAATCACTGCCACTAAGCTACAAGAGCTTCGTGATGAACTATAATATGCAAGGGATGGATAAGACAATTCCCGAGCTCTTACATGATGCTAAAGGCTGCGGCGGTAGAAATCAAGAAGGAGCATCAAGTGTTGATGGTCAACAAGACCAACAATTTCAAGAAAAAGGGTAAAGGGAAGAAGAAGGGGAACTTCAAGAAGAACGGCAAACAAGATTCTGCTCAAGAGAAGAAACCCAAGTCTGGACCTAAGCCTGAGACTGAGTGCTTCTACTGCAAGCAAACTGGTCACTGGAAGCGGAACTGCCCCAAGTATTTGGCGGATAAGAAGGATGGCAAGGTGAACAAAGGTATATGTGATATACATGTTATTGATGTGTACCTTACTAGAGCTCGAAGTGCACCTAGGTATTTGATACTAGTTCTGTTGCTAATATTTGCAACTCGAAGCAGGGGACTACGGATTAGCGAAGACTGGCTAAGGACGAGGTGACGATGCGCGTGGGAAATGGTTCCAAAGTCGATGTGATCGCCGTCGGCATGCTACCTCTACATCTACCTTTGGGATTAGTTTTAGACATAAATAATTGTTATTTGGTGCCACCGTTGAGCATGGACATTATATCTGGATCTTGTTTAATGCAAGACGGTTATTCATTTAAATCTGAGAATAATGGTTGTTCTATTTATATGAGTAATATCTTTTATGTTCATGCACCCTTGAAGAGTGGTCTATTTTTGTTGAATCTCGATAGTAGTGATACATATATTCATAATGTTGAAGCCAAAAGATGCAGATTTGATAACTATAGTGCAAATTATTTGTGGCACTACCGTTTGGGTCATATTGGTGTAAAGCGCATGAAGAAACTCCATACTGATGAACTTTTGGAATCACTTGATTATGAATCACTTGGTACTTGCGAACCATGCCTTATGGGCAAGATGACTAAAACACCGTTCTCCGAAACAATGGAGCAAGCAACAGATTTGTTGGAGATCATACATACTAATGTATGTGGTCCAATGAATATTGCGGCTCGCGGCGGGTATCGTTATTTTCTCACCTTCACAGATGATTTAAGCAGATATGGGTATGTCTACTTAATGAAACATAAGTCTGAAACATTTTAAAAGTTCAAAGAATTTCAGAGTGAAGTGGAAAATCATCGTAACAAGAAGATAAAGTTTCTACGATCTGATCGTGGAGGAGAATATTTGAGTTACGAGTTTGGTCTACATTTGAAACAATGTGTAATAGTTTCACAACTCAGGCCACCCGGAACACCGCAGCGTAATGGTGTGTCTGAACATCGTAATCGTACTTTACTAGATATGGCGTGATCCACGATGTCTCTTACTGATTTACCGCTATCGTTTTGGGGTTATGCTTTAGAGACGGCTGCATTCACGTTAAATAGGGCACCATCGAAATCCCTTGAGACGATGCCTTATGAACTGTGGTTTGGCAAGAAACCAAAGTTTTCATTTCGTAAAGTTTGGGGCTGCGATGCTTATGTGAAAAAGCTTCAACCTGATAAGGTCGAACCCAAATCGGAGAAATGTGTCTTCATAGGATACCCTAAGGAAACTGTTGGGTACACCTTCTATCACAGATCTGAAGGCAATACATTCGTCGCTAAGAATGGATCCTTTCTAGAGAAGGAGTTTCTCTATAAAGAAGTGAGTGGGAGGAAAGTAGAACTTGATGAGGTAACTGTACCTACTCTCTTATTGGAAAGTAGTTCATCACAGAAATCTGTTTCTGTGACTCCTACACCAATTAGTGAGGAAGCTAATGATGATGATCATATAACTTCAGATCAAGTTACTACCAAACCACGTAGGTCAACCAGAGTAAGATCCGCACCAGAGTTGTACGGTAATCCTATTCTGGATGTCATGTTACTTGACCAAGGCGAACCTATGAACTATGAAGAAGAGACGCTGAGCCTGGATTCCGAAAAATGGCTTGAGGCCATGAAATCTGAGATGGGATCCATGTATGAGAACAAAGTGTGGACTTTGGTTGACTTGCCCGATGATCGGCAAGCCATAGAGAATAAATGGATCTTCAAGAAGAAGACCGACCTTTGGCGGTAATGTTCGTCTACAAAGCTCGACTTGTTGCAAATGGTTTTCGACAAGTTCAAGGAGTTGACTATGATGAGACTTTCTCACCCGTAGCGATGCTTAAGTCTGTCCAAATCATGTTAGCAATTGCCGCATTTTATGATTATGAAATTTGGCAAATGGATGTCAAAACTGCATCCTGAATGGATTTCTGGAAGAAGAGTTGTATATGATGCAACCTGAAGGTTTTGTCGATCCAAAGGAGCTAACAAAGTGTGCAAGCTCCAGCGATCCATTTATGGACTGGTGCAAGCCTCTCGGAGTTGGAATAAACGTTTTGATAGTGTGATCAAAGCATATGATTTTATACAGACTTTTGGAGAGAGTGGGAGCTCTGTAGCATTTCTAATATTATATGTGGATGACATATTACTGATTGAAATGATATAGAATTTCTGGATAGCATAAAAGGATACTTGAATAAGAGCTTTTCAATGAAAGACCTCGGTGAAGCTTATTACATATTGGGCATCAAGATCTATAGAGATAGATCAAGACGCTTGATAGGACTTTCACAAAGCACATACCTTGACAAAGTTTTGAAAAACTTCAAAATGGATCAAGCAAAGAAAGGGTTCCTGTCTGTGTTACAAGGTGTGAAGTTGAGTCAGACTCAATGCCCGACCACTTTAGAAGATAGAGAGAAAATGAAAGATGTTCCCTATGCTTCAGCCATAGGCTCTATCATATGTGCAATGCTATGTACCAGACCTGATGTGTACCTTGATATTAGCTTAGCAGGGAGGTACCAAAGTAATCCAGGAGTGGATCACTGGAGAGAGGTCAAGAACATCCTGAAATACCTGAAAAGGACTAAGGATATGTTTCTCGTTTATGGAGGTGACAAAGAGCTAGTCATAAATGGTTACGTCGATGCAAGCTTTGACACTGATCCGGACGATTCTAAATCGCAAACCGGATACGTGTTTACATTGAACGGTGGAGCTGTCAGTTGGTGCAATTCTAAACAAAGCGTCGTGGCGGGATCTACGTGTGAAGCGGAGTACATAGCTCCTTCAGAAGCAGCAAATGAAGGAGTCTGGATGAAGGAGTTCATATCCGATCTAGGCGTCATACCTAGTGCATCGGGTCCAATGAAAATCTTTTGTGACAATACTGGTGCAATTTCCTTGGCAAAGGAATCCAGATTTCACAAGAGAACCAAGCACATCAAGAGACACTTCAATTCCATCCGGGACCAAGTCCAGGTGGGAGACAAAGAGATTTGCAAGATACATACAGATCTGAATGTTGCAGACACGTTGACTAAGCCTCTTCCACGAGCAAAACATGATCAGCACCAAAACTCCATGGGTGTTAGAATCATTACTGTGTAATCTAGATTATTGACTCTAGTGCAAGTGGGAGACTAAAGGAAATATGCCCTAGAGGCAATAATAAATTTATTTTTTACTTCCTCATATCATGATAAATGTTTATTATTCATGCTAGAATTGTATTAACCGGAAACATAATGCATGTGTGAATACATAAACAAACATAGTGTCAATAGTATGCCTCTACTTGACTAGCCCGTTAATATAAGATGGTTGAGTTTCCTCGCCATGGACATGAGTTGTCATTTGATTAACGGGATCCCATCATTAGGAGAATGATGTGATTGACTTGACCCACTCCGTTAGCTTAGCACTTGATCGTTTAGTATGTTGCTATTGCTTTCTTCATGACTTATACATGTTTCTATGACTATGAGATTATGCAACTCCCGTTTACCGGAGGAACACTTTGTGTGCTACCAAATGTCACAACATAACTGGGTGATTATAAAGGTGTCTCCGAAGGTACTTGTTGAGTTGGCGTATTTCGAGATCAGGATTTGTCACTCCGACTGTCGGAGAGGTATCTCTGGGCCCTCTCGGTAATGCACATCACTATAAGCCTCGCAAGCAATGTGACTAATGAGTTAGTTGCGGTAACGAGATTGAACTAGGTATTGAGATACCGACGATCGAATCTCGGGCAAGTAACATACCGATGACAAAGGGAACAACGTATGTTGTTATGCGGTTTGACTGATAAAGATCTTCGTTGAATATGTGGGAGCCAATATGAGCATCCAGGTTCCACTATTGCTTATTGACAGGAGACGTATCTTGGTCACGACTACATAGTTCTCGAACCCGTAGGGTCCGCACGCTTAAAGTTTGGTGATGATCGGTATTATGAGTTTTGTGTTTTGATGTACCGATGGTAGTTCGGAGTTTCGGATATGATCACGGACATGATGTGGAGTCTCGAAATGGTCGAGACGTAAAGATCGATATATTGGATGACTATGTTCGGACACCGGAAGTGTTTCAGGAGGTTTCGGACATTTATCGAATCTTGGGGGTTACGGAACCCCGGGGAGTATATTGGGCCTAATGGGCCTTAGTGGGAGAAGAGGAGGGCGGCCAGGGGCAGCGCCCCTCCCCTCTAGTCCGAATTGGACAAGGAGGGGGCGGCGCCCCCCTTTTCCTTCTCCTCCTTTCTCCCTTCCTTCCCTTCTCCTACTCCAACAAGGAAAGGAGGAGTCCCACTCCCGGTGGGAGTAGGACTCCCCCCTTGGCGCGCCCTCCTTGGCCGGCCACCTCTCCCCCCTTGCTCCTTTATATATGGGGGTAGGGGGTACCTCTAGACACACAAGTTGATCTGTTGATCTCTCCCAGCCGTGTGCGGTGCCCCCCTCCCCCATATTCCACCTCGGTCATATCGTAGCGGTGCTTAGGCGAAGCCCTGCGTCGGTAGCAACATCATCACCGTCATCACGCCGTCGTGCTGACGGAACTCTCCCGTGAAGCTTTGGTGGATTGGAGTTCGCGTGACGTCATCGAGCTGAATGTATGCTGAACTCGGAGGTTCCGTACATTCGGTACTTGGATCGGTCAGATCGTGAAGACGTACGACTACATCAACTGCATTGTGCTAACGCTTCCGCTTTCGGTCTATGAGGGTACGTGGACAACACTCTCCGCACTCGTTGCTATGCATCACCATGATCTGCGCGTGCGTAGGAAAATTTTGAAATTACTACGTTTCCCAATAGTTATATGATCCAATTATGTTATTATTGTTGAGAGAACTTGCACTAGTGAAAGTATGAACCCTATGCCTTGTTTCAACGCATTGCAATACTGTTTGTGCTCACTTTTATCATTAGTTACCTTGCTGTTTTTATATTTTCAGATTACAAAAACCTATATCTACCATCCATATTGCACTTGTATCACCATCTCTTCGCTGAACTAGTGCACCTATACAATTTACCATTGTATTGGGTGTGTTGGGGACACAAGAGACTCTTTGTTATTTGGTGGCAGGGTTGTTTGAGAGAGACCATCTTCATCCTAAGCCTCCCACGGATTGATAAACCTTAGGTCATCCACTTGAGGGAAATTTGCTACTGTCCTACAAACCTCTGCACTTGGAGGCCCAACAACGTCTACAAGAAGAAGGTTGTCTAGTAGACATCAAAGACTACTATATATCGATGGTGCATGTAGGCGGGAATTAAAGGAAGGGATGGTCTTATTGGTTTCGGGGATATAGGGGAAGAGTGAGAGAGGGGGGTAGCTAGAAGGAGATTGCTAAGTGTGAGTGTGTGTTTTAGCCATCCTGGCGGAAGTTATGTGCACATAAGAAGAGAATGATTTGATGTGGCGTTAGGGTTGAGGGTAATTAACTATGTATGGAGACATAGGAGACTTTGAATGTGCATGTGCGAGAGGTATACATGTATACGTGGGATGTGTGTGTGTGCGCGCGAGCATGATCGAGATAAAAAAAGAAGACATAAGTCATAAGATCAAGGATATGGGAGGGATCGGTGTGAAAATATGCATGCATGTGAGAGTGCAGGGAAGAAGGCTCGATAATTGAGCATGTGTTTTTGTCTTTAAGAGATAGTGGCATGGGCTGGAGCATGCATCTATGGCGAGCAGAGGGAGCGAGACACAACGGTTGTGCAAAAGAGATCAACCTATAAATGCATGTATGGAGAGACATATATAGTGTGGGTGATAGGAAGCAAGAGTGCGTGCGAGAAAGAAATGTTGATATAGAAACTACAGATAGATACAGAGATAGAGATGCTAGATAGAGGGACATCGGCTAGTTTGAGTGTTGGAGATGACCGCCGGGTGGTTCAGAGGGTGAAGTTATGTGTGTGTGAGAGAAAGATAAAAGGAGGGCACTTGAATGCATGTAGAGAGAAACATATATAGTGTGCGTGATAGGAAGCAAGAGTGAGGGCGAGAAAGAAGGTTGATGGAGAAACAGATAAATAGAAAGATAAAGATGCTAGCTAGCTAGTGTGTGTTAGAGATAGGAGTCGAGTGGATCATAAGGCTGAGTTATGTGTGTGTGCGTGTGAGAGAGATAGAGAGAGTGTGCATGTGAGTCACATACAAATAAATATTAGAGAGAAATGAGATCCCGAGAGACGGAGTTTTGTGTCTGCGAGAGAGAACGATATTTCACAACGAGAGTGATAACTAGCGAGACATATGAGGGAACGCAAGATATCTCTAGGGAGAGAGAGTGTGTGTGAGCGACATATAAGAGAATGGTGGAGAGATATGAGACCCTGGGAGACAGAGTTTGTGTTTGTGTGTGAGAAAGAGATATTTAAGAGGAAGAGTCGTAGCTTCTCATATCTAAGGAGCGAAAGACATCTCTGTGTGAGAGGGGGTGTGCGAGTGGCACATAGGGGAATAGTAGAGAGGAATGAGACCCCGGGAAACGAAGTTTGTGTTTGTGTGAGAGAAATTGATTTCACATGGAGAATCATAGTTAGAGACACATAGCAGGGAGCGAGATATACTTAGAGAGAGATAGAGTGATGAAGGTCGAGGGAGAGAGTACCGTCAGTGTGTTGCGAAGATAAAAGATCATTGTCGACATACAGTTAGCACGAGAGATACCCTAGAGACGATGAACACGTATAGGTCTAGAGAGGTACTCCTATATAAGCATGAGTAATAGCTATATGAGATGAATATCTGGATTAAAGGGGATTCAAATATTTAAACTGGAGTTCACGACATCGATAATATCATAACGCAAATTGGTGTATGAAACATGCATATTCATTTGAATTTGGGGGCACATGTAATGTTATATAGTTTATCAATATTAGTGATCCATAGATTCTTTAATTAGAGACAATGCATGATTTATATGAAATTAATGTCTAAACGGGATTACACTATATGTTGCGTATGTGAAACACATTATACATGTTTGAGAAGTAAAAAATCGCATGAAACACACATTAATTGGAGAAAGTTAGCGAGGAATGCATACATTGGATTTCAACATAAAGTGGTTTCAAATATTTTGGAAATACAAATTAAGATGGATACAACCTTATGAATCTAAGATCATGCCATTTGTAAACCATATTTATGTATAAAGGGTGTCGTGCTTTTGAAAGTATATATAAAAAATGATGTATATAGAATTTTATTCCAATCACAAATCGATCCTGCCCGAACAAAAATAGAATACAAACTGGATTCGAATTGAGTTGGCACGGTAAACATGCACTCTTGCTCCGCAAAAATTTGAACGAACCGGGGAAAGTCGCAGTAACCGCTCGAAATCAAAATCCGCGAGATGGAAATTACTGCATATCCCTGACACGCAAAGCCTATAGGCTTGATTTCTATAGGTTTTGATAGGGGTAGGTTTGTAATTTCACTCAAATGTGACATAACCGCCTCTCACCCGGATTCATACACGATGGGCGCCAAAACACAGTGTCTCCTCGGACGAAATTGACTCCCTCCCCGATTCATACATGGTGAGGGCGCCAAAAACAAACTCTCGTCAGTAAATATTCAGTGTATGCGAGATTACCGTCCTATCCCCAACCGACTAATATTGATGTGATATAGGAAATTTTAAACGGGGGCTAAGTATGTAAATTTCCTTGCATTTGAGACAATGGTGCCCTGAAGACATGGTTCCCCCCTTCCTCTCTCCCTCCATTTCCCCATTCGTACACCGTGGGCGCCAAAACACCCTCTCCACCCCAGCCTCCTCCGTCCGCCACCCCATCCACCGTCGTCTTCCTCCACCGTGCCGGAGCTGATACCCCGACGTCGTCGGCCATTATAAGAGATCGACCTCTCTCATCCACTGCTTCGTACCGGGATCCTTGCATCCCTTCCTCTCGCTTCATCCCCGCCGTCGTCCACCTTGGCAGCGCCGCTCCTACGTCCGTCTCGTCGACCGTGCCCCGCCGCCACCATCTACCCTCCTAGATCTGCTTCCATGCTGCCGATGGCCATCGCTACCGCAGCACCGTCAAATTCTCAGCAGATGCATACACGGCGCTGCACCAGAGGCGGTACTCTTTCGTATGTGCTCAACTTATTTATCACAAGCAAGAAAATAGATCGCCACTGCTTTACTCTGATTTCTTGTCCATCACTTACTTGCTAGTTGAAAGCAAACATTGGTTGCGAAGTTGCCTTTGTCCGGTTTACACCTTCAGATCCGCCATGGCACGCTCAACACTATACTCTTAATGCTTATGGCTTTCCCCTTTTATATTCCACACTAGTTAAATGACAGTAGACTAAATTTCAAAATTGGGTCAGACGATTTTTGAGAGCTTGCCGGAGTTCGCTGGTGCGAAGGCAGAGGGGCTCGGGTGGGGACAGTGGTTGTGGGGGCGGTGGTGGGGCCTCGCCGAACGAAGAAAACTCGACACGGGTGGGGGCGGGGGTGGGGTGGGGGTGGCATAGGAACACATGCGGTGGGGGCCGGTGGTTCGGCCGGCGACCCGTGCGGTGTTCTGTATGGGAAGAATCATAGACGAGGAAGAAGAAGGGTTAGGAGACGTAGGATCTTCATCCAACAGCCTGAAATGGTCGACTGACCCAAATGACAAAAGTCACGCGACTTGCATGCAGACATGTAGAATATGCTTCCTCTTCTGTTCTTTAACATGTTCCTCTTCTATTCTTCTTTAGTAAGAACAATATGTTCCTTGTCAGGAAGGGAAGCAAGGACATCTGCATTCGACACCTCTATTGGGCCGGTTCTGCTAAATGATTTTGCACTTCAAGTTGGTCCGCCATAATACCCCGGAAATGGTGGGAGCCGCGCGGTCTTTGATAGACTAAACTAATAGTAACAGATGTGCGCCTTCAGATGAATAGAGCTAGCATGTAGGTGATCGGTAGGCTGCATATTAGTAGCGGCCAAACCCTATGTTTTCCAACCAGTTCTGCTTCCCCGATTTATTTATGATGGTTATGGTGTACCCCTATTATTTACACTATGATCTGCCTACTGGCTCTGCGCTCTCGTTATCATGGTTTGGCAATAAACTTTCTATACGGTATATTATGAACCTATCGTCTGCCAACTATCCTTACATCTGGGGGGCCCAACAGGGAGCTTATTTTTTTTGTAGTTGTTCCAGATTATATTAATCTACTCACCATATATTACAGCACACATGGGCTCTCTCATCATAATCTAGTGATAGCACACAAGGACTTACAGGGAGCCTCTATTATATTACAATATCCTCTGCATTACAAATATAATCTCACTACTATTTGTGTTTTCATGCTTTACAGATATTGTACGTAATCACAATGAATATAAGAATGCGCACATCCGAAGAATATTGCGGAACGGTTCAATGGGTAACAAACTTGGCATCAAGGGATTGAGGTCCATTGTGGATGCAATGAAACCCACATGCTCCCGACCTATTGATTCGTATTCAGAATATGATCCTAATGACTATTCTGAGCTCAAGGAGTCAAAGGCAGATGGCCTATCCTGTTCACCCAATAAGGTGCTTGTTCTAATTTGGCAAGGTTTTATTGGTTGCACATATCTTGCATAAGGTATCTTGCATTTCTTTTGCTTCGTTGCATGGCCATCTGCTTTGTTTACTCATGATATATGTGAAGATGCCATGCCCATCCATTATCAACACCTATTCCATTTGTCGTCATGCACTACAAAAAAAATACACTTCCGTGATGATACGTGTTTGTCACAATAGGTCGCGTTTTTTGTCATGCATGTACATCCATGACAATTTTATGACAGAATCAAGATAGTCATACCTGTGCTGTCGTAGAAGTGTTCCATGACATTACCAAAATTATCATCACGGAAGTGTCCACTTCCATTACGATAAATCCCGCGTCACGGAAGTGTTTCGTCAAGGGTGACCGACACGTGGCATCCACCGTAACGGAACGCCGTTAAGCTATCGGGTCGGGTTTTGGATCCGCTAACCCGTTAACAGCCCCGACCAATGGGGATTTTCCACGTGTAAAATCATCATTGGCTAGAGGAAACACGTGTCGGCTCATCGTTGGGACAGATGTCATCCACTCATTGGACAGAATGCGCCTATGATATGTCGACACGTGGCACGGCCCAACAGAGGCCCATTCCTATGAAAAGGCCGGCCCGTTTGACTTGGTCAAAAGGTGGCGGGCCGGCCCATGGAGAGCCTATTAACGGCCTGTTAGCATATAGCCCATTTACAGCCCGCTAATCCAAGGCCTGTTACGCCCTATCCAAATTACGCCCAGTAGCGTCATCTGGGCCACCCAATATGATTCCAGCCCGTTTTCACTTCTGGCCCGTGTATGGCCCGTGACGTCTTTCGGCCCATATGAGGCCCTATGTAACTCTTGGCCTATTAACGGCCCGTGGTGAAACTGGCCCGTAATTAACAGTGTATCACTTTACACCCATTAACGGCCCGTGGTGAACCGGCCCGTAATGAACAAAGATGTATCACTTTATACCTATTAACGGCCCGTTATTCCGTTGGGCGTTTCCATTATGTTATCTTTCGACCTTCTCGGAGCCCATTTATTCTTGGGCTCATTTCCATCATTCGTTTACTTACGGCCCGTTACTGTCATTTTCTGCTTGTGGGCCAAATTCAGCATGTGGTTACAGTCGGCCCGTTTGTGGTCCGTTAATACGTTGGGCCATTTTCATAGCGTCATGAAATACGGCCTATTAACAATGGCCCGTTATGGTCGGCCCATGAAAGGACGATTCCAACTCTAGCCCGTTTACGGCCATAATGCGGCTTGTTATTGGCTCATGTTATCATACTGCATGTATAAGGCCGGCCCGTAGAAGGCCCATTATTTCTACGGCCCGTAGAAGGCCCATTGTTTCTACGGCCCGTAGAAGGCCCACTGTTTCTATGGCCCGTAGGAGGCCCAGTGTCACTACAGTAAATATTAGCCCATGGTTATTGTAGCCTAGTTTTAAAAAATAGGGTATTGCAGCCACTAGCAAACCGCGGAAAAAGAACTGCAATGACTACAAGCAAACAAATAAACAAGACAACAAGGAAATAAATAAGCAAGCAACTTACGCTAGGCTATCACGGCTATCACATATTACATCCTTTGGGCATCAAAGTTCGCCACCGATTGCAAATAAATGCGCCGACAAAAGAATATACAAAAGCGAGAGCACTTGAAGGCACTAGGCACAGCAAGCTCGGGCCCATAAGCGGTGAAGAAGCTGAGTAGACCTCAGTTGTGTCAATGATAGATGCATCAACACTAGATTTAAGGCATGATGGTGCGCACGGCAGTCCTCTGACATCTTCATTGCATCTTTGACTTCAAGTCGGAGCTGAGCTGAAGCAAGCCTTTCCGCTTTAAGTTGAGACTGAAGAAGTCGAACTGATTGAGGCAGCGACTGCATAGAGGTTGTCTCACACCTGCTGGTGAGTAGCTTCAACTCACTGTCTTCATCAAGACAGGACCTTGGGGTCATCTCGCTGTCCTCAAGATGGTTTGGCTCACTATCTTCCCTAAAGTTCTGCCTGGAGTAAGAGATACGACTCTGAAAGAGAAACAAGGAGACACGTAACAGGTTTCACAATTATATAAGCAAATAAATGGATTTGTTACGCATAAGGAACATGTTTTTACAACTACAATTTGAAATCGGTAGTTGTTGCAAACATCCAATCAGATGTAAACAGCAAAGCAAATAGCGATGGAGGAAATGATGCCTATCCAAATCTATACTAGAACAAAGTTTGAAGGCTTGAGAAGGATGAACTTACATTACATGTTAACACGGGCTGGACAAAGCCCTTCTCCATGTTGATGGAAGGATAATTCAATAAATTCCCCAAAGAAAAAAATTTATAAGCGTTGCCATTATTCTACATTTTGCAAAGAGTAAATATAGATCAAATAATATTGGAATAAACAGAGGATAATGAAGCTCAAAAGTGCATCGATGATACATAATCAAATAGCAATTAATTAAGTACAGCGTTACAAGGCAAAAGGAGAGAGGTAATGCTGACAAGAGCAATGCAGAGCCCATTATTGTTTTGAGATCGTATGATCCTTTGAGCAAGGAGATTCATCTGAAATTAGTTTTCATACAAGTGACAAGGTAAGGCACAAGCAGAAATTTAGGAGTTCAAATTTTGAATTGATATCATAGACAGTACCTGACGCTGGGCTCCCAGCAGTTCTAATAGGGGTTTGGCCACTGGAGTAGGGGTAAAGTGTGGTACAATTGGGCCTGTGTTTTACGTGGCTGCTGATCTATCTGATTTAACAGGTATCACTACCTTTTCCAAATACCTAGTTTGTACTCCTTGAGGATCTGCACTCACCCTCTTCCTTTTGGACATCTATTACAAAAGAACAGCATTTGACTGGAAAAACATAGTGTGACGACACATGGAATAGGTACAGAAAATGGATAGGTATGGCATATAATCATATATGATGCTTAAACTAAGCAGATGGTGTAACAAAGTAGAAGTAATGCAAGAGGTCAGATGCAAAATATGTGCGACCAATACAACTTTGCAAAGTTAGAGCAATCACTTCGATGGGTGAATAAGATAGGCCATCCTCCACCATGCCAAGTTTGTTAGCCAGTGGATCGTTCCGCAATATTCCTCTCGTGCGCCCATTCTCATATTCATTTTGATAATGTTCAATATCTAACATGCATGAAAACATAAAAACAAGTGAGATTTTCTTTGTAATGCAGAAGTGATTCTAATCCAATACTGCCTCCCTGTAAACCCCTTTGTTCTATATCTGCAATTCTTTTAAAAGATGCCATGCATGCTATAATTTGTTGTGTGCATTCATATAATGTGGCCTACTACTCAAAATATGAGAGCTCCAGAAGTGATGACACTTCACAGATGATAGCTTCAACATATAGTAAAGAAGAACAAGTCGACCTGACTGATTCAAAATATACTAAGGAGAACAACTCGACCTGATCGATCGACATAAAGATAAGAGTATCATCTTAAAGAAGAAGCGGAAGAGCAAGCAGATTGAAGATATTACAAGTCTTTCAATACAATGTCGGTTGGCCACCCATGATGAACCAGAGCGCACAGAGAAATACTATTCTTTCTGGTCTCTCCATATGTGACTCACATGCATTTCGAAACTAAAGTAGGAACATTTAGCTCACCAATTAAACATCTCTCAGTTTTACTAATATCAGCAATAATATCAGATATGAATTTGTACAACTAAGCTTGTTTAGCTCGATGGGTGGAGCAGTGCTATTACGACACGAACCACGTAGCTGATTGTGGTCATCATAAAATGGGGAAAACATAAGCATGATGAGTACAGTGTTGACCGTGGCAGTTAGATGGCAGATCTGAAGCTGCAAACCGTGCAAAGGGTAGTTAGCAACCGATGTTTGCTTTGAAATAACAACTAAGATTTGGTATGGACAAGAAAGTACGGTCAACAAGTGACAAAGAAATGCAATTGTGTTGTCTCTCTATATGTCGCGACATGCATTTGGAAACTCAAGTGGGACCTTTAGCTAACCAATTAAATGTGTCGGTTAACTAATATCAGTATCATATCACAATCATATTTGAACAACTAAGCTTTCGAATTCTGAGTGTTGTGTTGTTTAGCTTGAAGGGTGGAGTAATGCTAGTACGATAGAAAGCACCTACGCAGATCATAGTAGAGTAGATAAAAGGGGAAAACCCTAAGCATCAAGAGAAAAATCAGGAAAGTGGAACTAGCTGGACCAGTGGGTGGCGCACATGCTTTTCGAAACGAATATAGGAACATTAGGTGACCAATTAACGTTCTCTGTTTTTGTGATATGAGCATCATATCAGATTCGTATTTCAACACGTAAGCTTTGGGTTGAGGTCTTGAGGAGCAGTGCTAGCATGACACGAAGCACCTACGATGATGGTAGTGAATATAAAGGGGGGAAACCATTAGCTTTACGAGTGTAGTGCCCGTGCCATGGCGGATCTGAAGGTGCAAACTGAACAAAGCTACTTCGCAACCAATGTTTGCATTCAACTAGCCCCTATGATTTGGTACGGACAAGAAAAGTCCAGTAAACAAATTACGATCTATTTTCCAGGTGAGATCAATAACTTAAGCACATATGGAAGAGTACCACCTCCGTTGCGACACCGTGTAGGCCTATGCTGATACGTTGAGGGTGTTGCGGGTGCGATGGCTGCCGGCAGCGGGGAAGAAGTCTTTAGATGGCAGACGGTCAGGTCGGGGGATATATCCTGTTGCCGTGGACGAGGCGGTCGTAGGAGCGGCAACGGCAAGGTGGACGACGGCGCCGATGAAGCGAGAGGAGGTGATGAAAGGATCCTGGTCCAGCGCCGTGGATGAGAGACGTCCATCACTTGTAGTGGACGACGGGGTAGGGGTAGCGGCTCCGGCAAGGTGGAGGATGAGGTGGCGGACAAAGGAGGCTGGCCGCAATGCGGAGGTTGTCGTGCCGCCGATGGTGTATGAATGGGGAAATGGAGGGGAGGGGGATATGAAACTTTGGGACGCACTTCTCTGAAATGGGGGAAAGTTACGAGCTTATCCCCCATTTAAAATTTCGGACATCACGTCGGTTGGGGATAGGACGGTAATCTCGCCTCTCCCAAATATTTGCCGTAACTATTTCGGGCAAGGAGAGGGTGTTTTGCCGCCCACGGTTGGCGCCCACGATGTATGAACGAGGCTGACAGGTAGGGTGGTTGTGTCACTTCTGATGGAAGTTACACATCTGCCCCTATTTAAAATATTAGCCTACATCGATTTCGGACGAGGAGAGTTTGTTTTGCCGTCCACCGTGTATGAATGGGGAAATGGAGGAAGAGACACATATCTTTCAGACGAGCTTGAATCGAATGTGTTTTGCCGCCCATGTTTGGCGCCCACCATGTCTGAATGGGCTCAGAGGACGGCGTGTCACGTCTGATTGAAATTACTAGTCTACCCATATCGACAGCAGTGTAAATCTGGTCGATAAGGATGTCAAGTGTCAGGGGTAGACAGTAATTTCCATCTCGCAAACACTTGCTTCAGGAAGCCCGCAAATTCTAGTGGGTGTTTAGCTGCTTCGTTCAAAACTTGGGAGAATTAGCATTCACGTTTGCCCTGGGACCTGGCAAACTAAATTCAAATCCAATTTGTATTCGATTACGAATATCCACAGATAATTATACGTTTTTTTATTTATTTCTTCCAAACCACAACAAAGATTTATTCCACCTTTATATATGATTATGATTTAGAAATGTCGTGATCTTCGAATTCAGTAGGTGGATACACTCTGATTCAAACAGTTATTTCATCCAATACAATATGCTCATACGAAAAACAGTTCACCTTATGTCAATCATACAAGTACTGAGGATTACCTCGCCTAAAATAATTGGATCATTACAACACATGGACAACATAGGGGGTCTTCCAACATAATCCATTCAGAGACATGACACAGCATGCAAGTACAATAATCTAATGACAATTTCAACTGGTATCTAAAGAAGAACCGGGATTACCTTGACTTGAGATAGCGAAACAGCGAGACCTCCTCCGTCTTCAAATGCAACATTCTTACTTCCTCCAATTCTTGGGTTGCTTGCATAATGCGAGCCGCTAATTCCGTAATTTCCAGCGTCAAGATAAAGATTACCTCATTCATGGCAGCCACACCATCTCTTTCTGCCTCTATTAGAGCCTCAAGCACTATAATATATGTGCTCAGACTGCTCTCCGGCGGTGTTGCCTCTGAACTGCTACCATCTGGTAACATGGATGGCGCACTGCTTCCACAAATAGATTTTGGGGTTGTACATTGTGTCCTAGTGTGAACGGCATCCTGAAAGGTTTCCGCTGGACATAAGTAAGAGATAGTTATCGTATGATCCAGGCAGTAAGCTTACATGGTAAACGACGGATGAATTATTGCCTGGCATGGCAAACTATATTTAAATGGTTCGAAACAGCATCAGCCGAAAAGAAATTAAAATGGTAAGATGAAACTAGGGATGTAAGTGGCAAATAAACGACATCCGCCAGTCCCATCTAGTTAGTTTTGCTACCTCCTAGTTCATTTTCCTCAAAAACAAAAACTCTTTTGAACTATCATACCACTAGTGGACTTTAATCGGGATTAAACGGGACCCGATTGACATCCCTAGTTGAAAGGGAGTGTACAACCGCTATATTTAAGTTGCCAAGGCACCTAAGCATTTGAAATAATCTGAGAAAGCACTTAACAGTGTGGCCTCATATAAACTACGAAGACAGTCTTGTGATGAAGTTGAGAGGAAAAGTTAAGGACTCAAATGAAATAGGCATGCATTTCTTTACATTAGTACAGCAGGCACTGCTGACATATTGGCCAACTCAGGTATAGCGTAACAACAAACAAGCATTCGAATCAAGCAATACAGCAAAGCAGACAACTGAACTATTTGTAATTCGGTAGGATTACACGTTGAGGGAACAAGCCAAGAAAGCAGCCCACTCGCATTACATTTCACATGTACTAAAACACACTGGCATACCATATGTTCTTTGTGAAGCCTAGCTGCTGTTGCAATGTTCTTTGAAGATATCGTCGACATCCCGTGGTTGCAAATCTAGTTGTTGTAGTTTATTCTGCACCATCTATTTAGGTAAAATTAATTTTAATCGCATGCACTGGTCCGAATTGATCATCGATGGTTCATCTAAACTAATGAAAGAAGGGTGTGTGCATACACGACAATATATCTGCTTCCCTCTATTTTTATGCTTGTTCAAGGTGCCAGCCCAAAAAGAACAAATATTTTGCTTCATGGGGTTGGCAGCTCCATAATCAACAGAAGCATCAAATTAGTCATGCAACTTGGGAAGATCAATAACACACAAACAAGTAATGAACAGAGGCTCGGAGCAGTGATGTAATAGCTAGCATCAGAAAATGTAGGGTAAAACGAACAAAAAGCAGCGGAACCACATGCTAGTTTGCTGATGTGTAATTAAGCATAGAGAATATTAAGCAGTCTGATGGAACCAACAGGTGGCATCAGAACAAAACTAAAGCATATTAAATATATGTGCACTGGTATGTAATTCAGCACATGTAACATGTTCACTGCCGGAAGTATGGCCCTACGGGTGCAAGCTGAATAACGCGCCTCATGAAAAACTGAATGATGCCCTGAAGAAATTCAAAGGTGCGGTGCTTATGCTAGGAAAGTGAACGTAGGCGCCGGCCGTTGGATAATAGTACCTGATTCTCGGCGGCGTATGGGTATCGTTGTCATACTTGATAGCTAAGGATCGTCGATGGTGCTCGTGTTGTGGTTGAGTTTGGGCCGACTGTCATCGTCGCTGAAGCGGCTCCGGTGCTACGATTGCGGTGCCTGTCGACATACAAGAAAGCTCATCTGTGGTAAGTGAACAGTTGCATGATAAAGAGAAAAACCGAAGGAGTACAAATCGAAATAACCTGATGAGGTTGTGGCGTTGGTAAAGCAGGGCCGGTGGAGTTGAATATGGCGTCCGTGGAGCGGGTCTGGTGCAGTGGACGAAGGCTTCGGCGGGCACGTTGTACAGTGCTTTCGGTGAGGCAGATCTGTTGCCGCGGACGAGGGCTTGTATGAAGGGCCAACGAAGGGGCGGACAAGGAAGTCGGTGAAGGGCCTACGTTGTGGTGGACAAGGGCGCCGGTTAAGAAGATCCAGTGCGGTGGACCATGATGGCGGTCAAGGATATCTGTAGCGATGGACAAGCCAGTCGCTGAAGCGGCTCCGGTGAAGTGGTGAGTTGGCAGTTGGGGGTTCCAAGGTGCGGAAGGTAGATCCGGCGGGTTGTGAGGTCCACCACTGCGGCGGAGGACTAGATTCGGTGGCTTGCCGTGGTTGGGGGGGTCGGGGAGGGGAAGGGGAGGGGCTCTGGGGAAGAATGTTGGGGGCAAAGAGGGGAAAACAATGGAGTTACCAAAGCAGCCCTTTTCCGTTCATGTTGTAGGGGTAAAACAGGAATATCGCAGGGCTAAACTTTGGTAGCGTGATATTTCGATGTGAGCGGGAGTTTGAAAGCTTTTGGCGCCTAAAATTATAAGTATTCTGCTCTCGTACGGCCGACTATGATATCATGGCCGACAATTTGTTTGTTTTGCCTTGAAAAAAAGTGCAAGTTTTGAAAATCAATGTCTCCAACTCGAAACTTAGATTGTCCATTCAATTCAAATATGGATCATTCAGCTAATACAAGAAAATACCATCATACGGTCCAATTCAAATGAAATTCCAAATGTGTTTATCCTAAATATGATGACAAAAGCAAAAATGTGTATGTGTATGAATAAAGTGAATGATTATAAAGTTTGAACATGCACGTATGTGTATATCTCTAGGTTTGATATATGAATTTGAAATCACGAAATCCCGGCTTAAAAAATGTACCTCTGTTAAAATGAATTACAAAAGCTAATGATGGAGTCGAATTCCAAAATTCCAATCTTAGGTTTGTAATTCTGGTACATCAAGGTATATCACGCATGTTCAAATGTATCGTTATCTCATAGTACAAACTATGAAACAAATTGATCAACCATGAGTGCACAATATCTCAATTACGCTAAAGTCCCTCAAATATAGACACCTCACTATTTATCTGAAGTCAACCCCCCACCACCACACACACACACACACACACATAGAGAAGTCGTCCTCTCCCCCAAACACCAACACACAAGCACATTAACACCCCTCTCTCTTGTAAAGTCCGGACCCCAACATAGGTCTCTATCACTTTGTCTCTCGGGCATGCACATATCTCTTCCCTCACTCTCTAGGTCTCCCGCTATCTCTCTTACCCAAGCACACGCACTATGTAGAGTGTATATTTCCCATACACACAAAACGTAAGCCCCCCAAACGTCTATCTCCCTAGTTATGTGGTTTTCGCGCACTCACCTCACACACCACCCCCACTGCAAACAAGCACACTTTGTCTCCTTGTGCACAACTCTCCTCTTTCTATCTCTCCCACATGCGGACCCGCCCCAGCTCCTTCCATGTATACATATATGTCGTGACTCTTTGCATAGCTCCCTAATGTATAATCGTTCTCGATTTCGCACATTGTTCTCTACACCATCTATTCTAGATATCTCATCAAGTCCCTATCACACACACAATAACCCGCTTCCCTTGCGTCTCCATTCATAGGCCAATTTCGGACAACATCAACATTGTCTCCCTATCTATACGCCATTTATGGACACAAACGACCCCTCTCGCCCCCTCTCTTCTCTCTCTCTCTCTCTCTCTCTCTCTCTCTCTCTCTCTCTCTCTCTCTCTCTCTCTCCGTCGCTAGCTCTCTCTTTCTCTCGCTCTCACACCCCTCTCCCACACACACACTCGGTGTCTCTTCCAAATAGTCTGCTCCCCCCGCCCGCACCCGTGCTATCTCGCTACTACATATGTCACACCATTCCCCCTTCCCTTATACTAGGTTTACATCATCAGTGGTCTCTCTACTCCACATACACTCTCTCCCTGTCACACACAAACGCGTGCACAAACACACATGACACGCACAAACACCCATTTATCTAGATCCTCATCTCTCCCCATGTCCGCTTGTGTATCTCACACACTCACTCTCTAATTATGTATATGTGTCTCCACGTTACACAACACAAAACCCCATGTACATGTATCTCTCTATCCTCCACACACATAGACACAAAGAATCTGTTATCATTGCCTCAGTCTCTAACATATCACACACACTGCTTGTCTATCTCTCTCTCACAAACACGCTCAACAAGGGTTTCCCCGTGAATAACTTACCGTCTATTCATCAATAGTCGTGGCAGTACGGCGAACACGAGACGTGAAAAAAATCTACACGTGCATAGACCACCTAGTATGACTACTAGGACTAGAGCAAGCCAAAAAGCGCGCCGCCGTCACCCCCTCCTTGTCGGCGACGGGAAAATCTTTGTTTTACACAGTCGAGAAGTCATTGTGCTAAGGCCCCACATGCCGAGGCGTTCAATAAAATGTAGATGCTAGTTTACGGAAGCAAGTATCAATAATACATTTGTATCTCCATACTTATATTTCTTCTCTTATGAAAAACCGAGTTGATGATGATGGTATGTGTGCCATCTTGCAATATAGATCGTCCGATCTATATCTAACGGATGGAAATTAAACTAAAAGATACCCGCACCCCTCTCCACATTTGCAGACAAGGCCTTCCCTCGTTCATCCTTATCTCCAACAAACCTCATTGTTGAGCAATTAAGAAAGGAAGCCTCTGGGACAACTGACACAGTGGCCGCTGCCGGCGTCGTCAATCCCCATGCCTCCGCTCCGTCCGACCACCAACCACCACCACACTCCACTCCTCTTCACCTTATCTCATATTTCTCGAGATATCATTAGTTTTACACATGGGATTACTCCCGCAAGGGTCAATCACAACAAGTGTTTTATAAAAAATGCATCTTGATGTTCCGTGCAATGCACGGATCTTGCTAGTACTCCTACACAAGACTAAGTTGGTGATCTTTGGTGTCTCGCCATCCGTCGTTTACGACCATTAGATCTACATCTAACGATTGTGAGGTAAGTTGTTGCCTTTTCTCACCAACATCCCACTTGTCTACCAATTTGCAGAAAAACCCATAATTAGTATCTTAAAACCAACCACATCCCTCCACGACCTCACCAAAATAGGCCAAGGAATATATTCTAATTGAAACATAATATATCTCTAGTGACATATGTATATCAAAATTAGGGTGTTTTGTACCAAGTTTGTGAATAAGTATTATTCTAATTATGATTCATTGCAACGGACATGAACATTGCTAATATTTCCAACCATGCATTTTTTTCCTAGTATTCCATAGTTTCGAGTTTTCCATCAAGATATTAGTTACTCATGGTTGATATTTACTTTCAATCATGTACACATATGCACTATGTAACTAGCCTTGCTTATTGGCTTCCAAAGCTTAGCTTTCACTCCTACTTACAATATGTAGAGTATTTAACAAAAAACTACCACTTTCAACCAGCCCTAGGAAGAATCTATTGTACAAAAAATAGCAAAAACATAACCAAAATTTCTTAATCCATGCCAAAAAATACTACCTAGTACTCCTACCGATTAGGTTCGTTTAAACCCATTTATGACTGGGTTGGCCCACACGTCCGTGCTGACGAGGCAGCTTAAACCAACACATTTTGTTTGACCGTTGACACAAGGGACCCACATCTGACCTTCTATCCTGTTATTCCCCCTCAAATCATTATTTTTCCTGAACATTACTTCAAACAAGATCTTGATGCGTGTTAAATCGGTGGTGCCGGTGATGAGCGAGTTGGCCGCCGCTCCAGCAGACGGGCAGACGCCTTGGCCAGCCTCCGCAGGTTGGCAGGCTGGCCCGAGCGTGACCCACTAGCGAGCAAGCCGCCGCGCTGGCCTTCGCTCGAGCCAGATGGCTGGCCTTAGCGCGGCGCGCACGAGCAAGCCGTCGCGCTGCCGTGCCAATCTAGCTAGCAAACCTTGTAGACAAGCAGCTGGATGGAGCTATCTTGGCTAGCTAGCGGCCGCGAGCGTCGGCCGGAGCTGGCATCCGGGCTGCCGCAACATGGGCTCCGCACCGCCGGCGGTTTTGACCCTGCCTTCTGCCGGCGATGGTAGCTGTGTCCCATGGCCGAGGATGACTAGGTGGACGGGCCGGAGGTAGGAGGTCAGTCGAGGATTTTTGTTGGTAAGAGCATGTACAATGGTTGATAAGGTAGTCTTATGTTAAGTCTGCCACGTATGCAAGTGGTAGTAGTTTCTTGGCATTTTAGTGGTTTCTTTCATTATTAGGGGTTTCTTGTAAGGAACAATGTACGTACTACTAGCGACAAAAAGCGATTCTAGGTTGCGTTGTATCCAACGAGTACTACTAGTGGTCGCGGGAGTGTATACCTCGTTTTGTGGGTTCGATCCCAGCGAGCATACGGCGGCCTTTAAAAAAATAGTACTACTACACTTTGCTGCGAGCCAATATTTTACACGGGTAGTTTGAGTTTTGAAGTCAAACAAACGTGTGGCCCTAATCTGGGTGCCTTTGGACAGCCTAGCCACGTGAACGGGTTTTCCTTCCCAGCATCCCGTGGCTCGCGTGCTCACCCTAGCCGCACCTCGCTTGCATCTTCCTCATCAGCTAGTAGCATATTTAAAATAGCGCCTCCCAATTAAGCCCGAGGAGCCGGAAAAGCCGGCGGGGCATTGGGAAGCATGCAATATGGCTCTGTATGTAAAGTGCTCTACTACTTCTCTGTAGCTTGTGGCGTTGCACGCATGGACTTCACTCCATTATCGGCTCTACTATAAAAGAAATTCCTCTTGACGTGTTTTTTTAAACGGAGGCAAAAGCTTTGCTTCATCTCATTCATAAAGAAGGAACTACTTACAAAGTTCGACGAGATCCATTACATCTCCACAAATGGAAGCAAAAAGCCTAGTCTCGCTGTATCAAATAACTCAAATGTTCTGCCCCCGCAGTAACCATCGCTAATAAACAGGCTGCTAGTGTGTGCGTGAGAGGAGCGGCTGAGTAGGCTAGCTACGTGAGAGGAGCGGCTGAATAGAGCACCGAGAATACCCACTAGGCCACTATGCAGGTGTACTTCCCCTACATTAATAGTACAGCGATGGTTCTAGAGCACAGTAGTACCCTCCACTTCCAACTGTAGCTCCTTGGCCCTAAGATTCAGGAGTTCAAAACGGGTGCACTATACTAGTAGACTAAACTAGAAGTACAGTACATCGCACTACTAGTTGAGAAAAGTAGTACTAATCTTTGCTTTCTGATGCAATGCGTACTCCTCAAATCACATAATGTAAGACGTTTTTTGACACTAGTTGGCGTGTATAAAAAATGATAAAAACATACCCAAAATTTCTTAATCCACGCCAAAAACTACTACCTAGTGCCAAAAATTTCTTACTAGTGCTATTATTTACAGTATAATGCAATCCCATAACGTTCCATAATGCTAGTACTTAGTAGTAAATAATAGCCTCACCCCTTCGCTGAGGAACGATCTACAGTTGGAAGGGACGAGGCCTCATGATTACAACTCTCTTGTCTCCTCCTCGTAATTCCCTCCCCACGAAGAGAAGGAAGTTCGTCGCTGCTCCCATGGATTCGCCAGCGGTTCTCCTCCTCGTCGGGCTGGGAGACCAGACGACGATCCTCGGGAGAAATCGACGCCCGCTCGGCGTCCTCACCGCCGCAAGACTCGGTGCTTCCTGCACCAACTTTTTCAAGACACTGCTTAAACAGGCTTGGGAAAAGGCCATGCTTGTTGGTCTTCCATGCGTCCTCGAGGAGAAGGTTCTTCTATGGGACAATTCTTCGAACAGTCCACCGCTCCCTGGCCATGGTTGCACGTTGACTCCGCTAGAGTTGCCGACGTTGAGAGGTACTCAGATTTTGTCTGATGAGCAGGTCAGTAATGGAGTTTGATCAAGTAGTACTTAGTTATTCCATTTCCATCCCTTAATTTCTCGGCTTCCCACCATCTTATATATAGGTCTGGGTCGGTGCCAATGAAGATTGGCTTGCATACCTCCGGCCGGATACCACCATCATTTTGCACAACATCCACAGCAGTGCGGCCGTTCTGGTAGACCCCTTCTCCACCATTGGGACCGGCCTTCCGGACTGGCTGAGCTTGAATACGTATGATGATGCCTACATGAGATTGAATAAGATAGCAATTACGGACCCACCGACAAAGCGACGTGGCTACAATGATTACTATCTCATCGCGGTGTTCGACATAAGGATTGCCATCAATGCAAGAGGCGAACGGCAGAGGTCGGGCGCATGTTGGCGGCAGATTTGTACCCCTACATGTTCGAATACGCCGTGCACCATCTAGGCCGCATCTTCGCGGTGATAAGCCAGGGGACTTGTTTCATCTGGTTGCCATCCTACGGTACGGGAGATTACAAACGGAATGCACAAACCATCATTTGCATCCCTAATGGTACTCCATTATTTTGCAGGGACCAGTCATCCCCCGATCAAAATAAGATCGCCGATCCTGGATGTGCATTTGCATCCGTGATTCGGTCTAACCTGGAACCTTGTAGCTAACTTTGGCATATTGGGATCAACTATCTTAGCAGTCGTTACCCATGGTACCACTGATGTGCAACATGGTCACACAATCTACCACGATCGGACCGTCACCATCTACCCAGGTATTCCATTTTTTAACTCTCTCGCCTTCTCTTTCATTGTTGTACTAGTAGTATACTTAGTAGTACTAGTAGGAGTAATTTTTACCTTGGAGGACGCGTATGGCTAGCTAGGCCCTTGAAGACTTGAACCTACTAGCTGCCACCATTTTTGTTTTTCCATGTCTTACTATCTCATCCATGTAGCCAAGAGTGGCTATATATAATAAGCTGGTTATATTACTTCCTCTATACCGGAGTAGTACTATTTGCTGCACAGTATTACTGACTGCCATATTTGAGCACAACATTATTATGCATGGACCTTGACTATGTACGTCACCATGTGTCCAGATCTGGGATGCCGCGTGTACCAGATGAACGGCGCTGAGTTCGACCCCTGTGATGCTACGTGGGTGCCGAGGAACACTCTTGGAGAGTACTCCTTTTCATCGGGGACATCTACCCCATTGTGAAGCGGATGCCACCTTCTGTGCACGACACGGAAGGCCTGCCGTTCATGAAGCATGGTTGTGTATTCAGTGCGCACCGCCGGATGAACGACATGCTGGGACACGATATCCCTGATTTATGCCGCTTCAGCTTGGATGAGTCTCCATCGTGTGGAACCGGACTAGAAAGCTGCGACAATGATTCCGGTGCCCACCGCTATGGATCGTGCCATCCATGAAGAACACACAGGACTGGAACCTGGAGGAGGACATGTAGCCCATCTATAACGTGTAAGTGGAGTACGGTAATTGTGAATGGTAGCGCTGTGAATATATGTAGACTAGTCATGCACAAAATTATCACATGAATTGGAGATGAACTTGTGTGGCATACTCGCATTTGTCCTTTAGAATTTATTACTAGTAAATGTGTTATGTGTACGTGCAACTTGTGTGGTTGTTGCACGGGCTCCAACACGCTCTTTGAGAAAAAAAGGTGGCACAGCTTTGGATATACGTGATGTGGCGGCATCATACAGTAGCATCATTCTCTATAGTTGTAGTACACTCCTACTAGGATGAAAAATCCTATAAAACCTTGAGCTTGGCTCTTTGCCTCTTCGGGAGGTTCAACAGTTCGTACTCGTGTGAACCTTGCACCTAGCTCTTCGCCTCTTCGGAAGGTCCAACAATGATGATACTACAGTAAAATATGCTTCTGGCAATCTGACACCGATTGAACTGATGCACGTCCACCGCGAGGGCGAGGGAAAGGGAGAGGGAGAGGGCATTGTAGTCAAAACCCTCTCCTCATCCTGTGAACCACCGCGCGCGTGGGCGAGGGAGAGGCGTAGTAAGCAAGCTTCTCCTCGTTCGGCGAGTTGACGGGACACATCAAAGCAGTACTAGTACTAGTAGTAGTCCATATTGCGTCCTTTCCGATTAATATGGCTTAATTTGAAACGAGAAAAATACGCTGGCGGTCAACGTATGTAACAATACGCTCTTTACTGTCACCATATATAGTTTTGCATCGATTATACGATCACTAGCTCATTGTAGAGCACCGTATTGTACCCTACTGACCGGCCACATAGTCGACGTGGCACTTTGTTGACTGGTTAAATTGTCACCTGGTTTCTGGGTCCCACCTATCAGTTGGCAGAGCAAAGAAATCAGTTAAACAAAACTTTACGCAGGCGCGACACGAGTCCAACCCTCGCGCCCGAACCGCCCTGGCTGTGTATGTGAGTGCATGCACATGTCCTCCCTTGGTCTTCCAACAAAGAGTGTACATCGGCTATAAAACAAAGAGTGTAGTAGTATATGATGTACATCTACACTTCCAATGCATTTAGCCTTTAATCTAAATCGATATTGATTGACTAATGCACCAACTTGTGCTGTAGGTATAGGCTACATGTCTATCCTTCATTACAGACATGCAACGGCCTTCATTTAATCTTCTTATCTCAATGGTCGCATGCACACATAAGTCTGCTACTTTTGGGCGTTAATTATACCCTGGTCAATGTGTAAATCTCTAAATGTACAGTCTTTCACGGACGTAGGGAGTAAGTTGAGCACTTGAGCATGAGCATGTGTGTTGTGTTGTGTGCTGTGTGCCGCATGGGTGCGTGAGTGTTGCCTGCGTCCATGTGGAGTACGTGTGAGTGTTGCATGTTGCATGCATGCATGCATGCATGGGGCTTACTGCCTCCCATTGACATGTTCATATTTCAAGCTTCCTCTGTTCCCTCCATATGGTGATACTCCCTCTGTTCCCAAATAGTACGGAGTAAAAGCCTCCCTCTGTTCCCAAATACGGGGTATTTTTCTTTCTACAGATTTCAACAAGTGACTAGGTACGGAGAAAATGAGTGAAGTGAGCGTAGAGGCATAGGGATACTGTAGAAAGGGATTCCTCGCGATCCATTATTCCCATCTCGGTCAGAGAGAACTATTCAACTAGTCTTCACAGTGAAGTGACAATACACGCTGCAGCAGATGGGACACGTAATTAATAAGCTGAACCAGCGTGTTGGTGTTACTAAATCAGCCTTACCCAGTACTGCCATCATGTTTGCCAGTAGAGCACGCTTCTGTCCTCCATTAACTGACATATGGGCCCTCTTGTGGTAGACCCACATGTCATCGGTGTAACTATTTACACTCCGAAGGACGGTACCTATATCCTGGTGGTAGTACTAGTAGAATTGAGATTTAATGCACTTTCTTCCCCGTCTTCCACTCTTCTTCCTCCTCTCTTCTTCTTCCTCCTCTCTTCCCCATCATCGACCGCACACCATTTACCCCCGCTCACAGCTCGCCCGCCCACGCCATCTTCCTTGGTAGCTCGTGCGTACCATATCCCCCCGCTCACTACTCGGCCACACGAGGAGAAGCTTCTTAGCTCGCCCGCCCGAATCCACTTCCCCGCTGGCTCGCAGGCACCAAAAACCCCAATGGCGGAACCGACTGACACGCAGAGCCGCGACTGGAATTCCCTCCCCGATGTTCTCTTGGAGCTGATCTGTAGTCGTATGGACCTACTCAGCATCGTCCGTCTGGCCGCATGCTCGGTGTCTTTGTACCATCTACTAAATGCGCAACCGGCCGGCTCTTTTCAAGACACCCTGCTTGCTGATGCCCGATCCTCACAGGTGGCCCAGACACTGACTTGGCGATCCTACGGAGGTTGCCGTGGTGCCCCTCGACATGCTACCACTACCCGTCCACCTGTCCTTCATGCGCGGCCACTACTGGGAGGGCATGAAGGCCAACTGGATCGTCCTCATCCACCACACCGGTAGTCCGTGGCATCTCATGGATATCTAACCCAGCGAGAGATCACCCTTCCATCGTTGGATACCGCCGGCATCGAGCCTCGCGGCCCGCCGGACACTCCTGCCTACTATGCACGAGACGCGTCAAGCTTTTGGCTCGACCTTTGTTTGCAGAAAGTTGTAATCTGCGAAGTGCCCACACCATCAGAAGACTACATGGATTACAAGCTCATTGCCTTGTTCAACATGGGATTAGTCTATCTGGAATCCGGTCGCCATACATGGTTATGGATCATCATCAATCATGTTGAGGCAACATTTCTGTCTGATGCTATAGTGCACGATGGCATCGTTTACTGTGATCGGCCTTTACGATTGGCTGCCTATCTTTGGTGGAATCTATCGTCGTGTAATTGTTCTATCTCATCTCATCTTTACCTTATCAATACGACTGCATGTTCATTTGTTACAAATTTAGAATGCATAGCATGTTTATAACCACATCATTGCTATATGTTCCTCTCATTTCCTAGATTTTTATGACCACACATGTTATGTTTAGAGTTTTTTTTCGAAAAAGGGGGGTCTCCCCGGCCTCTGCATCAGAGCGATGCATACGGCCAATTGTTAGAGTTGATATGAGAAAAATTGGCATCTAATGATTGTTAGAATACATATTATGAGCATAACATCATGATTGCTATATGTTACTCTCGTTTACAAGATTTTTATAACAACGCATGTATTTGCTTAGAGTTGATATGAGAATAGTAGTAGTAAGTGCTATGGTAGAATATGAGTAGGCTATTTGTCATAGCTGTTTTCCTCTCATTGTTACATGATGTTTGAACCATGACATGTTGCTAGAATATGAAAGCCATTGGCTTATTTTTTTTAACTTGGCGTATGATTATGACCACGGCATTGCAATTCTCTGTCTATGATAAGTGTCACTGTTATAATAATCTTCATTCCACACATAATTTGAACATGATTTTTTATTTTTGTCCTTTTGGTCTCCAATTTGAATTGTTGCAGCAGACGCAAATGCGCTGGCCTTCATGATTCCAGGACCTGGAATCATACCAGCCGATGGGTGCTGGTTTATCGCTCATTCAGCTGACGGTGGTCATTTGATGCTCATTCCCACGTACCACAAACCATTACATCAAACCACATGCAGTACAATGCATGGGGCGTTCGTGACATTGATGGCTATGGCTGCTTCGTGTTCGAGAAAGATCCCAGCTCCGTTGGGCCAGGCGTATTCAACTGGAGGCGGGTTTACAGCCTCGGCAACCACTCCTTGTTCCTCGGGCTCAATTATCCGATCATCCAACCAATCATCGATCATATCACCGGCGATGATTACCGTGCTATGCAACTTCCATTCGCCAGGGGGGACTGTGTTTACACATCATACCATGGGTTTCATGAATCACCATATCCAGAGATTCGTCGACATAGCTTGTTGCCAGATAATCTTCAGTGTGTGAAAGGCATCAAGCTTCCATGCGATGGATGGCTTTTGCAAACCCGACATGCGGCAATGTGGTTCATGCCAACAGCAAATATGCACAAATTGATTCGTGCTGATATCTAGACTGAGTCATGTATTCTTACATGTTGTATACGACCCTCTTTTGTTGGATATTATGTCTTGTTGTTAGTTTGAAGCACTCCTCTGGTTTGAAGGATAGATACCTTCCTAGGATCAAGCGCATCCTAACTCCCTGTTTAGGATGTACCGATAATAATGATGGAGATCTTTGTGCGAAGCCATATATATATATACATATATATATATATATATATATGTATGTATATATATATATATATATATATATCAGTTAAGCTTCAAGTGCGTACTTGTTAGTTAAACCTATGTATAAATTGTGACACTAAATACGACTAGTAAGTAGTACAGTAGCAGTACTAGTATACGTCGGTCAAATTATTCATCATGTCCACACATTGAATTGACGTGACAACACGCTGTGCGTGAAGTGACACAAGAATCCCTGTGGCGTGTTCGGGTATTCTGGACTTTAGATTTGGAGTACCACTTATTTGTCGAAATCTTTCATCATTCACTTAAAACAGTCGATTGATCATACATTGAGTACCATATAACTGGAATTACCGATGCAAGTCGAAGAAGGATTGGCTGATGCTGCCGGTTTGGCGTCAAGTTCGATCCCACGGATCAGAGCTGATCGAGCACCTTGAGGCCAAAGTGAGTCTTTGACAGCGCGAGATTTCAGTCTCTCATCGATTTGTTCATACCAACCATCGACAGCGAGCACGGCATATGCTACACCCAACCTGAGAAACTTCCAGGTAAGACACCGATCGGCCGTCTACTTGCACAAACATTTTCCTTTCTTTATAGCTCTATTTTTCTTTTTAGACGCATACCTGGTGAAGCAATTACAATTCGACAGTTAATAAAAAGTGAAACAAGTGACTGCAACATGCCAAAGATGTTATGAAAATGCCAACTAGGTACACTAAAACCTGTATTCCACAATACTGCAGGTATCACACTGAGTGGCCTAAGGAGGCATTTCTTCGGCGCAATTCAGGCGTTCAAAAGGGGCATGTGGACACGTCGCAAGATACAGTCGGAGTGCGGCATGCACGCGATGTGGCACAAGAACGGAAATACCTTGCCGGTGATGGTCAACGGCCGACAGACGGGCAGTAAAAAAGTTTCTAGTGCTGCACACCAACAAGAACTTCGACCAGCAGAGGACCAACTGGGTGATGCACCAGTACAACCTCGGGGACCTGGAGCAAGAGAAGGAGCAGGAGCCGGTCCTCTGCAAGATTTTCTACCAGACGAATACTAGGTCCAGGAGTAAAAAGATTATAAGTTAGTTTGGTATCGGTAGTTGTACTACGTTGTCGTCCGCAAGTTGGTATTGTTGTTAACGATCTTTTGGTATGAACTTGCATTTGCTTCCAACCATCATGCCGAGGGTCGACGTGGATATAAAGCTGAATCATTTGTTTCGAAACGAATTCTCAGGCACCTGATTTTTATTTGATGGGTAGCATAAGCACCCGCCGTCAATTCCCAGTTCTGCAGTTTTTGAAACAAGTGCATGCACTTATTATCACGATAAAAAGAATATCCGTGCTGCATCCGGTTATCGATGCGTGCTTGCAGAATTCTCTCGTTTATTGAGCACGTATATTGTTTTTTCAGGTCGAGCAAGTTTCAACTAGGCTGCAGACTGCCTAGGGTTGGTTTTGTTTTTAACAGGCCCAACCCATGACGACAATGGGGCACAAAGATCCAACAGGTATCTACTGGCCTATGGCCCGCCAGCGTTAGTTATATTTTGTCTTACAACATCCGCATGCAGTTTTTTTACTGAATCAAACACACAGCCCAGTTCTATTTTCCTCTTGAAACGCATGTCCTACATCCGTTTTCTAATCTCTACCTATAGTTTTACTAGTTCATATACACGTATCATTATATTGAAAACACATAAAATTCCCTTTCGTACTTACATCCTTATTTTTGTTGTTTTTTCCCACCCAGCGCTGATTTTTTTACCACTGGGTTTCCCTTAAACCAACTCAATTGTCCCACGTCTTATTTGCTTACAAAAACAAAATGAATTTTTCGGAAAATCAATAAGTTCTTAAAAGAATGTTTATCATTTCGGGATTACAACAGTTTGGACTCCACCGAAATATGCAAAATAAGGTTGAACTTTTTGATCGTGGTCCTGGGCAGAAAATGGGCTGTAATAAATTACTTAAGAATTAGCAAATGGGCTGCAAATTATAAAAAATAGCAAATGGGCTTTATGTTGTCTGCCACAGATTTGGAGGCTGACTTGTGGGCCTACACAAGGTTTCTTAAAAAACAAACTTAGTCAACAATTGACTCTACCAGCGTCAGACCGTTAGATGTCAATCTAACGGCAATCGTGCTTTTTCAATCTTTGATCTTCCTGCCCTAGCCGCCCAAAACTGCGCCGTCGGAACCACCTGCTCCCGCCTCCCGTGGCCGGCAGTGCTGTCGGGCAGGCCTCACGGCCCCATCATACTCGCATCCCTGGCCTGTCTATCCCTCTACTCACCCACACCTCCTGTTATTTTCCGGTGACGGCAGCCGAACCAGTCAACCCTCGTACTCTCCACCGCGTGGGCAGCCACTGTCGTGTCTTCGCCGGCTCCGTGTCATTCCCTTCGTAGGCCTCGCCGTCGTCCACCGCCCTGGTGCTCTCGGCGCGGCGTGGTCAACGATGTCCATCCAATGGCCATAGTGCTTCTTCAACCTCTGGTCTTCTTGCTGACCGCCCAAAGCAGCGCCGGTCGTGCCGCATGCTCCTGCCTCCCGTGGCCGGCTGTGCTTCCGCGGAGGCCTCACCGTCCCCATACTACTCCCACCGCTGGCCAGGCCATCCCTCCACTCACCCACTCACCCTATTATTTTGTGGCGACGGCAGCCTCACACCGCAGCTGAACCAGTGAACCCTCGTACTCCTCTCCGCGTGGGCATCCACTGCCGCGTCTTCCCCGGCTCCGCGTCGTCCCCTTCCTAGGCCTCGCCGTCGTCCATCGCCTTGTTGCTCTCGGTGCGGCGTGGTCAATGTGGTCAATGACCGACTTCCATCAGAAGAGTACTATACGTGGAGAGGCTGACAGCTGGGTCCACGGCAGACGCAAGGAAGTGCCTCCTTATTACGCGCAAAATAATTATTCCTCCACCTGACAGCAGGGACCCAACGGACGGGCAACCAGTATTTCGCGGACAAAACATTTCCCCCTGACTACTGTGACCCACCGGACGGGCCACCGTATTTCGCGAAAAAAATGTTTGCCCCTGACTGCTGGGACCCACCGGATGGACCACCTTATTTCGTGAAAAAAACGCCCCGCTGTCATTTCGGACCCACCAAGTGCCTCCTTATTACGCACAAAAAAAATGAATACCCCCCTGCTAGCTGGAACCCACCATGGTGGGAGGCTGACCTGTGGGCCTACTAAGTTGACGGGGACTGAGGGCTTTGTCTTAGTCAATATGAACGATTCTAGCTCCAGTGACCGTATGATGTCCATCCAACGGCCGTCGTGCTTCTTCAATCTCTGCTCTTCCTGCTCCAGCCGCTCAAACAAGCGCCGGCGGGACTGCCTGCTCCCTCCTCCCCGCGGCCGGATGTGCTTCCGCGCAGGCCTCACCGCATCGTACTCCCATCACTGGCCTAGCCATCCCTCTACTCACCCACACCTGCTGTTATTCTCCGGCGAGGGCAGACGAACCAGTAAACCCTCGTACAGTCGTACTCCCCTCCGCGTGGGAAACAACTGCCGAGTCTTCCCTGCCTCCGTGTCGTTCCCTTCCTAGGCCTCGCCGTCGTCCACCGCCCTGGTGCTCTCGGTGCGGCGTGGTGAACGTGGTCAAGGAACGGCTTCCATCGGACGTGGATCAGACGTGGAGAGGCCGATACTGGGTCCACGGCCGCAGCAAAGAAGTGCCTTCTTATTACGCGCAAAATAATTATTCCTCCACCTGACATCTGGGACCCACCGGAAGGGCCTCTGTATTTCGCGAAAAAAACGTGCCCCCACTGACATGTCAGACCCACCAGCTATCTTCGCACGCAAGGAAGTGCCTCCTTATTACGCACAAAATAATTATTCCTCCACTTGACAGCAGGGACCCATCGGACGGGCCACCGTATTTCACGAAAAAAACGTTTCCCTCCTGACTGCTGGGACCCACCAGCTACATCTTCGCATGCAAGGAAGTGGGTCCGGGCAAAACAAACAAACGATTCGCCCCCTGACTGCTGGGACCCACCAGCTACATCTTCGCAGTAAGGAAGTGCACGGCGGTCGGGACCCACTTGGTCGAAGCGTACGTAGCGTTGTCATTCAGGCCGCGAACGTGTACGTACATATATACTGGTCGATGTAGAGGCTTGCATGTGTCATAGTAGAGGCGCGCACGTAGCATGTACACGTACGTACAGCGGCCAGGGTGCAAGAAAGAAAATACGGCAACGTATGTGTACATATGGAAGGGGTCTCGAACGCCTACTCGTGCATACGTAAATGGCTGGGTCGGAATGGAGAAACAGTGTCGTCGTCGCCGTGTTCATGGGGAGCCAACCAGCTGGGTCGAAACGAAATGCGTGGTCGTGTTCATCGGGAGGGCTTGGACGGAACAGGCGATGGAAATGAGGCCTGGCGTACCGCACAATGGAGGAAACGGACCTCCTACGTTCGGAACAGGGTCCTGTTGATCGGGAGGGGTGTGGCGTACCGTGAAACGGAGGAAACGGACCTCCTACGGTCGAAACGGGGGTCATGTTGATCGGGAGGGGTGTGGCGTACTGCAAAACGGACGAAACGGACCTCCTACGGTCGAAACGGGGGTCCTGTTCATCGGGAGGGTGTGGCGTGCCGCAAAAGCGGACAAAGCGGACCTCCTACGGTCAAACAGGGTCCTGTTCATCGGGAGGGGTGTGGCGTACCGCAAAAGCAGGACTCCACGGGATATTGTTCATCTCCACCGTCGACCTCCTCCAGCCTCCACGGGCTCTGCTCATCCGGCCTCCACCGCGCGCTACTCCACCGCTCTTGTTCAACCACCCCTCCACTGTCTACTGTTCATCCAGCCCTCCACACCACGGGGTCATGTTCAACCACCCCTCCACGGGCACCCCTCCACCGTCTACTGTTCATCCAGCCCTCCATACCACGGGGTCCTGTTCAACCACCCCTCCACTGTCTACTGTTCATCTAGCCCTCCACCACAACACGGGTCATGTTCATCCAGAGGCAACGCCACCGCTCACCGTTAATCCAACCCCCGCAACACTCACTGCTTCATCCCAGGTAGCATCGATCGGCTTGATTAGCAGCGGTAGCAAAGGAATCACTCGATCAGGTTGATTAACGACCATTGATCGATCGCTCGGGTTCGATGCGTAGCTTTGTAGTGCTGTCGCCGGGTTGATTAGAGCCCAACGCCTCGCTCGGGTTCAGTTAGAGCCAACGCCTCGCACACACGCGCGTACGTGTACGAGAGAAACGCGCATCGCTCGGCCCCCGACCTCCCACCGTAATCGGGAACTCCCCGAAATTTTCCTCCCCCTCGCTTCTACCACGGTTTTTCCGTCATGGACGGCCCAAAGAATGTCATGCAGCTGCATCTCCGGCCCGCCCAGGACGAAAAGCCCACTACATCATGATTTGTTGTCATAGAAGTAGGACCCCACCACATCTATGATGATACCGAGTTTTGTCACAATTATCGTCATAGAAGTGTCATATGTATGACAGAAAAAAATTCGTTCGGCCCAAAATGTCATGGATGTGTCTTTTTTTGTAGTGATACCATGTGTTTCCATTCAAATGTCGTTCTTGTGTTTCAGACATCCAAAAGGAAGAGGGTGATTGCAGAACCTGAAGGAGTACAAGCAAATTCCTTGAAAAAGGTGGTGCTACCGGAGAAATCACATAGCACCCGATGTATATTGGCGATCGAACCAGCGCCGCAAAACCTAGGATATCGCAACTATGCTGGTCGCTGCTTTGCTCTTGTGAGTACCTATTGTCATATCGATGTCCTTACAATTATACCTGGTGGATTATGTGACATCATTGTGCATTAAAGCTTTCTTATCCACTGTTCGCTCCAAATTATCAGATCTATATTAATGCTTAAATTAATGTAGAATAAACCCAAAGCCTATCAAGAAATTTAGTTCTGCATTGTTCTTGTAAGTATCTGTTGTCCTTCATCACTGTACTTATATTTGTCAGCTAGTTCTTGATGTACACTTTGCATCTTATTTTCCCTTGTCCTCCATTTTTCTACACATCAGATCTATATTTAATCTTTCCAAAATATTGAATAAAACCAATGTTACTGAATAAGTTTAGCTCCGCATTGCTCTTGTCAGTTCCTTCTGCCTCTATGTTGTATTTACATTTGTACTCTGCACCTTAAGTTAAATAATCGCCATTTGTTCCTATATTTTCACACCTATATTTACTCTTGACAAAATGTAGAATAAAGGCAATGCTGTTGAAGAAGAGTGTGCGGTAAACTTCTTGAATTTCCCCCCCCCCCCCCATCAATATGGACAAGGCCTTTATAGAGCCTGTCTTCACTACTAATGTAAGTTTTTCCTCCTCGAGCCTTCAAACTTTGTTGTTTATATTTGGATAGCTATGAGTGAAAATGTTGTTTATTTTTGTCGTCTGCATCAAATTGCTTGTTCAAATTTTATAAAGTAGAAGTACATAAACATAAGTTGTCCTACTCAACTTCAATCTTTAGTTGTACAATCTAGTTCCTTATTCGTACCATGTAAATTAAACTAAACATAGCAAGTTATCTTCTTAGCACTATGTTTATGCTTGTGTTCTTGATTTGTAATCGAGTTGTGTGGTGAGACTACCAACAACAGCACAATGCCATATCCTGCTATGTCTCAACTATGAACAATGCCATATTATATTAATGTTATTTAAATCGTGTCTCTTTATTTACCAATCTGAAATGGTATAAATTGACAGTGCACTCACCATTCATGCGTATATGTTGTTTATAACTACATCTATGCTTGTGTTCTTGATCTGTAATCCAGTGGTCTGGTGAAGCTGGCCGCTCCTGCACAATGCCATTTCCTATCGTCTTAACTATGAACAATGCCTATTATGTTAATGCTATTTTAATTCGTGTCTCTTTGTTTCTGACAAAGAAATGAGATGAATTGACAGCGCTGATGCTTATACGTGCAAAACCTGTTATCTACCTACTTGTTTCTCTTTCAGGGTGACAACACTGCTGCTAGGAAGAACTGCCGCAATGATAGTGAGACGAACCCATTGTTTGTCCCTCTAACACATATTCCAGAGGAGAAGGCAACACATATTGAGGGTAGGGATACTACCACAAAGTCACATCTTGATGTACTGTCAAACTTACTCAGTGACACAAGCTTGATGAAGTTGCCGCCTGAATCTGTTCGACTTCTTCGGTCTGAAATTCAAGCAGAAATACATGCTTCCGCTCAAATACGACTGGAAATCCAATCTCTATGCAAGATTAACCATAAGTACAGGATGTTTATTGATGCTATGCAGCTTAAGTTGGTGGACATGAGCGCCAAAGAAGCGCAGTCTCATCAGGTTGCTAAGCTACTTGCGCTGCACCTCCTGGGCTGGGCTAAGCTTTCTTGAACTATGTTGAAGTGTTGTCGGTTCTGTCTATTATTTTGTCCGCCTGTTAACTTCCACTGTGGCAGCTTGGCCAGTTTATGTAATCTGCTGTCTGGTTGCCCTTTATTATCACTGGCACTGAAATTTGATGCCGAGGGGATGTAATATGCTGTAATTTCTTTGTTGTATAGTCTAGGTTTATTCTTGGTCGGTATGCTGTAATTTAGGCCAGAAGGTTCAGTGGATCTCAGTTTTGTCAGTCTTCAGGCCGGCCCGTTACTCATATGGGCTAAAACCTGGGCCTATAATCATCTTGGGCCATTAGCAGGTCTAAACCTATAGTTGTTTCCCGCCTTTAACAGAACGAGTAAAGTTCTGTCCAACTGGGCCAGAGAATACCATGTGCTTTTAATAGGCTAAAACCTAGATTGGGCTAGCGTTGAGGCAAAAAAATCACAGGCCAATACATGCCGAAATTGCCTAAGGCCCAGGTTTTGCCCAAATAGGACGAGCAGTTAACAGGCCAAAATATATCTCGGGCCTGTTTGGCCCAATAAAATTATGGGCTTTAAGCAGGCTGGTATCTACACAGGCCATAGGCCTAAAAGTGCCATAGGCCCTTATCAGATCGGCTGTAAGCAGGCCGGATTCAACGCAGGTTGTAATTAGGCCCATCTGTTACACAGGACATTAACAGGCCGATAGGCCAGTTAGGCTGAAATTTATCCACGAAGACTACGGGCCGTTAAGAGGCCTAAAGTTACTTCGGACAAGAAATAGCCTAGTTTCTGCATGGGCCATTAAATGGCCTAAAGTTAAACCGGGCGGACAACGTCCTAGATGCACCATGGGCCGCTAACAGGCCGAAACTATTATCGGGTCGAACTAGTAAACGGGCATTTAACAGGCTGAAATACAAACATGTCTTAGTATGGGCCCAAAAGAACAGTTGCCTGTTAACGGGCATGATCCGATATGGGCCATAATTTGGCCCGAAATGCGGCAGGCTGTGAACGAGCCTGATCTATTATGGGCCTCAATTTGACCCAAAACATGGCAGGCTGTTAATGGGCCAGCCCACTAGTGTCTGAAAAAACATGGTGGGGCTTTAGCTGGGCCGGCCTTTTCACTGGAATGGGCCTCTGTTGGTCCGTGCCACGTGTCGATGTATTATAGGAGCCTCCTGTCCAATGAGTGGATGACATTTGTCCGAATGTTGAGCCAACACGTGTTTCCTCCGGCCAATGAGAATTTTACATGTGGAAAATCCCCATTGGTCTCGGCTGTTAATGGGTTATCGGATCCAAAACCAGACCCGGTAGCTTAACAGCGACCCGTTACGGTCGATGCCACGTGTCGGTCGCCCTTGATGAAAGCACTTCTGTGACGCGCGATTTATCGTCATGGAAGTGGACACTTCCATGATGATAATTTTGGTAATTTCATGGAACACTTCTACGACAGGTGTGACTATCTTGATTCTGTCATAAAATTGTCATGGATGTACATGCATGACAGAAAACGTGACCTATTGTGACAAACACGTATCATAACAGAAGTGTCTTTTTTTGTAGTGACTCAATACACATTCTACTGATAGTATGGCAACTCTCAGTTAACCTGATCAAGATATTCCTTATGTGTGTTGCAGGGAAACAATGGGAGACACTGCGGTTTACCATCGAGGTTTGTTCAAGCAGGGTCCTTTGGCTAATAGCACATTATTGTGCAATTGCAGAAATCATTCTAATATTTTGGTTTCTTACAATTTGGTCTTGCACATGTAGGTCTTGCTGTCAGAGGCATAGACCCACTGTTCGACCCATTTTGCATATGGGGAAATGAGATGTCCATGAATATCAGTCAAGTCAAGAAACTCAGAAAGATTGTTAGGATAAAGAAACTTCCGACGAATAAAAAGCAAGATCTTTGTTTGTACAATGAAGAAGACATCAGTCAACTATAGGATGGTACTAACTCTTTTACCTTGTTTTTACCCCTTGCGCCATTTCAAAATTTATAACAGCGATTTATGCATAGCTTTATTTTCAGTACTTTTCAAAGCAGTTCACCGATGATTACCTCTCAAACCACCTGCATGGTCAAGAGGCGAGGAAGGTATTCATTCAACACCCACGGTACAATATTGATGTCTTCTTTGAAGAGGACGAAGGTTGGGCGGGCAATTATCCATAGCCACTGGCCTAAAGTTGCAAGGACATTCAACATCACTAAAGGCTCAATATTTGCCTTGCGCTTATGCAGTTTCCCAGATGAGATTCATCTGTCTATTTACCGTGTATGATGCTACTTTCCAAAGGTTTTTGATGATGCATGTGAAACTTGGTGCTGTTGTGTAATGGCGAATCGAAAAGCGAAGCTATCTGATGTAATTATATTATGAAATCCTGGTTGCTGTTATACGGATATGAAATATCTGGTGTGTTTTATAAGAAATATCAGTTTGATTAGTACATGGATTATCAATAATAGGCTAATTACCATGCTTATTGGGGTTTTCTATTGCAGACGGTTACGCAGACAACACCGTGGGCGATGAACTCAAACAACCCGCACGGTTTCTAGAAAGTAGGCATGTTCTATCAACTAACAATCACACACGGCTTCCGACAGTGAACTGTTTGCGTTAGGCCACCTTGCACAAACATTTCCACACAAAGAACTTTGTGTGATATACATACCTACGAAAATGTTTTTCTGGGATTCACCCTGTGGGATGTACATACCTACGTAAAAAAAATTCTCAGATTCACCGTGTGGGATGTACATACCTACGAAAATGATTGGGTTTTGATGTATCGCCCGATCGCACACGAGCTCATTTGGTGTCCCAGGAGGGCCTATCCCCGACGGTTTCTGGGTCGTGTGGGAAGGACCAACCTATCGCCCACACTCACTTGGTGACGGTTCCAAATGCCATCACGGAAAGGGGTTAAAAACCGTTTGTATGGCACATCGATGTACCAGTGAATGTAATTAGCATAGTCAGCATACCAAGGAGTACTATGAGAAACATTTATTGCAGCTAACTGCTCATCAAGAAAACTATCATCAATAGGTAGTGGGTCATCAAGCACATTTTCAAGCCTAGATAAATTATCAGCTACTTGGTCTCAGCTCCTTTTCTATCAGTGATATGTAAATCAAACTCTTGTAATAAAGGACCCATCGAATAATTCTAGGTTTAGCATCTTTCTTTTCCATAAGATATTTAATAGCAGCATGGCCTGTGTGAAGAGTAACTTTTGAATCAACAATATAAGGTCTAAATTTATCACAAGCAAACACCACTTCTAAGAATTCTTTTTCAGTAGTAGCATAATTTCTTTGAGCATTGTCTAGAGTTTTACTAGCATAATGAATAACATTCAATTTTTTATCAACTATTTGTCCTAGAACAGCACCAACAACATAATCACTAGCATCACACATAATTTCAAAAGGCAAGTTCCAATCAAGTGGGTGAACAATAGGTGCAGAAATTAAGGCTTTCTTGAGTGTTTCAAAGGCTTCTAAACAATCATCATCAAAAACAAAAGGGATATCCTTTTGCAAAAGATTCGTAAGAGGCCAAGAAATTTTAGAAAAGTCTCTGATAAATATCCTATAGAAACCAGCCTGACCTAGGAAACTACGAATACCTTTTATATCTTTAGGACATGGCATTTTCTCAATTGCATCAACCTTAGCTTGGTCCACTTCAATACCTCTTTCAGAAATTTTATGACCAAAGACAATGCCTTCATTAACCATATATAAAGTGGCACTTCTCCCAATTCAAGACAAGATTTTTTTTGTTCACATCTCTGCAAAACTCGATCAAGATTGCTTAAACAATCATCAAAAGACTTCCCATAAACAGAGAAAGCATCCATGAAAACATCAACAATCTTTTCACAAAAGTCAGAGAATATAGCAGTCATACATCTTTGAAAGGTAGCAGGTGCATTGCATAAACCGAAAGGCATACGTCTATAAGCATAGGTTCCAAAGGGACAAGTGAAAGTGGTATTTTATTGACCAGGTTGAGAAACAGGTATTTGTGAAAAGCTAGAATATCCATCAAGGAAGCAAAAATGTGTGTGCTTAGATAATCTTTCAATTATTTGATCGATAAAAGGCAAAGGGTAATGATCTTTTCTAGTTGCTTTGTTTAATTTTATAAAATAAATTTCCATTCTATAGCCTATAACAATTCTTTGTGGAATAAGTTCATTCTTATCATTAGGAACAACAGCTTTACCTCCCTTCTTAGGGACACAAGGAACAGGACTTACCCATCTACTATCAGCTATAGGATAGATTATACCTGCTTCCAGAAGTTTTAATATTTCCATTCTTACCACTTCTTTCATCTTCGGATTTAACCGACGTTGGTGATCAACAACAGATTTAGCATCAGGTTCCATATTAATTTTGTGCTGACATAGAGTGGGACTAATGCCCTTTAAATCATCAAGGGTATGTCCAATAGCAGCTCGGTGCTTCCTTAGAACTTTCAATAATCTTTCTTCTTCATGTTCTGAAAGGTTAGCACTAATAATAACAGGATATATCTTCTTTTCATCAAGATAAGCATATTTCAAAGTGTCTAGCAATTGTTTTAATTCAAATCCAGGATCCCCTTTACGTGGAGGAGGACCTCCTAGAGTTTCAATAGGCAAATTGTGTTTAAGCAGAGGATGTTGTTCAAAGAAAATTTTATCTATTTCATTTCTTTCATGCATATGTAAATCATTTTCATGGTCTAGCAAATATTGTTCTAAAGGATCAGTAGGTGGGACAGAAATATAAGAAAGACCAATTAATTCATCCTTACTAGGCAATTCTTTTTCATGAAGCTTTCTACTAAACTTGGAAAAATTAAACTCATGAGACTCATACAATTTGTTTCTTGCAATCTATCTTAGCATTAACGGTGTTCAAGAAAGGTCTACCAAAGATAATGGGACAAAACTCATCTTGTGGGGAACCAAGAACAAGAAAATATGTAGGGTATTTTATTTTCCCACACAAGACTTCAACATCTCTAACAATCCCAATTGGTGATATAGTGTCTCTATTAGCAAGTTTAATAGTAACATCTATGTCTTCTATTTTTGCAGGTGTTATGTCCTTCATAATTTCTTGATATAAGGTGTAAGTAATAGCACTCACACTAGCACCTGTGTCACATAAACCATGATAACAATGATCTCCTATTTTAACTGAGATGACAGGCATGCCAACAACAGGTATATATTTGTTATTTTTATCAGGTTTTGGCAGTTCTAGCAGCTTCTTCACAGAAGTAAATAACATGCACATCTATATCTTCTTCCAAGAGATCTTTAACCATAGCAATGCTAGGTTCTACTTTGATTTGCTCATCAGGTTTAGGTGTTCTAATATAGCTTTTGTTAACCAGAGTTGAAATTTAGCATGTTCCTTTATCCTAACAGGGAAAGGTGGTTTCTCAATATAAGTAGTAGGGACAACTGGATCAACATTGTAAAGTTGTAAAGTATAGTTTCTTATTTATTTTTTTGAGGGGAAGTATAGTTTCTTCTTTAACTGGTACCGGTTCTTTAGTTTCTTCTTTAATAGGTGGGTGATATTTAAACCACTTCTTTAGGGAGTTCAACGTGAGTAGCAAATGATTCACAAAAGGAGGCTACTATCTCAGAGTCAAGTCCATATTTAGTGCTAAACTTTTGAAAGGCATAGGTATCCATAAAAGATTTAACACTATCATACTTAAGTTTAATACCTGACTCTTTACCTTCGTCGAGTTCCCAATCTTCAGAGTTGTGTTTCGTTCTTTCCAAAAGATCCCACCGGAATTCAATAGTCTTCTTCATAAAAGAACCAGCACAAGAAGTATCAAGCATGGTTTGATCATTAGGAGAAAGCCGAGCATAAAAAATCTGGATAATAATTTATCTTGAGCGCTCTTGATTGGGGCATCAATATAACATTGTATTAAGCCTCCCCCAAGCGAGGGCGATACTTTCTTCTTCACGAGGCCAAAATTTATATACATATAATTCCGATCACGATCAACTAGATGCATAGGATAAATTTTTTGGTGGAACTCCAATTTCAAATGATTCCAATTCCATGATCCAATATCATCGCATAGCCTATACCATGCCAATGCTTTTCCCTTCAAAGATAAAGGGAAAACCTTTTTCAACACTTTATCTCCGGGTAAACCAGCAAGCTTAAACAATCCACAAATTTGTTCTACATATATCAAGTGCATATCAGGATGTTCGGTTCCATCTCCTGCATAAGGATTAGCTAGCAATTGTTCTACCATACCCGAAGGAATTTCATATTCAATATTTTCAGTAGGTGCAGTAGGTTGAGAGGTAGCTAATTGTGGTTCCGGACGAGGTGAAGATACCCCGAACAAACCCCTCAAAGTATTGTTTTCCATAGTAACAAGTGACAATAAATTTCAGCACACTATATAAATGTTTCCTTACCAAATTCCACTTACCAAAGGCGCTACACTCCCCGACAACGATGCTAGAAAATAGCCTTGATGACCCACAAGTATAGGGGATCAATTGTAGCTCTTTTCGATAAGTAAGAGTGTCGAACCCAACGAGGAGTAGAAGGAAATGACAAGTGGTTTTCAGCAAGGTAATGTCTGCAGGTGCTGAAATTGTAAGTAACAGAGTAGTTTGATAGCAAGGTACGTTGTAACGAGCAAGTAACAATAGTAGTAACAAAAGTGCAGAAACGTAGCCCAATCCTTTTGAGGCAAAGGACAGGCCAAAACGGTCTCTTATGATAAGCAAAGCATTCTTGAGGGTACACGGGAATTTCATCTAGTCACTTTCATCATGTTGATTCGATTTGTGTTCGCTACTTTGATAATTTGATATGTGGGTGGACTGGTGCTTAGGTTCTGTTCTTACTTGAACAAACCTCCTACTTATGATTAACCCTCCCGCAAGCATCCGCAACTACGAGAAAAGTATTAAAAATAAATTCTAACCATAGAATTAAACTTTTGGATCCAATCGGTCCCTTGCGGAACAACGCATAAACTAGGGTTTAAGCTTCTGTCACTCTTGCAACCCATCATCTAATTGCTACTCCATAATGCATTCCCTTAGGCCCAAATATGGTGAAGTGTCATGTAGTTGACGTTCACATGACACCACTAAGGGAATCACAACATACATACTATCAAGATATCGAACACATATCAAGTTCACATGATTACTTGCAACATGATTTCTCCTGTGACCTCAAGAACAAAAGTAACTACTCACAAATGATAAACATGCTCATGATCGGAGGAGTATTAAATAGCATAGTCGATCTGAACATATAATCTTCCACCAAATAAACCATATAGTAATCAACTACAAGATGTAATCAACACTACTAGTCACCCACAAGCACCAATCTATAGTTCTGGTAACAAGATTGAAGACAAGAGATGAACTAGGGTTTGAGATGAGATGGTGTTGTTGAAGATGTTGATGGAGATTTCCCTCCCTAAGATGGGAGAGTTGTTGGTGATGATGATGATGATGATTTCCCCCTACGGGAGGGAAGTTCCCCCGGCGGAATCGCTCCGCCGGAGGGCAAAAGTCCTCATGCCCAAGTTCCACCTCGAGGCGGCGGCGCTCCGTCCCGAAAGTCTTGTCCTTATTTTTTCTAGGTCAAAATGACCTATTTACAAGAAGATGGGCACCGAAGGTGGGCCTGGGTGAGCACAACCCACCAGGGCGCGCCTGGGCTCCCTGGCGTGCCCAGATGGGTTGTGCCCACCTGGTGGGCCCCCTCTGGTAGTTATTTGCTCAAATAATTCTTATATATTCCATAAAATATCCTCATGAAGTTTCAGCTTCTTTGGATTTGTGCGGAATAGGTGGCGTAACGTAGCTTTTCCAGGTCTAGATTTCCTGCTGCCAGAATTCTCCCTCTTGGTGTGTACCTTGCATATTATGAGAGAAAAGGCATTAGAATTACTCCAAAAAGCATTATTATGGATAAAAACATCATAAATAACTGTAAGAAAACATGATGCAAAATGGACATATCAGCGCATGCTGCGCGAAGGTAGGCCCCCCGCCGGAGAAGGCACCAGCGAGCCCTTCCCCCCGGTGGTCGAGGCCTGCGATCGCCGAGGCACCACTAGCGTCCCCCTTGCCCCTTGGTCTCGTCCTTGTTTCCGGACGCCCCAATGGTGGTCGGGGGAGGCGCAGGGTGGAGCCCTCGCCAAGCGTCGGGGAAGCTCATGAAGATCTCCGCTTGTGACACTCTCACGTAATAATGAGTTGGGGTTGTACACACCTCGGAGTCTCCTGAGTGCCGCCCTCGGGCCTCACGGGGGCTACCACCCACATCCAAGTGGAAGCACCATGCTCCGCGCTGGCCGTCGACACTGTCCCACAATGACTATGCCCACGCCCAGTAGAAGCACTTAGCTCCGCGCTGGTGAAAAGACTAGCTAGGTGCCGGACACAGCCATTTGCTTTTGCCCTCTTTCTGTAACCCAATTTGCCAACTTTTGGAATGATATTTGGAGTTTGGTGCACTTAGCAAAGGAAAAACGGGTGGAATTTTTCTTGGTTCATGGTAATTTGTTGCATTCTGGTTTGCGCTTAAGAGTGAGGCTCATGCCTACTACCCCCCTGTGAGCGCCCCGCGAGCGGCGGCTGGGCGTGGTATGCGCACATCGAGTATGCTTGGGCTAGCCCAGGCGGCACCGAGGCCCCCTTGGGGTCAGGAATGCAACCGCCGCAGGATCACCGCGTGCACACTTTGCCGTAATCCGGCAATCGGCTCCTCGCGAGGCCCTCTTGGGCGGCCAGCAGGCTCCTCGGGAGGCCTAAACCCTTGCGAGCCCCCGAAGGGCCCACCTCGGGAGAGGGGAGCTCCTGCGACATCAAGACCGGCTCAAGACCTACGGAACCAAAGATAAGTCGCAACAGTCACTTTTCTCGGGAGCCCCCAGGCTCATGACGGTACGTCCCAAATTATATCTCAAAAGCATATCATTGTTCGTATGTTATAAGGGCCCCCTTCAAAAATGCGTTCACACCCCACAGGGCCGTATCCGAAGGTTTTTGCATACATGTCTGAACAAGAAGCAAAATGTAGGCCTAGCCGGATGTGCTGCCACTGGCGCCGTCCTCATCATCATCATCCATACTACCTCCCTCGGTTTCAAGCACGACCGCGTTGTCTTCAGGGGCGAACTCCGCGACCAGGTCGTCCACATGGTCGTCCACCCAGTCCACCAGATTGCCCTGGACTGGGCACGGGGGCTATCGCTGCGTTGAAGTCAAAGTGGGGGGTCAAGGTTGATAAGGTGACTGAAGACGCGTGAGATTGCATGCCCAAGAAGGCCCCGGCTTCTCTCCTCAACAAGCTGGCGAGCTCTTGCGGCCAGTCCTCCAGATGGGTCACGATCTGAGTGAAGAAGCGGAGGTGGCTGGCGTCATCATCCTCGTGCGGGTGAGAGATGCTCTCTTTGTAGATGGTGTCTAAGGCCCGGTTGGCCCTGACCCTGAGGTCCTTGAGCATCGAGGAACGCTCGCGCTGCATCATCCAACGATGGCATGCTTCATTTGTGGTCTTCTCCCCGTGGGACATGACGGCCTCAACCTGCTGCTGAAGTGAGGATAGGTCAGCTCGAGTGGAGGCCAAGTCGGCTTGGGCGGAGGCCTGAGCCTCCTTGGCGGTCCTCTCGCGCTACTCTGCCGCAGCCAGCTTCATCCTGAGGACGGCGGTCCTGCCCTCGAGCTCCGCCTGCTGCAGTTCGAAGCAGGTCTCCTGGAGCCCCAACTCCTGGCGGTGCTCGTCAGCAAGAGTAGCGCGAATCTTCCCCACCCTTTGGTCAACCTCCTACTAGATCCTGGCTTCCCGAGAAGCAACGGCGTCCTCAGCCGTGGCTTCTTGGCGCTCCCTCACCTCAAGCCGCTCGAGCTCCAGGCTGTCCTCCAAGACCTCAAGTGCCAGCGCGTTCTCACATTCCTGGACCTCCTTCTCATCAAAGAGGGCCTTGCTCAGCGATGCCGCAAGGGTGGCCCTGCGTGCCTGGATCTGTCGCTCAAGGGCGGCATTTGAAGCTCGAAGCTCCCTCTCATGCTCCTTGGCCGCCTCAAGATGGCAATCCGCAGCTCTGGCTTCTTCCAAAGCGCGGGCGCAAGCCTCGCGAGAAGTGGCGAGGGAAACCGCGGCGTCCGCGCGGGCGCGCTCATGCTGGAGATGCCCGAGGTTGTTGGCGACCTTCAGCTGGTGCCGCTCGTGCGCCAAACAGAGGCCCTTCGCCTCGAGATGGGCATCGACATCGACAAGCTCTCCTCCAAGCCGACGCAGTGCGCCCATTGCTTCCCGAAAAAGGTCATGGCGGACGGTGTTGAGCCCGCGCGCAAGCTCTAGCGCGCGGCCAAGCCCTTCCTCCACGCCGGGGGCTGCAGGAGAGGCGTGGAGCGGCTCGCCCGTCTCCGGCAAGGGGCTAGCGGCCGGTGCTTCCCCCGCCATTTCCCAGGCCTTGGCGGAGGCATTGGGCGGTGTGGTGTCGCCGCTCAAAGATGAAATCGGTGATGGGACCGCCCAGCCACCAATGAAGACCAGGATCCCTCGGCACGCCACATGCGCCCCAGGGGTAACCATGAAGGAGGTGTCCCGTGATCACAGCCTAACGACCCTCTAGCAGCACCCCCACCTTGCGGGCCGGTCTCGCGCCTCGCGTGGATGGTTGTTGTGAGGGATCTAAGATCGAGAGCGGACCAAGGACCTCCAGAGGTCGCTTCCCAGAAGGATTCGCCACCGCAGCCGAAGGGATCCTAAGGAGCCAGTGATACGTCTCCAATGTATCTATAATTTATGAAGTATTTATGCCACATTTACAATAATTTTATATGGTTTTGGTATGATTTGCATGGAACTAAACCGGACTGATGCTGTTTTCAACAGAACTACTGTGGTGTTGTTTTTTGTGCATAAATGAAAGTTCTCCAAATGAGCTGAAACTTTTTGACGATTTTTTCTGGAACAAAAGAGACCCCCGAAGTTTCGTGGGAGGGCCAGAAGAGCCACGAGGAGGGCACAACCCACCAGAGCGCGCCTGGTTGGCCTGGCTTGCCCCAGTGGGTTGTGCTCACCTCAAGGGCCATCTTAGTGTGAAACCAATGCCAAAAAATCCTATAAATAGAGAAACCATCAGGGGTTAACCTAGATCAGAAGTTCCACCGCCGCAAGGCTCTGTAGCCATCGAAAACCAATCTAGACCCTTTCCGGCACCCTGCCGGAGGGGGGAAATCATCACCGGTGGCCATCTTCATCATCCCGGCGGCCACCATGATGAGGAGGGAGTAGTCCACCCTCGGGGATGATGGTTTGTACCAGTAGCTATGTGTTTAATCTCTCTCTCTCTCTCTCTCTCTCTCTCTCTCTCTCTCTCTCTCTCTCTCTCTCTCTCTCTTGTGTTCTTGAGATGTCACGATCTTGATGTATTGCGGGCTTTGTTAATATAGTCGGATCATATGGTGTTTTCCCTTCTGTATCTTGTTGTCATGAATTGAGTTTTTCCCTTTGAGATTTTGTTTTATCGGATTAAATAGTTTTATGGATTTGAGAGCACTTGATATATGTCTTGCATATGAATACTTGTGGTGACAATGGTGTATCGTATTGATTCACTTGATATATGTTTTGGCACTCAACTTGCAGAATCCCGAGATGACATTGGGGTAATCTATGCATAGGGGTTGATGCACGTTCTCGTCTTTGTTTCTCCGGTAGAAATCTTGGGGCACTCTTTGAAGTTCTTTGTGTCGGATTGAGTATTATGAATCTAAATTTGCTTTGTTGTTATTTTAGTACGAACTCTAGGATAGATTGATCGGAAAGAATAGCTTTGAGGTGGTTCCGTACCCCACAAACAATTTATTCTATGTTCTCCGCTAGATAGGAACTTTGAAGTGATTCTTCATCGCACTTTGAGGGGTGGTTATATGATCCAATTATATTAGCATTGTTGAGAGATTGCACTAGCGAAAGTACGGACCCTATGCCTCATTTTCAAGCATTGCAATACCATTTTTGTGCCCGTTTACTATTTGCTACCATGCTGTTTTTATTTAGTCAGATTATAAAAATATATTTATACCATCAATATTACATTTTTATCACCATCTCTTCGCCGAACTAGTGCACCTATACAATTTGCCATTGTATTGGGTGTGTTGGGGACACAAGAGATTTCTTGTATATTGTTGCAAGGTTGTTTGAGAGAGACCATCTTCATCCTACACCTCCCATGAATTGATAAACCTTAGGTCATCCACTTGAGGGAAAATTGCTATTGTCCTACAAAACTCTGCCTTTGGACGCCCAACACGAGTCTACAAGATTAAAGTTGCATAGTAGACATAAAGCTCTTTTCTGGCGCCGTTGCCGGGGAGGTGAGTGCATGAAGGTATATCTTTAGATCTTGCAATTGAATCTTTTAGTTTCTTGTTTTATCACTAGTTTGGTTTATAAAAGAAAACTACATAAAAATGGAATTGAGGTTGCATCATACTATTGATCATCTTTATAATATCTTTCTTGAAAATGATGGTTCAGAAAATTGTGCTCAATTGTTAGAACAAGAAGTCAATAAAATGTTTCGCACAAAATATTTGAATGATGAGCATGATTGAATGTTGTTAGTATGAATTATTTGAATACCCATGATGCTAATAATATGAAAAGCCATAAGCTTGGGGATGCTATGTTTGATGAAGATGATATTTTTAGTCCCCCAAGTTCTAATGAGAAAATTTATTATGACGAAAGCATGCCTCCTATTTATGATGATTATATTGATGAAAGTGGGTTTGGAAGAGTGTCAACTCTAGGTAATGATCGTCCCACTATTTTGGAGGGTGTTGAATCTTGTCACAGTATTGAAAAAAGTGGATTTGGAGAGGTCATGACTTTATTTAGTGATGAATCCACTATTTCGGAAGAGGTTTCAATTGACTATGACAACAAAGTTGCTATATATGATGATTACGGTGATGACATGTATGATATACAGAATAATAATAACCATGAAACTTGTCATCATGATTTTAATTTTCAATCCCCTCATAGTTATTTTGTTGAATTTGCTCCCACTACTATTCATGAGAATAAATTTGCTTATGTGGAGAGTAATAAAATTTCTACACTTGTGGATCATTAAAAGAATACTTTACGTGATAGCTATATTCTTGAATTCATTCATGATGCTACTGAAAATCATTATGAGGGAGGAACTTATGCTTGTAGGTGTAGCGACCTGACCCAACATCGGTCAAGTCTCTGTGTCTGTACCATCCCAAGATCATGCTGGTACTCACAGTACATCGATAAAGAAATCAAAGTTCAATCACACCTGAATTTTATTACACGATTCTCATATAGAGTCTTTATTACAAGGGAATAAATTCGGCTCAAGGCCAACTCATGAGAAATAAACTACTAATGCTGCGGAAGCGTCAAGGTAAGCGAGTCCATCCGACTCCAAAGGGCAATCGCCAAGCGGAGCGTAGCCTCACTCTGATCGGAATATATCTACGCAACATAATACATTGCAGCCATGTAGGTCGACTTTTGGAATAAGTCGGCAAGTCATGAAGAATAACAATAATAAAGTTACTACACTATATGCATTTTGGCTGTGGAGCTCTAAGTTTCATCATTTTGCGAAAAGCCAATTTTATCCTACTACAAGGACTTATTTGCAAATTACTACAAATTATTGGTAGTTATTGAGATGGTTCCGCCAACCAAAATCTCGTTCCCAAATTATTAAGTCATAAACCCTCAAATTAATTCATTATTTTTAGTGTTGAGATATCCGAATACTTCCAAGTTCCAGAGGCTCAAATGTCCGTAACCGGGACACGGCTAATCGATTAGGTTATAACTCTGCAGAGGTTTGCGCACTTTCCCGCAAGAATCATTCCCTCCTTTAGAGTCTTCGCACTTCATGGTGTTTGAAGACGGGACGAATGAAACAGGGTCTTCCAAAGAGTTCTTGGCCACCGGTACCCATCCAATCCTACCGATTCGTCTACTTCTCGTAGTACCGTCCGGCCAGCGTCACTACTAGGGTCAACCCAGCGAGCCCATAATGGCTTGCGGCTGCACAGTAAGCTTCCGGTCATGGGGCATCCATCCTTCTCTTCGTGGCTGGGTGAAGCTTTCCGCAGGATGTCATGGCGCTTCTCCATGCATCCCGGCCACCACTGGGTGCTCCAGGTGCCCGTCACAACCGTCCTCCACCCAAGAGTGATTTTCCAAGTCCATCTTGATCATTGTAGTTCATGGGGTTATCATCATCATTGACTCTCACATCTTGCTTATGAATATCACTCATACCAAATCCCGTCTACGAGCATAGCAAAATAACTACTACGTCCCGGGTCATGGTAACAAGGATTGGTTCATCCTACCACATGATACTACTCAAGTTTAATGACTTCAAGATTTCACTACTGCATGCATGGTGGGGTGGTGACAACTACTAATGCACAAAAACATAGGTATAGAAATAACATGATCAAAACTTGCCTTTGCCGATGATCCTCGTAAGCTAAAGAGTCGTAGTAGCAAGCTTCGCACTCCGGAAACTCTACCGAGACAAAGAATAACACAATAAGCACAAAGCAAGAGGATCACACAAGATAACAATAGTAACATAGCACAACAAAACAATCAAAACCAAATCCAAAAGAAAAACTCAAAGAACCCATTCAAAGTTTTTCCCTACTCCAAATAATAACAAAAATAGTTTTTATATAACAAAAATTCCTTAATATAACCTAATCATGGTTTTAGGTTAACTTAACAGAAAAGGATTCACTAAGCAACTAGGAGCAAAAAGAATTAATTAAATAGCTATTATAAAACTCATTTTAGGCCTAATCAAATTTCTATTAAGAAAATTATTTTAAAACTTTTATTAATTATAAATTAAAGTTCATCTAATTGAGGGACAGAAACTAACCTAGAATAACTTATCTCTAGTTAAAAATAAATTAATTTACTAATTAATTAATTAGGAAAACAGTAACTAGTTAATTAATTAGTATTAATATGATTCTGTCTAAATCTAATTATTTATTAATCCTAAAATACCCAAGTTAATTTCTAGGGTTTGGCAATGTCAAAATAAAGTGATGACAAAAAGAATCATGCAAAAATAATTTTTCTAACTAAAGTTATAGCAGATTTGCTATTCTGACTAAAACAATACTAAAGCATTTTTAATTATTTTTAACATAGCTAAATATATATTTTACAGATACTACATAAAATTTGCAATCCAACAAAAAAAGAATCACTCAAAAATATTAAACAGAATAAAAGATATACATTTTTGAAAACTGAAACTATTCGGCTAAAACAGAAAATCAAAATAAAAGGAAAAAGGCCTAATGGGCCTATATCAGGCACTAGGCGTAGTTTAGTCTAAACGGCCTAGGTTTAAAACTAAACGAACCGGCCTAAACAAATAAACCTAAACTAAAAATAAACCGATCGGAACCGGCCGGTTTTCTAACTAAAACCTAACCCTTCGGGGTTCTAATCCTAGCCCTAGATCTAGGATCGAACGGTGGAGGGGGATGCCGGGGACTTACCGGACTCCGGCGACGGCGGCGAAAGTGCTCCGGGGCGTCCGGACGTCGGCGAGCTCCGGCGACTCGTCGGGAAGACGCGCACGGGGTCGGGGACGGGTTCGGTGGTGTTGGGTGGGGTCGGGGTGGACCAGGGCGTCGACGGCGGCAACAATGGCGGCGGGGAGGGCTCGGGTCTCAATGGCGCAAAGCAGGAGGGAGAGGGGTGCGGCGGGGGTCTCGGGGAATGGGGTGCGGCGGCGCGGCTCTTTATAGCCCTGGGGTCGGGCTTGCCTCGGAAGGGCATCGGGGGCTGTCGGGGATCCCGGATCCTTCGGGATCCGGTCGATCTCCGGCGAGGTCGCGGCGTGGGCGAGGGGGGAAGAAGAGGGCGGGGCCTGGGTGAGAGGAGAGAGAGGGGCGGGTCGAGCGGGTGGCCGAGACGGAGGTTTTTCGGCGAGGCGAGGCCGGTCGGGCTGGGCTGGCTGTTGGCCTAGTGGGCGGCTGGCTTGGGCCAAAGCGCTGGGTCATGGAGGGTGCGGCACTGGCTGGGCTGGGTGGCTGGTGGCGCCTGGGGTTTTTCTTTATTTTTTTTTATAAAACTAAAACAAAAATAAAACCAAATCTATAGATAATTTATATAGGGTATATATATACCAAAATGATCAGGGGAATATTCCCTTTCATTTGAACATTTTTCCAAAGGCAAAATCCAAACTTCATAAAAATCTATTTTTTCAAATTCAAATAAATTTCAGATTTGAATCCAAATCTTTTGGCATTGTTTCCTCTGATATTTTTTGAGTGTCATGTTTGCTCCTCTCATACTTTTGATCAAGTATTTATCAGGGCTTGGTTTTTGAATTGTTTCCCACATGCCAAAGTTTGAAATTCAAATTCAAACTCAACTTGCTCTGAAACTTCAAATGGCATTCAAATTCAAACAGGATGCATAGGATGCTTATCTATAATTGTAAAACATTCCAAATAGGAAATTTGGGATGTTACAAACCTACCCACCTTAAGATGAATCTCGCCCTCGAGATTCGGGTTGGCTAGCAAATAGGTGCGGATGGTCTCGACGAAGATCTTCTTGGCGTTCCTGTGTGGCTTCTTCCTCGGTGTGGTGACTCCACGGCACCTTGCAAAACTTGATGACCTTGCTGCGGGTGACTCGCTTGCAGCCTCGAGAATTCGGACGGGTTTCTCCTTGTAAGTCAAATCACTTTGTCAAGCTGTATGGCCTCTAGGGGCACCTTTGTGTCTCTCAACGGAACATCGGCCATGTCGGCATGACACTTCTTTAGCCGAGAAACATGGAAAACATCATGAACTCCGGACAATCCTTCCGCAATTCCAACTTGTATGCAACTTCTCCACGACGCTCGAGGATTTTGTAGGGGCCAATGAATCGGGTGCTAACTTTCCTTGACTCCAAACCTCTTGATTCCACGAAGTGGAGACACACGAAGGTATGCTCGGTCTCCCACTTCGTAAGTCACCTCCTTGCGCCATCGTCGGCATAACTCTTCCGTCATGATCGTGCTATCTTGAGCCTGTCTCGAATCAGCTTGACTTTCTCTTGGAATCCTTGATAAGATCGGAACCGAAAAGTGATCGATCTCCAACACTATCCCACAAAGAATGGTGTTCTGCACCTCCTTCCGTATAGAGCTTGAAGGGGCCATCTTCAAACTGGATTGATAACTGTTGTTGTATGAGAACTTCTGCGACGGCAAATTATCATCCCAGCTAGACCCATAGTCTAGCACACAAGCTCTCAACATGTCCTCCAGAATCTGATTGACTCTCTCGATACGTCCATCTGTCTGCGGATGAAAAGCATCTTGAATTCCAGCCTCGTACCCAAAGTTTCATGCAATTGCTTCCAAAACTTTGAGGTAAAGCTCGTTCCTCTATCGACACGATTTTCCTCGGAACTCCATGCAGACATACGATCCTGGTCATGTATATCTTGGCCAACTTGGCACTGGTATAGGTAGTCTTCACGGGAATGAAGTGAGCTACCTTAGTCAAACGATCAACCACTACCCAGATACAATCATAACCTGAACGGGTCTGGGTAATCCTGTGATGAAATCCATACCAAGTTTCTCCCATTTCCAATCGGGAATCGGCAAAGGTTGAAGTAACCCTGCTGGCTTCGATGTTACGCCTTTACACGTTGGCAAACATCGCATCGCTACGCATACGGCAATGTCCTTCTTCATACTGTCCACCGTAAACTTTGCTTCAAATCCAGGTACATCTTGGTGTTGCCGGATGAATCGAGTCTGGTGAATCATGAGCCTCCTGAAGAATTAGCTTCACGAGCTCGGGATCATTGGGCACATAAATACGATCCTCAAACCATATAGTTCCATGTTCATCCTTTCGAATCCTTTAGCTTTTCCTTCCTCCATCTTTTGCTTTATCTCATCGATTTCCTTGTCCGACTTACGGGCTTCACGAATCCTTTCGGTCAAGGTGGACTGAACTTCCGTGGTTGCCACAAATCCTCTCGAACTATCTCGATCGGAGATCTCTCGAGGTCATCGACTAACTCTGGGTAATCCTCCTGTTGTAAGAGTATTCACATAACTCTTACGGCTCAAAGCATCTGCTACCACATTGGCCTTACCGGGGTGGTAATGCAATCTCATGTCGTAGTCCTTTATCAACTCTAGCCATCTCCTCCGCTCGAGGTTCAATTCCTTCAAGTGAAGATATATTTCAAACTCTTGTGATCTGTATAGACATCACAACGATTTCCAATGAGGAAATGTCTCTGTGTCTTGAGTGCATGCACTATACCGCTAACTCCAAATCATGCGTGGCATAATTCTTCTCATGAGGCCGTAGCTGTCCGGAGGCATAAGCTACAACCTTACCCTCCTGCATCAATACTCCTCCGAGTCCTTGACGAGAAGCGTCACAATAGACCTGGTATTCCTTATGTATGTCCGCAATATCAACACTTTGAAATTTGTGACCAACCGTTTCTTCAATTCCTGAAAACTGGCTTCACATTCCTCGGTCCAAACATACTTGGCTTCCTTCTTCAACAACTCAGTCATGGGCTTGGCAATCTTTGAGAAGTTCTCAATGAACCTCCGATAATATCCTGCGAGTCCGAGAAAGCTGCGGATCTCCTTGACTGAGGTGGGTGACTGCCAATCGGTGACTGATTCAACCTTGGCGGGGTCAACTGCTATTCCTTCTCCTGAAATAACATTTCCGAGGAATCCAACTTCCTTCAACCAAAATTCACATTTGCTGAATTTGGCATACGGTGATGTTCTCGAAGTTTCTCCAGAACTAGACGCAAATGTTCCTTATGCTCTTCCTCGCTCTTGGAGAAAATCAATATGTCATCGATGAACACCACGACAAACTTGTCCAAATATTCCATGAACACCTTGTTCATCAAGTTCATGAAGTATGCAGGAGCATTAGTCAATCCAAATGACATGACGGTATACTCATATAAACCATACCTGGTAGTGAATGCTGTTTTGGGTATATCCTTTTCACGAATTTTCAACTGATGATACCCTGATCGAAGATCGATCTTAGAGAATACCTTGGCTCCAACAAGTTGATCAAACAAGTCATTGATCATGGGCAGAGGGTACTTGTTCTTGATGGTTACTTCGTTCAATGCACGATAATCCACAACCATCCTCAAGCTTCCATCCTTCTTCTCTACCAAAAGAACTGGGGCTCCCCAAGGTGATGAGCTTGGACGAATATATCCTTTCTCCAATAACTCATTTATTTGATCCTTGATCTCTTTCAACTCATTCGGTGGCATCCGATAAGGTCTCTTGGATATTGGGGCTGTGCCGCAATAACTCAATCAGAAATTCAATGTCCTCGTCCGGCATTCACGGTAATTCCTCCGGAAACACATCGGGAAATTCTTGCACTCTGGCACTTCCTCTGAACAACTCCCGTGAGGGAATGCACTGATTCTTCATCCGGGCTGTGCTGGCTACATACTTGATCCTCTTACGCCCGGGGTGGTGAGCAGAATAGACTTCTTGGCACGATTAATGTTCCCTTCATACTTTGACAACCAATCCATGCCTAGGATTACATCCAAGGTCTGAGTTTCCAACACTATGAGTTCCACGGGAAATTTGTGGTTCCCTATGTTGAGGGTTGCGTGACAGCTTAAACCTGCCATCATTTCTCCTCCTGCTGAATCGACGCGAAGGGGCTTCTAAGGGTTCTAGTGCGCAATCCGTACTTATCCACAACTACCCTTGATATGAATGAATGCGTTGCACCGTAATCAAAGAGAACCAAAACTGAACGTGAATTCAATAAAACTTACCAACCACGATTGTACGGTTGATCATAGACGCCCTCCACGTCGATGTGGTTCACCTGAGCACGAGGGAACGGATTGGGCTTCTTGGCTGAGCCTCCATTGCCATTTCCATTCCTCTGCTTGGCCTCCGGGCAGTCGGTGGCGTAGTGCCTGTCTTCGGCACTTGAAGCGGTGATGTGGCTCGAGATCCTTCGAGCCGGGCAGAACGGTGCTGATTGCCATTACCATTTCCATTGCCATTGCCATGGCCTGACTTGTTGTCTGGCTGCGGTTGTTCCCATTTCCTCCATGGTTATGACCTCCATGGTTATGATGGGTGTGCCCTCCGAGTACGGTGCATAGCGGGGCTTCGCTAAGCTCCCGAGTTGTGCTTCCTGGCTGTACTTCCGCTTATGCGGCTTTCTATCCGCCGATGCTTGCCTTCAAGTATGATGGCCTTGTCTACCAGCTCTGGTAGTTGTTGAAAGTAGCCACAATAAGCTGCATGCTCAGTTCATCATTGAGTCCCTCAAGGAACTTCTCCTGCTTGGCGGCATCTGTGGCCACATCATCAGGGGCATAGCGAGCGAGCTTGCTGAATTCATCCACGTACTGTGCCACAGTACGGTTTCCCTGGCGCAAGTTGCGGAACTCACGCTTCTTCAGGCTCATGGCTCCAGCTGAGACATGAGCAGTGCGAAAGGCCTGCTGGAATTGGTCCCATGTGATGCCACCCATGGGAAAAGTGGCAGTGTAGTTCTCCCACCAAGAAGCTGCAGGTCCATCCAGTTGATGCGCGGCAAAGCGCACCTTCTCAAAGATCGGTGCATCCAACGGTGACTAGCTCTCTTCCGATCTTATGGAGCCAATCATCAGCCACAATCGGCTCGGTGCTACTAGAGAACACCGGCGGATTCAACCTCGTAAATCGAGTCAAGTTGTCCACGGTGGGTGGTGGTGGCGGTGGATTGTTGGCGGTGTTGTTACGATTACTGAATCAGAGCGCATCGATGCATTACTGCTTTGGCTGGCGTGGTGAAACTCGTGAGGGGAAACCGATTATCACGTCTCGGAGGCATCCGGTGTTTTGGAGTGGGTGAGAAGATTAGAATAGAACAATGGTCTATGAGAATAACACTACCCATATGAATGCACAATCATAACACACCAATCATTTATTCATTCCACTCAAACATGATTCAAACTCGATTACAAAAGCTCATGACTAATCGAAGGAAAAACATCGGCCTAACTGATCGATTTAAAAGGTAAAAGATAACATGGTGGTCGACTAAAAAGTCTTCATCGATGGCGCCTCCTCTTGGGGTTTCCTTCGTGGTACTCCCTTCAAATCTCGATCATTGCTCACGAGGGGTGCTTCGTCTCCACTCGGGTAAAGGTCCTCTCCCAAGTCCATCTTTTCCTCTATCGCGGCAAGCTTCATCTTCAGGTCGTCGACTATCTCCATGAAGTCCGTGATTTCTTCCTCATGGCCAAGGAAGTCTGCGCGTGCCTTCTCCTCCAGTTCGATTCGGCGGAACAAAAGCTTCCGGTGTGTCTTCGAGTTACGGCGAGTCTGAATCTCCGTTTCTCGAGAAGACACTCCAAGTCCTGGATGTAAGAGAGAGTGGAATCGTCCTCAATGGTACGGATGATATCTCCATTCCTTGCCTGCGAGAAACCATGGCGAGGTCTCGAGTGATCGAGCTCGGCCCTGTACTCCTCTCGGAGATGTCCAAGTGCTCGGTAGATCGCCACGTCCCTTCCGATGATCCAGTTGAACTCGGTGAACTCAAAGTTGATAGGCTCGTGTGTCCTCCAAAGGTTCCCCACAGGATGTGCACCTCAATCAGTAGCGGGTGTCCGTCGGAAGTGCATTAGTGGGTTTCCGGTGATCGAGGGTAGAGCTATCTTCACTGCTTCACCATCTGGACCAGCTTTCTTCGAAGGGCATCGTCTCATCGGGTTTGGCAGAACTCCGTAGCAAAACTGGGGTGAACTTGGGCCATCTAGAATGTTGCAAAGGGAGAAGAGTCGAATAGAACAGGAAGAATTATAGAATGAAAAGGGGTTCAAAGTAAATGGTCTTCGCTTATGGCTTTCCGATCCTAGGGGTTACGATCCTACGATCAGCGTGGTGCTCGATACCATCTCTCAGTAGCGACTGACCCAACATCGGTCAAGTCTCTCGTGTCTGCATACCATCCCAAGATCATGCTTTGGTACTCACAAGACATCGATAAAGAAATCAAAGTTCAATCACACCTGAATTTTATTACACGATTCTCATATAGAGTCTTTATTACAAGGGAATAAATTCGGCTCAAGGCCAACTCATGAGAAATAAACTACTAATGCTGGTTGCCGAGGTAAGCGAGTCCATCCGACTCCAAAGGGCAATCACCAAGCGCGAGCGTAGCCTCACTCCCGATCGGAATATATCTACGCAACATAATACGTTGCAGCCATGTAGGTCAGCTTTTGGAATAAGCTGGCAAGTCATGAAGAATAACAATAATAAAGTTACTACACTATATGCATTTTGGCTGTGGAGCTCTAAGTTTCATCATTTTGCGAAAAGCCAATTTTATCCTACTACGATTGGACTTATTTGCAAATTACTACAAATTATTGGTAGTTATTGAGATGGTTCCGCCAACCAAAATCTCGCTCCCAAATTATTAAGTCATAAACCCTCAAATTAATTCATTATTTTTAGTGTTGAGATATCCGAATACTTCCAAGTTCCAGAGGCTCAAATGTCCGTGAATCGGGACACGGCTAATCGATTAGGTTATAACTCTGCAGAGGTTTATGACTTTCCCCGCAAGAATCATTCCTCCTTTAGAGTCTTCGCACTTCATGGTGTTTGAAGACGGACTAATGAAACAGGGTCTTCCAAAGAGTTCTTCCGCCTTGCCGTACCCATCCAATCCTACCGTTCGTCTACTTCTCGTAGTACCGTCCAGCCAGCGTCACTACTAGGGTCAACCCAGCCAGAGCCCATAATGGCTTGCGGCTGCACGTGTAAGCTTCGGTCATGGGGCATCCATCCTTCTCTTCGTGGCTGGGTGAAGCTTTCCGCAGGATGTCATGGCGCTTCTCCATGCATCCCGCCACCACTGGGTGCTCCAGGTGCCCGCCAACCGCCCTCCACCCAAAGTAGTGATTTTCCCAAGTCCATCTTGATCATTGTAGTTCATGGGGTTATCATCATCATTGACTCTCACATCTTGCTTATGAATATCACTCATACCAAATCCCGTCTACGAGCATAGCAAAATAACTACTACGTCCCGGGTCATGGTAACAAGGGATTGGTTCATCCTACCACATGATACTACTCAAGTTTAATGACTTCAAGATTTCACTACTGCATGCATGGTGGGGTGGTGACAACTACTAATGCACAAAAACATAGGTATAGAAATAACATGATCAAAACTTGCCTTCTTTGATGATCCTCGTAAGCTAAAGAGTCGTAGTAGCAAGCTTAGCACTCCTAAACTCTACCGAGACAAAGAATAACACAATAAGCACAAAGCAAGAGGATCACACAAGATAACAATAGTAACATAGCACAACAAAACAATCAAAACCAAATCCAAAAGAAAAACTCAAAGAACCCATTCAAAGTTTTCCCTACTCCAAATAATAACAAAAATAGTTTTTATATAACAAAAATTCCTTAATATAACCTAATCATGGTTTTAGGTTAACTTAACAGAAAAGGATTCACTAAGCAACTAGGAGCAAAAAGAATTAATTAAATAGCTATTATAAAACTCATTTTAGGCCTAATCAAATTTCTATTAAGAAAATTAATTTAAAACTTTTATTAATTATAAATAAAAGTTCATCTAATGGAGTGACAGAAACTAACCTAGAATAACTAATCACAAGTTAAAAATAAATTAATTTACTAATTAATTAATTAGGAAAACAGGAACTAGTTAATTAATTAGGATTAATAGGATTCTGTCTAAAACTAATTATTTATTAATCCTAAAATACCCAAGTTAATTTCTAGGGTTTGGCAATGTCAAAATAAAGTGATGACAAAAGAATCATGCAAAAATAATTTTTCTAACTAAAGTTATAGCAGATTTGCTATTCTGACTAAAACAATACTAAAGCATTTTTAATTATTTTTAACATAGCTAAATATATATTTTACAGAAACTACATAAAATTTGCAATCCAACAAAACAAGAATCACTCAAAAATATTAAACAGAATAAAAGATATACATTTTGAAAACTGAAACTATTCGCTAAAACAGAAAATCAAAATAAAAGGAAAAAGGCCTAATGGGCCTATATCATGCACTAGGCGTAGTTTAGTCTAAACGGGCCTAGGTTTAAAACTAAACGAAGCGGCCTAAATTAATAAAACTAAACTAAAAATAAACCGATCGGACCGGCCGGTTTTCTAACTAAAACCTAACCCTTCGGGGTGTCTAATCCTAGCCCTAGATCTAGGATCGAACGGTGGAGGGGGATGCCGGGGACTTACCGGACTCCGGCGACGGCGGCGGCGGCGGCGAAAGTGCTCCGGGGCGTCCGGACGTCGGCGAGCTCCAGCGACTTTCCGGGAAGACGCCAGACGGGTCGGGAAGGGTTCGGTGGTGTTGGGTGGGGTCGGGTGGACCAGGCGTCGACGGCGGCAACAATGGCGTGAGGGAGGGCTCGGGTCTCCCATAAGCAAACGGAGGGAGAGGGGGTGCGGCGGGGTCTCGGGGGGGGGGGGGAATGGGGTGCGGGGGCTCGGCCCTTTATAGCCCTGGGGTCGGGCTTGCCTCGGAAGGGCATCGGGGGCTGTCGGGGATCCCGGATCCTTCGGGATCCGGTCGATCTCCGGCGAGGTCGCGGCGTGGGCGAGGGGGGAAGAAGAGGGGCGGGTCCCACGAGTCAGCGAGAGAGAGAGAGAGGCGAGGGGGTCGGGTCGAGCAGGTGGCCGAGACGGAGGGTTTTCGGGCGAGGGGCGAGGCCGGCTTGGGTGGCTGGCCTGTTGGCCTAGTGGGCGGTGGCTTGGGCCAGCGCTGGGAGGAGGGGTGCGGCGCTGGCTGGGCCTGGGGTGGCCTGGCTGCGCCCCGGGGGGGGGGTTTCTTTTTTTTTTTATAAAACTAAAACAAAAATAAAACCAAATCTATAGATAATTTATATAGGGTATATATATACCAAAATGATCAGGGGAATATTCCCTTTCATTTGAACATTTTTCCAAAGGCAAAATCCAAACTTCATAAAAATCTATTTTTTCAAATTCAAATAAATTTCAGATTTGAATCCAAATCTTTTGGCACTGTTTCCTCTGATATTTTGGAGTGTCATGTTTGCTCCTCTCATACTTTTGATCAAGTATTTATCAGGCTTGGTTTTTGAATTGTTTCCCACATGCCAAAGTTTGAAATTCAAATTCAAACTCAATTTGCTCTGAAACTTCAAATGGCATTCAAATTCAAACAGGATGCATAGGATGCTTATCTATAATTGTAAAACATTCCAAATAGGAAATTTGGGATGTTACAGTAGGAATTCCAATAATATCAAGTTTCCTCTCTATGTGTTGAAAGTTTTGAAGTATTGCTTGTTTTGCCTTCCTATGCTAGTTGATTCTTGCTCCCATGAGTTGTTTTCTCACAAAATCCATATGCATAGGAAGTGGGTTAGATTTAAATGTGCTAGTCATATGCTTCATGATTCTTGCTTTATGTTTCAATTTTTATCTTTTATGTGAGCATCATTGAAATCATCATGCCTAGCTAAAAGGCATTAAAGAAAAGCGCTTGTTGGGAGACAACCCAACACTTTTATCTACTGTTTTTGTGTGTTCACATGATTATTCTACTGTAGTAATCATGTTCTATAGCTTTTGATTCAATAAAGTTCCAAGTAAAGCCTTTGGGATAGTGTGGATGATAGTTGACTTGATTCTGTCCAAAAACAGAAACTTCTGCGTCCAGTCCAGGAATTTATAAAATTCACTGGGATGTTCTTTTGATCTAAATTTTTTACAGATGATAGATATACAAATTATCTACGTTTTCCTATTTTGTTCAGAATTTTCGGAGTAGCAGAAGTATGGTTTGAGTACAGATTACTACAGACTGTTCTGTTTTTGACAGATTCTGTTTTCAATGCATACTTTGCTTATTTTATAGTTTCTATGGCTTATATTGCTCAATATAAATTTTGGAAATGATATGCTATAGTAGGCATTGTGTGGAAACAATTATGAATCTTATCTTTGACATTACCAAAGTGAAATGGTTTGCCCTTTATCATACTAACCTATCTCACGAAGTTCCGTTAAGTTTTGTGTGATTGAAGTTTTCAAGTTTTGGATGAGATATCGATATGAGGAGAGTAAGGAGTGACAAGAACCTAATCTTGGGGATTCCCAAAGATCCCCAAGATAATATTCAAGGAAGATCCAAGCAAGTAAGCTTGGGGATGCCCCGGAAGGCATCCCCTCTTTCGTCTCCAACATTATCGGTAACCTCACTTGGATCTATGTTTTCATTCGTCACATGATATGTGTTTTGCTTGGAGCGTCAATTTATTTTGTTAGGATTTGTTTGTTGTTATTTAGAATAATTTTTTGCATCTTTTATTTCAATAAAAGTGTTAAGTGTGGCCTTTGCCATGCTTATTTTGCAAGTCTACATGTTGCTGTTTGAAAACAAAAAGTTTACCGCTATTGCAAAAATTCCCTAGAAAAGTCGGAATGCGATAAAATGTTGAAACTTTTCGCACAATAAGCTCTGATAAATTTTATTCAGTGTTGTAAAATTTTCAAAAAATTTGGAGTTGAATAAGTACTGATACTCTTGCATTCTTTACAGACTGTACTGTTTTGGCAGATTGCTGTTATGCTTGCATTGTTTGCATATGTTTGCTTGTTTAATGATTCTATTTGAGGATAGGAGTATTAAATATGTAGAGGAATTTAATATGAAATGTTTAATAATAATTTTAGTGATTTTCTACAGTAGAGAATGATAAGGTTTTTGCATTGCTTTATACTAACTTATCTCACGAGTTCTTGTTGAGTTTTGTGTGGATGAAGTTTTTGAGATTTAGGAAAACTGTAATATGAGAGGAATTAAGGAGACACAAAATCTCAAGCTTGGGGATGCCCAAGGCACCCCAATATAATATTCAAATAAGTCTCAAGCACATAAGCTTTTGGATGCCCCGATAGGCATCACACCTTTCTTCTTCAACAACTATCGGTTAGTATCGGTTGAGCCTAAGTTTTTGCTTCTTCACATGATGTGTGATATTCTTGGAATGTCATTTTGTTTTGTTTTGCTTGTTGTTTTAATAAAGTACTTAGATATGAAAGTGTTTAAAAAAAGAGTCCTCAAATAGTTGCCAGGGAGACTAGGTAAGCAGCATCGCATCCCGTCAACGAAGCTCTTTTCTATGGAATTGCTCTTGTGCTTCACTTATATCCTATGAGTAAATTGTTGAATAAATTGAATGTCCTGAAGTTGAAATCATATCATGCCTAGTGGTAGCTTCACATTGGGTTTAGAAAGTGAAATCTTTTGAGGCTTGACAATCACAATATTGGTCATACAGGCAATTCACGAATAATTAGTATAAGGAAGAGAACTTTCACATACAAATACACTATCTTGGAAATATTTTGTGATTGTGAGCCCCCATAAAAATATTATATGCCAAAATTTTTGACGTTGGACAAGAAAGACAACGTAATGATTTATGTTTGTTCATATTCACATAGTAGTTATATTTTCGTAGATCCTTCAACATGTGGTGCTTGCCCCCATCTTTGCTAGCCAAAAATTCCGCACAAAGTAGAGATACTACTTGTGCATCCAAAAACCCTTAAACCCAAATCTTATTTTCAAGATTCCACCATACCTACTTAAGGATTGAATAAGATCCTTCAAGTAAGTTGTCATCGGTGCAATAAGGCAATAAAAATTGCTTCTAAAAGTGTTAGATCATTTAGTGTAAGAGAAAATTTAGCGTTGTACGAACTTCTGATGGCAAAGAATAAAAGCGACAGACTACATAATAAAGGTTGCTATCATGAGGGGCAATATTACATGATGTTCTTTTGCACTAAGGGGTTGAGCATACAAACAAATAAGCGCATGGCAACCTCTGCTTCCCTCTGCAAAGGGCCTATCTTTTACTTTTGTGTATTTACTTTCATGCAAGAGTCAAAGTTTTTCCCTCCATTCCTTTTTATTTTTCTCTTTTGGCAAGCATAATGTGGTGAGGAAAGATCTAGGCACATATATCCAGTTGGATATGGGTAGCATGAGTCATTATTGTTGACATCACCCTTGAGGTGAATATGCCGGGAGGCGAAATTATAAGCCCCTATCTTTCTATGTGTCCGGTTGAAACGTTTTGCTCATGTGTATGTGGTGAGTGTTAGCAATCATAGAAGACTATATGATGGTTGAGTATGTGGAGCTCTTACTTAAACTATGTTGAATAAGTTGAATTACAATTGCTTGGTGACTGAGAACGTATGTTGTTGAGTTTCAAGAGAATTCATTGTTTGAATCTTAAAATGTGAGTTAGTTGCTACATTAACATGAGAAATTTTATGAGAAAGAATCGCTGTAATGATGCTAGGAAAAGTGATTGAAATTATCATTGATCAAACTAGTGCACTTTGCTAGTATTCACACTTCGTAAATTATTTCTTTTATCATTTACCTACTCGAGGACGAGTAGGAATTAAGCTTGGGGATGCTGATATGTCTCCAATGTATCCATAATTTATGAAGTATTCATGCCATGTTTACAACAATTTTATATGGTTTTGGTATGATTTGCATGGAACTAACCCGGACTGACATTGTTTTCAGCAGAACTACCGTGGTGTTGTTTTTTGTGTAGAAATGAAAGTTCTCCAAATGACCTGAAACTTTTTGACGATTTTTTTGGAACAAAAGAGACCCCCGAAGCTTCGTGGGAGGGCCAAAAGAGCCACGAGAAGGGCACAACACCCTAGGGTGCGCCTAGTGGGCCTGGCTTGCCCCGATGGGTTGTGCTCACCTCGAAGCCCATCTTAGCGTGAAACCAGCGTCAAAAAATCCTATAAATAGAGAAACCATCAAGGGTTAACCTAGATAATAAATTCCGTCGCCGCAAGGCTCTGTAGCCACAGAAAACCAATCTAGAACCTTTCCGGCACCCTGCCGGAGGGGGGAAATCATCACCGGTGGCCATCTTCATCATCCCGACGGCCACCATGATGAGGAGGGAGTAGTCCACCCTCGGGGTTGAGTGTTTGTACCAGTTGCTATGTGTTTAATCTTTCTCTCTCTCTCTCTCTCTCTCTCTCTCTCTCGTGTTCTTGAGATGTCACGATCTTGATGTATCGCGGGATTTGTTAATATAGTCAGATCATATGGTGTTTTCCCTTCTCTATCTTGTTGTGATGAATTGAGTTTTTCCCTTTGAGACTTTGTTTTATCGGATTGAATACTTTTATGGATTTGAGAGCACTTGATATATGTCTTTCATATGAATACTCGTGGTGACAATGGGGTATCGTATGGATTCACTTGATATATGTTTTGGCACTCAACTCGCGGATTCCCGAGGTGACATTAGGGTAATCTATGCATAGGGGTTGATCCATGTTTCTTGTCTTTGTTTCTCCGGTATAAATCTTTGGGCACTCTTTGAAGTTCTTTGTGTCGGATTATGTATTATGAATCTGAATTTGCTTTGTTATTATTTTAGTACAAACTCTAGGATAGATTAATTGGAAAGAATAGTTTTGAGGTGGTTTCGTACCCTACAAACAATTTATTCTATGTTCTCCGCTAGATAGGAACTTTGGAGTGATTCTTCATCGCACTTTGAGGGGTGGTTATATGATCCAATTATATTAGCATTGTTGAGAAATCGCACTAGCGAAAGTACGCCCCCTAGGCCTCATTTTCAAGCATTGCAATACCGTTTTGTGCCCATTTTCTTATTTCTACGTTGCTGTTTTTATTTATTCAGATTATAAAAATATATTTCTACCTTCAATATTACACTTTTATCACCTTCTCTTTGTCGAACTATTGCACCTATACAATTTGCCATTGTATCGGGTGTGTTGTGGACACAAGAGATTTCTTGTTTTTGGTTGCAGGGTTGTTTAAGAGAGACCATCTTCATCCTACACCTCCCACGGATTGATAAACCTTAGGTCATCCACTTGAGGGAAAATTGCTACTGTCCTATAAAACTCTCCGCTTGAAGGCCCAACACGAGTCTACAAGAATAAAATTGCGCAGTAGACATCAGCCAGGGTCGGGAAAGGATGCGACACACGGAGAACCACAAAGATAAGGCACTTACTCGTCTATGGCTATGTACTTCCTCTGTTTCAGAGGCCGGTAGGCGCCACCACTGCATTTCCAGAGCCCTTTCTTCTTGCAGAGTGCTCCAAGGTCCAGACGAAGTGAGCCAAGGGTCAGAGCGTGGCCCTTGGAGGTTGGGCCGCGTACCGCGACCTCGGGAGCACTTCCCTGAGCTTCGGGGGCAGCCTCCCTAGGAGCACTGGGTCGCACCTGCTCACCAGCCGCCACCTCGGGGGCATTTGCCGGAGCTTCGGGGGCAGCCGCCTCCGGAGCACCAGGCCGCACCAGCTCGACAAAGATCACCTCAGGAGCGCCCGCTGGAGCTTCGGGAGCAGCTATCTCAGGGGCGCCTGATGGCATATGCTCCCTAGCGGTCGCCCCAGGAATACCCAACGGCGTTCGGCCCCCTGCAACCACATCCGGGCGCGCGCCACACGATCGGCAAGCACATGGGCCACGAAGATGGGATTCTCGCGAGGCCCCTCAAGGCCCGCTGGGCACAGTCCCCACATGTCGAAGCAAGGCATCTGCTTCGCGAAGGCCTCCCGTTCGAGCATTGGTACTGGAGGCACTTGTCCGGTGGGAGCGCGGCAGGTGCCGGGTCACCCGTCAGGAGCTGGAGCACCGTTTGCAACGTCTTGGAGGGAAGTGGGGGCACCTGAAGCCTCATGGGGTCTTTGAAGCCTTCAAAGGCTCGCATTGGGCGAGAGTGGCGTTGAAGCAGGGCGATGCGCCGCCGGACGAACTCCCTCACCACAATTGGCGCCATTATCCCCGCCTTCTTCAGCTCGGCCAACCTGGACCAGACGCGGGCGAGCCGCCGGTCAACGAGCTTCGCGTGTCCCCAACCGGAGCTCAGCTCCGCTGGCGCCCGCGGAAGCTGGAGAAGGGGGCTGTTCGTGGCGGTGTCCACATACACCCACTGTCGTGGAACCCTGTCACATCCAGACGAAGCGTGAAGTCGATGCTGGAGCTGGCCAGAGCCGCCACTGCCCGGAACGACACGCATTCCGAGCATTGTCTGTAGTCGACCAGATGAAGTGAGAAGAAATGGCGGAACAAGGCCACAGATGGGGCGACACCGACAATGGCCTCGCACAGGAAGGCAAAAGCGGCAAGGAGCACGATGGACCCAGGGTCCAGGTGCAGTGTGTGGATCTGGTAATGTGAGAGCACGGCGTTGAAGAAATTAGAGAAATGGGAGACCAAGCCGGCCAGGAGGGCGTGAAGATGGATGGGGATCTTAGTGGTTGTCGTATCGATCTGGGCTCGTGAAGCAGGCCAGACCATCGTCGCCTTCCACTCATTGGAATCAGCGGCGAGGGTCGGCCAGACCTTGTCGAATCCTTCCTGGTTGATCACCGACGACCGGCCAAACATGGGCTCAAAGCCCGGAGAGGATTCAGCGGGCGCGCGTGTTTTCCCCTCTTCTTTGACCTCAGGGCCATGGCGGCGGATGTGGATTAGAGCTAGCACGGGATTTGGAAGGGGAGAAGCGAGCTCATAGGAAAGGAAGAAGAGGAGGACTGGCGCAGCGAGCGATGGTGGCCGAGCCGCACTTGCAATAGGCAGCCGTCAAATCGAGCGGTTGCCAAGGCTGCGTGAGGAAGTGGAGACGCCCACGTCCCATCAAGAGCCACGCGTCGACCGAGGCTACGTAGCATATAGATTCTCTATGAAAATCTACAAGTGCAGACAACAGCTAGCACAGCTAGCACAGCTACCAATCCACCATGCATGCACAGTTGTACGTATGTACCGGCCTACATCGATACTGTATGTTGTAGTGCGATCGAGCTTAATCAGTTAAGCTAATCGAGCTCTAAATATATATCTTGATGAACAGACGTGGTACAAAGGTCGGTTCTCTCTCTTAATTAGTGCAGCAGGTAGTAAGAACATCTTGGGAACCAAAGAGAAAATGGGGAAAAGGATCAAGATCGATTAATCTTGGGCGGCGGCTGCTTGTGACAGCGTGGTAGCTAGTGACATTGGTGAGTCAATCGATCGATCGCTCGGTTGTGCTAGTGCGGGATGGGCGCGCCAGACCCTCGGCGGTAGGTGTCCGGCGGAGGGTCCACGTACCCGTAGTCCTCGTCCTCCGCCGAGGCTCCGCCTCCGACCAGCCGCATCTCCACGCCCTCGCTGTTGCCGCGACGCTCATGTTCGTCGAGGGTGGCGCCACCGTCGGCGATCGCAGACGCGGATGCCTTCCACACCACGCCACAGGTCGATACCATCGCCAAAGACCAGCCAGAACTACCGCCATCCGCTTCGCCTGCATAGCGGACAAGGAGGGCGACGTCGGCCAGCGCATGATGGATGAACGCGTGCCCGCTAAAACAGTGCTGAGAGCTAGCTAGAGGAATCGAGACGAGAGTGTCAGAACCTGAAGTACTAACTCTGAAGATGCAGTTACTGTATCATTTCAGACAAATACCAGTTTAGTAAACCAAAGGCCCAGATGCGCCGAGATCACAAGTTCCATCCTAGCCGTAGATTCCTTTTACCGTTGTAATAGTCCTTTATTAGTTTACTGTTACCAGCTGGGTTAAACTTTAGCCTATAACTAGCCGGGTTGTGGCTAGAGGAGAGAATATCGATCACTTTTCCTAAATTCGCCGCGATGGCTAATATACTGGAACCCTAGAGTTCCTCTTACCTCATACACATACGCACAAATCCATAGCAGAATTCCATAGAAATTCTCACAGATAATTCCGGGATCTAACAAATTGGTATTCAGAGCATAGGTTTCTTCCTCGGCCACACAAATTTGTCCAGAGAAAGAGTAATCCCACCCAATTCCCTCCCTGAGTGTCGATCGGGATCGATTTGAGCATAGGAGGCACTGGGAGCAGAGATCTTTATCAGGGCGGCGTTGGCGGCGGCGATCGGTACCGGGGCGGTGTTGGAGGCGGCGATCATTCGGGCACAGATCGGCCGAGCGGGAGCGGTTGGTTGAGCACATCGCTCGATCGGTAAAATCCTGCATTCCAGCTCCGATCCGTGTGTCAAGGAGGTGTGGTTCGCGGCGGCGGCAGGATCTAAGGTGAGATTCGGTTTGCTGGTCCATCCAGTGGTAAAATTCCTCTCTCTCGCTTCAAATCAGGAGATGGGTGCGCGAAGACGATCGATGAGGCGGATCTTCAAGAGGTTCTCTCCTTGCGCGAGGATTTCGGAGTTCTCCAACAGGATAACATCCAGATGCAGAACCAGGTGTCCAAACTGCAAGAGGAAGTGCAAGTTATTGGAGCCAAACAGGGACAGATCTCTGAAACAGTGGGCACAGTAGAGCAAGTTGTGCGTGATTTGAGCAAGCAGCTGGCGACGATCAGCACTGTTCTGACAACTTTGGTGAAAACTACTCAACCTGAAGGCCAACGAGATATTGCATCTAGTTCAGCACAAGTGGCCAAATCTCCTACTCTGCATAGGGAACAGACACAAGAACAAACAGTTCGGATTGAGCAGCTGAAACAACAGTTAGCGACAGAAAAAGAAAAGACTAAGCAGCTGCAAGAGATTCAGTTGCAGAACCTACCTCCTATCAGAACAAACAGAGCTATTGTGCCTCCTGGTTATGGTCAGCAAGGTAGAAATGACAATGCCAGTGCAATAGGAACTCCTGTTAGTGGTAGACACAATGCACATACTCCTGCTTTCAACCAGTTTTACCAGCAAAACAGATTCAGGCAATTGTGGCAGGGATACTACAAAACTTATGAGCAGGATATGCAGGCTCAGTTCATGAAATCAGTTACAAAAGGACCTAGGTTGGATTTTCCTAGATTTTCTGGAACAGACCCAGTGGGGTGGATAAGGCAATGTAACAAGTACTTCCAAATGTCTGGAGCTCCAGAGGAGTACAAAGTCTCATTAGCTCAGATGTACATTGTGGATGATGCTGATGTATGGTTAAGGAGATCTGGTTTGTTGAAGAAGCAACTCAATTGGAAAGATTTTGGTGTAGAAGTAGTTAAAAGATTTTCTGATAAAGGTTCATATGATCCGATAGAAAAGTTTAACTCAATCAAACAGCAGCATTATTTTGTATCTGAATACACTAAAATGTTTGAGGACTTAATGGCAGATGTACAGGAGGAAAATCCTGAACTGGGAGAACTGTGGTTTGTAAAGTGCTATGTGAATGGTCTAAGGGAAGGAATTAAATTTCAACTTAGGCCTTTTAGACCTCGGACACTGACAGATGCTTACTGTATGGCAAAAGACATAGAACCTAATCATCCACACATAGCCACTACCAGTAAGAAACAAGTCACACCCTTCAACAACTTCTATCAGAAGTCCACTTGGAATCCCCCAACAAAACAGCATATCACTGTAGCTCAACCACAACAACAGCAGCAAGTTCCTGTCAGGCAAAATGAAGTGCCTGTAAACACTGGTCAGAAAATCAGAAAAGTGGGGGAATGTTGGAGATGTGGAGATAAGTGGCAGCATGGTCATAAATGTAAACTAATTCCTAATATAAACTTACTGCAACAAGAAGAGCCAGATCAAATTGTAGTTGATAATGAGGAAATTGATCAACAGGAACAACCTGAAAATACAGAGGAAGGAGAACAAGCAATGTTCATATCTGCACATGCAATTGGTCATCAGCTAGTTGTACCAACTCCTACAGTGATAATCCACATTAATGGAAAAAGAGCAGTGGCCTTACTAGATCCTGGTAGTACTTCCTCCTTTATTAACCAAGAATTTGCTGTGAAAGCAGGCTGTCAGATGTTGCCAGTTAAACAAAGTACTATAGCAGTGGCTGCGGAAGGCAGATTAATATCTTCTGCAGTAGTTCCTAACTGCAAATTTCAACTAGCTAAACTGAAACTCTAGCATAATTTCAGAGTGCTGACACTGCCTAGCCATGATATAATTTTGGGATATGATTGGATGACTATTGTCAGTCCTGTATCATTCAACATTCCTAAAAACACCTTCAGTTTCACACAAGAAAGAAATCAGACAGTTACTACAGCAGTTTTCAATACTTCTGAACCAGTTAAGGAAGTACCAGCAGAAAAGATGGACAAGCTCTTGGATAAAGGAGTAGAAGGTTTCCTCTTACAAGTGCACAACATCTTAATGGAAGCACCAGAAGGCACACAAACTCCTCCTCAAATCTAGAAGTTATTGCTTGAATATGCTGATCTATTTGAGGAGCCCAAATCATTACCACCTGAAAGGGCTCTGGACCACACTATTCCCTTAGTTCCGGGTGCAACTCCACCTCATGTGAGACCTTATAGAGTTCCTCAACACCAGAAGCAGGAGATGGAAGATCAGATTAAGAAACTGCTAGCTGCTCACCTCATCAGACACAGTCAAAGCCCTTATGCAGCTCCTGATATATTAGTGAGAAAGAAAGATAGCTCAATGAGGCTATGCACTAATTTTAGGAAACTTAATTCTTTAACAATTAAGAATAAGTTTCCTACCAGTGATAGAAGACCTCTTGGATGAATTACATGGAGCTCAGTACTTTTCCAAGATTGATCTCAGATCAGGATATCATCATATTAGAATGCATCCTGATGATATAGAAAAAACTGCATTCAGAACATTTTTGGGTCACTTTGAGTATCTAGTTATGCCTTTTGGTTTGTCAAATGCCCCAGGAACATTTCAAGCCTTAATGAACAAGATTTTTGGGCCATACTTGAGGAAGTTTGTATTGGTGTTCTTTGATGATATTTTAATATACAGCAAAAATCTCAAGGAGCACCAGGAACATCTGCAAATAGTATTGCAACTATTAAAAGATCATCAGTTGTTTGCAAAAATGTCCAAGTGTGTTTTTGCTGTCCAACAGGTGGAATACTTAGGACATGTAATATCTGCAGAAGGAGTAGCTACAGATCCCAAGAAAATAGCTGCAATAGCTGAATGGCCAGTACCTAACTCTGTTACTAAACTGAGAAGTTTCTTGGGGTTAGCTGGATATTACAGAAGGTTCATCAAAGGATATGGAACAATTTGCAGACCTCTAAATGATCTGCTAAAAAAAGGGCAGTTTGATTGGACACAAGAACATAGCCAAGCTTTTTCTCAGCTACAGCAAGCCTTGATTACAGCACCTGTCTTGGCATTACCAAATTTCTCATTTCCATTTGTATTGGAAACAGATGCTTCAGGAAAAGGGATTGGAGTTGTGCTCATGCAACAGGGCAGACCCCTAGCATACTACACTTCAGCATTGTGCCCCAGAAATGCAGCTATGTCAACATATGAGAAGGAAGCTCTGGCTATACTAGAAGCATTAAAAAAATGGAGGCACTATTTGTTAGGAAATGAACTCACTATCAAAACAGACCAACAGTCACTAAAGTTCATTACTGATCAGAAAACTACTGAGGGAGTACAACACAAACTGATGATGAAGTTACTGGAATTTAACTTCAAAATCCAGTATAAGAAAGGAATCATCAACAAAGTGGCTGATGCATTATCAAGAGTAATTCCCAGTTGCCTTACTCTGTCAGCAATCACACTTGTATGGGCAGAGGATCTGTTAGTGAGTTATCAGCAAGACCCAGTCAGTAAGAAGTTACTGGAGCAATTACTACTGCAACAGCCTACTGATAACTCAGACTACACCATACATGTTGGGATCATCAGATACAAGGGAAAAATTCTGGTAGGAAACAATCCCACATTGAGAACTCAGCTAATTCATGCTCTACATAGTTCACCTATAGGAGGCCACTCAGGAATGAGAGCTACATATCAGAGAATTAAGAGCATTTTCTATTGGCCAGGGTTGAAAAAGGAAGTGGAAACATTTATAGTTGCATGTCCAGTTTGCCAGAGAGCCAAACATGAAAATTGCTTGCAACCAGGGTTATTGGACCCCCTCCCTGTAGCTGACATGGCATGGCAACATGTGACCATGGATTTCATTGAAGGTCTTCCAAACTCTCAGGGCAAAGAAGTTATTTTGGTGGTGGTAGATAGATTTACCAAATACTCTCATTTCATTCCACTCTCTCATCCTTATACTGTCCTGAGTGTAGCTCAAGCTTTTGTGGATCATATCATCAGGTTGCATGAACCTCCTAAGATGATTATATCTGACAGGGAAAGGATTTTTACAAGTCAACTCTGGAAAGATATATTTGCTGCACTACATGTGGAACTAAGATATAGTATAGCTTACCACCCTCAAACTGATGGTCAAACAGAGCGAGTAAACCAATGCCTGGAAACATACTTGAGGTGCATGACTACTAATGAACTAACAAAGTGGGTCTCTTGGCTGTCTCTAGCTGAATATTCGTACAATTCCACATGCCACACTGCATTGAAGATGTCTCCTTTTCAAGCCTTGTATGGATTTCCACCTCCCCTCATTTCAGAATTGGCAATTCCTAGTCCTGAGGAAAAGGAGGCACAGGATTTCCTCAGCTCTAAACAGCAAATGTTGGATCTGCTCAAGAGCAACTTGCAACTGGCACAAACCAGGATGAAACACTATGCTGATATGAAACGAGTGGAAAGAGTTTTTCAAGTTGGGGAGCTTGTTTATCTCAAAATGGCCCCATACAGACTGGCATATTTTGGGTTTTGAGGAGCTCTGAAACTCCAAAACAGATACTACGGTCCTTTCTTAATCACACAAAAAGTGGGACAATCAGCTTACAAGCTTTAGTTTCCTGCAAAGGTCAAGATCCATCCAGTGTTCCATGTAAGCCAGCTCAAGAAACACATTGGAGACAAATCCATTCCCAGCCCCCACTTACCAATGGTAAATGCAGATGGAACGATCAAAACTGGTACAGCAGAGGTTCTGCAAGTCAGACAGATCCCCAGGCACAACGCACCAGTGGTCCAGTGGCTTGTTCAGTGGCAGAATTTATCTGCAGAAGATGCCACCTGGGAGGACGCGGATTTCATCAAATATACGTTCCCGGAATTTTTCAAAGCAACAACTCAAGCTTGGCACGCAGCAGAGCACGCGCCGTGAGGGCACGTCGTGTTTCAAGAGGGGAGCATTGTCAGAACCTGAAGTGCTAACTCTAAAGATGCAGTTACTGTATCATTTCAGACAAATACCGGTTCAGTAAACCAAAGGCCCAGATGCACCGAGATCACAAGTTCCATCCTAGACGTAGATTCCTTTTACCGTTGTGACAGTCCTTTATCAGATTACTGTTACCAGTTGGGTTAAACTTTAGCCTATAACTAGCCGGGTTGTGGCTAGAGGAGAGAATATCGATCACTTTTCCTAAATTCGCCGCGATGGCTAATATACTGGAACCCTAGAGTTCCTCTTACCGCATACACATATGCACAAATCCATAGCAGAATTCCATAGAAATTCTCATAGATAATTCCAGGATCTAACAGAGAGGCAGCAGTGGTGCAACGAAACGACCGTTGACCGGCCTATAAAGAGGGCGTCGGGCGCGGCGGCATGTCATGGCGCGGGGCGGAGGCGGGAGCACGGACCGTGGGCGTCGGGGTGGCTCTTACCAGACGCCACCGGAATGCGGGGTGGTGATCGCGCCGTCCACGCTTCCCCTCCCTCCATGCCAAACCCACAATTCGTTTATGCATCATGTGTCATCCTGTGTACCAAGTTGCTTGTGTGCTTCCAATCATAGACACAGCCATGGTTTAATTGATCAAAGATATGCACCCAAAAAACCACCCAAGCTAGTCTTCCCACAAGATGACAGAGGGATAGAAAGGAAGAAAGAAAGTGCGACTTTCAGACTCCTTCCTGACAACTGTAATTTATAGGTCTCAAAGCATCTATAGCAGATCCTACAAATCGGGGCACACACCCAGCTCCGTGATGAACTTGTTGAGCACCAGTGGTAGGCTAGACTCTCATTTTATCATTTGGTCTTATTTGTATTCATTCTATTATATTCTGGACCATTTGTATTGTTTTCATTATTCAGATTTGAACATTTGTTGTAATCGAGATGATTATTGTATTATACGATGCTAAAACATTAATAAGTTTGATTTATATTATTGATGTATTAAGATTATATTGTTCAAAAACATGAATTTGCCTAAAACCCTAAAACCATTTTTGCGGTACCACGAGGGTTCCGGCAGAACGGATCCCACAAACTCATACTGCAAAACAGTTTCGGGGAGCCTTAAAATGGATTTATGGGAGACGGATTTGCGGGATCTGCTAGAGATGCTCTCAAGCAAAGGTCATCTCCCCGCTAAAAAAGTAATAGTCATCTCAGCATGCAGAGTAAATAGCATAAAACTATAGGCATTACAGTTAGGGTTTTCAGAAACTGCCTACTTTAAACTTATTGCAAAAACATACCATCTTTTTGGCATATCGTTTCAGAAAACTCAAATGACTGTGTTGATTAAATTTAAGCAAAATTATGACAGGTCGGGTCCATTCGTCAGGTCTGACGTCCATACAAGTCAATACCATTAGCTTGGACCCTTAGGTGAATGTTACAATAGGTAGGGCCCACATGTCAGTCTCCCACAAAATTTCGCATGTAAAATAATTCTCCAATTCTAGTTCTTTTGCAAATTTACAAATGTGTCCTCATTGTTTATAGAATAACCCCCACAAATATTTTTAAAAAGCAATCATGTCCCAAAAATTATTTTAATTTAAAAGCAATGAGGTTCGTGTAAGAAAAATAATGCAATCAATCAAGTCCCAGCAAAAAAATCAGTATCACGAAGTTCCCTTTCTTTCCCATGTCCTTTTACTTGAAACTAGTGGTTTTGTCAACCATCAACACTTGATGCTCTTTCTTGATTTCTACCTTCGCCGATTTTAGCATTGCGAAGAGCTCAGGAATCGTTTTCCTCATCCCTAGCATATTATAGTTCATCACGAATTTCTAGTAGCTTGGTGATGGTGACTAGAGAATTCTGTCAGTCACTATCTTATCTAGAAGATTAACTCTCACTTGATTCAAGCGATTGTACTACCCAGACATTCTGAGTACATACTCACTGGCTGAGCCATTCTCCTCCATCTTGTAGGCAAAGTACTTGTCAGATGTCTCATACCTCTCGACATGGGTATGAGTCTGAAATACCAATTTCAGCTCTTGGAACATCTCATATGTTCCATGGCGTTCAAAACCTTTTTGTAGTCCCTGTTCTAAGCCATAAAGCATGGTGCACTAAACTATCAAGTAGTCATCATACCGATCTTGTCAAACAGTCATAGCGTCTGCATTTGCTCCTGCAATAGGTCTGTCACCTAGTAGTGCATCAAGGACATAATTTTTCTATGCAGCAATGAGGATAATCCTCAGATCACGGAGCCAGCCCGCATCATTGCTACTATCATCTTTCAACTTATTTTTCTCTGGGAACATATCAAAAATAAACGGGGAGCTATATCGCGAGCTATTAATCTACAACATAATTTGCAAATACTATCAGGACTAAGTTCATGATAAATTAAGTTCAATTGATCAACTTACTTAAGAACTCCCACTTAGGTAGACATCCCTCAGTCATCTAAATGATACGTGATCCAAATCAACTAAACCATGTCCTATCATCACGTGAGATGGAGTAGTCATAAATGGTGAACATCTCTATGTTGATCATATCTACTATATGATTCACATTTGACCTTTCGGTCTCCAGTGTTCTGAGGCCATGTCTGTACATGCCAGGCTCGTCAAGTTTAACCCGAGTATTCCGCACGTGCAAAACTGTATTGCACCCATTGTATGTGCACGTAGAGTCTATCACACCCGATCATCATGTGGTGTCTCAACACGTCGAACTTTTGCAACGGTGCATACTCGGGGAGAACACTTATACCTTGAAATTTTAGTTAAAGGATCAGCTTATAATGCTACCGCCGTACTAAGCAAAATAAGATGCATAAAAGATAAAGATCACATGCAATCAAAATATGTGACATGATATGTCCATCATCATCTTGTGCTTTTGATCTCCATCTCCAAAGCATCGTCATGATCTCCATCATCTTGGTCTCCATCGTTGCTTCATGGTATTCTCGCCAACTATTGCTTCTACAACTATCGCTAACACATAGTGATAAAGTGTAGCGACCCGACCTCAGACGGTCAAGTCTCTGTGCTTAAGTGTCATCCCTGGATCGGTATGCTGACACACACAGTACTCGAGGATTTATAACAGAGGTAAATCACATGTATAAAGTAACGTAAATACTATTACCTCAATCCAAAATAGCGGAAGTAACAAGGTTGTGGATTCCCATCAACACCAACGGCAAAGTTGAGTGTAGAAATCGTAACCCTAACGTATCACTTACTCGTCGTAAGATCCTACAACATGAAACGTTGCAGCCATAAAGGGTCAGTACATTGAATGTACTGGCAAATTCACACCATAGGATAATGATGAATAATAACTATCACTACATGCATATTTGGCTGGTGGAAAGCTCTATGGTTATAGTTTTGAGAAAAGCCAATTTTTCCCTACAACAAAGGAATAGATTTTAATTTAACTATCATGGTGGTTGAAACATCATTGAGAAGGTATAACCCCAACTCAATCCCAATTAAAGTAGTTAACATCCCAACAATATTAATTAAGAGTGATGAGATACATATGATAACTCAAGTACTAGATACTCAAAATTGTCCATAACCGGGGACACGGCTAACCATGATTAGATTGTACACTCTGCAGAGGTTTGTGCACTTTTCCCCACAAGACTCGATCGCCTCCGTTGATTTCTCGCACTACATGGTGTTTGAGAATGGATGACCGAGACACAGTCTTTCAGAAACATTAACTCTCTACTCCGGGTAGACCATACCAAACCTAAAAAACCTATTACCTGTTGATCTACCTCTTCAAGAGCTTCACGTAACTTACTCAACTATGCTAGAGCCCATAGTAGCTTGTGGTTGCACACGGAAGTTTCTAGCATGAATAATCTCAGTTCCTTTGAGCACGGGTGGCGGTCCATAGGAAGATCACACGGGTACCCCGGGATTTCCAAAAATAAAGCAGAACAACACTGGGTTCCCCAGTGCCTCAATCCACCCAGATGTGTATTAAAGTTGCCACCTTAAATTATACCATTAGTTAACAATCTCACATCATCATGGATTCACTCAAACCCAACCACGTCTCTGAGCATAGCATGGCAATATGAGCAACACGTAGAAGTAACTCCCTGTGGTTTGATAGTAACAGGGCAATAGGTTCTACCTCAACAACTACTTCCCAATACCCACATGTTATCAAACCTACTCATGCAATGTTTGAGGGTGAAGCTAATGCATAGAAACTGGGTATGAAAGGGATATGGTCAAAGTGTGAACTTGCCTGTACTGTTGATGAAGATTATTCGCACTCAAAACTCTTGATAGGTCTACTCATCACACTCCGGTCAATCTATCGTAAGCAATCAATAGTAACCACACATAACCAATCACTCAAAAGATCAGAAAGAACGAAGAAGACGATTCGGAAAACATCAAAACCAAGCAAATAACTCTTGCAACATAAAACAAATTTCTAACAGTACCAAAATTATATAAATTTAGCCTTATCAGAAAGTTTAGGTCAAGAGCTTCGATTTACAAAAAGAAACAACTCAAACGGAGTTATAAAACTAAAGTTACGATCAAACGAAGTTCAAATTCAAATCTGGTCTAATTCAAATTTTAAACTTTCAAAAACATGTTTGAGTTGGATTACTGGATATACGAGATTGTAACGAAGAAGTGGGCGTTGGTTTCGTTAGATTTGAATAAACGAGTGAAAAGTTATGAGGGTTTGAAGACCAGGGGCTGATCTGTAAATAATGCATCTACAATGAAGTCCCTGACTAAAACTAACAGAAAAAAATTCTAAATAACGAACGTTCATTAAACAGTACTACAGAATGAAAACGTTCACTAAAACTTCCTAAACAGAAAGCGTTCGCTAAATAATCTAACCTAAAAAAAATAAAGCGGCTAAAAGGTAAACCGAAGAAAACCGAAAAAAGAATAAACCGGACCGGGCGGTTTATTTACCGGTTCGGTGATTCGGCGGCTTTGGCGACAAAACCGGCGGCGGTGAGGTTGAACTCCGGAGACAGCGGGCGGCTCGGGCGTGGTCGCCGGCGGTGCTCCGGTGGCCGGGGAAACGGCGAGGGAGCGAGGGCGGCGAGGTGGCGCGCGGGGTGGAGGCGCGGCGAGGCGGTGGCGCAGAACAGCGGCGCGGCGGTTGGCAACGGTGGCGGCGGCGGCGGATCTGGCGATGGCGGCGGCGCGAGCAGAGAGAGAGGGCGGCGGGATCGGGGTTGGCCTTTTAAAGGCGAGGGAGCGATGGCGTGGGAAGGCGCCAGGTGGCGGCGGCCGGACTCGGGAGGAGTCGATCGGGGACGACAGGCGAGGCGTGGAGCTGGGCATTGGCAAGCCGGCTGGTGGGCGGCCCGATGGGCGGAGAAAGTTTTTTAACATTTTGCAGACAGCAAAAAATAAAATAAACTATACAAAATAAAAACATACTATGGGCATCTAATATACCAAAATTTGCAGAAAAAGATTTTCTACAACATGGACATTTTTATAATGCCAAATGAAATCCACACAAATTCAAATAATTCAAAGAGTGCTACTGGAATAATAAAATCCAATAAAATCATATTAAAAATACCAAAATTAATTCAAATTTATTTCTCCAATTTTCTGATGTAGGGAATCATGTTACCCCATTTTCCATATATTTAAATTTTTTGAGAAAAATAATTTGAATAAAAATCAAATAACTCCAAATTGAAAATAAATTCAAAAGAACTTTGAATTTAATTCTTTGAAACTCCCAACTCATATTTCATATGTTTTGAAGAAGTCATTTTATCTTCGCTCGTGAAAATCATTGAGTTGCATGAAGTTCCTGGATTGGAAATATTTTCCAAATGAAATTCAAATATCTTCAACACCCCTTGTCATTTAAATAAATGGAAGAAGTCATGTCATCTTCTCTCCAGGGTTTTGTGGTGAAAATAATTTGAATTCACGGAGATCCTGAGCATAAAATGAAAGTTTAGGAAAGTTCTTTTATTCCCTCTCATTTAACTTTCAAAAAAATTTGAATTTCACTCAATTTCACACAATCAATCAAACAATCAATCAAATCTATCTATTTATTATAACATTCCAAAATTTAGAATTTTGGGATGTTACAAACCTACCACCCTTAAAATGAATCTCGTCCTCGAGATTCGGAGAGGCTAGAAAGAAATAGGTTAGGTTTGGGGTCTTCTCAAAAATCCATCGATGGTCTTCGGGGTCTCGAGTGCTACCACCCTTATAAGCATGGTTACGGTTCCATCAAAACTCATATACTCCATCCTTATTGTTGACAGTGTCGGTCTTCCCAGATCTCGGGAAATTCCATCTCTGGGCTCTTCCGGTAGCGGCATAACCTTTTCCTCAATTCTTTTGTCCTTTTTCCTCTTGGTAAGGTTATTCCGAGATTGGGTCTTCTTAGTTGACGGGTCTGGCGCCAATACTAAACAACTATCGATATCTCATGGTGGTCAACAATTTATGGTTTATCCTGCAGGAAATGGGTCTGGGTTGCACCTCACCGTATAACCTACGGTTGGCAAAAGCTGCCTTGTACAAGGGGAAAAATTCTTATACCATTCTAAGGTTTAAACAGGGTTTTGATCATCGTCTCTCTACTATAGGTAAGTCACTCAAATTTACCATCCCATATAGCAAGACGAACAATAAGAGTAAGTCGGTATGGTGATCAATCCATCCCGCACCCAAATCATTACCTTGTACATGGTTTAGCGAATCTCGCATTCTAACACTCGGTCATCCTCACAAGCATTGCAGAATTTCTCTTGTCGACGAACCAAGTTCAGATAAATCCATTGATTTTGCAAGCTAAACAAACATCTATCGTTCCTTAACAACTCTCAGGTTTTGCGTTAACTCCTATAGCATCGTCGGTTGATAAAATCGTAACTTCTTCCAAGGTTTTTCCTTCAGCAAGAATGTGCTTGCTTCTTGGCAGGTCTTGGGGCATGTGGGTTATGGCCCATCTCATCACTTGTAAACCTTGAACTCATCACCGCGGCAACTGATCGTTATTCCAACATTCAACTTCCAGCTTCCTAGCATACTTAAAATCCATCCAATTGTAATGTCTTTCTTCCTTCTATTTGTATCAAACTAAGACGTGATTACTTAGACTCATCATGGAATTTCCATTGATCCATATTTCCAACATCATACCTCCTTTATATCCAAATAGTAATTCATCTCTTCATCCTCGTGGGATATCCCACATACCGAGATAAAAACTTATACTTACGAAGTCCATACTCCACTTCGTGGAACATCATTATCCTTTCCAGGTCAAGTGTCCTTACAGGGAATATTGGCCATCTCGCATGGCACTTCTTCAATCGGGAAACGTGAAACACATCATGAACTCCTGGCAGTCCTTCGGGTGACTCCAACTTGTTGGCCACTTCTCCCATACGCTCCAAAACCCGGTATGGTCCTGCAAATCTCGGGGCTAACTTTCCCTTAACTCCAAATCGTTTAACTCCTCGCAGAGGGGACACACGAAGACATGCTCTGTCTCCAATTTCATAGACTACCTCCTTGCGTTTTTGAGTCTGCAGCTACCTTCAGTCTATCTCGAATCAACTTAACATTCTCTTTTGACTCCTTGATCACATTTGGTCCAAACAACTGACGGTCTCCAACTTCATCCCACATCAATGGTGTCTGGCTCCTTCTCCCATACAAAGCTTAAAAGGGGACATCTTCAAACTAACTTGGTAGCTGTTGTTGCATGAGAACTCCGCGTAAGGTAGATTATCATCCCTACTAGATCCATAATCTAGCGCACACGTTCTCAACATGTCCTCCAGAATCTGATTGACTCTCTCGGTCTATCCATCTGTCTACGGATGAAAGGTTGTACTGAACTCTAGCCTAGTACCCAAAGTCTGGTGCAGCTGATTCCAAAACTTTGAGGTAAATTGTGTTCCTCTATCTGATACGATGGTCCTCGGAGCTCCATGCAGACATACGATCCTGGTCAAATATATCTTGGCCAACTTCTCACTTGTATAGGTGGTTTCACTGGGATAAAGTGAGCCACTTTGGTCAAGCGAATCAACTACTACCCAGATAGAATCATATCCCGATCAGGTTCTGGGAAATCCGGTAATGAAATCCATGCCAAGCTTATCCTGCTTACATTCGGGTATCGGCATAGGCTGTAGTAATCCGACCGCTTACGATGCTCGCCTTTACTCTACGGCATACATCACCTACGACTACATACTCCGCAATATCCTTCTTCATACCAGTCCACCGTAAATGCTCCTTCAAATCCAAATACATCTTGGTGTTTCCGTGGTGAATCGAGTATGGTGACTCATGAGCCTCTGAAGTATTAACTTCACGATCTTTGCATTATTAGGCACATATACACGATCCTCGAACCATAAGGTGTCGTGCTCATCCTTACGAAAACCTATCGCCTATCCATTGCTAATCCTCTCTTTTACCTCAGCAATCTCTTTGTCATCCTTCTGAGCTTCACGGATCTTTCCCAACAATGTAGACTGAACTTCCATTGCTGCAACAAAACCTTTGGGAACAATCTCCAACCGAAGTTCCCTGAGATCCTCGGCTAACTCCTTTGGTAATCCTCTGATTATGAGGATATTCGTCCTTATTTTCTTTATGGTTGTGCCCTATTTCTCCACAAAGCTTGTATGCACAAGGTTTCTTCATATCCTTTCCATAAGGCCTCAACTTCTGGGACACAAGATGAGATCTTTGCAGAGTCAACTTAAATTCTTCCCAAGTGATTACTCCTTGTCATCCATTGATGGTTTGGTACATCCTCCACCAAGTAGCAGCACCTCTTTCAAAGCACTGAAGAGCATGCTGGGTCATATAATTTCCAGCTATAGTGTTATTCTTCATATGATCTTCCATGTTCTAAATCCATCGGTCTGTCTCCAATTGACTCATCGGTCCAGAAAATACAAGCTCATCTCCATTCATTCTCTATTGGGACCGTGGGTTTTGGGGTGGGATAAGAGAGATAGAGAGGGATACACACAATATAAACAATAGTTTTGAAAAGACAGGTTTTATTGTGGCTATCGGAAAAACAACAAACAAATGACAGCTCACAATCGTCGCATCTAACGTAGGTATGTAACAGGGGTTTGGTCCCTAATGGTCAAAAAATCTTCAAAGTAATCAAACTCTTCGATTCTTGTTCATGTCTCCGATGGCTTCTTCTGATCATGCTTGTCCTACTCAAGTTCTTTAGCCAGATCATCTCTGTTGTCGCAAGGTCTGTCGTGGCGTCCTTCAATATTTCTGGAGTTACGTTCCAACTTCTGGATTTCATCAACCTCTACATGAACCATGATCCTACTGTCCTTCAGTTCCTGACAAATCTCCGGTATCTCGAGGTTTAGCTCCTCCTGCTTGGCTATTTTAATCTTCTGGGACCTGGGTTCTTCACGAACCGCTTCCTTGTCAAATACGGCTTCCTGCAGATCCACCCTAAACTTCTTGATGTAATACTCCAGATCCTGGTGATACACCAGCTACGTTAAAACTGCATCATTTGTTGGCAGATGCTCCATTAGCCTTCTACCATCCAATCCTTCCGAAGAAACGCATGCTTAACTCAGTACGGTGACAATAGCATAAGCGGGTGATAACATCATGGAATGTCCATGTTTCTGCTCTTGTCATTTCCATGAGCTATCATTCCATACTTGATATCTCCTTCCTTAGGGTTTTCTTGACAAAACTTTGAGTTCCAATGCCCCATGCTCCGGTCTTTCTTCGATACACCTTGATCTCGGGTATTGACAGCTTCCATAGTCTGCCAGGTTCCATAAAGGTAGCCTTCCTTCGTCATACAAATCTGGGAATTCTTCAAAGCCTTCAAATTCTCCAAGTCTTCGGAGTCTTCACCATTGTAGTTTCCGTCATTGTAATGCACAGTAAAAATCATCTTTATTCCAAAGTAGTCTTAGTTGTCCGATATCTTGTACTCCTTGGAGTGGTCTCATCAGTCGAATCTTCGTGTGGTCAATAGGGGAAAAGGGGTAGTCTAGCTAAAAGGGAATATTTGAATAAGCTCAAAAGAGAAGAGAGGTAAGAGATCCTTTTGAGAAAAAAAATAGTAGAGAAAAAATCTTTCCGATGGGCTTGCCAGTTTCTAGGGTCACGTCCTACAGCCAACATATGCTCTGATACCATCTTGTAGCGACCCGGCCTCAGACGGTCAAGTCTCTGTGCTTAAGTGTCATCCCTGGATCGGTATGTTGACACACACAGTACTCGATGATTTATAACAGAGCTAAATCACAGGTATAAAGTAACGTAAATACTATTACCTCAATCCAAAATAGCGGAAGTAACAAGGTTGTGGATTCCCATCAACACCAACGGCAAAGTTGAGTGTAGAAATCATAACCCTAACGTATCACTTACTCGTCATAAGATCCTGCAACATGAGACGTTGCAGCCATAAAGGGTCAGTACATTGAATGTACTGGCAAATTCACACCATAGGATAATGATGAATAATAACTATCACTACATGCATATTTGGCTGGTGGAAAGCTCTAAGGTTATAGTTTTTGCGAAAAGCCAATTTTTTCCTACAACAAAGGAATAGATTTTAATTTAACTATCATGGTGGTTGAAACATCATTGACAAGGTATAACCCCAACTCAATCCCAATTAAAGTAGTTAACATCCCAACAATATTAATTAAGAGTGATGAGATACATATGATAACTCAAGTACTAGATATTCAAAATTGTCCATAACCGGGGACACGGCTAACCATGGTTAGATTGTACACTCTACAAAACCAATTACATGTTGATCTACCTCTTCAAGAGCTTCACGTAACTTACTCAACTATGCTAGAGCCCATAGTAGCTTGTGGCTGCACACGGAAGTTTCTAGCATGAATAATCTCGATTCCTTTGAGCACGGGTGGCGGTCCATAGGAAGATCACACGGGTACCCGGGATTTCCAAAATAAAAGCAGACAACACTTTGGGTTCCCAGTGCCTCAATCCACCCAGATGTGTATTAAAGTTGCCACCTTAAATTAAACCATTAGTTAACAATCTCACATCTGTCATGGATTCACTCAAACCCAACCACGTCTACGAGCATAGCATGGCAATATGAGCAACACGTAGAAGTAACTCCCCAGGGTTTGATAGTAACAGGGCAATAGGTTCTACCTCAACAACTACTTCCCAATACCCACATGTTATCAAACCTACTCATGCAATGTTTGAGGGTGAACCTAATGCATAAAAACTGGGTATGAAAGGGATATGGTCAAAGTGTGAACTTGCATGTACTGTTGATGAAGATGATTCGCACTCAAAACTCTTGATAGGTCTACTCGTCACACTCCGCTCAATCTATTGTAAGCAATCAATAGTAACCACACATAACCAATCACTCAAAAGATCAGAAAGAACGAAGAAGACGATTCGGAAAACATCAAAACCAAGCAAATAACTCTTGCAACGTAAAACAAATTTCTAACAGTACCAAAATTATATGAATTTGGCCTTATCATAAAGTTTAGGTCAAGAGCTTCGATTTGCAAAAAGAAACAGCTCGAACGGACTTATAAAACTCAAGTTACGATCAAACGAAGTTCAAATTCAAATCTGGTCTAATTCAAATTTTAAACTTTCAAAAACATGTTTGAGTTGGATTACTAGATAGAGATCGTAACGAAGAAGTGGGCATTAGTTTCGTTGGATTTGGATAAACGAGTGAAAAGTTATGAGGGTTTGAAGACCAGGGGCTAATCTGTAAATAATGCATCTAAAAAGAAGACCCTGACTAAAACTAACAGAAAAAAAAACAAAAGTCTAAATAACGAACGTTCGTTAAACAGTACTACAGAACGAAAACATTCACTAAAACTTCCTAAACAGAAAGCGTTCGCTAAATAATCTAACCTAAAAAAATAAACCGGCTAAAAGGTAAACCGAAGAAAACCAAAAAAAGAATAAACCGGACCGGGCGGTTTATTTACCGGTTCATTGATTCGGCGGCTTTGGCGACAAAACTGACGGCGGTGAGGTTGAACTCCGGCGACAGCGGGCGGCTCGGGCGTGGTCGCCGGCGGTGCTTCGGTGGCCAGGGCAACGGCGAGGGGGCGAGGGCGGCGAGGTGGCGGCGGTGGCGCTGGGTGGAGGCGCTGGCGAGG